>JABAKD010000023.1:1459196-2059196 GCA_012845835.1 Undaria pinnatifida
CCGCCACCGCACCGCACCGCACGCACCGCACCGCACCGCACAGCACCGCACCGTACATTGTCAAACTGCACGGCACCGCACCACACGCACCGCCCCGCACCGCACCGCACCGCACCGCATCGCACCGCACCGCACCACACCGCACCGTACCGCACCGCACCCCATCGCACCGCACAGAACCGCACCGCACAGAACCGCACAGAACTCCACCGCAACGCACCGCACCGCACCGCACGCCGCACCGCACCGCATCGCACCGCACCGCACCCCACCGCACCGCACCGCACCGCACCGCATCGCACCGCACCGCACCACACCGCACCGCACCGCACCGCACTCCACCGCCCGCACAGAACCGCACCGCACAGAACCGCACGCACAGAACCGCACCGCACCGCATCGCACCGCACCGCACCGCACCGCATCGCACCGCACCGCACCGCTCCGCACCGCACCGCACCGCACCGCACGCACCGCACCGCACCGCACCGCACCGCACCGCACCGCACCGCACAGCACCGCACCGTACATTGTCAAACTGCACGGCACCGCACCAACACCGCACCGCCCCGCACCGCACCGCACTGCAACCGCATCGCACCGCACCGCACCACACCGCACCGTACCGCACCGCACCCCATCGCACCGCACAGAACCGCACCGCACAGAACCGCACAGAACTCCACCGCAACGCACCGCACCGCACCGCACCGCACCGCACCGCACCGCATCGCACCGCACCGCACCCCACCGCACCGCACCGCACCGCACCGCATCGCACCGCACCGCACCACACCGCACCGCACCGCACCGCACTCCACCGCACCGCACAGAACCGCACCCGCACAGAACCGCACCGCACAGAACCGCACCGCACCGCATCGCACCGCACCGCACTGCACCGCACCGCACCGCCACCGCACCGCACCGCACCGCACCGCACCGCACCGCACCGCACCCGCACCGCACCGCACCGCACCGCACCGCACCGCACCCGCACCGCACCGCACCACCGCACCGCACCGCACCGCACCCACCGCAACCGCACCGCACCGCACCGCACCGCACCGCACCGCACCGCACCGCACCCACCGCACCGCACCGCACCGCACCGCACCGCACCGCACCGCACCGCACCGCACCGCACCGCACCGCACCGCACCGCACCGCACCGCACCGCACCGCACCACACCGCACCGCACCGCACCGCACCGCACCGCACCGCACCGCACCGCACCGCATTGCACCGCACCGCACAGCACGCACCGTACTTTGTCAAACTGCACGGCACCGCACCACACCGCACCGCACCGCACCCCGCAACCGCACCGCACCGCACCGCATCGCACCGCACCGCACCACACCGCACCGCACCGCACCGCACCCCACCGCACCGCACAGAACCGCACCGCACAGAACCGCACCGCACAGAACCGCACAGAACCGCACCGCACCGCACCGCACCGCACCGCACCGCACCGCACCGCACCGCACCGCACCGCACCGCACCGCACCGCATCGCACCGCACCGCACCCCACCGCACCGCACCGCACCGCACCGCACCGCACCGCACCGCACCACACCGCACCGCACCGCACCGCACCGCACCGCACCGCATCGCACCGCACCGCACCACACCGCACCGCACCGCACCGCACTCCACCGCACCGCACAGAACCGCACCGCACAGAACCGCACCGCACAGAACCGCACCGCACCGCATCGCACCGCACCGCACCGCACCGCATCGCACCGCACCGCACCGCTCCGCACCGCACCGCACCGCACCGCACCGCACCGCACCGCACCGCACCGCACCGCACCGCACCGCACCGCACCGCACCGCACCCCACCGCACCGCACCGCACCGCACCGCACCGCACCGCACCGCACCGCACCGCACCGCACCGCACCGCACCGCACCGCACCGCACCGCACCGCACCGCACCGCACCACACCGCACCGCACCGCACCGCACCGCACCGCACCGCACCGCACCGCACCGCATTGCACCGCACCGCACAGCACCGCACCGTACTTTGTCAAACTGCACGGCACCGCACCACACCGCACCGCACCGCACCGCACCGCACCGCACCGCACCGCATCGCACCGCACCGCACCACACCGCACCGCACCGCACCGCACCCCACCGCACCGCACAGAACCGCACCGCACAGAACCGCACCGCACAGAACCGCACAGAACCGCACCGCACCGCACCGCACCGCACCGCACCGCACCGCACCGCACCGCACCGCACCGCACCGCACCGCACCGCATCGCACCGCACCGCACCCCACCGCACCGCACCGCACCGCACCGCACCGCACCGCACCGCACCGCACCGCACCGCACCGCACCGCACCGCACCGCACCGCACCGCACCGCACCGCACCGCACCGCACCGCACCGCACCCTATCATGTCAAACGTCACCGCACCGCACGCCGTGAAGTTCTGAACATAAACTCCGCACGGCATCGCTCCGTGCTATTATCCAAATACGAAAACTCGCAACGACACCAACCGCACCGTTTTTTTTTTTGACAAAAATCCGCAACGACACGCGCCGTGACATACTGCTCAGGACAATGTCAACACCGCGGTTCGGTGTACAGCTGCTCCTCTCAAGGTCCGAGCGACGATACGAATAATAAACGCACGTATTATAATTCCAGACTCATATACCTGCCAGTATCGAGTCTACGTAGGTAGCACGTACTTTCGTTCCATGTTTCCTGCGGCCAGGATTTAAAAAAAATCGAAAATGCACTCCAGCTGTGACAGTGAATATTTTGTCAAAACTCATCTTTGCAAGCTGTGTGTGATACTCTGATCGCGCGTATTACGGGTTTTTCGTCATCATGTTCCATGTTTCCTATGAATGGCCAGGGTTTGGTGGAGTATCGATCTCACAGCTGATGTTTTATTACTTTGCATAATTTGTACAGGTGGTTTTTGTCCATGAGTCCGTGCCGCCTTGCAGCAGCACGAGTAGGCGCACAACGTACCAGACATACAAGATATCTTATACAGACGGTATGCTACATGGCAGATGCGTCAAGCGAGTGCTGAGCCTTACATTGTAGCTTAGCCGCAGAGGGTACAGCCTTGGGATGCGAAGACGAAATACATACCCGTATACTGGGTACCAGAGTACACCACATACTCACTTCCAAAGCGCTCGTCTTTAGAGAGCTGGACGAAGTAGGTCAGCGAGTTTCACGAAGCTCGCCTAGGACATCCGAACAGTCCTTCGGAAAGCCTTGCGCTGATGTAGATCTTTTCTGAACTCTGGCCATGTCATACGGCGCGGCTCGTAGATAGGCGCCCTTATCGTGGGAGCATCGAGTGTATCTCCTGCTGTAAGGAACATGGCCTTCTTGATGTTTTTTTGCGTCTTGTGTCTAGATAATTGGGAAGGCGTTGTTTTGTTCGACTCAAGGATGAGTCCTCCGGAAGCCGAGGCAGCTTCCTTCTATCGGCCATGATGTTGGACCACCCTGGTCAACGTTTAAAGCTACCCGATGGTCCCAGCAATGAACCACGGCGCTTGTCCGAGCACTGCTTTCGAATTATGGAAATCGACGACGAGATTTGCTAATATATAATGTGTGATTGTTTACTTTTAACTTAAATTTTTTAGGTCTGATAAATTTCACATACCACAAGAGCTGGCATGGATCCCGTCATACGCCGGCACACATGCTTCGGGTAAGGCAGGGGAGCACTTCCAATTGTTCGACTCATTACTTGGTAGAGACAAATTAATAGTCACCACACACAATCATAGTCTGCGCGTACAGTATGTAAGGTAATGCGAAGAGTTCGCCACAGACTAACAATACGATGTACTACTATTAATAGCTACCGTTTTTTAAGTGAATCTTATTCCGAGCTTCATTCATCAGATTTCGATCGGATAAATCCGAGCACACGCCGACTGGCCCTTTAATCTGGCGACAAAACGTGCCGGGTGTGTTTCGTTTGAGAGTGTTACTTAATGAAGCATCCGGGGCCAGCAAGGCGACTGGCCATGTCCGCTGCGTGTGGTTAGAGAAGTTGTACAAGAACAAATTGTATAATACAACAGCAGGCAGTCCAGATCGAGTCGATCGGTGCGACTTGCTCGGGTATCGTATTATTACAGCAGCGGTAATACACTTCACATAATCTCTGTTTGCCATCCCATCTAATGTGATGCTCGCATTACTCTTGCCCTCCCAGTAGTATAATTTAGATCCGGAGTCATATAGCAGGCTCCCCTCCCCCCTCCCTACTACGGTAGCTGCCCAAATTATTGTCGCAAAATGAGATGAGCATTTTCTTCCCTCGTCGATTGGCGACGATTTGTACCTGATTACGCTGCTGGGCTGTTTCAGCAGTGAGTTTATAATTTTAGATAAATTATTTCTGCAAAAACATATTGTCAACAAAGCTCACAATGGTGGATATTTGACTCAATCCAGGACCAACGCTAGGTCTATAAGAAGTAGTATTTGAGTGTAACCCCAATATTGTAGACCACCGAGGAGACCGGCTCCGTATCACTCACGGCCCCGGTGGAGTATCAGGCTACATGCTCGAGCCTACTATAGGTCAGGTTCGTGAGTTGGAATCACCACTAGTGCGTACACTTGCATTTTTTTTTTGTCTTGTGCACGATTTGCCCTGCCGAAAGCGCGAGAGCGTGAGCGGTAGCGTCACGGGGGAAAGTAAGACGCTTATCTAAGATGTGTGCGCCATCCTTGTCAAGGGTGATGGTTTGTCTAGCCTGAACGTCATGGAGAGAGAAAATGTTGAACCCATTCCCCTCAGTAACGTACACCTGGGTCAGCTTAACGTTGAAGTCAGTGTTCGAATGCATTGTAAAGTTGAGGCTACCCACGCCCATTACTCGCATCTCTCTTACATCATTAATTAACACCTTCTCTTTGCCAGGGGGAATCGCTTCCCAGTCGTAAGCTTTTCGTGGGGTCGTTGGTGATATGTTTTTTTGCTCCGTTGTCGGACACCCAAAGCTCACTACCTACTGGACCAACAGTACGTCCCCCCACAGCCTCACGAGGAGGCTGACTAGCAAACGCCAACCCAGCAAAACCCTACTCTACCAAAACCAAATTCAACTCAGACTCGCCTTGTGGCATCGATCCTGCCGTCAAAATATGCAGTTGGCTCGGGGGAGATGAAGACGCCCCGGGAGCAGATGAAGAGAAAAGGAACGGGGCATGGATGGGTGGAGGCTGCTGAGTCTGCGGTGGCGCCGGCGGTTGCTGGTGTTGGGCGTACTTGCAGTACTCCGGCGGCTGCTGGTACTGTGGCGGTAGCGTTACCATATGTTGATGATGATCGACGTAGCCGTAGTCTTCCGGTGGCGGTTGCTCGTAGTTGTAGTCGCTGTAGTCGTCATAGTCGTCATCGTAGTAGTATGTTGGCCAATCAGTGTCGGCGGCGGCGGCGATGTCAGGAACATGGGCAGGCGGGGCATGTATTCGAACGGGGGCTTGGGCAATATTTGCTTACCCGTAAGAGTGTTTCCATGGCCGCTGTCGACTGACCTCTGCGGGTGGACCCGACGGACGTGCAGGTCCGGCTCCGGGGGGGGGTGGCCTTGACTGGCTTGGGTCGATCCGCCATGCACAATATTGGTGCACATGACCCAGCTCGTTGTAGTTCTGGCATCGCTTGCGAGGGTCGGCAGCATGGATCGGCGGCTGATTGCCAACCGGACGGGAAAGATAAGGGGGATATCGAGAGTAGTCGTAGCCACCGGGGGGGGGGCGGATACGAAATCAGTCTTCCCCCCCTACCCCCGGCCGCCTGCACACGACTGTCCCCATACCTTCCACTGCTGCCCCAACTGCTTGGTCCTGATCTCCCAGCTCCTTACTGCTGTTCTATTCTGCGCCAACCACCAGGTCTGCGTCTGCCGCCCTGGTGTTGCTGCTGCTGCTCAGCTGTCGCGGTGGCTGCCGTTGTTGCTGGTGAAGATGCGGCTGCTGATGATGATGCTGCTGCTGATGCTGCTGCTGTTGAGCATGTTGACGATGCTGTCCGTGCCTGTGCTCGTTTCTCCTGTTGTTCCTCCCTCGCTCTCGCCCTCCTCCTGCACCACCTCCATTGCCCCGACCAGAGTCGGGAGCAACGAGGGCGTGTCCCGTCCCGTTCCTCATCTCCTGTTCCCTTGCCATCTCCATTTCCCCGTACGCGCTCAGTACCACATTCTCATGGACTTTGCGAGTCAAATCTGGGTTGGTGAGCAGGGTGCTCTTCTGAAATTCCGAACGCGTGGGAGAGGTTGCAGGCAAGTTGGTGGCTAGCACCAACATCTGAAAACGCCATTCCATGCGAACCAAGTTGACTCTGAATTACACTACCCCTGGCAAAGTACTCATTGTGGGCGATTCATCACCTTTCATCCGAAGGCTATACCACGGTTGAGTTAGACTGGCTTTCTCCGCTGGTGACTGGGGCGGGAAGTGACTCTTGAAGATGGACCATCCCTCGCTGGGGCTACCTGCCTCCAAATCAGTCCAAGAAGCGAAATTTTAGAAATCTGAAATACCAGAATACTACATGTACGTCGGGCTTTGCCAACCAACTCTTCCCCAAATTATGCCGTCAGCGCTGCTATGTTACAATCTGGTTTTCCTACCTTGATTGGCACATCTGTCTCTACCGCTTACAAACAATCCTCTTGCTCAAAAAGGGCACACATTTGACCACGAAATACCAACATTTTTCGCTGCATCTGTTCCCCAGGCCTAACAAGTCCATCAAACACTGCTGGCCGAACACTGGTACTCTGACCAATACGAACCGTCCCTGATAGCTGCTGTTTATGCTCCTGCACCGGGGTCCCTCTGAGAGCGCTTGTCACACCCTGCGCGATTCGGTCAGCGAAGTCGTCGCAGCTCCTGGACTCCTCGTCCTGTGCTCGCGTACTCTTGTTCGCTGCCTCCTCTCGTGCTCGGGTTGCGGCTTGTTCAACTTGGGATTGCTCGTGAGTTGCTTGCTGCTCGCGTAGGTTGTGGTCGATGTGGGCCTGTATGGTCTTTAGGAGGTCCGGTGAAAATGCTGAAAGTGAAGGAAGATCCATCCCCTACCTCTCTCCAACCTAAGCACTAGCTTCCGTTGACTTGATTTCCAGGTCAAACTACTAGCAAGATCGGAAAACCGAGGCATGATTTAGATACGTAGAAAGATGATCCTCGATGCCGCCATCGGTGCGTGCAGAAGACGTTGAAAATATATATTGTTATTACCTCCTCCGGAGAGGATGATGGGAAGAGGAGGGGGAAAATGGAAGTTGGAAGTGGAAGTGGCAAGTGAACAAGAGAGGCCCTCACTCCCCCAAGCACGCCTCGTCCCCGAGCCATCAATAGCGACAAGCGCTCTCGTCCTCTACTTGGATAATCCTATCGTACCACACAATACACTCAGGCGCCCAAGCCGTAGAGTACACACTGACCCAATCTTATGTACGCATACTTCAGCGTATAGCAAGCCCCCTACATATCTTTGATCTCACAGGCAGAATGTATTAGAATATTTTTTGTGACCTAAACCTCCTAACAAATCCCCCCCCCCCCCCCCCCCCCCCCCCCCCCCCTGCTCGCTCTTCCTTGCTAAAACGCCCCACCTGATATCGAAATCCGCCAGATTAAAAAACACTTCACGCACTGGATATTACCTCAATATCTTTGTAGAGCCATCCATACCGCTGCTCCCCCCCCCCCCCCCCCCACCCCGAACGCCCCTTCTTCCCCACGACCTGCACCATTGCCTAGACCTAGCACCACACGTATAACACATCCCTCACTTAAAACCCTTCCTGCCCCCCCCCCCCCTCCAAATCTCGGCCCCCACCCCCCACCTCCCCAAACCTCCTCACCCCATCCCACCCCTACGCCTTTGAACACTCCGCTCTCTTTCTACTCACTGATTGTACGATTTACCCCAGGATATACATGGTAAACTGATGCATTCATTCTAAAACCGTCATATTTTCCCCCTCAAAATATGGTATAGTTTCTGTTGCGGCGGATTGACATGACGTCACATGAAATCCCGTGGCGGAATGCTTCCTAGGTCTGTATAACGCCGATCAGTCTAGAAAGCGTGCTGCTCACGGCCTCAGTCCAAAAGCACACAAAACCAAACGAGGGAAAAAGGAACCTGAACTTGATCTGAAACGAGTGTAAGTGACTGCGAACTGAGCTTGAGTACAGCTATCGTTACCGTGAGGCATTGTTGGAGGTTTCATCCGGAGATCTGTTATATTGTACGAGCGCTTGGAAGAGGACTGCGGGATACGAGACTGGTGTTTGCAGGCAGCTGTTGAAACAAGCTGACGGGAGGGATCAGCCTGAAGGTAGACACGGAGGAAACGAACTAGAAGCGTTGAGAAAGTTGGGACAAGGGATTGGAGACTTGGGTACGTGTGACTAAAAAAGCTCTTCATCCGTTCGTTACATGTGGCTTCAGCTGGGATCCGTGTGGGTTGATAGTCTCGTTGACGCAGGTAGAAGTACGGTCGTAAATGCGCAGGTGGAAGTGCAGCTGCATGCCGGGCCAATTTTGGTTGAAATAATGTAAAGAATATAGTCTGAATAAAAATGAATTTTACAGGATGTTGAAGAAAATTCCATGGCAGTTCAACTCTATTTTATCATGTTGAAAATCTCGATTGAAGCAGCTTGAAACGGTATCACGAGCCCCACACGCTGCAGGATAACCACAGGCAGATACCGCAGAAATAGAAGCAGCAGTACGGCAGGCCGCATGAGTGATGAGAATCGGTGGTCGTGATCTCTAGATTGTCGAGGCGAGGAATGAGACGCTTGATAGTTCATACATGATGAAGAGTCACGCAGCCCATGCTACGCACAGCAGTACATACAGAGAGCAAACGAGATTCTCCCCGCTTTGACTGACACACTGCCTTTTTTGTATGCGCTGCAGACGAAGCGTTGGTACGTATGCATCAATGGTATAAATTGTTCCGCAAAGCATGCATTTTTTGTTGCTTTCGTTCTCGTACTTACTCTTACGACGAGTACTTCTGCATTGTTGTACCAGGTATGTATGTTATCGTGCTGTATACATGCGTATCATGTGTTCTGCATGTCGTTTGTGATATGCTCTTGTTTTTTTTCGTGCTGCACCAGCTTCGACGCCAAACTGACCGGGTATACCTGATTTTGCCTGAAAGAAATAATTTTTGTGTGTTTAGGTACCAGTACATACTCAATCGATAACGGATGCATACAGCAGCGATGGTATAATGCGATCTCACAACTGGAGTGTATTTTGACAATATCCGTAAACCAAATTTTTCAAATTTTGAACTGGAAAAGACATACCGGTACATGCATCCCTGCCTGCTAGTAAACCTTGGGGGGGTATTTATGTAGGCAGGATGGTGAGAAGGGAGTAACATGGACCGTTGAAATGGGGAAAAAAAATATACCAGGTAGTAGTGAAAATATTATTATTTTGCAAGCTGTGTGTGATACTACGATCGCGCGTATTACGTATTATACATCATTTTTGCTCATACATACACCTACTACTGCTGTATAGACTATATGGTCAAAATAGTGTACGGTTGTGAGTATAGAGTATTATATGTAGACGTTATTATTGGGGTTACTTGTTTGTTGCACCTTGTAAAGCATGAGAAATCCATTGGTCTGGAGGATCAGCAACTGCTGTACGGAAGAATAGTAAACAGGTTGGTCTTGCTTATTTTACCTTGTATAGAATTGTACACAAGTTGGTATTTATACTACGCGAAATCGAAATCTACGGGCTGGGTTATTTTGGAAAAATATAGCAAGGGCTGACGAAGTTGTATAAAATGTAAGAAGTAGATTAAATAATACGAGACCAATAGGACATCGGGAAAGGATTATCATCAGTGCCGATGACGAGTAAGTTCATACGTGATAAGTCACTGTAGGGATGTGCTTGCGTTCATCATACGGGTTGAAAATGAGTTCGGGTCTGTGAGTTGATCTACACTTGTTGCAAACTGTGAGACGGCCGTAAGGCAAGGGTTTCTTCGCAGGCAATTTGGTTTTGGCCTTTGTGATGGGGGTTTTGTGTCTTCGCAGGTTGTATAGGCACTGCAAGGTCGTTCTCACAGGTGTCTCAATAGTAGTGATACTGCATACTGGTTCTGGTTTGTAATTTTGTATGGGAAATGTAAGCCTTTCTATATCTGCTTTTTGTCATGCTAAGAACTTACCGGAAGTGGAAACATGGTTTAGGAACATTGTCACATTGGAATGGGAAGGGGGGAAGCTCGATGAGAACGATGAAATCTTGAGGATTGTAAAGAATGCATTAATAGAGGGGAAGCTTGATAAATACGTTGGAATTTTAAGGATCGTAAAGAATGCATTAATATTAATTAATGGAAACAAAAAAACATTTCACATGTCAGTGGAGCTATACCCGACATGGGAACTACTGCATACAGTGAGTAGAGCTACATGCAGAGCTACTATACAAGTCCTTTCAAGGCGCGTAGTATTTTAATACTAATATCTATGCATGAATATATGTACACCTTGAAACTTTATCGATTGTTGTGTTACGTATGGACGCTTATACCTCGATAGATGTTTACAAAATGACGGATTTTGCTGTTCCAAATTCGTTCAGATAGTGTGCATGAAGGATGTACAACAATGACAGATATAGCTAATGCCTACAAATATATTGATATGTCTTAGATACCTAAGGGATTCCATACGTTACTCTGTTGGTAAAGACTCGAGCTTTTGAAGAGCAGCATTTCCGAAGGGTTACGTGTATATTATGATAAGGGGACAACTTTCAACAAACCAGGAAGGTAAATATGCATGTACTCGAAACCTTTCGCCACCCCTCTTTCCCACCCACCTTGTCCCAAGCCACTGTTTATACCCGTTTAGTGCGGACAACTTGGTGTTACTAGACTCCATCGATCCCCTGGACTCCACTCGTCTCCCTAGACTGCATCGTTGGATACCATCTTCACCTTATACGACGCAGCTTCGTCGAGTACATCGTGTACCACGCAGCCTTATCAAGTCCGTCGCATACTGCACAGCTCCTACTTCACAGCTCCATTCGTCGGATACAACACAGCGTCGTCGAGTACGTCGTGTACTGCACAACTTCGTCGAGCTCATCTTACTTTACACGACAGCAAAGCGAGGGGTTTCGTCGAAGGGAAACGGGCGGCGTCCCGGGGAGGGGGGGAGGAGTGATTGGAGGAAATAACATGGCAGGAAGAGGGGGACCTTTTTGGGGGACCTTTTTGGGGACCTTTTGGTGCACCCGTACCCGAGGGGACGGGGGGAGAGGAATGATTGGAGGAAATAACATGGCAGGAAGAGGGGGACCTTTTTGGGGACCTTTTGGTGCACCTTACCCGTGGAGAGGCCCACCATAGGGAGGCCCGTCACAGGGCGGCCAGGTTGGATGGGGTCCACAGGGTGGTGCAGGACAAGGGGCAGCAGGACTGGGAACGATATACATGCATTCCTGCCCGCTAGCAAGCCTTGGACTGGCAAATCCTGTAGGAACGGGAGGCGGGTACAATCAGATGTCTGCTTCCTCCCCACCGTCACCGTTTGGAATCGGAGGCCGATGGGGTCCACAGACAACCCCAAGATGAGCACCACCGAACCCTAGATCGCGATGGGGACCTCCGATGGCGCCAAGGTCGCTGGCCAACAACAGCCAGGGTTTGCTGGCCAACAGCGGCCAGGGTTTGCTGGTCAACAGCAGCCAAGGTTCACTGACCAACAGCAGCCAGGGTTCACTGGTCAAACAACAGCCAGGGTTCGCTGGCCAACAGCAGTGAGGGTTTACTGGTCAACAGCAGCCAAGGTTCAGAGAGTTCCGCTCACCGATCGGGAATGGGAGCACTACAAACTAAGACGTCACAGGTTTGGGCTCATGCAACGTTGTAGCATGCATCGAGCTCGAGCCGGCGACTTCCGGTTGCGGTGCTGGTGGATACTAAGGCGGGTGGAGGAAACTATGTGTCACGGCAGTTCATCGAACCCATTGAAAAACGTGATGGTTGCGGAAAGTCGCTGATAAATCCAACGGGAGACGGCCTACTCCGCACAGCAAACCCAAAGAATAGCGCCGTACCCCCGATGGAAGTGGTAGGCTCGTGCTTGCTACCACTAGTCTATGCACCGGTCGCCCAAATCTTCCGCGTAAAGTTCAGGTTGGTGAACGGACTTCCGTATGCGATGGTGCTTGGAGCCGCGTTCATGAAGGACAATCGAAGTGTCATCAGCTTCGATGGTGAGGAGGGTTTCCGGCCGACACCATCCTCAGCAAGGGTACCATTCGGCCGGAAGGAGGTCGGAGAGGCCGCGGCAGGAGCGATGTGTGCCGAATGGGACCACTATTGCGCGGTGAAACCGTCAACGGACGAGCAAGAACCGGAAGAATTGCAGGGACCGAAGATCCCGACGGGGAATATATGGAGTTAGGAAACTCTGTTTGGGAGGACGAACGCAATCTGCACTTGAAACTACGCATTGCAAAAGACGTAGAGGTTACAGGTGGTACCAGTATCCAGGTAGACGCTATTGTTAAAGGCCCTCAGCCTCAAGTGCAGCAGCTCGTAGTGGTAGAGCCAACTAACCGATATGATCTTAAACTAGGAGTGGATCTAGGAGTGCCAAGGGGGGCACAGTGGTGGTTCCCAGGTGTACCACTTCAATGTAAGTTGTCGAATGTTACCCAGGATAATGGGAAGATCCAGGGGGGGCGGGTGATTGCGACGGTTTACGCTGTAAACAATTACGATCGGGAACGCATGAAGTCACTCATGAACCCGGTGTTGGAAGAACCGACAAGCCACAAACAGGACGACGGGATCAAAAAGACAAAGGGAGACCACCGGAGCAATGCAACAAACCGGGTGAAATCACAGAGATTACGAGCGAAGCCCCCAAGGTGGACCTGGGAGAGGCCAACTTCGGACAGCTCAGTCCGAGCGAAATGGACACATTGATGGGCATTCTCAACGAGTACATCGACGTGTTCTCGGTCAACCCCAAGAGTGCCCGTGCGACCGGAGCTCAAAGATCCCAACGTCAAGCCATACGTGGCGCCCATTCGACACTACAGCCCGGAACAGCGCGAGATGATTCAGACTGAGGTGGTGAAACTCCTGAAAAATGGATCCATTCGGGAATCAACTTCCGAGTGCGCCGCCAATTGTTCGACGGTTCGCAAGAAAGTTGGGACAGTGCGGGTTGTACAGGATTTTCGAGGTATCAATGCGCTTATCAAATCACAGAGTGGTGGACTCGGAGACTTGCAGCATATTAAAGATGAGATGGAAGGGTCGAAGTATTTCTCTAGCATCGATATAGCTTCAGGATTCTTACAGCTCGAGATCCATAAGGATGATCGACACCTGACGGCATTTCGAGACGCTGACGAAGAGCTGTACGGATACGTTCGCTGCGGCTTCGGGTTGAAAACAGTGCCTTCGGCGTTTGCCAACTATGTTGGAGGGCGACTGTTAACGGTCAAGGATAGGGGAATCAAGAAATGGTTGGACGACATCGCCATCCCGTCGAAAACTCTTGAAGGTCAACGGGTACTGCTGCGAGAAACGTTAGAGTGTCTACAGCAAGGACGTCTAACCGTTAATCTTCAGAAATCGCATTTCTGTCAGTCGGTCATGGAGTTCGTCGGCATGATCGTGGATAGACTTGGTACCAGGCCAGCCCCGGGTAAGATCGATGCTATCACGCAGCTGTCCAGGCCGAACACGGTGGAGGAAGTGCGAGTGTTGCTGGGTATGACAGGATGCTTACGACAATTCGTACCCCAGTATAGCACAGTGGTGGCGCCCATTTCCGACTTGCTGAGAGATCCAAGGTTCACAACCAAGAAAGCGAAGAAAGAGAAAGTCGCATAGGGAGAAAAGCAGAACAAAGCTTTTGATGCGCTTATCGAACCTTTTACGTCACCTCCAATCCTAGCCCTGCCGGTGTGGACAGAACCGTTCTCGCTGTCCACTGATGCCAGTGAGATAGGAGCAGGAGCGGTGCTAACACAATGCATTGAAGGAGTGGAAAAGGTGATCGCGTTTTGCAGCAAACGGTGGTCGAGAGAAGTCTCCAAAAGGTCAGCAATGGATCGCGAATGCATGGCGGTCATGTGGGCAGTGAGCAAATTCCAACCCTATCTTTGGAGACGACCGTTCACGCTCATTAAAGACTGTTTGGCGTTAACTTGGCTCTTCAAAAACTCACTCTCCCACACCGAAATACCACCGCTGGGTTCTGAGGTTAATGGAGCACGACATAACCTTGAAGTGGAGGCCGGGGACACAACATCAGCTCCCAGACGCCATGTCGCGGTTACCGAACAAGAGCATCGTGATCGAAGATTTCGACGACTCTTTTCCAGGAGACGAGTCGTTGCCAAACGTTTACAAAGGGCCACAGGGGCCAGTGCTCGACGGCATACACCTCTAAACCTTAGGAGTAGAAGATGTGGACGGATCTAGTACTCAAAGTCTTACAGTACTTGCAGCCGTCGCACTCACACCCGCAGACCCATCAGAGGCAGATACTCAACAGGCCAAGCTTGTCATCGCACCGGAGCTTCCATTGGTGGTCATGCTCGACTGTGGGGGGGGAGGCAGCATCCTTGCATCAGAGGAGTTGCTGACGGTCAGAGGAGCAGTAGACCAGGACTGGAGAGCACTGGAATGCATCAGAGCAAACGGACTGGACAAAGGTGCGAAGTTACTTAGGGTGACAACAGGGTCGCCGGAATGCCTAACCATGTTGAGAGAGGTGAAACCTGACGTGGTGGTCGGTGACGCCTGCAGGAGGTTTAAAGAATAACTCGCAGCATCAAAAGCCTTTGAAGTGACAAGAGCGGTCACGAGATTGCAGGCAAAGGCCACTTCCCAGGAACCGGAGGTTGTATGGGAGGCAGAACCGCCGTTACCTGAGGAGGAGATGGAGAATGCAACGGCGCAAACGGTCACTACTACTGAACTACCAGTGGAAGTTGATCGCCCACGCAAACGCAGGGGACAGAGAGAGCCCATCCCGAGACAGAAAAGGCAACGTGATCCGTTGGAAGAATCACCAAAGGACACCAGCAGCCGTTCAAGCGGATCAGGGAAAGAGGCCAAATGACCCCGGCGGCCAGAGCCATCCATGTTGGAATAGGTGACAGCTATTCTCCAGGATTTGCCACAGCTGATGCAGAGGCAGTGCGAGAATATGGTACTTGGCAAGATTCGGAAAGAACTCCAGGAAGCGGGAAACCGAGGATCAGGAGGTGGCGAATATGTGATGGATGATAACGGCCTCTTGTAGGTGGCACCTCGGGGAAGGATCCCACGACTTGCAGTTCCCCGATCTCTCGTTCCAGGGATTATGGCGCTGGCGCACAGCACGTGTGGGCATCCGGGGACAGCACGAACTACAGCCTTTATTAGCCATCAGTACTGCTGGCCCACCCTCATCAAGGACGTTAGAGACTACGTCCTCTCGTGTGGGTGCAGACGTCGCAAGCGGTCAGTGAGTCAACGGGTTGCCATGCTACCGTCGAGGTTTCTACGACCCGGAGAAGTACTCGAAGTCGACATCTAGGACATGGGGGTGAAGTCGGGCGCAGGCAACAAAGTTTTACTGGTAGCCGTTGACAAAGCCAGCAAGTTCTTGTTCGCCTTTACACTCCCTACGATACTTTTGGGCTACCGCTGTATGTTCGCAGTGATCCGGGATCCAAGTTCACGGCAGAGGTGATGCAACACTTATGTAAGTGGTTGAACGTGACCATCGCCTATGGGCCTGCCGATCA
The DNA here is from genome assembly GCA_012845835.1 of Undaria pinnatifida. Taxonomy (NCBI): domain Eukaryota; class Phaeophyceae; order Laminariales; family Alariaceae; genus Undaria; species Undaria pinnatifida. Next base: position 1,475,058 of record JABAKD010000023.1, read on the forward strand.
TCCACGTGCACAGGGGACGGTGGAGAGATTGGGGGTGTGGCTACACGAAGCACTAGGAGAACTGTGCAAGACCTGGCCTCGCAGATGGGACGAATACGTACAACCGGCACTGTGGACCCATCGCACTACGCCGAACCTGCGCCTGCCGGGGAAGCTTACTCCCTTCCGTCTGTTCTTCGGTCGTGATGCACGCACGCAACTTGATGCTACGCACCCTGAGATAGATGGTGGTGATTTTAGAGGCGGGATGCACAGTTACGTAGCCGACAAACGTCAAGCGTACAAGGAGGTACGGGATGTACGGACGGCTCTATCGAAAAGACATGAAGACAGGCAGAAAAGTCGTGAGAGTCGGAATGCTGAAATCGGTCGGACCTCGGTAGGAACCCGTGTTGTTGTCGGAGATAAGGTGCTGTTGAAGGAGGCGGAGTCTGTGTTGGCAATGGAAGGGATACATCATAAACTACCCCACGAGCACTGGACCGGACCTTGGGAGGTGACTGAAGTTGTCTTGCCAGGACTCAGCTACATCGTCACGATGAATGGACGAGGGATTCGCCGACGACGGGCGTCAGCATCGAATATCAAGATGTTCCACTTACGTCCGGACGACCTCCGTCACGACTTCGGAAACGAATTTGCTCACCTGGCATGGGGAGTTGACTTCGGACTGACAGAGCCGTCGATTGTAGCGTCGCCTATGTATACCCTAATAGACAGAAAGGCTGTGATGGGTCAAGGCAACGCTTGGAAGTGGCGATACAAGGGACGATTCGTGGATGGCACAGAGTCGCAGTGGCTGTCCGAAGAGGAGGCACGAGACAGCTTTACCCCTTTACAGCTGGACGTTTTCCATACGCTGTGGGAGTCGTATCACGGAGCGGAGTGCCGGGAAAGACCAACTTCGACGCTAACGCGGAAGAAAAGAGATGGGATCGACCGCGAACAAGCGTTGAAACAACACCCCGTGGGGACCGTGGTCTGGAGAGAATTCGCGGACGCTGAAGGAAACAAGAAGCGTCACCTTTCAAAGGTCTTCGACTACAAGTCACCGTACTGGCGAGTTCGGTATGCAGACGGAGATTGGGAGGAGCTCAACGAACGTGAAATCCTGAAAGGTAGGAGGACCGGAAACTCACAATCCGGTTCCTCGTAAACGTGGAACGTAAAGTGGAGGCTGATGGAGAAAGGGAGAAAACTTTGGCCGGAGATCGACCAGCGAGGAGGATCAAGGCCTCGGCCTACCCGCGTTATTGGGAAAAGCGGGGAATTAGTGGATTAGAGGCGTTCAGCTGGTGCGCTTGATGAGATATACTAGCAAGTCCAGCAGTACCAATCTGGGACCTAATGCGAAAAAAAAAGCGCGAGGCCCAGGGTCCCTACCCCCTGAGAGACGCCTATCCATGAAAATGTTAGACGCCACTCATTCGAGCCTTAGGGTAATCGAAAAACGACTAAGTGTGGGAAAAGGCCCTCACTCTTACTCCAGTGTATCCGCATCCCGGTTTGCACGGTATTCCTGAGAAGCCGTGCTGGGGGGGTGTTGCGGCGGATTGACATGACGTCACATGAAATCCCGTGACGGAATGCTTGCTTGGTCTGTATAACGCCGATCAGTCTAGGAAGCGTGCTGCTCACGGCCTCAGTCCAAAAGCACACAAAACCAAACGAGGGAAAAAGGAACCTGAACTTGATCTGAAACGAGCGTAAGTGACTGCGAACTGAGCTTGAGTACAGCTATGGTTACCGTGAGGTTTTGTTGGAGGTTTCATCCGGAGATCTGTTATATCGTACGAGCGCTTGGAAAGGGACTGCGTGATACGAGACTGGTGTTTGCAGGCAGCTGTTGCAACAAGCAGACGGGAGGGATCAGCTTGAAGGTAGACACGGAGGAAACGAATTAGAAGCGTTGAGAGAGTTGGGACAAGGGATTGGAGACTTGGGTACGTGTGACTAAAATAGCTCTTTATCCGTTCGTTACATTTCCACGCACAGATTGAGCTGCCTCACACGCCCCACCCCCACCCCAACCCCCCCCCTATGATAAACTGGTGCATTTTCATTTTTTCGAAACCGTCTGATTTATCCCCTTAAAATGATTTATAGCTTCCATGCACAAATTGCCCGCCGGTCCGCCCCCCCCCCCCCCCCCTTCCCCCCCCCCTCCAACCCCGCTCGATTTTGATCAAAACCAGGCCCCCACGGTCTCAAAAAACTCCGCCCCCCCCTCACCGGTTATTCGACTCACAGGATTCACTTAATAAACGGACACATTTTTCTCCACAGCCGTCAGATTTTGTCTCCCTCAGAAACGGGTTTTATAGTTTCTGCGCACAGTCTGACTAGCATCACTCTGTTGACCCTGATAGCTACCCTGCAGTTGAAAGGGGGGTCGCCGACCTATATCTTTAATGAGGACACACAACACGTAGTACGTGCGATCGGAGTATCACATACAGCTTGCAAATATGAGCTTCGACGAGATCTTTGATCTCACAGCTGGAGTGTACTTTCATTTTATATATTATGATGACAATGTATGTGGCACACGACAAACTGTTCTTACGTGTATCACACAATAACAACTCATATCACGCACCAGTAAATATTGGTACTGTTTGCTCCATAGTTCACATACGTATCACACAAATATCATAGAAAGTGAAAATACACTCCAGCTGTGAGATCGAATATTTTGTCGAAACTCATCTTTGCAAGCTGTGTGTGATACTCCGATTGCGGGTATTACGGGTTGTGTGTCCTCATTAAGGATATAGGTCGGCGACTCCCCTTGCAACTACAGTGTATCTATCAGGGTCAACGGGGTGATGTTAGTCAGTCTGTGCGCGGGAACTATTAAACCCGTTTCTGAGGGGGACAAAATCTCACAGCTGTGGAGGGAAATGTATCCGTTCATCAAGTGAATCCTGGAGGTCGAATATCCGGTGAAGGAGGGGCGGAGTTTTGAAGGACGTGGGGGCCTGGTTTTGATCAGAAGCGAGCGGGGTTGGTAGAGGGGGTGCAGGGTGGGGGGGGGCGGGGGGGGGGGGGGGCAGACGAACGGGCAATTTGTGCGTGGAAGCTATAAATCATTGTAGGGGGATAAGTCTGATAGTTTTGTGAAAAAAAAAATATAAAAAAAACGCACCACAAAAACATAGGATCGTTTCCCCATGGATAGTCCGCGTGATATAACATCCATGCCTGTATAACATAACATGCCACATACTGCAATACAGTTATAAAAATTCCTCGTATGATTTTCACAATGCCTTTGACGGCGTACGAGTATCTCCCCTACTACCGACTGATTCTACGATAGCCCCCCCCAAAACCAGCGGTTTTCTTTAACGAACGTTTCATGGCTGCTCGACACGAGGAAGGATGCTATGAAAAGAGTATCTGCATATATTATTTTGTTCGCGGAGGACTATCGAACGATGACGTCCGGGTGGTAAGAGGGACCGTATTTCAGGAGATACGGCCAGGAGCTGGTTTCAAAACCGGCGATTTCGTTAAAGAAAAGTTGGGGGGGCTACCGTAGAACCACACTACCACACTATTCCTTAGACGGCGAATTGCCCTGAACACAATACCCCATCGTACATACTGTAGATTCAATGCGGTTCCACAAATCGAACCATGATATCATAACTTCTCAAAATCATAACACACTGAGTTACTGAGTCACGTGACAGTGGGTAGTGCTAAGTGTCGTGAGTTCGATTCTCACCGCTTTCATATATTGTCTTCTTCGAACGTGCGCGCTGACGACATTCAAAATGTTATTTTTTGGTAGTTTAAAATATCATCTAGCACTACCCACTGAGATACTATTTCAACGTTATTAAGTAGCTCAGTGGGCAGTGCTGTAGGATTTCTCGGTCAAGTCACTTTGTTCGAAGAGCGTTGTCCCACGCTTTCCTTATACGTCCCCTGCACCTGATCGTGAACCCGTACAACGTAGGGAGGCAAGAAACACATCCGGGAATAGCGGGGACAATGTTGGGTTTTGGGTTCCTGGGCAACTCTTTTTCCGATATCGATTCAACTCGTGGGGTACTTACCGATGACACAGCACCAACCTATTGTAGTAGTAATACTTATCTTCTTGCCAACATGTCGTGCGCGCGATCGATCGATGATACAACAGTAAATATTCTGTAATAATAGTCGACGATATATTCTACACCTGGTACCTGGTACGCTGTTTTTATATTCCGAGGTTCAAGAGCAGCAGTTGTTCTTGTTGTTGTTTTCACACTGACTCGCACAGTCGAGTCTGGGGTCACAGAACAGGCTTCATCAGTTAATAATAATGTTGACTGACACCACAGGCTACGCCTCTCTGGGTAACGCGGCGTCAACCATCGTAATACCATACAATATTGAGGAATGTAACCTCTATGCAAAGAGCTCGTATTGTTTAAATAAATTGTCAGCCGGCCGACCCCGTGGTGTAGTGGTTTTACCCTCGAGTACTACTAACGTTTGTTTGTCCTTGTGTTCGATACCCACCACGATGAGATTGGACTTAGGTTGCAAAAAAAAAAAAAAAAATGATCAACTGCTGAGAGCGCCCAGCAGTGTGGGTAGGTACAATTCGACGCAAGTCTACGAGGGTTGAAAATGTTGTCTTCTTTTCGCGATCAAATTGAAGGGACGTGCCGAAGTGGGGAGGGAGGAAGAGGGCCCGCTACGTGACCCCGGATCTGAGTTGCCACTGGGAGGGAGCGTGGGAGTGGCGCTAGGATAATAATTGGGATGCAAAAAAAAATGTGCAAAGTTATTGTTACTACTTGTAAATAATGTGTTAGTATAGGATATACGCGCGGCACTGCTGTCAGCAGTCGTGTCATGGTAGAGACACTCTGGATATTATGTATTGAGGGGACGCGTCCGAGGTCGACAACGTGAACGCACCCGCAAGGCAAAGACAGCAGACACACATATCCCGCATTGCCGAGTAAAAACAGAGAATAAGCGCTACGCCCACTTCCGATACGAGCAAAGCCACCTGTGAAGTTAAAGGTGGGGACACAGAGTGCCCCCTGCAGGTATGCCAATTGAGCAGGTCCTCCGAGAGTACTCACTTTTATTTCCTTCGTAGACACCTAGCTGCTAGGTTATTCCATTCCACCAGAGCCCCGGATAGCTTTTGAGATCGGAGGCACGTGCCTCCGATCTACTTCCAAACTTTCCCGAGTATGACACTCCAACCTTATCATACGAAAAATACCCAAATGATCTCAAATTTGGATAATTACAGTCATGTCATGGCCGTGTCTTAACTCTAGCCCACCCTAATGAGTCGAAAATGCAGAAATATGTGAGATTCGGGGAAACTCCGGTTCTACGAACTAGACCATGAGCCGAAGATGCAGCTCCTCACAACCCACTCCCACACCTCTAACCGTCTGGCTTTGGAGCCAGAAACACGCAGAGAAAAGCAGTTGAAAAAAACGCAGACCTTACAACAAGGCAAAAGCGACCCATCAAAACCCTGCCGTGTGCCGCCGGTGTGGCTGGGGAGCAGCAGAAAAGGATCTAGAACCTGCCGCATGCCGCCGGTGTGGCGGAGGGGGGCAGGAAAGGCTCTACGGCAAACCAACCACAGAAGAGGTACTATGGCGGGCGAGCCCTCGTCGATATGGAGGGGGACATAGACGCTAATAGAAGGGAGAAATCATGCGAAAAACCTCCCGCGGGCCATCAGCAAGGCGGTGGGTTAGACGAGGAAACGACAAATACCCGGGATGGAGGGTGGCAACACTTACAGCCCCGCTAGGGGAGGAAGTGTTTAGACGAAAAACAGTAGAACACATATAACACAAAAAAAAATTAAGATGACACACACAGACCCGGACATAGCCCTGTACCACGTTACGCGCGAACAGGGTACCTTGGTCGACCCCCGGCTCTGGGCTGAGGAGGGCTTCGGCAGAACGAAGTTGAACTATGGCAAAAAGCGACACCCCTCGACCTTAGATAGCGGCGTTTTACCCGAAGCCTGGCCGGCACTGAGAAGGGGATTCGGCAGGACAGAAAAGGAGAAAATGAAAAGAACCGCCGCAAAACTCGACAAAGACCCGCAGAACACTACGAACAACTCAAAGACGAAGGCTCCAACCTCATAACTCGGAAAAAGGAGGAACTATCGAGGAGCGGTGGCGGCTTGAAAGTCAGCTGGCCATGACCGCGCGTCAAGATTCGTTGACGTTGCGTTGGATTCCCCGAGGAAGCGCACTGGCGATGTGAACTTGCAAGCACCAAGAGCCTCGTACGGCTCCCGTCGAAGTCGTGCAGCACGCCGGGGAAAAAGGAAATTTAATCGGTCCAGGGGCGTCCAGAAAGCGGACCAGGTATACCTTGTCCTCGGTAGTGCTCGCGTAGATTTTTCCAAGCTACCACAACCCATCGTCTCCCATGTACCAAACGTGGGCTACGTTAGGGAGTACTGTGTCGTGGTAGCGACGGAGCCAATCATCGCGGGGAACGCAGACGTAGCCCGGAAACGTTCCTCGTTGTTGCGGGAGGGGCCGAGGAGTGCCGCCCCGATCCGCAATCGGCGGTACAGGCGGTTGGTTCGCCGGTGTTGGTCCCGGGTTCCGGCCCAATGGAACGCAAGTTGTGGGAGCGGGAGAGGTGAAGTTCCATTTCCCGCTCCCAGGAAGGTTCGGAGAGTACCGCGCAATGCGTCTTGTATAGCACCGCCATGACGCCACATCGCCCACGTACCGACTGATGACCAGGGATCTGCTCCACCTCCAGCCGTTGGAGGGGAGTTTAAACTTCGTCTTGAGTGACGTGGTACGGCGGGGATTACTTGGAAAACTTGTTGAGCACGAACTGTGTCAGCCCCGCCGGTAGGTATTTGGGGATGTCCCCCCTGTCGTGGTGGTTGGCACAAGGTTTGCAGCGCTCGATAGACACACGCCGACGAGCGTCCGAACCAGGCAGGTCGGAAGGGAAATCAAAACAAAGGAGGTTGCTCCCGAGCGGCAAGCCGTGCGGGGTCTCGGCGGCGGGGCAAGGACCGACGGCCAGGACCTTGTACGGGCCCGTCCAGTTGAGCGCGAGTTTAACCTTGAGTACCTCGGCGTCGGTGTTCGCCTTGACACCTTGGCGGGTGGTAGAGGCAGAATTGTATACTCATGCCCAACCACCCACAGTGAAGATACGAGCTGGACGCAGCGCGTCGGCGAGGGCGGAGTTTCTGCGGTTAACACGGGAAACGGCAAGGGCGTGGTGTGCGTGGCCAATATCGTTCGGGCGCTTTTGCCCATCGGTGACCAAGTCACAATAGGCCAGGTGGTCACGGGCCAGACGCTGGTGTCCCACGACACCAGTGCGAAACCGTCATGGGGAGCCGTGGGAGTCTGCCCATGTGAACCTCGTTGGGGGCCAGAGCCGTCGTCGCGCTGGCAGAGTTTTTGTAAGCGAATTCTACGTGGGGCAGATGCAAGTCCCAATCGTTTTGTCGTTTGTTGACGACCATAGCCAGCATTTGTGCCATAATGTAACTTTACCGCTTAACGCACCCGTTGCAGTTTGGATGATAGGAGCTTGTAGCAAGCTTGTGTACACCCAACTGCTGATATAGAGCTTTTGAATGCTTGGAGCAGAACTGCAGTCCGTTTCCCGAGAGTAAGGTGCACGGGTAACTTCGCAAGGCGATGTATTGGTTCACCAGGATATCGGCTGTACCATCCGCGGTGAACTCGGCGGCAGTGACGGGGAACATGTTTGCCCGACGACTGAAGCGATCGGTGAACAGCAGGATGTAGGTGTTGCCTCGCAGTGTAACCGGAAGGGGACCGAAGTAGTCAACACTGACGGCAATAACTGGACCTTCCGGCAGAGGCATTGTGATGATGGACCAGCGGACAGTCAGCCGTGGGGTTTTCCGCACTAGGCACTTCAAGCAGTGGGGAAGCCACCACCGGGTGCACACATTCATGCCAATCCACCAAAAAAAACGCTCCAGCATGCGCAACGTGCGCATGGTGTCAAGGTGACAAGAGGCCATCGAGTGACAAGATTGCATGATCCAAGAGCCCATGAGCAGGGGAACGTGGATGCGAACTCGCTCGTTGTTTAGCAAGCAAGCAGGTCGCCCCACAGAGTTGGATTTGTCAGAGCTTGCTGCCGGGAGTGTCCGGTTACTGACGAGTAAGACGATGTCGTCGTCGGGTGTATGTACTCGACCCTTACCCGCCAGCTCCTTGAGGTCTGAGAGGGATGGACGCTTGTGCGAGAGGCAGCACGACGAAAAAGTCGGGCGGCAGGACCGATGGCCGGCCGGTAGAAACGTAACGCATTATGGCGTGGCATGTCGGCTCAGCGTGCTGCTCTTGCTTCCAATCGTCATGTGAATAACGCGCGAACGAATCAGCGAACCGTAATTCAGCAGCGTTGCCGAGGGCGTCTGATCTTGTATATGCAGTCGGCACGTCACCAGGAGACGGAGTGAGCCGTAAGAGAGGAATTCCCATATAGGCTCTGCGTGGGACTGGCCCCGTACGGACCGGCGAGTCGGCAAGAGCAGGGGTCGCAGCGGTCGACGTGGTCGGTCGCGGCCGTGAGACTCGCGTCGAGGTTGTACCTCGTCTGAACCATAGATGAGAGGCCCCGCCGGGCCCGAATCCATAATCTACGACGCGGGTGCATTGCCCGTTGTTGTCGCTGTTCGTCCGCGCGTCGTCGACGACGGAGGGGTTAGAGTACCAAGCATGTCGGAGACGGACACAGTCGAGCCGGTGGTTGCGGCGGAGGCCGTCTCCTGTCAAGAACGCCGGGATAGATAAGTCGCCTGTGCGATGGGCGTCGCTGCAGCCAGGGCTTCTGCGGAGACCGTGCCGCCCTCGATGGGTATGGCAAAAACAAATGAGAGAACGCTGTCAGCGGCAGGCGAAATCGACCCGAGACCGGTACAGCCTCCAGGAGTGGCGACATGAGCAAAAACACGAGCGACGAATCTCCCCGGGGAAGCAGAAAGGCTTATAATTCTTATACGTGGCTCGTGTGTGCGAAAATCGTGAAATGCGGTAGAGGTGACAGGGAGCCCACTCAAGGAAGCATGATCAGTGCGGAGCACGAGCCCACCCAAGACAGTGCTTGCGGCGAGGTGTTCGAGTACACCCAAAGCAGTGCTTTCGGTGTGGGGCACGAGCCCACCCAACACAGTGCTTTCGGCGAGGGGCGCGAGTCCACCCAAAACGACCCCTGGGATCGGCGGAAAGGGAGCACGGAGCCAGCGGGTCCGGAAGAGGTAGATACCGCTTCCTCCAACGGGGTAAGGGCTTTTCAACCCCACGGGTTTGAAGTTTGTCAAGCCACTGCGGTCGAACACTCCGTAACAGGGTCTGGAGAACGGGCCAGAAAAACCATGGATGCCGTTGGCGCTGCCTTTGCGGTACTCGAGTTTGCAATCAAACGCGGTGACGAACTCAAGCTACCGCTGGACTCGTGCATTGCGGGTACCCACTTCGCCAGTGCTCTCCTGTGTCTTGTGGGCGAAGGATATGCGGAACTTTGTTCTCCGCAGAACCCTCGGAGGTGTTTGGGAGCCCAAACAAGGCTGCCGGTCCCCGAATCCAGAAGAGTCCAGCGCCTCTCCGAGTCGAGCGTTGCTCGACTGATATACCCGATGTTCATAATGAATGAAACGTCGTCCAGCGCCACAGTACCCTTGACGAAACAGGGGCCTTGTTCTGACGGCGCGAAGTCAGAGGCGACGCTAGAAGCTATCTATGAAATTCCACGGCGTTTCAGTAACCAACGCGACCGAGAAATAGGTCGGGAACGCTTAAGGGGACGTTTTGCAAGGGCTGGCCGCTGTTAACGGCCCGGTTGCGGCGCGGACGAGATTTCTTAGTTCTTGCATTCGCAGTGCAGGTGCGGAACCAACTAGGGGGGCCGGGTGCACCGACCCGGTCTCATTGTCGCGAATAGCTTCGCAAACGGCGGAAAGTGCCTCACCGAGCAAGCTTTTTGATTCGCCTGGCATGGCTTGTTGGCCCTGGGACCATCAGCCCGGAGACCAATGCCCCACACTGGGTCCAGAGGGCTGGATTCAGCCAGAAGCTTGTTGTCAGAGCTCAAAAGGTGATTTCGTTATAGCTGGATTCTGCGTGGATTTAGCGTAGGTGCCAGATAACACGGTGTTTTCCTTTTCCCTTTCCCCAACACCGGAGTCAAAGTTGCGCACGCTTAAACCGATGCGTTTGGGTGTGTTTGTACTAAACAACGACATGATGAGCCTCACTGCTCGATGGTCTTGGACAAGCTTGGTCCTTCGGCCATAATGTACAGCTCCGAGCAAGAACATGGCACGTCGTCCACGGCCATCGACGAAGGAGACCACGGTGAAAAAAAGGATTGGGGCTGCCAGAATAACACTACTTTGTCGGTGGAGTATTCGCGAGAAGGGTCAAAAGCCGTACTGAACTTTAGGGATGCTATGTCCCCGTCTGGGAACACCAGGCCCCAGGAGCACGACACGAATCCAAACCCGTAATATCTCCCTTTGGGTCTTTCTTCGTTCGTTGCCGGAAAAGCGCGAGAATACGCTCTACCTGCGCCCGAAATAAACCAAAACCCGACGGTGCCAACCCGTCGGTAGCCTCGTTGGACATTTGTGATTCCGCAATGTCCCCTTCTGGGAACAATAGTCCTCTGCTCTTTGGGCCTGTAGTGTCCTCTTGCGGGAGCACCGGGCCTCGGGAACAAGATGCGAGTCCGAACCTGGGGTTTCTCGCCTCGGGGTCTCCAAACTCGCTGGCGAGAACTCGTAAGAAGCCGCCCTCGCTGCACCCTAGAAAGAGTCCAACACCGACGGTGCCAGCCCGTCGATAGGTTCGTTGGGCATTTGGGTCTGCAATGTCCCCTTCTGGGAACACCAGTCCTCGGCTCTTCGGGCCTGTAGTGCCCCCCTCAGGAACACTAGGCCTCGGGAGCACGACGCGAGTCCGAAACCACGGTTTCTCGCGTCGTGGCGTCTTAGATCTTTGACGTATGATCGCAAGAAAACTGCTCTAACCGCGCCCGAACACGCAGGGGCTTTAAGCTGTTCCTTCTCGATGAGAGGCGGGATTCTTCCGTAAATTTACGGGAATAGCGTCCAGCTGATCAGGCCGGGGGCCGTGGCATCAACGCTGGCCCGTAGCGTAGTGTCGGATCTTCTTCCTGTGCCACTGGGGCAGACGTAGCCTAAAACACGTGTGTTAGCGTGTTAAAAAACGAAGCAGGGCCCGTAGACCCTGTGGGCGTCTTCTGGAGCGGGGCTCGGGCAAAGCAAAATATTTTCACCCAAAAAGGCTCTCTTCCGTTACATCTCTTGGACAACGGAGACGAGGTAAGTAATCTTGTCGATTTCTCCTTGATTGAAAAATAGACAGAGCGCCCGCTGTTATCGCGAGCAAACACCAGATAAAGCCTCACAAAAGATCTCGGTGTTTTAGTGTTGGCCTTCCAACTCCTCAAATCGACCGACACCTCGTGGTCATAAAAAAGTGTTTCGAGGGTCGACCGTCCCACACCTCAAACCGACCGCCACTTCCTGGTCAGGGAGAGGGGGGGATGAATACATACGCGTAAAATGTCGACGCGCCGTCGCCGCAGCTATATTGATGCGCGGCGCGTGCCTGTGGGTAGAGCACGCAAAGCGTAGGCTCCCGTGCCATGGTTGATGGGAGCGGCGTTTGGAGCGCCTACCCCCACTGCTGATTTATGCTGCGGCTGAGGATAAGGGCTCTGGAAGCGCGGTTCCCATCGCCGTACTTTGACCATGACCGAGAGGAACGTCGCTGAAAGCGCGCGTTCTCGCCGTCGAAAAAGGAAGAAAGACAAGAACAATTTCCTGGCTCGAGGAAACCATGCTCAAAGCGCTAGTTCCCGCCGCCGGTACTACGCCGTGAGAATCATCCGCTGACGGCGTAGGAGCCCGTGCGCTCTTAACATAGGCTGTCTGTGGTGCGTTACTGGACAGGCTAGCAACAGAACACGAGCATCTTCTGAAACCAAAATAGGTACCCCCCGACGGTGTTGTCGACGGTGCCGTACCACCGTAGAGATGTCGATTGCCGTTACGGAATGTGCCAGGTTGGCGCGCGAATTTAGTTTCGCCCGGGTTGTGAGCGGCTCCAAAGCGCATTCGAGGAGCAGAAGCGAGGGGAGAAAAGGCGGGCGAGCGCAGGATACCACCATGATGATCCGACGTGTATGTGGTGTCGTTGTGACAGTCTACCTCGCCCTGATCCTGAAAGATGGCGACGATTGACCTGAGAAATGGCGACGATTTTTCTTGTGGCTGTTCGGGCGAGAAGATTTGTCCTCTCGGTGGTAGCAGATCATGCGTGTTTGTCCACGTCGGTGTGCGTCATCGTCGCAAAGTTGGCCAAGTTCAGGGTTCAAGCATCCCCTCGCAGTTATGAGAGGATGCCTATAATGCTTGAAGAAATGGTTGTCTTCGTGGCAGTTGAGTCAAAGTTCCCGGTTTTCTCGTAGGGCATCAGCGCGAGGTGAAAGGAGGCCATTCTAAAGGGGAGGGTCGTCTGTTTTAAACGAGGCCTTTACGGCGAAAACTTCGGCGTAATTATGCTCTTCTAGTAGCCAGCAGTTTGATGTGTGGTCAAGCCAACGGTCAAATGAATCATCCATGGGCATGACAGTTGAGGGATGGCTCGATACCGTCTGCCACGAAAGCAACTGGGGGGGCGCTCGGCCCTGGCTGCGCTCATGATCGGCGGGCCAGGGCCCCGACCGGGTGGATGACCGCGTTCCCGTCAAAGATACAGGGAGAGATAAAATTGTTTCGCCGTTGACGGCAGGTGTCATTTTTGTCACTAAAAGCCCACCACATAGCATCCAACGAGGCGTACTGGCCGCGGGTCCGTTGCCTTCGAACCAGGGTATAAAGCAGGCAAGAGAGACGGAAATTACTCATTCGCCGCCACCCGAACCACCTCTAACACCACATCCGTTCCCGGCGACAAAACACGCTGACTCCCCGTAGCGGTTGGCATAACTACGCGAACCTCCACACTGAAATGAAAGAAAGGCGTGCCGTTACACATTCCAAAAGTAAGCAACTTAGTGTAGCCCTCCTCCGTGTCAACCCCGTCGAAACGCGTCATCAGCTGACAGAAAAGGAGGGTGAAAACCTCAAGCGGAGGTGCTCCTCCCGCCATGGCTCTTGACACGTTTTGCCTGCTACCACGACCACTTCGCTGTGGTTCGTGCTCGAGGACGAAGACGAACGTGAGGAGGTTGACAAGGCGTCCCACGCTGAACGTCCTGTTGCGCCATTCCTCCGCCCTCCGTTGCCTGCGCCTGAGCTGCGGCCAACTGCCCCGGTTGTTGGACCCAAGTTGCCCTCTCGGCGGCGCCCTCAGGCACACCAGCACCAGATGCGCTGTCACCCCCGCGCCGGTGGTGGTGGTGGTCGCCACCACCACCATTTTGCCGCCACCCCCACGGTTGCGGTCCCCGCGGTCGCGACTGTTGCTGCGTCGCTGTTTCCCTCGGTTTCGTTCTGACAACTCTTCCTCCGGGGTTCGGCCACAAGACAGGGTCGGAGTACTCGTCGTGGGCTATCAGCAGAGCCTTGACGAGGGCAACGGTCGGGGCGACTCTCGTCTGTCTAACATAGGGCGTACACTCCACGCGAGCCCAGGCCGCTTCCACTGAGGACGCCCGCTTGCCGCGACGCCGGCCTCTCTGACGGGCGGAGGGCGCAGGCCGTTTCCACGAATGCGGTCGCCAACGCTGAGGAGATGTCTACCCTCGGTGCAGACGCCATGCACGCGACGGCGCCCATAAAGAAGGCATCGTTCACGGGTCATGGTCGCTGAGATGCGACACCCTGCGGGCGCGACGAAGGCGAAGGGGTCGCGGTAGCTCCCTTCGCAGCCGACGCAACTGATTGTCCGAGGGCTTTTTACGCTTTCTCGCGCTACCAGGGACGCCTCCCGCGCAGCGGTCTCCGCCTGCTCGCTATCTTCGTCAAACCGACGTCGGCGTGCCATCGTCTGGTTGGCGTCGTCGAGCGCCCGCTGGGCCCGCGCCGCCGCGTATGCCAAGTCCAAGGGGGCGGCATGGGCGCCCAGGACCCGGGAGCTCCGGGGGTGGCGCTCTGTCGAGCGCGGAGAACCCTGGTGGCGGCGGTGGTGCCCTGTCGAGCGCGGGGGGGCAGCTAGTGGCGCTCCCACGCGGCTTGCAAGATCTGGCGTCGAGACGCCCCCGAGTCCGGTGGGGGTTAGTCCGTCTTCGTCTCAGCGCGAACCGGCCAGTCGACCCTCTGGCTTTGTGGAAACGGGTGGAGGTATGGTGCTCCGTCTTTTGTCTCGTCACCGGAACCCGCCTCCGGTGGTTCCTCCCGTCTCGAGTCGCGGGATCTCGAGGAAGCTCTCCCTGTCTTGTGGGCCTCCAGGTTGGGGTGCGTGGAAGACCTCAGCCTGCCCCGTATAGCCCGTTTACTTGCTGGTAGACATGTTGCTTGTTGGCTGTATGGAGGGCAGCGGAAGATGGGGGTGTGGGGGAGGGTGGCGGGATGGGAACGACGCGTAAAGAAGCTATAGAGGCAGATATATTGTTGTGGTGTCCCTGCTCTAAGTAGCGATATATCTGTGTTTCAGAAGACAGCAAGACATGGGCCTCGACTCCGTCCAGCATCATTGATAATATTAGCCACGAGCCACGCGAACTAACCGCATAAAAGCAGTACAGCAGTAAGAAGGGTACCATCCACCAAAACAGAAATAAAAGAGCAGCGCCCAGTCTGACCGTAGGGTATACGGGTAACGCCCGCACCAACCGCAGTAAAAGCAGACAAAAATGGGCAGCACTGACCCTAACCGCAGTGCAGGGGATGCAACACAGTTAAGGTACGTCTGCAGCCATCGCACTTAAACAGGCATCAGCGTCGCCTAAAACGCCCACGCCCATCGCACCAAAACGGGCAGCATTTGACCTAAGTGCGGTGTATGGGGGCATCACACAGTAAAGGCTTGCACAAGAAGCCCGCAACCACCGCACTTCAACAGGCAGCATTTAACTTGTGTGTAGTGTAGGGGGTAGCTCAATAAAGGTTCGCTCAATACGCCGACGCTCATCGCACCAAATCAGGCAACATTTACTCTAGGTACCGTGCAAGGGTAGCACAATAAAGGTTCGCCCAGTACGCCGACAATCATCGCACAAACACTGGCAGCGTTTATCCCATGTACAGTGTAGGGAGGCAGAACAGTGAAGGGTCGTCTGACACGTCGACGCTCATAGCACCAGAACAGATAGCATTTGCCCTAGGTGCAGTGTAGGGGGAAGCATAAAAACAGTTCCCCTCGTCAACCGTATTAATAAAAACGGGCAGCATCTGCCCCAACAGTAGTGTAGGAGGGGTAGGACAGCAAAGGATCGCGCATCCCACCGTATGAAAAAAAAAACGGGCAGCATCCACCCTAACAGCAGTGTTCGGGGGGAGGGTAGCAAAGTGAAGGATCGCGCCGCCAGCCGCATAAAAACGGGAACCATCTGCCCCAACGGTAGTGTAAGAGGGGGTAAGACAGTAGAGGATCGCGCAGCACCGTTCAAAAAACGGGCGGCATCCGCCGCAACAGTAGTGTAGGAGGGGGGGGGTTACACAGTAAAGGATCGCGCAGCCACTTGTATAGAAACGGGCGGTATCCGCCCCAATAGTAGTGTAGGAGGGGTCAGGACGGTAAAGGATCGCGCACCAACCGTACAAAAAAAGAACGGGCAGCATCCGCCCCAACAGTAGTGTACGGGGGGGGGGGGGGTAGCACAGTGAAGAATCGCGCAGCCAACCGCAAAAAAACGGGCTCCATCCGCTCCAACAGTAGTGTAGGGGGGGAGATAGCACAGTAAAGGATCGCTCGGCCAACCGTATAGAAACAGGCAGTATCTGCCCCAACAGTAGTGTAGAGGGGGGTAAGACGGGAGAGGGTCGCACACAAACCGTACCAAACAAAAACGGGCAGCATCCACCCCAACAGTAGTGTAGGGGGGGGGTAGCACAGTGAAGGATCGCGCAGCCAACCTTATAGAAACAGACAGCATCTGTCCCCACAGTAGTGTAGGAGGGGGTAAGACAGTAGAGGATCGCGCACCAACCGTATAAAAAATACGGGCAGCATCTGTGCCCACAGTAGGTAGGACAGTAGAGGATCACGCACCAACCATATAAAAAATACGGGCAACATCTGTGCCCACAGTTACGTAGGAGGGGGTACGACAGTAGAGGATCGCGCACAAACCGTATAAAAAATACGGGCAGCATCAGCCCCAACAGTAGTGTAGGCGGGGGTAGGACAGTAGAGGATCACCCACCAGCCGTATAAAAAACGGGCAGTATGACGCCTAAACAAGGTAGTTTCCCCCGACCTAACTAAAGAGGGACGGTCGCGCCTACTGTAGTGCTGATTGCTGGATTATCCCTGCTCTGTTAACAGGTAACGGCAATTTCAACCGCAGCAAGATCGGCATTTTAGTACCAACACCAGCTGAAGAAATGATGTGTACGCCCACAGTCGAATAGAAAATCTGTTTGCCCCTCAAGGTACCGCATCAAACAGGCTGATCCCCACTGCACTGTAAAAAAAGCTGTGAAGCGCAGAATGTCCGCGAACTGTGAAGTAAGCGCTCTGCAACGGGCAGTAGTTGTCCGAACGTGTGCAGCGAAAAAGAAAAAAATATCCACCGTAGACCCTAGCATTATCGTGAAGGGCAGCATATGTACCAACAGCAGCAGAAAAGCAGCGTTTGCGCCTACCGTAGTATAGTGCCCAGCATCTCCGCCAACTGTAAACCGCATTGCAACTGACAGTAGCCGTCGTGACAGCTGCAAAAATATAAAATGCAGCATTTATCCTAGCAGCATCGTGAAACCCTCTAAATATTTTTGCAGCATTTATCCTTTCAGCATTTTGGAGCCCCGTGAAAAGTTTTGCAGATTTTATCCTAGCAACGTTGTAGAACCCGGTAAAACATTTTGCAGTATTTATCCTAGCAGCATTGTGAAGCCCCATAAAAAATTGTGCAGTATTTATCCTGACAGCGTTGTTGAACCCTGTAAAATATTTTGCAGCATTTATCCTAGCAGCATTGTGGAGGGGCAGCACAGGAAGACAGCCTAACGCCCGGACAGCTGAAAAAAAATCCGTACCCACTCCCACCGAGAAAGGGACAGTTACGTTGACAGCAGTGCAGAGTGTCGCCCTGTCGCAGCTGTGCCCACACAGAAAGTGGTATTATAGTCCCCGCGTACCCATGAATGGTGAAATAGAGGGAATCGCACACGCGAACAGCCTTGACCAAAAAAGCCAGCACAGAGTTTCAGCGTTCACTAGATTTAAGTTCTAGTCACGGGAGGGGCAGGACGAAAAATTATAAACTCCAGAATCGAACTTGCATAGAGCACTCGCACAGCAGTGGAGGGTGTCAGAGCTGCGGTGCTGTAACTGTGGACGCTGGGGCAGTTAAGGGTGGAGCTATGTGGTGGATGGGCAAGAGCAAAGTAGGCGGATTGGTTGCTGTACAGTGACTTCTGCAGCAGAGAATCCGGCGGTATATGGCAGGCATTGGCAGCGAGCCCATTATGCTGCGCTGTAGTTGGTACCTCTGCAAAAATGATGGTGGTTGAAGCTACGCGACGCACAGCAGTAGTGCAACGCTGTTGATCGAGAAGATCTGAAAGGGGTCTGAGGTGCTTCAAATTAGTAGCGGTACTAATTTCGGCAGAAAGGGAGCAGCTGCTTGTTCGACGCGCAAGACGGATCGACGTATGTACTGAAACCCATACAATAACGCGAGTTATAAAAATTTGCCAAATGAAAAAGCCCAAAACATTCCAAGAGCGCCGCCTGCTCCTTTCCGGGTACGATCACAGGCAAGGAGCCCCGGCATGAGCTACTAGAGCACGGTGCCCGTAGAACAAGGGGGTCCCGCGAAAGGCGCTTTAGCTCCGACAGCAAAGGTGTATGCTGGTCGACGAGCTCTGTTAGCAAGCGAAGTCCCTGTCGAAGGCCATTCGAAGGGTTGATTCCAGTATGCTTGTCGGTGGCGTGTCGTGCATATATGCCTCAAGAGTCCCGAAGCGCATAAAAGGTACAAATCGATGGCCGATCTTGGGGCTTGTGCTGGCAACTCGTGAAGATGTGCTGTGCAACATGCTGGCAGAGCACGGAACAAACAAGTTTGATGGGTGGGGCTCGGGCAGTTCAACTGCGGAGTGGTCTATGACCAGCTGGCGGTGAACTGATGCGATTAGAGGCCGGTACGAGGAGTGTATTCTGAAGAGCAGAGTCGTCCGCACGTACTCGGAAGGTGTCGTCTGTGTGGTGTGTGGCAAGCGACCAACAGGAGGAACCAAAATCTGAGACGAGGAGTATTCTCCGCAGAATTGTGTCGTCCGCACGTACTTGGAAGGTGTCGTCCGTGTGGTATGTGTCCGGCGAACAACAGGAGAGGCCCCTGCCATCTCGCTGCTATTATGGTCGCCGTTGTAAGAGGAAGAACGCTCCTTCCATTAAGAAACCACCCGAGAAGGAACAGCAGGCGTGGGCTCGACGAAAAGCAAACGCAAAATCGCTACGAAAATATATGCGGGAAGATTAGAGGATCGCTGCCACAATAGCATATCAAGCTCGTCGACGCCACATGTGAAGTTAATGTTGGAGACACAGAGTGCCCCCTGCAGGTCTGCCAATTTAGCAGGTTCTCGGAGAGTACTCACTTTCTTTTCCTTCGTAGACACGTGGCTATATTCGTTTCCACCAGACACCGGATACCTTCTGAGATCGGAGGCACGCCTCCGATCTACTTCCTAACTTTTCCGAATATAAAACGCCAACCTTATCACACGAAACCCATCAAAATTACCTCAAATTCGGATAATTACAGGCCGTCTGAGGCCGTATCTGAACACACCCCTACACCTATTATATACAACACCGCCGCAAAGTGAGATTGCTCTCCTTTTATTCGTTTTCTTTCTTGTCCGTGACCACGCAGAACAATCAATGTGGCAGCATTTAGGTAACAAACAAAGCTCTCTTCTTATAAATCATCGCCGGCTGATGTGGCCCCATGTCAATGCAAACCCACTGTGCACCGTGCCGACTTCGAACCTCCATTGCCACGGGGACAGCAGTGCAGGCTCTTCACTAATGCCAAGTCCTCTTTCGTTTTGCCTTGGGGCGACGCAGATTCTCAATACTCTTTTCATGTTTTTTGTTCGATATACGCCAGCTTTTACTTGACGGCGCATATAATAACAGAGTGTTTCGCCTATCCTTGCCTTCTTTGTTGTATATTGCGTTCATCTTTAGTCAAAGTAAGACCTTCATAATTCCATGCTCATATTAAGCTCGTGGCATTATTTTATAGTTTAATAAATAATGACAAACCGGACAGCAACACCTTAACTTGTCGAGGTGCTGCCCTGCCCTAGCCTCGCCGGCGTCCATGCGGAGCCCTTGTAGTTTTTTGGCCCTCGCAAAAAAAAAAATCACCCACATTATTAAAAAAATTGAAATACACTCCAGCTGTGAGATCGAAGATTTCGTCGAAACTCATCTTTGCAAGCTGTGTGTGATTCTCCGATCGCGCGCATTACGAGTTGGGTGTCCTCATTAAGGATATAGGTCGGCGACTCCCCTTACAACTACAGTGTAGCTATCAGGGTCAACAGGATGATTATAGTCAGTCTGTGCGCGGAAACTCTAAAACCCATTTCTGAGGGGGACAAAATCTGACAGCTGTGAAGGGAAAGGGGGGCCTGGTTTTTGATCAAAAGCGAGCGGGTTTGGAGGGGGGCGGGGGGGGGGGGGGGGGGAGGAGCAATTTGTGCATGTAAGCTATAATTCCTTTCGAGGGGATGAATCTGACGGTTTTGGCACCAGTATATTATTGGGGGCGGGGGGGGGGGGGGGGGGGGGGGGGTGGGGGGGGCAGCTCAATATGTGCCTGGAAACTATACATTATTTTGAGGGGATAAATGTGACATTTTTGGAAATAATACATCGGTTTATCATGTATATCCTGGGGTAAGTCGTACAATCAGTGAGTAAAGAGAGGGTGGAGTGTTCGAGGGGGTGGGGTTGGGATGGGTTGGGGGGGGAGGGGGGGGGGGTGGGGGCGGGGGGGGGGGGCGGGGTTGGGGGGAGGGCTTTAGGTGAGGGGTTTGTTATACGTGTGGTGCTAGGTCTAGGCGAAGGTGCGGGTGATGGGGAAGAAGGGGGCGTTCGAGGCGGGGGGAAGGGGGGGGGGGAGGGGGAAACACAGCGGCATGGATGGCTCTCGAAAGATAATGAGGTGATATCCTGTGCGTGAAGTGTTAATTAATGTGGCGGATTTCGATATTTGGTGGGGCGTTTGAGTAAGGGAGAGCAAGAGGGGGGCGGGAGGGAGATTTATTAGGAGGTTTAGGTCACAAATAATATTCAAAAACACTTCGGCTGTGAGATCAACGATATGTATCAGCTTGTTATACGCGTGGTGGTAGGTCTAGGCGATCGTGCAGGTGGTCGGGAAAGAGGGGGCGTTGGAGGGGGGGGGGGGGGGGGGGGGGGCGTTGGAGGGGGGGAAGGGGGGCGGGGGGGGAACACAGCGGCATGGATGGCTCTCGAAAGATAATGAGGTGATATCCTGTGCGTGAAGTGTTTATTAATGTGGCGGATTTCGATATTTGGTGGGGCGTTTGAGTTAGGGAGAGCAAGAGGGGGGGGGGGGGGGGGGGGGGGTTAGGAGGATTAGGTCACAAATAATATTCAAATACACTTCGGCTGTGAGATCAAAGATATGTAGCAGCTTGTTTTACGCATTATATATTGCAGGGGCCAACATCGCAGCTATTAAAAATGAGTATTGACCCGAAATTCATCAAATTTGTGGTAGGGGTGCACGGGGCCAAGAAAAAGAAAAGGAAGAGAAATTTCGGGGTCTACTTGCGAGTCTGCCACCAAAACGAAATGCCACGTGTTTTTTGGACGGTCTGCAGCAGTACGAACGACTTCCGATACACCCACCGAGGCACGCACTACCAGCCAATTGCGCGATCGACAGCTGGCTGTGGTTGTCACGCGTCTCTGTGCTAGGGGCCCGTATGCCCTACCCCTTGTACGCTCTTGTTTATGTAAAACCTGCGGTGTGCTCGATGGTCTCGCGGCAGCAGCACACCTGAACGTCCGCTCGTACGACGTATCATTCTTACAGGAAACTTGCAGTAAAAATAATGTTTTTTGTTCATAAATACTAGGATAAAACGGTCGTTATGTATTAGACAGAGTGATGTGAGTACCACTAAACTTGATGAAGCCACTCGCACTGCACCTTTAGCTATCTGCTGTGGTTCTGGTTGCCACTAGTTGCTGCAGTATGTACTAGAAATTCAGCCCCACGGCTTCTGCTGCTACACCTTCTGTTGTGTGTTTGCCAATATCGTCAGTTGGCGTTCATGCTCGTCGTACATACTGTTGTTCTCATCCCGTACGTACGGGTTCCTCGCACCTCAAACGTTCGACGACAAGCTCAAAAAACAGAAGGAAGGTGACACGAAATGGCATGGACTATGGCCACAGAGAAGCGAGCACAGCGGAATAGTTCGCTGCGGATCAACCGCTATCGTTCATGCCTGCAGTAGAGGCTGCCTGAGTGTCAGCGGCCGTGCTAAAGCCAGCGCCAAAGGCCTAAGGCCGAAGAGACGGCTCTACGTGCTTGGTTTTGTCTCGAGATTCTGTTACGTGAAACTATCATGATTTGGGGGTATTTTTTGCAACGAAACACCTTGCCGTCGGTAGTTCGTGTCCAGACGCTTTTGGATATCGTCAGTAATTTGTGTCACGTTTTTGGTGCACCCACACACACTAAACAATGATAGCCTTTCCCGGCAAACTCACAGCTGACGTCCTGAAAATATTATAATGAAAAATGATGTTTCGGGTGTTTGTTGTCACGGAACGCCTTGCCGTCGGTAATTGGTGTACCGAAGTAGTTGGATATCGTCGGTAATTTGTGTCACGTTTTTGATGCACCCATACAAAAGAAAAGCGTTCGAATTCACTCAACTTTCCATTAATCGAAATCCCCGGTTTCGAAACCATCTTTCCGTCGTACCTCCTGAACGTCGGTGCCCCTTGCCCCACCGACGTCATCGCTCGAACGTGTCAAGAAAATATTATTTGATTTTGCTTTTGATAGCATCCTTCCTCATGCCGAGCAGCCATGCAACGTCAGTTAGATATAAGAGCTGTTTTTTTGGGGGGCCATCGTAGAATCAATCTTCATCAAAACTCAACCAGCCCCTAATTAAATAAGGGGCACTCTATGATAAATACACATACATATTGAAAACTTTTTTTTTATTATTATTTTCCGGCGGATGGGGAAAAATAAAGCTTTAGCTCACCACACTTCCGCGTATTTTCGTACGCTTCGTGTGTCGATTAAACTCAGTTGCTTTCGCAGCCCAACGCTAGCTGGCGCACCCTTCGAGTCTCATTGTAGGTATAGCGTAAGATTAAAACTCAACCAGCCCCTAATTAAATACGGAGGCACTCTATGATAAATACATATACATATTGAATACTCCTTTTTTTCAGGGATTCGGTCAGTAGGTTTTGTGTATTTCTGCCTCAGTATGCAATTCGCGGAGGAAGTGGAATTCTCGGTAATTTAGCTTCGTTCGAGCGCGGGGTTCAGGGGAAGCCTCGAACGCCCCTCGTCCTGCCGTGTACGTTCCGCACCTCAACGTGAACGCGGACGAATGCCGAGAGATACAAGCGAGAATTTGCAAAAATATCGATCTTCGAGGAGGCATTCCGGAGATTTTGGGTGTACCTTCACCTCTGCAGCGCGTGGATGTTATGAATGGCATCCTTTACAAAAGGTAGTGAGTTGCTAATGTTATGTTTTCAATTTTGCGGTGGCATACTCTTGAGCGTTTGTTTAGCTTGATGTCTGCGATTCTCGGAACTATAATTCTCGTCTAGTAGTTTGTTTTTTTTCGTCTGCGATTCTCAGAACTGAAATTGTCTTTCAAAAAGCTTGGTTTGAGCGTCGTATTCGGGAGGCGACTCCAACGCCCCTCGCCCTGCCTTATCCGTTCCGCACCGCGACATGAACGCGGATAGACGATGTGCGAGACAAGCGGGAAGCCCGCTTTTAATTGGATATTGGACGGTATACGCCCGAGCTATTCTTCAATCTTGGCATATGTAATGTAGAGCTTGCACGAATAAACTTAAGGCAACATTCCCAAACTTGCGTCTAAATTTATTGCTGACGATGCTTTTTTCATGGCCGCTTCCAAGCGTTTGTGCCCAATTCTAATGCCGCTGTGTGTCGTTTCCTTTTGGCTTAGTGAGTATAGACGAGTGCTATACTGTGTACAACCAACAAAGGATGTGTCTTGAAAACGATTCTCACCCACATCATATTTTGTAATGAATGAGGAGCGAGGGTGCTGGAGAGGTTTATCCATGGCTATGATAGTTGTAATGTGCTCCTGAAAACTACAAACTGTGGTAGGTGGAGAGGATATAGATCCGGTGATCGCTCTTACGAAGTCGGTGATAATTATTTAACGAACTGGTAAACATATTTGGTTGTTTGCTTGCATAACCCACTCAATCCTGTGAGTGTTACTGAGTCAAGTGAGAGTGGGTAGTACCACATATATGTCGTGGAGTTTCCCTTTTTTATATATTAGAGATGCTACTTGTCAGTAACCATCATGTCGTTACTTGATAACACTTGAACGTAATATAGTATACATTGCGAGTTGTTCGTACAACAGACAGTTATGATAAGCCTGTTAGTTGTCGTTTATCGACGCAGTACGTAGCAGGCACAAGTCTCAGCAGCAATATCTTGGATACATGATGCACAGCAGCTTGCTGGTTAGTGATATCCAAAAGCTGGTACATGTAGTACGCACGAGTAGTGCGGTGTAATCAAATAAATGCGGCGGAGTAAGTACCTGGAATGTATAATAGTACGTACGAGCAATGCGGTGCCATCAAATGAATGCGGCGGAACAACGAATCTGGTAGCAACATTCATGGAATATGATTTTAGGTCGACTACTACTGCTGGGACGTTGACGTAGCTAAGCTCCCAGAAGCAAACCTCAGGGAACGTTGCCATAGGTACGGTGGACCACGAGCAAGCCTCAATAAACGTTGCTGTAGGTGGATCAGACAACTACCCGTAGAGTAGATCTGTCCGTAGAATAAGGCGTTGTGCCGTCTCGATCAGGTGATGATCAGGCCCACCTCGATCACTCCTCTTTGCTCACCATCAGCTCTCATCTGCTGAGCAACTAAATCATCAATCAAGATATCGGCCCGGGGTCTCCAACCATCTTCTCTTCTTTGAAGCTCTCCAACAGGCACACCTAACCGTGAGACTGCGTTAGCCTCTACAATTTATATAGGCTGTGTCTTGATCGGGTCATCCGCAAGCGAGCCTACGTAAGCGTATACCAGCTACGGGCTGACACACGGTACGCACCGTCACCTAAGATTCAATAGGTTATGAGCCTCGTCTCGCGTCAACGCGTCAAGCATCTGGCACATCGGTTCACGACCGTCGTCACCACTACTGGAGGAGAGGGTTAAGAAATCTGCTGCTTCTGCTGCCTACTGGGGAGCTTCTCCATCAAATCGACGAGTACAACGAGAATTCAGCAACGAAGAAGTGCTTCGTTGAAAAGTGAGTGATATACGGTTCGTTTGGGTACCGCGTGCATCGAAGAGGGTCCTGCGTGAGCAACTACTACTACTGTAGTCTAACTGTTGTAACACGACTAGTGACACCCACCCAGCACCGTAATACGACCGTGTCATATCACCTTCGTCTAGTTTTACAGGCGATATCTCGATAAACCGAGCGAGACTGCTGCACGCCAAAACTCAGCAACTCCATTTCACAACCCCAGCACTGCTGTAGGTTAGGAGCTCTGCTGAAGCGTAGTCCATACCCGTGGATAGTCAGCCTCAACTAAACTGAGCAACAGCAGCAAAAAAGTCAAACACTCCCGATACGCCTGACCGCTACAAGCATCTGTTAAAGGAGCATTGTACTTCTCATTTTTTCACGAGGGACATAGCTGTCACTCACGATTTTTTTTCTGGTCACCAGGCTCATCATGGATTTGAGGACCTTTTGAAGACTGTTCAATCGAGAACAAATTCGAACAGTCACAGCAGTACATTTGCTGCTTTCACTCGGTACAATAACAACAACCACTACGACTATTGGTAGTGTCATACAAGATCTTTCGGCTACCAGTAATCCTACCGCCATGGAGGAGTTCACCAACAACAACAGCGGAAACCTGGCAAACGCCATCAAAGGCCTTAAAAAATTCGACGGACGCAAGCTTAGTGAATTTCGCGATTGGCACAAGAAGCTGGCCGTAATCTTGGGCGTCACGCGTCGCGACATCCCGCGCTTGATCAAGGGACAGACCCGTCCATCGCAAGAACCTGCACTTTTAGGTGAAGCTCGGGTTGCCTCCGATAAGGCCATTGCAGAATTCGACAGAGCCAACGAAGATCTTTAGGCTATCCTTTACACTCTCACCGACTAACCAGCAGCACTTCTTGTGGCCAAGCATGAAGACACAACTGGTACGATTGGCAACAGCAAACACGCTCTACAAGAGCTTGTCTCGAAGTACAACAAGGTCACTGACAAAGTGATTCAGGCGAAAATTGTCAAGCTCGTCAACACCAACATGGAGCAAGGAGAAGATCCGGACTCCTACTTTATAGAAAAGACTCTCGCGCGCTCTGAGCTCCAGAAGATGGGCGAGATAATTTCCGACCGCAGATTCAAGGACATCTGTGTACAAGGATTCACGGCGGAGTACAAGGACATCAAGATGATGATATACCGAGACCCGACTTTTGACATTGACCAGATGCAGAGCACAATGCATCATCTCTACCTCGATGACCTTTCTTGCAGCAATGGAGCCAAAGGCAAGATCGCCGGCCGCGGCGTAGCTATGTCAGCTGGAACAACGACCTGCCCCTACTGTGGGCAGGATGGCCATCTCATCCGCAACTGCTGGAAGAAGCGGGACGAAGACAAACAATCTGGCAGTGATGGAAACCACCGCGACAATTCACGGAAGAACAACAAATCTTTTGGAAAGAAGGGCGGATCCAAGCCAGGGTCCAAAGGTGCCGCCGGGCAGAAGTGGTGCTCTGTTCACAAAACCACCACTCACAGCGAAGACATGTGCTATGCACAGGGTGCACCACGACCGAAGCGTGGGGGTGCCAACCTCGCTTCTGCTGTTCTGTCTGCCAGTTCTCCTACTAACGACGACGACGACGCACCATCCCTGCACTTTGATGATGATTTCGACAAGGGGTTCGCATGTTCCGCACTGACGACAGCAAGCGACGGGAGGACCTCCGGTTTCAACTCCAAAACATTCACCATGCTAGTGGACAGCGCAGCGTCAGACCACTTTGTGGATGAAGATTTAATCCCAGGTTTACGGCAGCGCATGAGAGGTCTCAGAATACTGGACGAACCGAAGCCCATTGAAACTGCTGGCTACAAGAAAATCTTCGCCACTGCAACAGGCACCATCTGCGGACAAATCATCAAACCGTCAGGGGAGCCTATTCCTGTGCGCATTTTTGCGTACCTCGTACCCGGAATGGGACGTCACCTGTTTTCCTCGGTAACAGCAATGAGAATGGGGGTAATTACCATCCTTCGAGCAGGAAACCCCCAAGTACAGTTCAACAAGAAGACTTATCTTCCGTTGAATCAGCACGGAAAGCATGCGGGTATGTGCTCGTTTGACCTGTCACTGCCCGCAGTTGACGGCGAAACCTTGGCCAAGACAGCTATGTCGGGCGTGACCAAGACATCAGCACCAGGTGTGGCTCTCGTCGCACAGGTAAGCGCTGACACCTGGCACAGGCGGTTGGGACACATGAACCCCGCCAACATGGAGCTCCTCCGCAAGACGGAAGGCAACGGTGTTGAATATACCGGCACTGTGTCTGGCTGTGACATCTGCGCAGTGGGCAAGAGTACTCAAAAGGCTCACCCTAAAAAGACGAAGCACAAGACCGACGGACCAATGGAACTGATATACACAGATCTTATGGGGCCCATTACGCCAGCAGCCCGAGGAGGATATAAGTACGTCAGCAAGTTCACTGACGACTTTTCCCGGATGAACGAGATTTTTCTCCTAAAATCCAAAACGGAGGCAGTCGACACGCTTCACCTCTATAACATGACAGTTTCAGTCCCACTGGGGCTACGTATTTAAAGATTGAGGTTCGACAAGGGAGGCGAGTACATCTCCAAAGAGTTCAAGACTCTCTGCGTCAATTCTGGCACCAGCATGGAATACACCGCGACAGCTACGCCACAACAGAACGGGGTATCAAAGCGCGTCGGAAGGACACTTGCGGCTACGGTGAGGTGTCTTCTTAAGGACAGCAACTTTCCCCCAAACATGTGGGGAGAACTGTTTTTCACAGCAGTCTATCTAACTAACAGATCACCTCACGCGACACTGGGAGGAAGAACACCTTTCTTCAAAATGCACGATAAAGAGGCAGATCTATCCGCTTTGCGTGCTATCGGGTCAAGGGCATTCGTGCACATCGAAACTCACACACCAACGCTCGGCGAAAAAGCTTGGGAAGGCAAGCTCTGCGGGTTCAGTCAGGACAGCAGAGCGTATCGCATCTATAACCCTGTGACAGGAACTGTGGTCGAAAGTCGCAACGTCACCTTTTTGGAGACACCTCCATAGTCGATGCCACCTGCGGGAATTAATTTCCCGATCGATAAAAATTACGAGAACGACGTTATCGATTTTACCTCCTACTTGGACTTCACTATTTTGGACACGCAAAAGAAGGGCATCATCACCGAACTTCACCGCCTTCGAGAAAAAAGATTAAGGGAATGGTACAAGACAACGCTGACCGGCAAAAAGCAGCGTCTCCAGAGGATGAAAAGGTGTCATCCCTGGAGGAGGAAAAGGCGTCATCCCTGGAGGAGGAAAAGGCGTCATCCCTGGAGGAGGAAAATGCATCATCCCTCGAAGAGGAACAGGCATCATTTCCGGAGGAGGAACCATTACAAGATTCTGGAGCCGCATCAGAGATCGGGCCTGCTGAAGAACCAGTTGTACAACCTAGAGTGACGCGTGCATCCACGCGATCTGACCCCAACACGGACGATACCTACGACAGCTCACTTACGCCTACCCAACTGCTCTACCTGACAAAAGGAGAGCCAAGGATCAAGATTATGGACATGCGCGCGGATTCTGCCCACATCGAAGGAGAACCTTTTCTGTCATACAAGGCCTTTACCTACGCTACTTGCAACCTGCATGACAAGCAGTTCTCGGAGGAGGAAAAGCGGGTGGTTCAAATTCCTTGCACATACACTGATGCCATCAACTCACCGGAGCATAAAAAGTGGAAAATCGCCATCGACAAAGAGATGGACAGTCTCAAGGACCAAGACGTCTACGACCTAGTTCCTATCACCAGTGTGCCGCACGACAACAAGATCATAGGATCACGCTTCGTATTCAAACAAAAAACAGACGGCAGGTTCAAGGCTCGGCTTGTCGTTCAAGGATACGTCCAAGAACCGGCTATTGACTACGGAAAGTCCTACGCACCGGTATGCCGAATCGGCAGCATTCGCATGATCCTAGCAATCGCATGCGATCACGGATGGCCAGTGTGGCAGTTGGACGTACAAGTCGCCTTTCTGCAATCGAAAATCGAAGGCCGCGACGTGTATGTCAAGACGGCCCCGGGGCAAGAGGTCAAGGACCTCAAGACTGGCGAGCCTATGGTCTACAAGCTCAAACGCAGCCAATACGGTTTGGCGCAGTCACCCGTTCTTTAGTATGATACCATTAACGCGGCGATGCTGACCGTCGGTTTAACGTCTACGCAATCTGACCCCTGCGTATACACGTATGAGGAAGGTGACACCCTAGTCATCCTCTCTCTTTACGTGGATGACATACTCATCACCGGCAATGATGAGAAAATTGTCAAACAACTGAAGAAGGCTTTGACGAACCGGTTTGCAATGACCGATATGGGCGAATTCAGTCTCATTCTCGGGATGAAAGCCACCCGAGACTACAAACAAGGCACGCTATCCATTTCTCAAGTGGACTACGTCAACAGCATCCTGGAGAGGTTTGGAATGAAGGACTGCAACCCGGTGCATACGCCGGGATACGGGTCTGAAATTTCCAACGAGCAACCGGAGAGCTCTTTGCTGGATACAACCGGGGCGAAGCTATACCAGGCAATGGTTGGATCGATGCTCTACCTCACCCAATGCACGCGCTATGATATGAGCTACGCTGTAAACCAGCTTACACGAGCATGCAGCAAGCCAGCACAAGCACACATGACTGCTTCCAAGCACGCACTAAGGTACCTCAAGGGACACCCGGACTTGCCAATCACCTACAAGCGAGGACAGTTTCGGATGCAAGGATTCTCCGACGCCAGCTTCGCAAGCAACCCCGACTCTCGCAAATCGACGACAGGATTCATTTTTTTCTTGTGCGGAGGACCTGTAAGCTTTGGAGCGAAGACGCAGTCGCTCACTGCGCAATCCACGGTGGAGGCCGAACTGATGGCCATCAGCTACACCTCGAAGGAGGCGGTGTACCTGTCTAATTTTATGTCAGAACTGCACTTTGAAAACTTCAGCAACGTGCCGATCAGCAGCGACAACACCGGCGCACTAACGGTCGCTACAAATTCGACATACTCATCCAGGACGAAGCACATCGCACTCCGTTTCTTCTTCATCAGAGAACTCATCAAGGAAGGAAGAGCCACTCTCAAATTTGTGCCGACTGGCCGAATGCTGGCGGACTGTGCGAGGAAACACCTCGCCAAAAATCAGTTCAATAGCATTCTTCAGCAAATCAAGGAATTTTCTGGATGATCGGAGAGGTGTCCTAACTTTCTAAGGAGGAACACGACTCCACAACAGCACAGCAGCTCATCTTGCAACAACTACAGCTCGTCAACTCCACGACGCACAAAGGATTCTACCTACCTCTCCAACTTCAAGATAATGTTAAGCCTCAAGTCCCAAGCGACGGACAACAGACCGAGCACATCTAAGCACGTCTACACCAACAACGTCTACACCAACAAGGTCAAGCCACTGGAAGTGTGAAATGCGTTATCTCTTCACCAAAGCTGTACGTAGAGTGTCGCATGTTCTCTTTGTACGGGGCGAGCAGAGACAACGACCGGTGTTGAGCATGGTTTGGAAAATGCGAAATATCGCAATCAATGCCAAATAAGAGTACAAGTGGATAAGGTATTTCGACTGGATAGTTGAATCTAACATTTGACATTTGACTATACCATCTCCGGTACTTCAGGAATTGAACTGCCGTTAAAAAAAAAAAAAAAAAAAAAAAAAACGCCACCTGATCAAGTACACACGGAGGGTTAAGATACGCGAGAGGTGATGTCTCTCTAGAATAAGTGGTCTTATCCAGCTGTAAATCGCTGGCAGTGCCCCTTTGTTCCTTTGTTTGAGGGCGGCAGGAACACTGGTAGGCTGTTCACTCCTATGATTGTTTCGGAATGATGAGCACATTCACTGTTTTAGACTACTACAAACATTCTCTATTCCTTGGTTGATTAACCGATTGGAATATAGTTCACGTCTGATGATTCTAGCATTGTGAGCTAGTAAGTTAACTTGCATCAATATGCAGAAGCACGTATAGTTTCAGTGCAGGATTCTTCGTGTCCGCTTATTTTGTGTTCACTCTTCAGGTATTTTAGCAAGATGAGTTTGCTCTACGCAAAACATTTTTCCCAACATTTATCAATGTTGCTGCATGCATTTCTGTTATGGAGTTTTTTTTTGGCATGTAACGCAGAGCGATAAAGTGTTAACTTAACGGGAGGAGGTATTAGAGATGCTACTTGTCAGTAACCATCATGTCGTTACTTGATAACACTTGAACGTAATATAGTATACATTGCGAGTTGTTCGTACAACAGACAGTTATGATAAGCCTGGTAGTTGTCGTTTATCGATGCAGTACGTAGCAGGCACAAGTCTCAGCAGCAATATCTTGGATACATGATGCACAGCAGCTTGCTGGTTAGTGATATCCAAAAGCTGGTATATGTAGTACGTACGAGTAGTGCGGTGTACTCAAATAAATGCAAGGGAATAAGTACCTGGAATGTATAATAGTACGTACGAGCAATGCGGTGCCATCAAATAAATGCGGCGGAACAACGAATCTGGTAGCAGCACTCATGGAATATGATTTTAGGTCGACTGCTACTGCTGGGACGTTGACGTAGCTAAGCTCCCAGAGGCAAACCTCAGGGAACGTTGCCATAGGTACGGTGGACCACGAGCAAGCCTCAGGAAACGTTGCTGTAGGTGGATCAGACAACTAACCCTAGAGTAGATCTGTCCGTAGAATAAGGCGTTGTGCCGTCTCGATCAGGTGATGATCAGGCCCACCTCGATCACTCCTCTTTGCTCACCATCAGCTCTAATCTGCTGAGCAACTAAATCATCAATCAACATATCGGCCCGGGGTCGCCAACCATCTTCTCTTCTTTGAACCTCTCCAACAGGCACACCTAACCGTCAGTCTGCGTTAGCCTCTACAATTTATATACACTGTGTCTTGATCGGGTCATCCGCAAGCGAGCCTACGTAAGCGTATACCAGCTACGGGCTGACACACGCTACGCATCGCCACTTAAGATTCAAATCACCACACGTATAACAATCCCCTCACCTAAAGCTCTTCCTCCCCCCCGCCCCCCCCCCGCCCCCACACCCCCCACCTCCCCCTTAACCCATCCAAACCCCACCCCCTCAAACACTCCACCCTCTCTTTACTCACTGATTGTACGGCTTACCCCAGGATATACATGATAAACTGATGTATTATTTCCAAAACCGTCACGTTTATCCCCTCAAAATGATGTATAGTTTCCAGGCACATATTGAGCTACCCCACACGCCCCTTCCCCCCCCCCCCGCCCCCAATAATATACTGGTGCCAAAACCGTCAGATTTATCCCCTCGAATGGATTTATAGCTTACATGCACAAATTGCCCCCTTTCCCCCCCTCCGAACCCGCTCGCTTTTGATCAAAACCAGGCCCCCACGTCTTTCAAAACTCCGCCCCACCCCCCTCACCGGTTATTCGACTTACAAGATTCACTTGATAAAAGGATACATTTCCCTTCACAGCTGTCAGATTTTGTCCCCCTCAAGAACGGGTTTTAGAGTTTCCGCGCACAGACTGACTAAAATCATCCTGTTGACCCTGATAGCTACACTGTAGTTGTAAGGGGAGTCGCCGACCTATATCCTTAATGAGGACACACAACTCGTAATGCGCGTGATCGGAGTATCACACACAGCTTGCAAAGATGAGTTTCGACGAAATCTTCGATCTCACAGCTGGAGTGTATTTTCATTTTTAATAATATATCAAGCGCTCAGAGACGGCCCCACGTGGTAGCCTGAGTGACCCGAGAAATTTGGGTGGTTGACGGCAACTTACGCGAGTAGGCTTGTCTGAACACGTCGGCTCTCAGGAGATTTCGACCCACCCGGGTATGCTTTATCATGCCCCCCTTGAAATTTGTTCGAGTCCCTTACGGACACTATCATGACGTATGAAGAGTGGTTTTATATATTATACAAATTGAAATTCCACAAAGGCTGACGAAGTCATTAAATTGTGAGACGCCCCCCCCCCCCCCCCGCCACCCGCCTCTTTTTCCTTCATATTTACCCCTCGTTTTCTTCGTGTTTTTCCGCTATCACCGATTAAATAGAAATATACCACATGCCTCCACACACATAAGAAGTATAGTATAACACTGCGGCCGTGTATACCCCCGCCACAAACTCACGACCCCCCCCCCCCGGTAGATATACAAGAGACAACTCACCGGATTTCCCCCCCTCCCCCCCCCCCCCCGCCTCGCGCTCCTTCTTCCCTCCATGCCTAGCCGATTAAACATAGTTATGCATGAAATTGTGAACCCCCCCCCCCCCCCTCGCTGCCTGGTCGATTATAACATGATTTGGCACAGGTTTACACATACGAAAAGTATGTTGTAACACTGCGACCTTCTATACCCTCGAGATAAACTGTTGGAATCCGCAACCCGCCCCCGCCCCCCTCCGCCCCCCCCCCCCACCCCAAACCCCCCCTAACGATGAAACAGAAACGATGAAACAAGAAAAGTATGCCATTACACTGCGAACTTGTTTTAACCCCCACCCTAATTTAATTACCCCCCCCCCCGCCCCCCCCCCCCTAACCCTCATCAACTTACGGTTAAATAGAAATACACTCAAGAAAAGTATGCCCTCCCCCCCCCCCCCCATTCTCAAGTTACAGGTTTACCCTCCCCCGCTGCCTGACCCATTAAACATAATTTGCCACAGGTTAACACACATCCTCCCAACGATGAAATAGAAGCGATGAAACAGATAAGTATACCTATACATACCAACGCTTTCATGTCAAATTCCCCCCCCCCCCTGTCCCCCCCCTTTCCCCCCCCCCCCCCTCCCGACCCACCTACCCCCCTTTTTCTTAAACCCTCTCACTCCGTATTTCGATTCAACCCACACCGTGTAGCAAAATAAATAGTACACACATAGGCGAACTATGAAGAGTAACGGTATCATAAGTGTATTGTGATACCGCTACAACCCATAGTTGTCAAGGCTGGTTACTGCATGTCTATCTTCAGGGATAAATATGCATTTAACCATACTTGACAAAATCCGCGAGGGGGAACGTTGAAATTCCCAAACGTCCCTCGCAACTTCGTTTTAGGCCCCCCGAAGCAGTTTTCTCGGCGTACAAAAATACGTTTTGCAGATATATACAACAGCCCCCCCCCCCTTCCCCCCCCCCACCCCCAACCACTGTACACCAATATATATTCGAAAACACGATTATGATACAATACGATAATGAAGTGTAAAACATCAAACAAAAAGTATATGTAGCAAAAACCACGTGGTTGCAAAACAAACAAAACAAAATAATATGTATTCAAAAAACACCACCCTGATACAATACGATAACGAAACCTAGAACATCAACCAAAACCTACACGTGTAGCAAACACTAGGTGGTTACAAAATAACATGTATTCGAAAATACCGCTCCGAAACAACACGATAACAAAGTCTAGAACATAATCCAAAACATATATCATACGTGTAGCATCAAAAATGCGGAAAGCACCACTTTGAAACAATACGATACAGAAGTCTAGAATATCAACCAAAACATACGTGAAGCAAAAACCACGCGGACACACGACACACTAAAACCATATATACGTCCGCATATCATACGAACACCAGTCAAAAGATGTAACCCATATGCCCTGGGTTCCAAATTGAGGTCCCTACGAGACACAAGCATCACATAGTCCACATAAAGTCTTTACACAAACCTAAAAATGCGTCACAACTGCTCGTTGCCAAATGACAGGTTCATCAAGAACGCAAAAACAAACAGAACGAGAGGCAGGGTGATCGAAGCAGCGCAAATCATTATAGCATTCGCCCACCACATCACCTCCTTTGAAATTGGTTTTGGGTATCAGCGAACTGGGTCCAACGCATGCCCGTAGTGTCTTAGGTGGAGTGAGGAGCGGTAGTAAAAATCAAGTGCGCTGCTCGATAACCTGTTCCTGACCGTCGGTTTACTGAACAATCTTCAGGCGCGTCTTCTCTGTGTCAGGTGTGTGAGGAATTTCTTTGTCGTTTTTCAAGCATGCGGTTGCGTTGGCATATACTACCTGGCTTGATGCAAAGGAAAGGAACACCACTCAGCGATCATGTACTACATGTTAGGGCATGTTTTCATGAACACCACTAACAAGAGCACCAGACATGGACGCGACATCTACAGGACCACAACATCTTCGACGACAGTGGGGAGAAAACAGGACGTATAAGCGTACACTATATATAGTCTATAATAATGTGAAAAGTAAGTACAGACAGGGATGTTAACACTGCGGTAAACCACACGACCAACCTATTACGCAGGGTATTTCGTGCCTCCATCCGCTTACATGATTGCCTGACAACCTCTACCATTTCAAACGCAGTGGAATGTACCTAACGAAGTGAAGTCACCCTCGCGTTCAATAGTGGTGACATCGCAAATATATGACGTTGCATGCCCACCTCAACTGCTGTATTTGTAAGATGTATCTCTGTCTTAAAATTGGCGACCTCAGAGCCCCACAGCGGCACGGTGAAAATCATGGACGTGAAATCGTACATTTGAGATAATAATGAGTTGAAAAGGAAGCACAGGCAGACCTGACAAAAATGCGATAAACCACACTGCCGACCCATCGCATACCCTCCTGAGACGACCTCTACGAAACACAGTACCATTTACCTCACGAAGTAAAATCACCCTCGCGATCAATAGTGATGACATCGCATATATATGACATCACATACCCGCCTCGCCTGGTGTATTTGTAGGACGTATCTCTTACTTAAAATTGACGACCGCAGAGCCCCACATCGACAAGGTAAAATCATAGGCGTGAAATCGTACATTTATTTGAGAAAAAAATAATTTGGAAAAGGAAGCACAGGCAGATGTGTTAAAATTGCGGTAACAACCTTACCAACCCATTACGTAGGGTATTTCGAACATACCCTCTGCATGATCGCCTCCCACCCTATGCCAAGCGAAGTATTACTAACGAGGTAACGTAATTGAGCGCGTGTATACCAAGTATGACTAACGAGGTAACGTAATTGAGCACATGTATACCAAGCGTTCCTTTAAAACTGACGATTCGCATTTCTCCCTCTAATGCTCAATGGCGGAGACAGTACATGGCCACATGCATCACCTCGCATGCTGTATTTGGCAATACGTATCTCTATCGTATAATTAGCGATGTTAGAAAATAATGGTAACTGTATGATGATGGTGACAAACACTGCATGACCACATCACCTCGCCTGTTGTATTTGATAATACGTATCTCTTCCTTACAATTAGCGATGTCAGAAAAAAATGGTACCTACAAATATTCTATAAAATATTCTAGCTTTCGATCGATGTATCATACAACAACAAATTATGAAGATTTAACACGTTATTTACTACACTGAAACACTGGGTTGCATGCTGCATCTAGCATCAAACCTTCTAGAATAGTAAACATTACAAGCCAGATGATATAAAGGGATGTCTTATTGCTTCAATCGTCAGGTTTGCCCCCTTTGAGGATTTATAGTTTCCGCGCACATATTGATATGTCCCGCCCCCCGCCCCCCCCCCCCCCCTCCCCTCCCCCTCCACTGACCCCTCTTTTTCTTTGAAAAAAAAAAAACCCAACCCTCCCCCCCCGCCCCTCCGTCCCCCAATCCCCCCCCCTTCCGCCTAGTTTGTCCAAATGCCCCACTCACAATCAAAATCGGCCTGATTAATAAACACCTATACGCAGTTGATATCACGTCATTATCTTTCTGACCATCCATGACGTAGTTTTCAATTATTTCCCCCCCGCCCCCCCCGCCCCCCCCCCATCCAACGCCCCCTCTTTTCCGACCACCTGCACGATCGCCTAGACCTAGCACCACGCGTATAACAAGCTGCTACATATCTTTGATCTCACAGCCGAAGTGTATTTGAATATTATTTGTGACCTAAACCTTCTGAAAAATCTTCCCCCCCCCCCCTCTTGCTCTCCCTTACTCAAACGCCCCACCAAATATCGAAATCCGCCACAATAATAAACACTTCACGCGCAGGATATCGCCTCATTATCTTTCGAGAGCCATCCATGCCGCTGTGTCCCCCCCCCCCCTCCGCCTTGAACGCCCCCTTCTTCCCCATCACCCGCAACATCGCCTAGACCTAGCACCACTCGTATAACAAACCCCTCACCTAAAGCCCTTCCCCCCCCCCCCCCCTCCCCCCCCCCCCCACCCCCCCCCCCCCCCCCCCCTCCAACGCCCCCTCTTTTCCGACCACCTGCACGATAGCCTAGACCTGCACCACGAGTATCACAAGGTGCTACTTATCTTTGATCTCACAGCCGAAGTGTATTTGAATATTATTTGTGACCTAAACCTCCTAAAAAATCTCCCCCCCCACCCCCCCCCCCCCCCACCCCCCCTCTCGTGCTCTCCCTTACTAAAACGCCCCGCCAAATATCGAAATCCGCCACAATACTAAACACTTCACGCACAGGATATCGCCTCATTATCTTTCGAGAGCCATCCATGCCGCTGTGTCCCCCCCCCCCCTCCGCCTCGAACGCCCCCTTCTTCCCCATCACCCGCACCATCGCCTAGACCTAGCACCACTCGTATAACAAACCCCTCACCTAAAGCCCTTCCCCCCCCCCCCCCCCCCCCCACCCCACCCCCACCCCCCCCCCCTCCAACGCCCCCTCTTTTCCGACCACCTGCACGATAGCCTAGACCTGCACCACGAGTATCACAAGCTGCTACATATCTTTGATATCACAGCCGAAGTGTATTTGAATATTATTTGTGACCTAAACCTCCTAAAAAATCTTCCACCCCCCCCCCCTCGTGCTCTCCCTTACTCAAACGCCCCACCAAATATCGAAATCCGCCACAATAAAAAACACTTCACGCACGGGATATCGCCTCATCATCTTTCGAGAGCCATCCATGCCGCTGTGCCCCCCCCCCCCCCTCCGCCTCGAACGCCCCCTTCTTTCCCATCAAACGCACCATCGCCTAGACCTAGCACTACTCGTATAACAAACCCCTCACCAAAAGCCCTCCCCCCCCCCCCCCCCCCTCCCCCTCTTGCTCTCCCTTACTCAAACGCCCCACCAAATATCGAAATCCGCCACATTAATAAACACTTCACGCACAGGATATCACCTTATTATCGTTCGACAGCCATCCATGCCGCTGTGTCCCCCCCCCCCCCCCGCCTCGAACGCCCCCTTCTTCCCCATCACCCGCACCATCGCCTAGACCTAGCACCACACGTATAACAAACCCCTCACCTAAAGCCCTTCCTCCCCCCCGCCCCCCCCCCGCCATCACACCCCCCACCTCCCTCCCAACCCATCCTAACCCCACCCCCTCGAACAATCCACCCTCTCTTTACTCACTGATTGTACGGCTTACCCCAGGATATACATGATAAACTGATGTATTATTTCCAAAACCGTCACGTTTATCCCCTCAAAATAATGTATAGTTTCCAGGCACATATTGAGCTGCCCCACACGCCCCTCCCCCCCCCCCCTGTCCCCAAAAATATACTGGTGCCAAAACCGTCAGATTTATCCCCTCGAAAGGATTTATAGCTTACATGCACAAATTGCCCCCTTTCCCCCCCTCCAAACCCGCTCGCTTTTGATCAAAACCAGGCCCCCACGTCCTTCAAAACTCCGCCCCACCCCCCTCACCGGTTATTCGACTTACAAGATTCACTTGATAAAAGGATACATTTCCCTTCACAGCTGTCAGGGTCCCCCTCAGAAACGGGTTTTATAGTTTCCGCGCACAGACTGACTAAAATCATCCTGTTGACCCTGATAGCTACACTGTAGTTGTAAGGGGAGTCGCCGACCTATATCCTTAATGAGGACACACAACTCGTAATGCGCGCGATATGAGTATCACACACAGCTTGCAAAGATGAGGTTCGACGAAATCTTCGATCTCACAGCTGGAGTGTACTTTCATTTTTTATCATAATATGTCGTGAGTTCGATTATCACCGTCTTCATATTTGCCTATTTCAAGCGTGCGCGCTGACGACATCATGAATGGTTGTTTAAATTGATTAACTTACGAATATAGGAGGTATAAAAAACAATGAAAATACACTCCGGCTGTAAGATCGAAGATTTCGTCAAAATTCATCTTTGCAAGCTGTGTGTTATTCTCCGATCGCGCGTATTACGAGTTGTGTGTCCTCATTTCTTTGTGGGGCCTGGGGAGAAGCATAGACGGCGGAGACGGCGCTGTCGCTACGAGAGCGTCTACGTGAGGAAGAGAAGACCATCGCCTGCCGCAAGAGCACATGTTGAAAAAGGCACGTATTGCTTTAACATATAATCTTGTCTTGCAGATTCGGGACTTAGTTCGGTTCTTGGTTTGGTATTAAAGTTGGTATCATGAGGCATTGCTATGTGTTCACCCCCACCGTAGCTAGTATGCATTATGCTGCTGTGCTCTTACATCGGGCACTCTTACAATGGTGACGTTCGAACGTACCTGGTATATTCGAAGTTGGGATGGAAGTATAAACTTTGTACCTGGTACAGAAATTAGAAAACATGAATAATCTGGCAGCCACGAAGAACTGATATCTGCCACCAGGTCACAGGTACATGCAAACTGTTCTTGTTTGCACGTATTGCAACAATGACAGGTAACGGGTAGGGTGGTTGTGTTTGCAACCCAGTTCTTAAGTGTTGTAAACAACTTTAAAATTTGTTTTTGTACATAGATCTAACAATATAATATTTCAATTGATAGGTACAATCATGTAGATACCAAAATATTCTGACATCGCCAGTTATAAGAAAGAGATTCAAATTGCCAAATACAACAGGCGAGGTGATGTGGTCATGCATTGTCACCGCCATTAAGAACGACAGGTAGAGATGCGAATCGTTACTGTTTTGAAAGGAGCGCTTAGTGTACACGCGCTCAATTACGTTACTTCGATAGTCATACTTTGCTTGGCATAGGTTGGAAGGCGGTCATGCAGACGGTATGTCTGATGTAAAGAAAATGTTACGTAAATAGTTGGTAGTGCGGTTTACCGCAATTCCAGGGAATCTGTCTCTATCTCCTTTTCACATGATTATTTTCTCACATATATATATATGCGATTTTACGCCTATGATTTTTGCCGTGCCGATGTGGGGCTCTGAGGTCACCAAATCTAAGACAGAGGTACATCTTACAAATACACCAAGCGAGGTGACGTGGGCATGCGATGTCACCACTATTGAACGCGAGGGTGACTGTACGTTGTTAGGCATATGCTTCTTCGTTTGGTAGAGGGTGTCAGGCGATCATGCAAACGGTTGAAGGCGCGAAATACCTTGCGTAATAGGTTGGTAGTGCGGTCTACCGCAGTGTTAAATAACATAATATAGCTGTCTGTACTCTTCTTGTTTTTCACATTGTTATTGTCTAGTGTACGATTATACGCCCTGTTTTCTCCACACTGTCACTGTCGTCGAATATTTTGTGGTCCTGTAGATGTCGCGTCCATGTCTGCTGCTCCTGTTAGTGGTGCTCATGAAAACATGCCCTAGCGTGTACCAGGTATTAGTTTGCAGTGGTTTGGGGGGGGGAGGCTGTTGTTCATATCCGCAAAACGTTTTGATATACGCCGAGAAAACTGCTTCCGGGGGCTAATATCATATTTGCTTTTTTTTTTAGTCCAAGGCAAACCGCATATACTTTGTTTGAATTGGAGGATGATATTTTTGAGTTTTGCAGGAATGTAGGATGGCGTGATAATATCAGTGCTGATTTTTGTCAACTCTGTTGGTACAGGTCAGGTCGCAAGGCACTGGGTTCGTGTCTCGTTCAGCGGTCACGTCGATTCGAAATCTTTGCGCTTGGACTGATGATCAGATTGAAGGTGATTTACTACTGTAGGTATTATATAGAGTTGGGAGGATATTGGATTTGAATATTTGACGCTGTCATTTATTCGGGTTTTGGTTTCTGACAGGTCCATGTCCGGGGGATTTCAAATATATATTCTGGTAGAATAGGAGAACACGGTGTTTTATTTTGGGGATAAATTATATAAAATGAAAATACACTCCAGCTGTGAGATCAAAGATGTTGTCGAAACT
This sequence comes from Undaria pinnatifida, assembly GCA_012845835.1. Taxonomy (NCBI): domain Eukaryota; class Phaeophyceae; order Laminariales; family Alariaceae; genus Undaria; species Undaria pinnatifida. The sequence continues at coordinate 1,516,008 of JABAKD010000023.1, forward strand.
CATTTTTGCAAGCTGTGTGTGATACTCCGATCGCGCGCATTACGAGTTGTGTGTCCTCATTAAGGATATAGGTCGGCGACTCCCCTTACAACTACAGTGCACCTATCAGGGTCAACAGGGTGAATTTAGTCAGTCTGTGCGCGGAAACTATAAAACCCGTTTTTGAGGGGAACAAAATCTGACAGCTGTGAAGAGAAATGTATCCTTTTATCAAGTGAATCTTGTAAGTCAAATAACCGGTGAGGGGGGTGGGAATGCAATGCATCAGATGAAAAAGCACTGCTATCAAGGCAGACATGCAAGAAGGGGGGATATAGTATTTAGTTCTTGCAGCCTGACCGATGAACCGTATAGTTTTGTAATTCACGGGGATAAGATTCACAATTCACGTGTGTACGAGCGATAGAGGATATTTGGTTTTGGGATATGCGTGTTTTCTATTGGATGGTGGTGTGTTGTGAGAATGTCAGCCACCCCGCAGGAAATATATATGATGCCCTCGTACGGTATGTTTAGTTCTCTGTTGGTTTTGATGGGGTACGCCCTTTATATCAGTCTTGCTTTTGGACCAGTGTTTGCCCCTGAGTTGTGAGCGGCTTCTGGCCTATCATGACTCATTACATGCGTGTAACGTTTGATGGAAGGGGGGAGAATCGTGATAACTATAAAAGTGCATGTGGACGATGTATCAGCGATAGGAGAGAAGGCTAGGTGTGACGAGTTAGGTAGGAATTTGAGCAGTATGTTTCCGATCAAAAACCTTGGGGTGCTACGTTGGTATTCGGGTAGCTTTTATGAGAGGGATTGGGAGAAGGGTAAACTGAAGATTCCCCAACACAATGTAAACTGAAGATTCCCCAACACAATTTTTTTGAACAATTGGCCGATGAATACGGGATATAGTATAGTAGGAGTGTTCCGCTTTCTCTTGGTTCTAAACATGCGGATTTCGACAAGAATGAAGCATCGGGGAACTGGCCATTTCGCGAGTTGATCGGTTCACTGATGTGGCTGTCAACCAAGACACGGCCAGACATTTCTAACGCGGTAGGAGCAGTGGCCTGATACTGCGCTGCGCCGAAGTACGTCCAATGAAAATCAGCACTTTGTGTCTTAGGGTACGTGAGACGGACGAGGTCATTCGGAATTACTTTTCAGAGAGGTACAGTAGGAGGGTCGAGCATGCCGGTGTTTGCAGACGCAGATTACGCAGGTAAGGCGACTGGCAGGAGATCGGTTTCGGGGGGACTAGCAATGTGCGGGGGTGCTTCTGTGTCTTTGTTTTGTTGGGCACAGAAGTGTGTGACACTCTCCACGACGGCGGCGGAGTACGTAGCACTTGCAGACGTCATCAAGGAAGTGTTGTTCTTGAGGCAAGTTCGGCATTTATTTCATACTGCCTGAAGTCGGAATGTCGTGCATTCCAGTGTTCGAGGAAACCGAGGGTGCCGTGCAGGTCACGCAGAACCCTATTATCAAGTCGAACTCTAAGCACGTCGACGTACGGCATCACTTTCTTCGGCAACTGGCGGGAAGGAAATAAATCTCTGTCACGCATGTGCCGTGCGGTTTCCAGCATGCGGATTTCTTAACCAAGGCAATTCCTAAGGAGTCTTTTTAGTTCCACCGTGATATTTCCATGAACTCATAATGAGATCTTGGTTGTTTCAGGTCTTGGAGAGCATGCGGTGGTATAAAAAAAACAAAAAAAAATATTAGGAGGGGTTAGGCGCTCCTACAGCAATGAAGTAGGATATAGGTGTTATAGAGGGTTATGGAGTGTCTGCCATTGGAGTAATATCTATCAGGTACTTCTTTTGGTGTCTGGTATCGAAAAATCTCTAGACCTAGGGTAATGCGCGAGATGCACGTCAAAACGACAATGGTATCATAAGGGGGTGTGTGAGAAGTTGTGATATCATGGTTCGATTTTTGGAACCGCTTTGCCTATACAATGTGTACGATGGGGTATTGTGTTTAGGGCAATTCGCCGTAAGGAATATTGTGGTAGTTGGGGAGATACGCCGTCAAAGGTATTCTGAGAATCATGCGAGGAATATTTTATAACTGTATTGCAGTGTATAGCATGTTTTATCATAAAGGCATGGATATTTCATGAGGCGGACTACCCATGGGGGAACGTTCCTATACGTTCTTAAAAACTCCGCCCTCCCCTCACCGGATATTCGACTTACAGGATTCACTTAATAAAATGATGCATTTCCTTCCACAGCTGTCAGATTTTGTCCCCCTCAGAAACGGGTTTTAGAGTTTCCGCGCACAGACTGAATAACATCACCCTGTTGACCCTGACAGCTACACTGTAAATGTAAGAAGAGTCGCCGACCTATATGACACACAACTCGTAATACGCGCGATCGGAGTATCACACACAGATTGCAAAGATGAGGTTCGACGATATCTTCGATCTCACAGCTGGAGTATATTTTCATTTTTCATAATATATTTGTGTGATACGTCTGTGCCGCCAGTAGCAATATTCACTGGTGCGTGATATAAGTTGTTATTGTGTGATACACGTAAGAACAGTTCCTTTTGTGCCACAAACATCGTCATCATGTATGTTACAATGACAAACGGAATATATATGCACATTTGCATATATGCTCTCATACGCACGTGTTGGGAGACTGAAGTATGGGTATATAAGATCGGGTCAGTATGTAGTCTACGGCTTAGGTGCCTGAGTGTATTGTGTGGTACGATAGGATTATCCCTGTATAGCACGAGAGCGCTTGTCGCTATCAGGGCTCGGGAACGAGGCGGGCTTGGGGCAGTGAGGGCCTCTCTTTGTCACTTTCCACTTCCACTTCCAACTTCTAATTTCCCCCTCCTCCTCCCATCATCCTCTCCGGAAGAGGTAATGATATACATTTTCAGCGTCTTCTGCACGCCCGGATGGCGGCATCGAGGGTCATCTTCCTACGTATCTACCCCATACACCGTTTTCCGATGAATGCTGACATACCAACCAAATACGTTTTCGAGTTTGTTAATTAAGTCTCACCGGCTTCGTAAGAGGGATCTCCGGAGCTTCCCCTTCTCCACTTACTACAGTCATAATACTGAAGAGAACGCTAACAACAGCTATCATAACCATATATAATTTCTCCAGCGCGCTCTCCTGAATACCAAATATGATATCTGTGAGAATCGTAGTCACTTCACATCCTTCGTTGGTTACGTAGCACTTTACCCACTGAGACGAAAGGCAGCAACACACAGCAGCATTGGTAGTAGATATATACGATGAAGCAAAAGCGATTCGAGGCCGTCATGAAAAAAGCAACGCCAGGGAAAAATATGAGTCCATTTTCGAAGTGAAGCTAACTTGGAAATAAATGTTACCCTCTTTTTATGTTTTTTATTCCTTCAATCTCTACATATGCGGAGATCGAAGAATAGCTCGGGCGTATACCGCCCAAAAGTACAAAATAAAACGCACTTCTCCCTTGTCTCGCTCAGCGTCCGTCCCCGCGTTTATACGCTGCGGGGAGGAATTGTTGCAGGCAACGTTATCTGGCCCATGCCGTGCATGCGTCGTCTCACACCCCTGGCAGCTGGTGCCCTACGCTGCTCTGGGTCTCGGACGGGACGGAAGAAATAACCTTGCTTCGTCTCGTCTCGAGTCATGTGCGTCATGTGCCCTTGACGCCAGCGTGAAATAAACGCCACATTCAGTTATAGACAGAACAAAGTGCTCACACAAATATCGCGGTATAGAAATGTATGAATAACGGAACAGTCTGGAGTTTGTCGGAACGAATATGAAATATCGGATAACCAGGTAGTATCGGGGATGGTTCCAGGGGAAAGGATTGCGGACAAAATAGGAAGACCTCAGCAGCAACAACGTGGCACAGCAACAGCACACAAGCAGCGAGAATCGGACAAAACTACCTGTAGAGGTAGAGAAAAGTAGCGCTCACGCAACAGCGACAGGTAGAGCAGTAGTAGCAGTAGGGAGAAGACCGGTGGAAGGAGCATAAGGGGTGGCGACGCGGCACGGGGAGACACCAATCGCCATCTCGGTCCAGCAGTGGAAACAGCAGCGGCACACAAGAGCGGCAGCAGCAGAAAATAGAGAGTAGTACAACAGCAGCTTATATAGAATAAAGCGCCAAAAAGCTAAATCTCAACGTTCGCGGAGTTTCAGAAATCACCAATAACGAACGACCGCGACGGCAGAGCACAGCAAAGCAAAGGGCTTCGCTCTGCTGAGCTAGCGCTGCCCTGCGGTAGGCTGTTGACCTGAGATACAGGGCATCGCATAGAACTGCACGGCATTTCGTTGCTGTGAGCTATAGCGCTGTTGGGGTGCTGGGCGGTGTGGAGTTGATGAGATAAGCCCAGATCCTAGCTGATGAAACTTCGTCACGTACAAATCAAATTTTGGGAATCGAAGAAAAGACAAAGCTGGACCGTTCCGCAACTATTTCAGAGGCGGAAAAAAGCGGCAAGTAGTAGGAAGTACAACTTACTAGACAAGAAAGAAGAAAAAATCGCGAAAAAAATCAAAATCGTGTTGGCAGAGAAACCAAATTTTCATGGAAAAGCTGAAAAGTCAACAAAAAACTGGCAAAACGAGCAAAAGAAACGACAAAAAAATGCCGAGCAAGAAACCAAACAACTAGTAAAAAAGAGCAGCATAGATAGATGCAAACGCTCGAGAGTGTGCCATCGCAAAATTCCAAACATTATCAAGTACCATTTCGAAATCATGGCAATTTTGTTAAAACAACCCAGGCGCTGCAGAAAATAAGTAACAACAAAAATCTCCAAACGCCTCCTCGACATGCAGTATTTTTGCATCATCTCGATTGTCTCGCTCGACATCCGTCCGCGTCCCGTCGGTGTGCGGAACGGACACGGCAGGGCGACGGGCGTTGGAGCCGCCCCCTGAAGGCGGCGCTCGAACGAAGCTAATCGACTGAGAATTCCAGGTAGTTCCGCGCATCGCATACTTAGGCCGAGGATAAGAATAACTCCCGACCAAATCCATGAAACTAAAGAATGATTTGATATATTAATACAAGGGCTTCGCTCGCGGGCGGCTGGTCGCCGCCCCCTACGCTCGCGGAAGAAGGAATGGACATTCAGTAAAAAGGCGGAAAAGAAGCACGAATGGCGCAACTGGCCACTTAAAAAATGCTAAGAGGTCCATATATAGTACAACGGTAAATGATGGAGACGATAAGGATTATGAGTTTGAGATTATCATCCATTCGCCCACCATGATGGACACGTCGGAGGACTTGCTTGGCATATCTTTCCACATCTCAGGTAGCATCTGTACACTTTTTTATAGCCCTCTCTAAGTCGATCATCAATAATTAACTATCGCAGTGCATAAACACCAGGCACGCGCTTGTCAAGGATAGACGCCGGAAAACAATAACTTTAGATGTTAATGAGCGCAGTCCAAAAAAAATCATGCTGGAAGCAGGATCTTGCACGCACACACCGCAAACATGTGAAGTACATTTGTACTCCCAAGGACGAAGAGCATGCATTTAGGCATAATGCTCAAAAAACGATGCTGGTATATAGAAACCACAACGTAACGTTATATAAAGAACGTGCTGTCAACATTGCTTCCGAAATAGCATGCGGGCTTGCTCGGACTCCTCCTCAGCGGAGGTACCCAGCACCTTGCACTCTAGTTTTTTGTCGAATATATTGTGGATCTGTCCACAAGCGTTGAACCATAGCGGGGGAACGTCGATAAGTATGTGTGGAAAAGTATTCGTATTTCTCTCCAGCAGACGTCGTAACCATCCAAACTATTGGAGCTCCTTCTTTCGTTGTTAGCAATTGTTGTGGTGTTGTTGTGCATGCTCTTGGCACTTGTAAGAGGAGCAGCACTGCATATATCCCCACGCAATCCCCTAGTCTCGAGCAAGAGACATGGATGTCTCGATTACAAACAGGGAATCGTGACACACAGGACGCAAGATAATAGTAGAACGTACCTCGATGTCGAACGCCCTTTTGGCACCGTGGGAATGGAATGCGGGAGTTATATCGAGCAAGTGGTCCCCTGCCTCTTTCAGGAGGAGGTCATCGACCTTGATGTCGCCGGAGTCCTCGCCGACTTGGCGGTCCTCGGCCGCTGTTTCGCAGGACTTTTGCAAACGACAACAACGGATGAGAATACCTAGCGTTCAGTGTATGTTCAAAATAGTAACGCCAGTTAATAGTATACTGTAGCTGTCGTGTCGGTTTCGAAGTTTGAAAGGAACTCGTACAATTTAAAACTGTATTTAATGCGGTCGTTTATGGGCAAAGCCTTGCCTGGCACCAAAACGTTGCTAACACCTATGACACCACGACTGGGAACAGGAACGAACGGGATTCACAGCCGCAACTGTTTATCGTAAGCCCCGGCATACTGCCAAAGAAGGCCTACAGGCGGAAAAATGACAACGAAGGGTAAGAGACAGTACCTGCTGTATATATTGTTCGGTACTACTCTATTACTGTTTCTCTTAATACTCCTACGATCGCCGTGTACTGCGATTCCTGAAGAGGTTGCGCACTCTACTTGTACTCGTTAATACAAAGAGTTTATGTGGTTGTATGAAAAATGAGTAACAGTAGTAGTACACCGCGTCACTACATGAACAACTCGCTAACCCCAAACACGGGACTGCTCTCCAGCATCACCCAGGTTAACTTCAGCCTCTGTTTACTGCTATATATCAACCTCCATTGTGTACTGCGACTGGTGCTGAGGTATCATGCTGCTGTGTTACTTATCACTGCCGTAGACCATTTTTACAACCCTGGCTGATCCCTGTGATGGGACTTGCCCGTTTTGATTGCGTCTTATACGTATAGATACCACGTTGTCGTAGTCGTACACCCAAAAAAGATGTGTATATCACAGCACAAAGCGTCACTGCATGGACCACCTGTTGAACCCCCGCTTACCCCGTTGGCGGCACTGTCCCGTACTCGTAGTCGTACATACATCAAGTGTGTTTGGTTTTACGTTTAAAAAAGAAACCACAGCACACAGCGTCACTGCATAGACAATTATTTGTACATTTATTTCCCGCTTATACCCCGATGACGGGAATACCCCATCCACGCAGTCGTCCATGCGAAACGTGTGTTTAGTTGTACGTATGAAAAAAACATCACAGCACTCAGCGTCACTGCATAGACCATTACTTGTACAACTCCCGCCTACACCCTGATGACGAGACTGCCCCGTACTCGTACTCGTACATACTATACACAAAAAGTGTGTTTGGTTGTACGCATGAAAAAGGAGTCACAGCACACAGCGTCACTGCGTAGACAACTTGTACAACATGCTCATCCTAACGACGGGGCTGCCCTCCGTGACCCCTAAGGCGAACTTGAGTTTGTTCAGGCGCCGCGACCCCAAGCACAGGTTCCACACCGTGAGGTAGTTCGACCATGCTGGTGTAGCACACACATGCTACAGCGAACGCTGCAGACAGGTACACAAGGTCAAACAATTTATATTTCAATGTGCATCATTATTGGAAACAGGATTCGCTTGACTTCACCAACACCCAAAACCACATATTGCGCACAACTTGCAGCACACTCAGCCAACATTCACCGCAGCACTACCGAAAATACAGAGTGTTGACATCTAGTCTACTCTCTTACCTGTGCCGAACGGCGCTAAACACACTGATAACGAGAACAAAATCTCAACATCATTAGCTGACATAAAAAATCAAATTCCACACAACACAAATAAATGAAACTCACGTTTCGTCAAGCTCTCAGCTCCTTCGTTGGGGACGACGATCGATGGTGAATCACAGGTGTCCGCGTCACACCTGTCAGACACGAGGGTTGTCGCCGCTTCCTCAGTGCTTCTTGTTAAGCTTATGAAGAGCTTGGCACGTGGAATGGCCGTCACTCCCGTGGCAAGCAAGTGTCGCAGACAGCGTACTGGGAAGTCCCCTTATATCGATTTCGTGCGATGAGGAAACAGTCACAACCCTTTGTCGGGCACGGCCAGTCAGGATTGCCAGAAGAAGCTGAGTCCCGTTCTAGCTCGACCAGCGTCGACACGCCTGATCGTAAACCACCAACATCCCCACTGTTGGCGGAGCCTCCGTCCGCACTTGCCTTGGTCCGATTCGCAAATCTCAACTTCAAATTGTTTTTGCCGATCCGGCAATTTTCAAATTCAAATTGTTTGCAGCCGTCGACGGTAATTCCCTTTCAGCCAACAATTGCCCAACATCAAATGTAGAAGAAAAAAAAAGAAGCTGGTGACAAAGCAACGCAAAAAGATCATAGAGCAAAGATATCTAGTAAAAAAATCAGGGAATTATAGCTCAGAATTAGACTATAGGGATAAAAAGGAAGGCAAGGAACTTCGGGACGGTTATTTTTCCCAATTGATGCAACTAATTTCCTTTCCGGCAATTACGGACTGAGAAGAGCTGAGAGGGGGGAGAATATGCCAAGCGAGACCTCCCAGGGGGTGGAAAACTAAGTAATTATATCTATGTACATGTTGTGTTGTTCTCCATTATAATGGTTAGTGTTTGTATTTTTACTTCAAGTCGTGAGTTATATACTAGATCTAACATCATATATATTTTCAAAAAATATTACTGCAAGAGTTTCCACTATTGTATTGCAGTGATAGGTGGTAAATTTGGTTTTTCTCTGCTTTAACAACGGGAGAAGTACGAAATAGAGAGTTTTACTAGTTATCTATAATGTAGAGGTGTTACCCAACGAGTACCCGTGCTAAACGGGTACCCTGATAAGTCAGAAAAAAAATCCCCGGGGACTCGCGAGTATCTACGTCTATTTTAGGCGGGTACCCGGGTAGCCGTCTAACTATCGGGTACCCGGTACCCGGCACATTACTATTATCATATTTTACCCTTAAGGTTGCAACGGATGGACTCTAAGGGTTGTTCTACAGCGTTCGGCATAACATCCCTGTGGTACAATGTTTTTCATACAACATACCACCAAAACGACAGACTACGCGCGCCGCAAAAGCATCAAATGATTTTATATAAATGGGTTCGCGGGTTTAAAGCACATGCAGGTCAGCCATAATAAAGTAATGGACAAGGGCAACAAAAATTCGCGCCGCGCACTAGACCCTTTACTCCAGTGTTCGATGTATTCATAATTCATATCACGTCATTATGTCATATATTATAAAAATAAAAACACACTCCAGCTGTGAGATCGGAATGTTTTTCGAAACTCATCTTTGCAAGCTGTGTGTGATACTCCGATCGCGCGTATTACGGGTTGTGTGTCCTCATTAAGGATATGAGTCGGCAACTCCCCTTGCAACTACAGTGTAGCTACCACGGTCAACAGGGTGAAGTTAGGCAGTCTGTGTGCGGAAACTAAAAAACCTGTTTCTGAGGGGGACAAAATCTGACAGCTGTGGAAGGAAATGCATCAGTTTATCAAGTAAATCATGCGAGTCGAATATCCGGTGAGGGGAGGGCGGAGTTTGTAAGGACGTGGGGGGCTAATTTTGATCAAAAGGGGGGCGGGAGGGGGGGAGTGGGGGGAGGGGACGGGTGGGGCAGGTCAATTTGTGCGTGGAATCAAAAAAAATTTCTTGGGGGGGAGGGGGGGGGGAAAATGGCGGGGGGGGCCGGGGGCGGGGGGGGAGGGCTTTAAGTCGCATATATGTAGGGGTTTGCTAAACGCGTGGTTCTAGATGTAGGCGATGGTGCGAGTGGTGGGGAAGGAGGGGGCGTTGAAGGCGTTGGTGTGTGGGAATTGCAGCAGCGGCATGGACGGCTCTGAAACGATAACGAGGCGATATCCAGGGCGTGGAAGTGTTTATTACTCTGGCGGATTTCGATAGTAGGTGGGGCGTTGAAGCAAGAGAAAGCGGGGAAAAAACAAAGAAAAAAAGAAGGGGGGGGGGGGGGGGGGCGGGGGGGGGGGGAGGGAAGGGTTTTCAAGAGGTTTGGGTCACATATAAAAAAAAAATCACGGATTTGGTCGACACTGATGTTCGCATCATTGCGTGTAATCCTCCGATCGCGCGCATTCATCATATATGTAGGGGCTTGCGTACGCGCGGTTCTGGGTCTAGGCCATCGTACGGGGTGTGGGGAAGGAGGGGGCGTTGGGGAGGGGGAGGGGACATTAATGAAAGCTACGTCATGGATGGCTAGGAAGATAATGATGTGATATCAATTGCTTATAAGTGTTTATTACTCTGGCCGATTTTGATTGTACGTGGGGCGTTTGAACGAACTGCGCGGGGAACAAAGGGGGGAAGGGGGGGGAGATGAGATGGCGCTACGGCATGGATGGCTAGATAGAAAATGAGATGATATCAGCTGGTTGGTAGTGTTCACTACTCTGGCAGATTTTGATTTGAGGTGGTGCGTAAAAGCAAGAGGATCGGAGGGGGGGGGGGGGGGGCGGGGGGCGAGCATTTCAACATGTGCGCGGAAACCATTAACACCCTTGAAGGGGACGATTCTGATGGTTGCAGCAGGAATACACCTCATTATATCACCCGTCTGGTAATGTTTTTTCTTCTAGAAGGCTTGATGTTACATGTAGTATGCAACCCAGGTTTTAGGTGCAGTAAACAACGTGTTAAAAGCTTTAATAATGTGTTATTGTTAATGGATCGAACGATAGAATATTTCAATCGATAGGTACAATCAAGTAGATACCACTTTTTTCTGACATCGCTAATTATAAGAAAGAGATGCATATTGTTAAATACAACATGCTAGGTGATGTGGTCATGCATTGTCACCGCCATTGAGAACGACAGGCAGGGAGATATGCGAATCGTTATTGTTTTTAAAGGAACGCTTAGTGTACACGCGCTCAATTACGTTACTTCGTTAGTCATACTTCTCTCGGCATAGGTTGGGAGGCGATCATGCAGACAGTATGTACGGAAAGAAGCGGCTTGAGGAACCTCGAGCACGGTCGCAGGCCTAGCTTCTTGTGGTTGTCGAACAGAGTTGTCGTCGCAATGTCCAAAGCGGCTGCAATCGATCCTATAGTGGTGGGGTTCTTCAGGGGCATCTCTTCCAACACCTGCTTCAGAGCGGCGATGTCCACCACCTTCCCCGGCTTCTTTCTTCTGGTTGTACATCTTCCAGCACTTGCTCACCGTCTGGGGCGTCTGTTCGGACATCGCCGCCACCCTCTTCAGGTCACCATGGTCCAAACCCTCGTCGTTGCTGCCCTTGAGCAGCTCGGCAATCATGCCTTTTTTCTCCGAAGTTGTCAAATTCTTGCATTTTGGTCTGCTGGCAGCGCTTTCCGCAGCAGACATGTTGGTGGGTCTGCTGAGAAGTCCTCCAACGGGCGATTCCCTCGAAAGAGCTCAGTTTGGCTCGACTTGGCGGCGCGTGAACAGGGTTGTGTGGTCTGATTATTTCAAGAGTGCGTTCTTGGCGGTCTGCGCTGAAAAGAGTTCTGCGCAGCAAAAAAGAATGTTTCGGAGATTTCGGTCTACAGCAAAAATTTATACGGTGGGGGGTCGAAATCCTGACTATATTCCCGAACAGACTGGTAGCTATCAGGGTTAACAGGGTGATTTTAGTCAGTCTGTGCGCGGAAACTATATAACCCGTTTCTGAGGGGGGCAAAATCTGACAGCTGTGGGGGGAAATGCATCAGTTTATCAAGTGAATCCTGTAAGTCGTATGTCCGGTGAGGGGAGGGCGGAGGTTTTAAAGGCGTGGGGGCCAGGTTTTGAACAAAAGGGCCGGGAGGGGGGGAGGGGGGGGGGGGGGGGGGGGATGGGTGGGGCAGGTCAATTATTGCGTGGAAACTAAAAATATTTCTTGTGGGGGGGAGGGGGGTAAATGTGACGGCGGGGGCCGGGGGCAGGGGGGTAGGGCTTAAGGTCGCATAGATGTGGGGATTTGCTTTACGCGTGGTGCTAGGTCAAGGCGATGGTGCGGGTGGTGGGGAAGGGGGGGGCGTTAGAGACGGGGGTGGGTGGGATTTCCAGCAGCGGCATGGACGGCTCTGGAACGATAACGAGGCGATATCCAGGGCGTGAAAGTGTTTACTACTCTGGCGGATTTCGATAGTAAGTGGGGCGTTTATGCAAGTGAACGCGAGGGAAAAAAAAAATAAGCGGTGGGGGGGGGAGGGGGGGGGGGGGGGGAGAAGGGGTTTTCGAGAGGTTTAGGTCACATATAAAAAAAAAAATCAAGGATTTGATCGACACTGATGTTTGCAACATTGTGTGTGGTCCTCCGATCGCGAGTATTAATCACATATGTAGGGGCCCACTATGCGAGCGGTGCTGGGTCCAGGCGATCGTGCGGGGTGTGGAGAAGGAGGGGGCGTTGGAGGGGGGGAGGGGGGATGAATGAAAACTGGTATATACTGAGTATAACATAAGTATTCTGTAACCTCATACTTGTACCTCGTATATTTGTACTGTGACAACCTGCTGTAACCTGACGAAGACATCAGAAGCACTAGAACAGACACAACCTCAGTGGTACCCACAAAACGAGTGCGACTGCTGACTGTAACCTACTGGTCATCGAAATCATGAAAATAACAGAGAGAACTTGCGGTGGTGAAAAACAAAACAAGAGGATATTAGACTGCTGCTGCTGAAATATTCTCAAACCTAAATAGAGCAAACCAACGATGGAAAAACCAGTTGGAAAACCTCAGGAACAAACGAATGGAACTGCTGCTGTAACCTACGATTGCCAAAATTATGAAAACCCACAGGAAAACCCAGCGGAAAAAACACAAATATTAATGCGAATGCTGCTATAGTCTAACTAAACCAGAAAACTGCAAACCATCCGAGTGAAAACCCAATGGGAAAGCCTCAAAAACGAAATACGAGTGCTACTACTGCTGTAACCTACGATTGCTGCAAGGCATAACAAAATAACAGAGGAAACGCCAAGCGGGAAAAGCTTCAATGAACCAAAAACAAAAGCGACTCTGCTAAAGCATAAAGTATGCAAAACCAAAGGGGAAACCCAGTGAGAAAAACTGGAAAAGAAACAAAATTCGCCTGCTACTACTGGCACCTACCTACGATTGTTTCAAAGCATAAGAAAACAGAGGGAAAAGCTTAACCAGAACGAAACCTAATGCGACTGCTGCTATACTCTTCTAAAACAAAAATATATATGAATATATATGAATATATATATGTATATTTTTATATCATACACTTCGTACTGCGATCGGAGTATCACAGAAAGCTTGCAAAGGTGATTTTCGACAAAATGTTCAATCTTACTGCTGGAGTGTATATCATTTTATAATATATATAAATCGGAATCGGCCAGAGTAATAAACACCTATACGCAGTTGACATCACGCCATTAACTTTCTGACCATCCATGACGTAGTTTTCAATTGTTCCCTCCCCCCCCCCCCCCCCAGCCCCCTCCAACGCCCCCTCTTTTCCCACCACCCGCACGATCGCCTAGACCTAGCACCACGCGTATAACAAGCACCTACATATATATATATATTATACAAAATGAAAATACACTCCAGCTGTAACATCGAAGATGTCGTCGAAACTCATCTTTGCAAGCTGTGTGTGACACTCCGATCGCGCGTGTTACGAGTTGTGTGTCCTCATTAAGGATATAGGTCGGCGACTCCCCTTGCAACTACAGTGTAGCTATCAGGGTCAACAGGATGATTTTAGTCAGTCTGTGCGCGGAAACTATAAAACCCGTTTCTGACGGGGACAAAATCTGACAGCTGTCGAGGGAAATGTATCCTTTTATCAAGTGAATCTTGTAAGTCGAATAACCGGTGAGGGGGGGGAGCGGAGTTTTGACGGACGTGGGGGCCTGTGGTTTTGATCAAAAGCGAGCGGGTTTGGAGGGGGGCGGGGGGGGGGGGGGGGGGGGGAAGGGGGAGCAATTTGTGCATGTAAGCTATAAATCCTTTCAAGGGGATAAATCTGACGGTTTTGGCACCAGTATATTATTGGGGGGGGGGGCGGGGGGGTGTTTGGGGCGGCGGCGGGGGGGGGGGGGGGGGGTTGGGGCAGGGGGGGGCAGCGGGGGGGGCAGCTTAATATGTGCGTGGAAATTATTTGTGATCTTTCAGCCGAAGTGTATTTTAACATTATTTGTGACTTAAACCTTTTGAAAAGTTCCGCCCCCCCGCCCCTCCGCCCCCCCCCCCCCCCCCCCCCCCCCCCCCCCCCCCCCCCCCCCCCCCCCCCATCGCCCCCCACGCCCCCGCCCCCCCCACCTTCCCCCCCCACCCCCCGAACCCATCCCCACCCCACCCCCTCCAACACTCCACCCTCTCTCTACTCACTGGTTGTACGACTTACCCTAGGATATACATGATAAACTGATGCATTATTTCAAAAACCGTCACATATATCCCCTCAAAATCATATATTGTCTTCACGCACATATTGAGCTGCCCCATACGCCCCCCTCCCGCCCCAACCACCATCCCCCCCATGATAAACTGGTGCATTTTTTTTTTCCAACACCGTCAGACTTATCTCTTTAAACAGGTTTATAGCTCACATGCACATATTGCCCGCCCCCAGCGCCTCCCCCCCAAACTCCCCCGCAACCCACCCCCCCCCCCCCCAAACCCCGCTCGCTTTTGATCAACACCAGGCCCCCGCGTCCTTCAAAACTCTGCCCCCCCTCTTACCGGTTTTTCGACTTACAGGATTCACTCGATAAAATGATACATTTCCCCCCACAGCTGTCAGATTTTGTCCCCCACAGAAACGGGTTTCATAGTTTCCGCGCACAGACTGACCAAAATCACCCTGTCGACCCTGATAGCTACACTGTAGTTGTAAGGGGAGTCGCCGGCCTGTATCCTTAATGAGGACACCCAACTCGTAACACGCGCGATCGGCGTATCACACACAGCTTGCAGAGATGATTTTTGACGAAATCTTCGATCTCACAGCTGGAGTGTATTTTCATTTTAAATAATATATAATGCAAACCAACAGAGGAAAACTCAACGGGAAAACCTCAAACACAAACGAATCCGGCTGCTATTGTAACCCACAACTACCTTAACATAAAATGCAAAACAGGGGGAAAACACAGCGGGTAAACCATAAGAAAACGAGAGCGACTGGTGGAAGCATGAACGCTTTTGCAACTAAAATCAGCCTCCTGTCGGTGCATGCTCATTGCGCTGCCGGCCCTGCACATCGTACCTCTAAGGTGGTGTCAGGCGTGAGGCATTGTGAGACACCATTTCTCCATTTTGAAAAGGGTTTCGTGGAGAATGTATACGAAATACTACCCAGGGGACGTGATTTAGGGGATGATAAGGTGTCGTCCCCGCATTTTTCAACAGAAACCAACGGGTACCACCTGGGTACCTGGCGCCCGAATACTCGGCGATTATGAAGTGTTACTCGTACCCGTCACGGGTATTAGCAAGCCGGGTTATTCTCGCGAGTATACGGGTAATTGGCAAAAGGGTAACACCTCTACCATGATGTTGATATTAATAGAGCATTCAGGAATAAAAATCGGCTACCCCCGCCCCACAGAAAAAAAAAAAAAATGTGGGACACGAAGCATCTGTTCCAAACTGATGCGCTGTCACTCCAACATTGTAGTAGGCACGTTATTCTCAACTCACTTACGAATGATCGGTGTTTGTCTTGTTCACTTTATGTGTGGAATTTTGAGCTAGATCTGACATCATGTCTACTTTATAAAATCACCTCTCTAGTTCCACTTTAAACTACACTATCACATGTATTGTAGATGGTTTTCGGATGGATGGCTTGGTCAAGGTTGTTGGTACTTATCGTCAAGTGCGCAGGTGAGCTTTCTCTACCTAGAGAAGTAGTCTTACCACGATATTTTGTTTCTTGCACTTTAAGGGCGGGTTTTGGTATACGTCTCAAGTACGAAGACAATAGAAGTGATCTAATGGATATCAAATATATTTTCACGTAACATAATATTGAGACGAAACCAAGAAGCAGCCGTCTCTTCGGCCTTTAGCGCTTGCTATATTACGGCCGCTGGCACTGACGCAGCTTCTAATGCAGGAATGGACGAATGCGGTTAATCCGCAGCGAAATATTTCGTTGTGCTCTCTTATCTGCGGCCATACTTCATGTCATGTCATTTTATGCCACATTTTCCGTTTTTTTTCCCGTCGTCGTAAGATTGAGGAACAAGGGCTCCCGGGTGTACTAGGTGAAAGCAGCACTACTATGTACGACGAGTTTAAACCCCAACTGACGACGTTAGCATACCCAAAACAGCAAAAATGTAGCAGCAGTAGCCGTATAGCGAACCTTCTATTGCATACTGCAGCAACCAGTAGCATCCAGAACCACAGAAGATATCTCAAAGGTAAGTGCAGTACGAGTGGCGTTGGCAAGTTTGGTCGTACTCGCATCACACTGTCCGATATTACAAAAAAAAAATACACTCCAGCTGTGAGATCGAATATTTTGTCTAAACTCCTCTTTGCAAGCTGTATGTGATACTCCGATCGCGTGTATTACGGGTTTTGTGTCCTCATTAAGGATATAGGTCGGCGACTCCCCTTGCAACTACAGTGTAACTATCAGGGTCAACAGGGTGATGTTACGCAGTCTGTGGGCGGAAACTATGTAACTATCATGAAGCCCAAGCCGTGAAATAAGTATTAGCACGCCCACGCACGTCCTAGGGTTAGCTGTCAACCAGTCACTACTTACGAACA
Organism: Undaria pinnatifida; assembly: GCA_012845835.1. Taxonomy (NCBI): domain Eukaryota; class Phaeophyceae; order Laminariales; family Alariaceae; genus Undaria; species Undaria pinnatifida. The sequence continues at coordinate 1,532,718 of JABAKD010000023.1, forward strand.
TGTCTATACTTACGACAGCTGTTTGTCCACGATGGTATTCCCCTACACACCATCGCAGCAGGTTTTCCCCATAACCCCCAGAAACTAACATGAGGAGCGCAGATGGCCGCGGCCTTCAGGTATACACCGAAGAACAGCACAGCAACAGAGGCGTAGGACAACATCTGCATACCAACCCATCTGGTCCCAGGGGGTGAGATATTGACTTTGTTACATGTTTCATCCAGCAAGGAATGAAAGTGTGTTTGTTCCGAATTGGCACTTGTCAGCAGCTATCACACAATTAATTGTCAAGTAGCAGCATGGCGTATTCGTCGCCGCAGGGTTCTGGTATATATTTGTCGTTTTTCAAGCAAGCGGTTGCGTTGGCATATATAAACTACCTGGCTTGATGTAAAGGAATGGAACACCTCTCAGCGACCATCTACTACACGTTAGGGCATGTTTTCATGAACACCACTAACAAGAGCACCAGACATAGACGCGACATCTACAGGACAACAACATCTTCGACTCGACAGCGGGGAGAAAACAGGACGTATAAGCGTACACTATAGTTTTGATGATGTGAAAAATAGGTACAGGCAGGGATGTTACTCTGCGGTAAACCACACGACCAACCTATTACGAAGAATATTTCGTGCCTCCATCCGCCTACATGATTGCCTGACAATCTCTTACCATACCAAACGCAGTAGCATATGCCTAACAAAGTAAAGTCACCCTCGCGTTCAATAGTGGTGACATCGCATTTCCACGCGAGACAACCATTACGAAACGCAGTAGCATATGCCTGACGAAGTAAAGTCGCCCTCGCGTTCAACAGTGACATCGCATATATATGACGTTGCATGCCCACTTCTACTGCTGTATTTGCAAGATTAACCTCTGTCTTAGAGTTGGCGACCTCAAAGCCCCACAGCGGTACGGTACAAATTATGGACGTGAAATCGTACATTTGAGACAATAATATGTTGAAAAAGAAGCACAGGCAGACCTGATAAAATTGCGATAAACAACACTGCCGACCCATCCCATACCCTCCTGAGAAGACCTCTACGAAACACAGTACCATATACCTAACAAAGTAAAGTCACCCTCGCGATCAATAGTGACGACATCGCACATATATGACATCACATACCCACCTCGCCTGATGTATTTTTGTAGGATGTATCTCTGACTTTAAATTGACGACAGCAGAGCCCCACATCGGCAAGGTAAAATCATAGGCGTGAAATCGTACATTTTTTTGAGAGAAAAAATATTTTCGGAAAAAAAGGAAGCACAGGCAGATGCGTTAAAATTGCGGTAAACAACCTTACCAACCCATTACGTAGGGTATTTCGTACATACCGTCTGCATGATCGCTTCCCAACCTATGCCAAACGAAGTATGACTAACGAGGTAACGTAATTGAGCGCGTGTATACCAAGTATGACTACGAGGTAACGTAATTGAGCGCATGTATACCAAGCGTTCCTTAAAAATTGACGATTCGCATCCCTCCCTCTAATGCTCAATAGCGGAGACAGTACATGGCCACAAACATCACCTCGCATGCTGTATTTGGCAGTATATATCTCTTTCGTATAGTTAGCGATGTCAGAAAATAATGGTAACTGTATGATGGTGGTGACAAACACTGCATGACCACATCACCTCGCCTGTTGTATTTGATAATACGTATCCTTTCTTCTTATAATTAGCGATGTCAGAAAAAAATGGTAACTACAAATATTCTATAAAATATTCTAGCTTTCGATCCATGTATCATACAACCACAACCTTTGAAGATTTAACACGATATTTACTACTCTTAAATACTGGGTTGCATGCTGCATCGAACATCAAACCTTCTAGAATAGTAAACATTACAAGCCAGATTATATAAAGGGATGTCTCATTGCTTCAATCGTCACGTTTGTCCCCTTTGAGGATTGATAGTTTCCGCGCAAATTTTGAAATGTCCGGCCGCCCGCCCCCCCCCCCCCCCCTCCCCTTCCCCTCCCCTGACCCCACTTGTTCATGAAAAACCCTAACCCATCCCCCCCCCCCCCCCGTTCCCCCCCCTCCTCCCCAGATCCCCCCCCCCTTCCGCATAGTTTGTCCAAACGCCCCACTCACAATCAAAATCGGCCAGAGCAATAAACACCTGTACGCAGTTGATATCACGTCATTATCTTTCTGACCATCCATGACGTAGTTTTCAATTATATTCCCCCCGTCCACCCCCCCTTCAACGCCCCCTCTTTTCCAACCACCCGCACGATCGCCTAGGCCTAACACCACGCGTATAACAAGCCCCTACATATCTTTAATATCACAGCCGAAGTGTATTTAAATATTATTTGTGACCTAAACCTGCTAAAAAATCTCTCCCCGCCCCCGCCCCGAACACCCCCTTCTTCCCCATCACCCACACCATCGCCTAAACCTAGCACCACACGTATAACAAACCCCTCACCTAAAACCCTTCCCCCCTCCCCCCCCCGCCCCCTCCCCCTCCGCCCCCACCCTCCACCTTCCCCGCCCCCAACCCATCCCAACCCCACCTCCACCCTCTCTCTACTCACTGATTGTACGACTTACCCCAGGATATACATGATAAATTAATGAATAATTTCCATAACCGTCACATTTATCCCCTCAACATAATGTATAGTTTCCATGCACATATTGAGCTGCCCCACACGCCCCCCCCCCCGCCCCGACCCCCCCCCCCGCCCCCAATAATAAACTGGTGCCAAAACCGTCAGATTTATCCCCTTGAAAGAATTACAACTTATATGCACAAATTCCCCCTCCCTCCCCCCCCCCCCCCCCCACCCTCCAAACCCGCTCGCTTTTGATCAAAACCAGGCCCTGACGTCCTTCAAAAGTCCGCCCCTCCCCCTCACCAGTTAATCGACTTACAAGATTCACTCGATAAAAAGATACATTTCCCTCCACAGCTGTCAGATTTTTTCCCCCTCAGAAACGGGTTTTAAGTTTATAGTCTCCGCGCACAGACTGACTAATATCACCCTGTTGACCCTGATAGCTACACTGTAGTTGTTATGGGAGTCGCCGACCTATATCCTTAATGAGGACACACAACTCGTAGTACGCGCCATCGGAGTATCACACACAGCTTGCAAAGATGAGTTTCGACGAAATCTTCGATCTCACAGCTGGAGTGTAGTTTCTTTTTTTATAATTTATGTGGTGTTTGTTGGCGTCTGTTTGGGTTGACGTTGCAAGCGTGCATGTATCCGAAATGCGGTTAAGGGGTCGGTTAAACTTGACCGAATTTCTGCTGCGATTATCCTCAAACGCACGGCACGACAGCAGTGTCCGCACGCCCACGCACGACCTAGGGTTTCGCTGTCCACCTGTCACTGCTTACGAACACGTCTACGCGACGACAGCCGTTTGTCCATGATGATTTTCCAGATGGTTCCGAGCTAAAGACGTATTTTTTTCCTTGGGGGGGGGGCAACTTCTTTCCATCCCCTCTCAAAGTATTGAAAATTAAATAGTATCATTGCATGCCCTAATAATAGTGATGACGATCTGCGAGGAAAAAAAAGAAAACGTCCGTGGTGGCCGGGTTTCAACGAGTTTTATCGATTTCTAACAACGAATCCGCTAAATGTCCCCGTGTTTGAAAAGTGCTCAGATCGAGCTGAAAATATTAGGTCAGGGTAATTTTGGGGTGTAGATCACGATTCCGTCGTTAGCTTTTTGATCGCGATCGATTCGACCTTGATACAGCTGCGCAAAGATACGTGCAAAAAGCGGGCATAACCTGGGATTTACTAGGGATTAGTGTGAAAACTCCCACCCGTGGAAAACGATCCACACGTTGATTAGAGCTCTGTAAAACCTCGATTCGAGGTTATATTAGGATGAGGAACACGTAGATATCAGTGGATTGTCCTAGTTCTGCTTTTGCATTCGACTGACGACTGCCCAAAAGCTGACCTTAGCTGAGCAATGCCAAAATTTCCTGGAATTTTTTATTCTCGGTTCCGGGCTCGAGTTTTTGTCTATACAATTTTCTGATTGGCTCAACCACCCCTGAATCGACCAAGCGGAAGCGATTGCCGAGGTCGGCAAGAAAAAGAAAGTTCGGGAATACCTCAAACAAAAAAATCCCGGTCGAAGGAGATCAACTCTTTTTTGCCGTGTTTTTTAGACGTCGTTTTTGAGCGTTTCGAAACGATCTGCGAAGTGGATTTTTACATCAGAAAAAGAAAGTTCGGGGATGCCTCGAACAAAAAAATCCGGTCGAATGAGACCATCTTTTTTTTGCCGTTTTTTTTTTACGTCGTTTTTGAGCGTTTCGAAACGATCTGCGAAGTCGATTTATATATATATATACATATTTTTTCGTGCCCGCGCGGTCAATCCGGCTTTAGCTCGGAACCCGACTTCTATCCATACCATCCCAGCAGGTTTTCTCCATAACCCCTTCAACCCACAGGAGCGCAGCTGGCAACGGCCTTCAGGAACACACCGAAGAAGCAGCACAGCATCAGAGGCGCTACACAACGTCCCACACACCTATCCGTCTGGTGCTAGAAGGTGAGTTGTCGACCTTTGGACATATTTTTATGTCCGAGGAGTGAATGTTTGTTTGCTCCAAATTGGCATTTATCAGAAGCTACTACGCAGGGTAGCTACGTGGGGATTCGTGGTCGCAGCGTTCGGGTAGGTATGGGATGGTGAGCCAATGTATTCGACGCAATGCGTGCGCGCAAAGCCCGCGCTGGAAGCGCCCTACACACTGCCCGAAACGACCTTCGCGCAGCCCAACAACGCTCGTTGACCCCTCATGACGGCAAGCCTACCCGCAGAGCATTTGACTTACCCCACGCCTACCGCTTTTTTTCATGTTTCGGTTGTGAAACCCGTTGTTTCGCCTGGTTGTGACTCACGGCGCTCCGCAACGGATATTAATATATACGGGTTTTATAGTTTCAGCGCACAGACTGACTGAAGTCATCCTGTTGACCCTGATAGCTACACTGTAGTTGTAAGGGGAGTCGCCGACCTATATCCTTAATGAGGACACACAACTCGTAATGCGCGCGATCGGAGTATCACACACAGCTTGCAAAGAGGAGTTTTGACGAAATCTTCGATCTCACAGCTGGAGTGTTTTTTAATTTATATAATATATATATTTATATTGACTATAGACTGTAGACTATATTATAAAGAAAAATTGCACTCCAGCTCTGAGATACAAGATTTTGTCGAACCTCATCTTTCCAAACTGTGTGTGATACTCCGATCGCGCGTATTACGGGTTGTGTGCCCTCGTTTAGGATATAGGTCGGCGACTCCCCTTGCAACAACAGTGTATAGTTACGATGTACTATACCATGATCAACAGGGATATACTCCGGAGTATATGTTTTTCAGTCTGTGCGGGGAACCTATAGAACCCTTTTTTTATGGGGAAAAAAACTGACAGCTAGCTGTGGTAGGAAATGCATCAGTTTATCAAGTCAAATATGTACGTCGAATAACCGGTGAGGGGTGGGCGGAGTTTTCAAGGACGTGGGGGGCTGGGTTTGATCAAGAGGGAGTGGGGGGGCGGGGGGAGTGCGACGGGCGGAGCAGCTCAATCTACGCGTGGAAACCATAAATCCTTCAAGGGGATGAAACTGACGGTTGTGGAAAGAATGTGTCAGTTATCACGTATATCCTGTAAGTCGTACAACCAGTGAGGAGCGGGTGGAGCATTCGAGGGGGTGGGGGTGGGCGCGAGAGTGGCGAAATGGTTTTACAAACAACATCTTTAGGTCCATTAGATGTAGGGGTTTGCTACACGCGTGATGCTAGGTCTAGGCGATGGTGAGGGCGGTGGCGTTGGGCGAAAGAGGAGGGGCGGGGGGGGAAGAATTTCAGAATTGGCATGGATGGCTCTAGCAAGATAATGAGGTGATACCAAGTCCTTTGGAAGCGTTTATTACACTGGCGGATATGTGTGTATATATAGACTAGGAGGTCAGAACACACCTCCCGTAATACGCGTGATCGGAGTATCACACACAGCTTGCAAAGAAAGATGAGTTTCGACAAAATCTTCGATCTCACAGCCGTAGTGTATTTTCATTTTTTATCATATACAAATGTAGTCTATGGGGTACACTTCATCCCATTTTTGTATTCTTCCTTTTCTCAAACTTTTAGTTTCCTGTTTTTATACAAGCCTTGGTCGCAGGTGCCTCGTCCCTTTGTCCCCCCGGTTCTCGACTTCAATTTCTATCGCGCATAGGGTTCAGCAATCCCACTGCTCGACGATTTTTCATCGAGTGCTGCCAACTCACGCACTCGCCCTTTGTCTGCAAGTCACGTTGTGCACAAGAAAAAGTCTCGACGAATTCACACGAGTACGCAGTCGTCGGGGCTCGAATTCACGAAGCCGGCCTATTCCAAGGTCGAGGACAACTTGATACACCACCGGGGCGACCGGCATACATGCACGTATTATCCTCGCGTTCCTCGCGTACTTGCTCCCAGTACTTACTCGGATCCGTGGTCAAATCCGGGCCCCTCGTTCCCTTTCCCCACTTCGTACGGTACGTGCCTTTTTCTTTTGTCGCTCGAAGAATTTGGAGCATTTTTTCCCTCGTCGACTGGTGTCTAAATAAATGTGTGTGTGCTTTTTTTTTTTTTACTTTTTCATCCCATTTACTATGCCGGCATTACTCTCAAGCTGGTTTCAGTAGTAACCAAGATGCGGGGTCAAATAGTGGCCCCCCCTTCCCCCCTTTCCACGCGGTCGGTACAGGCTTTCGTTTTTATAGTGACGGTAGTTCAGCGTCATCTTCACTCTCATCAAAATGTTATACATAATTTTCGTGTTTTTCACGATGGATGGAGCAATCCTCATCACTTACTATTACCTTCAGGAAATATACCGATGAATTCCACCTACTTACGTCATTGGAGTGAAGTTGTTGAAAACCACAATAATTTGTATCCCTGCCCGTTCTACTCGCATCAAATTCTACCTGCCCACGCCGCCAGGCGTTCTTAACAGGTAGCTATTTTTCTGTTGTTACATGCAAATCTACATATAAAGTCAAGTCTCTCCACGGTGGGAGTCGAGCTCAAAGACCTGAACGCTAGTAGTAGTAGTAATCGAAAAATAGCTAGTAGACCACAGGCGCGTCCGCTTTTTGTGTGTATCGAGTAAATTCACGTGGTGTTTTGGAGTCGTATATATCCGTTCTCTCGGGTTTTCGTAGGCAATGGAAATGTTCATAGCCGCTCCTCTCGTAGTGCCCTCCAGCTGACGTGTGGTGTGCATGTCGAACCAGCTGACTCTGCCGCCTTGTGTTTTCTTGCTGTCTTCTGATTGATCCATAGTCATGTCACTGCACGGGCTATTAGACCATCCACGAATACGGGTGGTAGGTCCACGCCTGGGTCACTCACGGAGACAGAAGCTACTTTTTCCGGAGAGCCATTGGGCTAGGAAGAGAAGTAGAGTAGAGCTTCGAAGTCGAGTTTCGAAGTGCGGCTGAGAGGCTCTTTCTCCCCAGCCACGTGGTGGCCCCAATGATGAGAGATTGGAGACCAAAAACAATTTTATTTTTACTTATCTCTCGGGGAACCAATCTGGTTCCGCCGCATCTCCTCAGATGCGTTACGGTTTCACAGACGACGAATGATATCCCAATCAGGCTTTGATACAAGCACAAACCAACACGGAAGACCATAACTTCGAACTAAAACGTGAATACTCCAAAGACGAACTGGTCACCCTCTCTCTATAGCAATCACGTTGCCGGTACTGTTCATTTTCATTTGCCCTTAAATGTGTTGAGAGATGTGCATCAATTTTTTCTCGTGTTCATCGCTTTTGAACCTCGTTAATCTCTGACCGACACCGGCAGGACACCATAGGCAAAAAGCAATGTGGGAGTTAACAGATTGATTACCTGGTCAACGTAAAAAATGTATGATACTTTTCAGAAATATGTTCAACGCCTAAAAGCAAAGCTTACACTATTAGTGTACCAATATCGAGTACTTTATGTTGGATTAAATCGGTTATGCGAAGAATAATGTGCTCCCAGCAGCCCAGTCTCAGGGCGCGAGCTTCACTGCAACACACAGTGTGAAGAAGATGGTATATAGATGTCTTTATTAGCTGGTCCCGGATGCTGATAAGAGGGAAAGAGATGGAGTGAGGCGAGTGGGCGAAGCCATCTCGCTCCACACCAGGCAATATTCTCAACGCCCCAAATTCCCAAATACTACAGGTGCTACATTCTCATATTTCCACGTGTTCCTAGATTGGTTCCAGGAACAGTCTACAAGGACCTTCGGGACTATTCCACGTGTCCTTCCCATGCTATAATATTCCGCAATACACCGTCGGGTAATCCGACAATACCCCGTCGGACGATCCTTCGTGACCATCGTTGTTCCTACTTTGTTCGTTGAGACAAGCTATATCGAACACCCTCCCTGGCGCCGGATCAACTAACAAGCCTCCAACAACACTGGCAACTCCCAAAAGCAATTTACGACGGAAAACTTATATCCCTAACAAAAAGTCACGGTGTTTCTCAAAACTCTCCCGAGCAATCGCCTTGGTGAGAATGTCCGCATGTTGATCCTCCGTCCTTAAGTACTTGACGCATGAATCTCCTTTTCCCACCAACTCGCGCAGGAAGTGGTACCTCACATCGATGTGCTTGCTGTTTGACGAACTCAGTGGGTTTTTGGCCAAGTCAATCGCCCCTTTGTTGTCTTCAAACACTCCAATGCTCGGCGATCCAAGACTAGGCATCAAGAAAACCAAGACTCCTCGCACGTACAGGGCCTCCTTCACCCCGTCGGCCATCGCTACGTACTCGGCCTCAGTGGTGGAGAGCGTAACGCATTTCTGCGTCCTAGAAAACCAAGATACGAGCGTTCCTCCGCAGCAAACAGCTACACCAGATACCGAACGCCTGTCCTCGGCCTTGTGGGCGTAGTCTGCGTCTACGTACGTCTCTAGGTCGTATTCCAACTGTACATCCCCCAACTTACTCTCTTTCCTGAAAGTCAAGCCCAAGTGGGCTGTAGCGCTCAAGTACTCGAGAACCTTCCTAGCAGCCTTCACGTGTACTTCCTTAGGATCGTGCGAGAACCGCGCAATCGCTCGCACTGCGTTTGAGATGTCAGGTCTCGTCTGGTTCGCAATCCACATCAAACTCCCCACAATTTCACGGAAATTCGCGTCCACCACAGGTTCCTCATCACTCACGTATCTGAGGTCCAACGACGGTGAAGCGGGGATGGGGCTGGTCTTAGTGATACCGAAACGGTCGACAACGTTTCGGATGAACTGAGTCTGCGAAATCTCCAAGGTTCCCTTCTCACGATCCCTCCTGTACTCGCTACCCATGTACCACGTAACCTCGCCCAGATGTTTTGTAGGGAATCTCTTATTGAGATCAGCTACTACCGAATCCGTCACCCCCTTGGTCGCTGCGATCTTGATGTCGTCCACGTGGACCACCAGCATCGCCACAACCGCGTCATTCAACATTAGTCAAAACACGCACGGGTCTACCAAGCACTGCTCAAACCCACACTCTACTAGGGTTGACGACAGTAGCTTGTACCATGAGCGGCCACTCTGCTTCAGCCCGTAAAGTGCTTTGTTGAGTAGGACTACCTTACCGGACATCTCGCCACAACCGCGAGGAAGTCTCAAGAAAATCTCGGTATCCAACTCTGCCTGAATAAAGGCCTGGTCAACGTCCAAGGGTCTCAAGTCCCAATCAAGCTTGCACGCCATTGCTGCAATGAGTCTGTTAGACGTGGTCGAGGCAGTGGGGGCAAAAGTCTCGAAGTAGTCAACTCCCTCTACCTGACTATAGCCCTTAGCTACCAACCGTGCCTTAGCTCTATCAATCATGCCGTGCGCGTCGCTCTTCCACTTCAAGAGCCACTTTGACTCTACGATATTGTTACTGGCGGGAAGTTCAGAAACCTCCACAAACGTTCCAGCAGCTTCGAGTCCATCAAACTCCGATCTCATCGCGTCCATCCAAACGTCCGAATGCTTCGACTTACGAGCTGCGGTGTATGACGTTGGTTCCGGTTCAGCCTCTTTGACAAGGCAATCCGGCAACTTCGTCTTCTCACACTCCGCTTCATTCGCCGCCAGTAGCGCCTGGAACACACGGCCTCCTTCACAGGGCCCGATCGCACTAATCAGTCCTGCTGCCGCTTCCCGATTGAGCGCCCTGGTCTGCGCTCTCGTACGTCCCTCCCGAATCTCTTCACCATCGCCCGGTCCTGACATGTGCGCTCCAAGTTGGCGTGCAGCAGTCCGGACCGCCGTGGGGGTCGGAGCTTCATCGTCAGAGGCCGACGCGTCGCTTCCATCCTGAGACGAAGAGTCGCTGTCAGATAATTCGCTGCTGACCGCTGATGTATCGTTCGGCTTCACATCTTCGGCGCGAAACTCGTCGCCAGCTTGCGGTATCGGAGACACCGCTGGCGTCATCGGGGACACCGCACGGAGTTGGTGAGGAATTCCCCTCCCCAAAACCGGCAGTGGAGTCGTCGGGGCGGAGACAAAGTCCTCCGTCCCTCCCAGCTCTGGCGCATCTTCTAGCCCCTGCGTCCCTCCCTGTTCCGGTACCTCCGGCAGCTGGGATAGTACCGCTCCCACATCAAGCGTTGCCTCCCAGGTCACATCTCGAGTCTCCACCACCCTGTTCCCCCGCGTGAGCATCCGCAAAGAGTCACTTGGGTGGTCGATGCCCGGCCCGAGGTAAAAGCAGCTCTCGGCCCGGGGTGACGACTTGGACGGGCGGTTCCAGCGGCAGTACGCTGGGCGAAGGAACGGGTGTGGCGAGGCAGGTGCGGCAGCTCCATGCCACATCTCATGCGGAGACTTGTTGCCGGGGTTGGCAGTGGTTGCGGTGTGGTTCAAGGCGTCACAAGACCAGTGCACCGCTTCCGCCCACAGGGATTCAGTCGGCGGTAGTTGAACGAGCGGGAAAATGATAGGGGCTTGGATGCACGCAGCAAGCGCTGCGTTCTGAATGATGCCTAGCGCTCTCTCGACAACACCGTGCTGCTTTGGGCTGTCCGCGTTGGTGAATTCCTGCTTGATGCAAAACTGTTTGCACACCTCTCCAAACTCCCCACCAAAGAATTCCCCACCGTTGTCAGACCTTACAATCTCAACCTTCGAGGGGACACCGTCGGCGCGCACATCAGCCAAAAACTTCCTAAACGCGTCTGCTGCATCCGATTTGTGCTTCAGAAAATATACCCACGCGTAGCGAGAGAAGTCATCCTTCACTAGCATGACATACCTCTTACCCAACAGAGAAGGGGTTCTCTTAGGGCCACTTAGATCAACAAAGACCCGTCCCAACTTCTCTGGCGCGCGCGACTTAGTACTGCTGGGGATTGGTTTGCGGTAACCTTTCGCCATAGAACAGCCAGTACAGGGTCTTAGCGTCCCTAACAGTTCTACACCAAGTGCCTTTGCGGTCTCTCTCAGCAGTAGTTCGTTAGAGTGGCCATGCACGCAGTGGAAGATGTTGATATCTACAGCAGTCTCAGCAGAAGCAGCGCTACCGGGGGCAAGCACGGGAAATGCCAGGGGAAAATCGCAACCAGTCTCCCCTCGGTTCTCAGCGGGGTCGGGTGTCAATAGGGGAAACGGCACATAGCCGTTGTCTGGCTCTATCCTGCAAGCGAGGTTGGAGTAACTAGATCCATCACCCTCGAATCTCAACCGTCCATTGAAAAGAGAAATGCACAAGCCCTCATCCTCGGTCATGAATCCTACTCCCTGCTTATGCGCGGCCATTAGCGAAAACAAATTGAACGCCAAGTCCGGCATGTATGCCACATCTAACAGTTTAACAGTTAGATCTCCGGGAAAGGCTACAGTCAGCGTGCCATACCCCACGACGTCGATCAAGTGGTTGTCACCGATCCTAACCTTGTCGTCGCACAGTCGTACGTCACTCAACAGGTCAGCTGAATGAGTCATGTGAAATGAAGCACCACTGTCTGCTATCCATTTCTCAGCTAAGCTCTCCGTTATGCTCTCACTACGTTCTTCAGTACACGAGTCATCACTACGGCTAAACATAGCATTCGCAAGACAGCACACAGTCTCACTATTGTTGTTCTGTTCCTGTGCACCTTCGCCAGACGTCCTCTCCGAAGCCGGGGTGACACGAGCCTTGCACTGGTACCACATGTGCCCGGGTTCGAAACAACGGATACACTTACCCTTCACCTTATCATACTCTGATTGGGGGATGGTCTGCTTGGGGGTGGGGGGGCTGCTGCTACCTTCGCTACCCTGGCTAGCATCAGCATTCGCTGATCCCTTGTTTCGCGACCTAACATTGTTACGGTTGGATCCGCGACCACCTCCACGGTTACCTCCACGCCCACCTCCGCGGCCACCTCGGGCAGCACCATTCGAAAACAGTGCCTGACCCACGTTCTTTCCCTTTGGCACGGGAAGTCTCAGGTGCCTCTGCCTGACAATGTTCTCTATTTCAGCTCGGGTGATTTCATCGCGGTACAAGAGCGTGCGTTGTTCTATCTCGTAGTCAGCTGTAAGTACTCGTACCAGTTTGCGGTTCACCTCTCCTTCTGATTTCGGCACACCAAGCGAAGCAAGAGTACCAACAATCTTGTCTACGCGACTGAAGAATTTCATGGGCTCCTCACCCTTCTCACTTTTCACTGCATCAAACGCGTCCGACCATTTGACCTGTGTAGCAATTGATTTCGGAAGAAACCAATCCCGAAGCATTCTCCAAGCACCGCTTGGCGATTGCCTGGCAAACACTCTGTCTAATAGGTCAGTATCAGTCTTGCTCTCAGTCAGACATATCCATGCAACCCGCGCATTCTTGATGTGTGGACGGCTCAAACCTTGCGAAATAAAGTATTGCGTGTCTTTGGTTGTGTCACCTACAGCTACCTCTATGTCTGTAAGCATAGAACCCAAACACCCACTCATCGATACGAACGCTTCGAACCGCTTACTCCATACGGGGAATTCCTCAGGTTTACCACTGAATTTGGGGACTGCCTGCTTTATACTACTGAATTCACGATGGCCTACATTTACACCTGAACTCTCAACGGATTCGTCATATCTAATCTCGTCTACGTGTACACCACCACCAGGGGCTTGCAAGTTCCCACCGGTTACGACTCCATCTTGGCGTTCCCTGCCAGGGTTGGACTGGGCCTCTCCACGGCCCCGGTCGCTGGCCATCCGCTCTTCCAGTCGATCTTGTCGGAATACCAATGATCTCAGCAAGACCATCATTTCTTCTTGTGAGCCGGCCTCCTCTTGGTCATGCTCACTTCCAGGCATTGTTCCGATTCAAACGTATAGAAACGTTAACGTGTTGGATTAAATCGGTTATGCGAAGAATAATGTGCTCCCAGCAGCCCAGTCTCAGGGCGCGAGCTTCACTGCAACACACAGTGTGAAGAAGATGGTATATAGATGTCTTTATTAGCTGGTCCCGGATGCTGATAAGAGGGAAAGAGATGGAGTGAGGCGAGTGGGCGAAGCCATCTCGCTCCACACCAGGCAATATTCTCAACGCCCCAAATTCCCAAATACTACAGGTGCTACATTCTCATATTTCCACGTGTTCCTAGATTGGTTCCAGGAACAGTCTACAAGGACCTTCGGGACTATTCCACGTGTCCTTCCCATGCTATAGTATTCCGCAATACACCGTCGGGTAATCCGATAATACCCCGTCGGACGATCCTTCGTGACCATCGTTGTTCCTACTTTGTTCGTTGAGACAAGCTATATCGAACACTTTGGTCGCAAGGGCTAAAACGCCTCGGAGAAAGAGTCTAACCTGCAGAGCGCTCCTTGATTGACTCAACCTACACCAAAACCAAGCAGTATTCTTCAGCGGCAAAAACGCCTGACAAAATGCCTGGAGGGCATTGGGCCATTTCTCATACAGTCGGATCTGTCAGTCGAAAACGACGGCTTTCGACTCAAGCCCCAATCGCGCTTTTTTACACTGACGCAGAAGGGCTTTATCGACTCAACTTTTTCGACTGAGTTTTCCGACTGGGGGATCCCATAAACAAACTCGACGTTTTCGACTGGATCTGTCAGTCGCAAAACTCGTTCATTAACGTTTTATACCTGTTTTTTGACGCATCGCTCATCCCACGACTGAGCACACCCACACGCCCACACACACCTACCAGGTACCACACAGCAGTATCAGACAACAGAGCCGACGCTGCCTTGGCTATCACTGCTGCCAAGTCTCGCCGGAAGTCAGCGTGGTTCATTCCTAGCTCCACTCGCCAGCAGCAGTATCACACGACAGCAGAAGCGCGCGTTATCGATGCCAGTTTGCCATCAACGACAACGATTGCTGTAGCTATGTATGGCGGCTCTCAGCTGAGTGCAACGCCACGAACGTAGCGTTGGTAGCTTAAGGCCAAGCCCATCGCCACCAACCCGCTTGGAAAAAGGTTCGTCGCGCGTAAAGCACGCGTTGCTCGCGAGGAACGCGCGAAGCACCGAGCTGCCAAATGATTTTGCGAACGCCTTTCAGCAGTACTCCCTCACACCAACCGCCTCTAGAAAGAGCACAGAAACATAAAATGTGACTCGACTGGCGATAACAATAAGAACCAGAAGAATTCAGTCGACAACAAATCCAGTCGAAAACGTCCGTTTCCGGATGGCGGAATCCGACTGTATAAGATACGGCATACTGTATAATTAATGGCCTAAGGCCAATTCTTAGGGTTAGGTTTATCACTGCTGTCAAGTCTCGCCGGAAGTCAGCGTGGTGCATTCCTAGCTCCACTCGCCAGCAGCAGTATCACACGACAGCAGAAGCGCGCGTTATCGATGCCAGTTTGCCACCAACGACAACGATTGCTGTAGCTATGTATGGCGGCTCTCAGCTGAGTGCAACGCCACCAACGTAGCGTTGGTAGCTTAAGGCCAAGCCCATCGCCATCAACCCGCTTGGAAGAAGGTTCGTCGCGCGTGAAACAAGCGTTGCTCGCGAGGAACGCGCGACGCACCGAGCTGCCAAATGATTTTGCGAACGCCTTGCAGCAGTACTCCCTCACACCAACCGCCTCTAGAAAGAGCACATGAACATAGAATGTGACTCGACTGGCGATAACAATAAGAACCAGAAGAATTCAGTCGACAACAAATCCAGTCGAAAACGTCCGTTTTCGGATGGCGGAATCCGACTGTATAAGATATGGCATACTGTATAATTAATGGCCTAAGGCCAATTCTTATTACCGGCGGATTTGTCAGCCAAAAACATCCGTGTTCGACTGGAGCCCAAATCGTGCATTTTTACACAGTCGAAACAAGCCTTTTTCCACTCAGCTTTCTTCGGAAGAGTTTCGACTGAGAAATCTAGTCGAAAAACACGACTTTCTCGACTGGATCTGTCAGTCATGAAACTCGACTTTGTCGGTCGAATAACTCGACTTTTTCGACTGGATCTGTCAGTCAAAAAACTCGGTCGAAAAAGCTTTACACCTAGGTCCTGTTCTTTGAACCCATCGCATCGCTCATCCCACCACCAAACACGCACCCACACGCCCACACACATCATAGGTACACCACACAGCAGTATCAGACGACAGCGCCGACGCTGCCTTATCAATCACTGCTGTTGCTTCTCACCGGACGTCAGCGTAGCGCACTCCTGGCTCCACTCGCCAGCAGTAGTATCACACGACAGCAGTAGCGCGCGGTAGTGATACCAGTTTGCCATCAACGACTACGCTTGATGTAGCTTTAGCGGCTCTCGGCTGAGTGCAATAACACGAACGTAGCGTTGGCAGCTCTCGTCTAAGCCCAACGCCACCAACCCGCTTGGATGAAGGTTCATCGGGCATGAACCAAGCGTTGCCCGCGAGGAACGCGCGACCCACAGAGCTGACAAACGAGTTTCGAGCGACTTACAGGAGTACTCCCTCACACCAAACGCCTCTATCAGGAGCACAAAAACTAAAAAATCGACTCCACCGACGATAAGAATATGGACCAGAATAACCCAGTCGACAAAAAGTCTAGTCGAAAAAGTCCGTTTTCGATTGGCGGAATCCGACTGTATAAGACATGGCCTACTGTGTAATTATTGACCTAGGGCCATTTCTTAAACTGTCGGATCTGTCAGTCGAAGTCGTCCTTGTTTGGCTGAAGCCCTAATCGAGCTTTCTTAGTCAGTGGACAAAGAAAGGGCTTTTTGTCGACTCAACTTTTTCGACTGAGTATTTTTACTGACAGATCCAGTCGAAAAAGGCAAAAAATGCTTTTTCGACTCAAGTTTCTTCGAGAGAGTTTTCCGACAGGGGAATCCAGTCGAAAGCTCGACCTTTTCGACTGGATCTGTGTGTCGAAAAACTCGACCTTGTCAGCCAAAAACTCGACTTTGTCAGTCGAATAACTCGACTTTTCCACTGCATCTGTCAGTCGAAAAACTCAGTCGAAAAAAATTACACCTGTTTTTTGAACTCATCGCATCGCTCATCCCACCACAAAACACACACCCGCACGCCCACACACACATACCAGGTACCATACAGCAGTATCAGACAACAGCGCCGACGCTGCCTTATCTATCACTGCTGTTGCTTCTCGCCGGAAGTCAACGTGGCGCACTCCTAGCTCCACTCGCCAGCAGCAGTATCACACGACAGCAGTAGCGCGCGTTGTCGATGTCAGTTTGCCATCAACGGCTACGATTGCTGTGGCTTTGGCGGCTCTCGGCTGAGTGCAACGCCACGAACGCAGCGTTGGCAGATTTCGGCCAAGCCCAACGCCACCAACCCGCTGGGACGAAGGTTCGGCGCGGGTGAAGCACGCTTTGCTCGCGATGACCGCGCGACACGCAGAGCTGCCAACCGAGCTTCGAGCGACATACAGCAGTACTTACTCCCTCACACCAACCGCCTCTAGGAACAGCACACAAACCTAAAAATCGACTTGACTGGCGATAAGAATGAGGACAAGAAGAAACTAGCTGACAGAGAGTCCAGTCGAAAAGGGCCGTTTCCGACAGGCGGAATCCGACTGTATAAGAAATGGCCTTAAAGTCTCAAGGCAGATCTCATGCTATGTTTTTTAGCGCAGTTTCAAGCAGAATTACGTGTAGAAGTATAGAAAATAGTCTGGAATAGAGTATTTTTTTGTTCCAAACGAGTCTGGCATGTACGGACCAGGAGAGTATGCCGGCCCAAAGTAAAACGCAAGAACCAGTATATCGCGAGCACCAGTAAATATATCGGAAGGACCAGTATATAGCCAGGACTAGTGTATCGCAGGGACCAGGGATGTGATTGGGGTGTGTGCACGTTTTCACTTCTGGATTGTAGCCGCTTGCACGTTTGACTGTGTTCTTCCACGTGGCGAAAAAACCTTTTACGATTTGCTTGGCGCAGCGTACCTAACCGTTTTGGGATCCTATCGCAACACTATAAGATCGCGACATTACAGTAGTGTTTCTCTCGCGCAAGTGACCCAGAACCATTGCCAAAAAAAGCCGACAAGTAAAACAAGCGCCCTACATCTAGTTGTAGCCTTGCTTCAACGCAACAACATAATAGGAACGTGTTAATAATCGGGATGATCACCCTACGTGTAGACTAGACTAGTGTCAGAGCAGGATTTTTTGGGTCCGCTTTTGTCGTGTTCACCCCTGGGGTATTCCAGCAAGTCTAAGATGAGTTTGGTCTTCGACAAATCATTTTTTCCAACATTAATTATTGTTGCTTCATGCATTGCTGTTATTGAGATTTTTAGCATGTAACGCAGAGTGAGAAAGATGATACTTGACGGGATGTGAGGTATTAGATAGATGCTACATACTTGTCAGTAACCAACACGTCCTTACTTGGTAACACTTAAGAGTCATCTGGTATACATTGTGAGTTGTTTGTACATCAGAGAGTTATTACGATAAGTCTGTTAGTTGTCGTTTATCGATGCAGGACGTAGCAAGCACAAGTCTCAGCAGCAAAATCTTGGATTCATGATGCACTGCAGCTTGCTGGTTAGTCTAGTCATATCCAAAAGCTGGTACATGTACCACGTACGAGTAATGTTAGTACGAAAAATAATGCGGCCTGACAACGTACGGTTCATGGAATACGATTTTAGATTGACTGTCGGGGCGTTGACGTAGCTAAGCACCCAGAAACAAACCTCAGGGGAACATTGCCATAGGTACGGTAGACCACGAGCGAGCCTCAAGAAACGCTGCTGCTCTAGGTGGATCAGACAACTACCTGTCGAGTACATCTGTCCGTCGCATACCCCTTGTACCGTCTCCATCAGGTGATGCCAGACCCACCTCGACCACCCCTTTTTGCTCACCATCCGCTCTTATTTGCTGAGCAAATTAATCATCAATCAGCATATATCGGCCTGGGTGTCGACGAACGACATCTTCTCTGCTGGAGCTCTCTGCCCTTACAGGCTCACCCAACCGTTGCCGCGTTGGCCTTAAATCATATGTGTAGGCCGTGTCTTCACCGGGTCATCCGAAAGCGAGCCTACGAGCGTACCCCCGCTAAGAGCTGGTACACGCCACATGCCACATAAAGTTCAATTTCACCTAGAAGATCCGCGTCGGCGCAAAACTTTTTGTGTGTATACTGTTTTTCTTGCAACATTAGACTATAACCACATCATTCATTGAGACCTAGCCAGCGGTCAACGTTCCACGAAGCGGGGTGATCAGATGGGGGTTAGTTGAAACTTGAAGACCATACATACAACTGAAGTACATATGAAATGTAGGTACTCTGTGAATCGCTTGAAAGGTACATATATATAATCACCTGTCGAGTGATTGTGCGTATAGCTCTGACGGACTTTGATTTTTTGTCGCACGGAAGGGGAGGGTGGAGGGAGAAAGGAGTGTATTCATGAGGTTGGAGGGGGGAGGGAGGGCGTGACGGGATGAGATGGATGGGAGAAAAATATGCAATGTACATGCTGAAAGCACATGCCTAATATATAGTGTATTACATTTCTATATAATATTATAAAAATTAAAATACACTCCAGCTGTGACATAGAAGATGTCGTCGAAACTCATATTTGCAAGCTGTGTGTTATACTTCGATCGCGCGCATTACGAGTTGTATGTCCTCATCAAGGATATAGGTCGGCGACTCCCCTTACAGCTACAGTGTAGCTACCAGGGTCAACAGGATGATTTTAGTCAGTCTGTGCGCGGAAACTATAAAACCCGTTTCTGAGGGAGACAAAATCTGACAGCTGTGAAGGGAAAGGGGGGGGCTGGTTTTGATCAAAAGCGAGCGGGTTTGGAGGGGGGCGGGGGGGGGGGGGGGGGGGGAAGGGGCAATTTGTGCATGTAAGCTATAAATCCTTTCGAGGGGATAAATCTGACGGTTTTTCCATCAGTATATTATTGGGGGCGGAGGGGGTAGGGGGGGCAGCTCGATATTTGCCTGGAAAATATACTTTTTTTCGAGGGGATAAATGTGACATTTTTGGAAATAATACATCAGTTTATCATGTATATCTTGGGGTAAGTCGTACAATCAGTGAGTAAAGAGAGGGTGGAGTGTTGAGGGGGGGGGGTTGGGATGGGTTGGGGGGGGAGGGTGGGGGGTGGGGGCGGGGGAGGGGGGGGGGGGGGGGGGGGCTTTAGGTGAGGGGTTTGTTATACGTGTGGTGCTAGGATTAGGCGAAGGTGCGGGTGATGGGGAAGAAGGGGGCGTATATAGACTAGTCTAGACATGATCAATTTCTTTTGGTGGCATTCGGTCAGGAGTTTTTTTGTCTCGGCCTTAGTACGCGATTTTCGGAACTGGAGTTCTTGGTCAAGTAGTTTCGTTCCAGCGCCGTGTTCGGGGGGCGGCTTAAAAAGGCCCCTCGACCTGCCGTATCCGTTTCGCGTCTGGCCGGAAGCGGGTACGTGGGCTGAGCGAGACAAGCGAGATGTGCGCAATTTGTGTATTTTGAGCGATATACGCCCGAGCTATTCTGCGATTTATGCACACGTTACTCGCCAAAAAAGGAGTCGCCGACTTATATCCTTAATGTGGACACACAACTCAAAATTCGCGCGATCGGAGCATCACACACAGCTGGCAATGAGGAGTTTCGACAAAAATCCTCGATCTCACAGCTGGAGCTTTATAGTTTCATTTTAATAAGTTGTGAAGAGCTTGAACGAAGAAAACGTCTTCTTGGGAAAACATTTAGTTCTAAGTTGGCAAAATTTCTAAGGTGGCTTTCATATTTCGTCCCCACCACACCTTTTCATGGCCACAACCCAAATTGTTCGGCCTATTGGGCACATTACATCGTACGACTGACGGCTGTGTCGTTGCTATTCGATATCGGATTTCAAGGTCAAATACCTTTCTTTGTTCGAGCGTTCTTTGCCTTCAGGAGGGGCCGTTCCAGACCCAACATGATTACTCCCAATGTTCGTGCTGGCTGTTCTCCCTAGAGAGATACAAATTACTAGATATTAGTATGTGGTCGCAGACACTAAAAACAGCAAACCAAACAATCCCAATTAATAAAGGTAATACGCAAGTGAAATATTGTCGTACCGGCTATGAGAACACAACGAAACAAGCCAGACCGTACAAAAAGAAAACACACACACAACGAACGGAGTCGCTTTTAGAAATCCCAGTACGAAAAACAATGTTTTGTCAGTCTAGTAGCTGCACTGTAGTTGCAAGGGGCGTCGCCGACCTATGTCATTATTGAGGACACACAACCCGTAACCCGTAATACGCACGTTCGGAGTTTCACACACAGCTTGCGAAGATGAGTTTGGACAAAATATTCGATCTCACAGCTGGAGTGTATATATAATTTTTATAATATATATATATATACATTGTCTGGGCAAATCAATAAAAAGACGGCAACCGCACGGGAACACGCACAGCATTGCTGACACCAGCTCATTTGACGAGTTGACCAGACAATTGGCGTCGATTAGTCATTTATTGGGAGGGCAGCCTACATCAAATAACTCAGTTGTGTCAACTATGCACTTCGTTTATTGGCGTTTAAGCTCTCGGCCCACCCGCCCCCATGAAGTTTAGTGACGGAGACTTTGCCACAAAATGCAATGCGTTGCACAACCGGAAAAAACGTGCAGCGTTGGTAACGCTAAGTGAAAACGCATATTGATGCGTTCTCCTTGGTATTTTGGCA
Organism: Undaria pinnatifida; assembly: GCA_012845835.1. NCBI lineage: Eukaryota > Phaeophyceae > Laminariales > Alariaceae > Undaria > Undaria pinnatifida. Next base: position 1,553,953 of record JABAKD010000023.1, read on the forward strand.
TCTAATCTTTGGGAGGGGATGAGTCGGCGGTCCAAGAGAGCGAGGGGATGTGTCTAGAAAAAGTAAAATTGGCTTGCTCAATAAATAGTCCTTGAAAAATCATGGACAACGAACACCGCGTCGCCCTGCGCACAACACTAGTACGTGTACACCCAAAACGTCAGATTTCGAGAACACGAAATGTTCGTAGGTAGTAGAGCGATTTTACCTTGGTCAAATATTTGGATGAACTCCAGTTACCAGTCTTTTCTCAAGATCCTTCTTACCAGGGATATCTGGCCTGCTGCGCACCCTGTGACAAATGGAGTTTATCGGAGTTTCGATGAAAGGAATAAAAGACACGTCTGGCTGGCCAAAACGTATCCGTGCATATAGGTGCTAGCAATAAATCGTAAAACCGTCAACGCGTATAGGGGAATCACTTCGCGCGAGTGACCCCGAGACACCGGCGAAAAAGGCGACCAACATTAAACCTCCCACCGTGGCTACGGTCTAAACTCAAAATGTATATCGCCCCATGGTCAACCCCGTGGACCAAAATATATGGCAAGTATTCCTCTTTGCAATACAAAAACGGCACGCGGATGATTCCGAGGTATGGAACCTCGTAGCGACGAACACAATTTTTCTTTAAAAACGAACGTCAACTATTTTCGTCACGCACATAAGTCACAGGGGATCTAGTACACGGAACATTTTCGGCTGATTACAGCGTATTGCAACTTATGTTGCCCCAGTCGAATCTGTCGCTCACGGTTACGTTCGCAGTCGACTGGAGTGCTGCTGATGTTCAGCCGCCAATCGCGGGTTGTGGCATAATTTTTTACCGTTTCAATTTGTATAACGACTAGACAGACTCGTGGATCAGGATACCTTCGTCCTTGTAGTAGTAGCAGGTTATGGTCGGCTAGTGGTATGGGCACGTACCCAATATTTCATTAGCGCTTGGCACCGCCCATACGTATACTGGGAGGTACATCAATCCTGTGCTTTCTGGCAACCGTTTAATCGATATAAGGGTGTTATATACGTGGTACGTGTTTTCTGCGTATGGACGCACCAGTCATTTCACCCCTGAAAACCACTACTGTAGATCATTCTTTTTTTTCTTTTTTCTTTTTTTTTTCGATATTCTTCGTTTGCATGGGGCACAACCGGCGTGTTCACTTGCACGGTGGGTGCGGGTGTCTGGTGTTGTTTCGTTGTGGCAGATACTTCACCTTCAGCGACGTGTACCCGACAAACGATGGTGCGATTGACCAAGACGCTGACGGCCTCATTGTTGGCATCCTTCTGTTTGGCAGTGAACGGTGAGCGAAAACGAAGAAGTCGTCCCATGTTGAACGTATGACTTGAAATATTTTCATCAAGTCCATGTTAAAAGGATCGCAATACCACCTTGGTTGAAAAACAAAGTTGTATCCGGCGAGCCTTTCCTGACCGAGCAATTGAACAATGTGGATTGAAACAGACACGCTGAAACCATAAAATATATACGGCCATGCTGGCTGAGATCACATTTTCGGGGTGTTTGAGAGTTCAGGATGCGTGATAATCAACTCCACTACCCCGACGGAGAAAAAAACGGTAAAATAATTTAATCTGATGATCATTGGGAATGGACATGTTACTGACCCCTCTATTCCGACACGTACGTCCACGTTGACGCCTGCCCGCCTGATCCTGACCCAGGTGTCAACGATTGCCTTGTGACGTGCTCAGCTAAAACGACGGTGTGAGTAACAGCTTTCCGTTCGTTTTCTGTGGGAAGCGATGGGTAGCTCAGGTTTTTGTCCAGTTCGCGCTATCGCAGTATCACACGTGTCGTACCAGTATTGTCTATAGTTGAAGAGTCTTTGCAGTACGGTGTAGGCATATTTGTAGTTTTTCAATGGACGCTCAGCTCAAATATTCGTTCAGTCGATATATGCAGCGTGTTATGTGCTGTAGTTTCGTGTATGCGCGTCTTATCCGATAATTGCTCGCAATGTACACGTGCTAGAAATCCCCATGATGCGGTGGCCTGGACGCGCGAGCTGAGTATTTCTCGTGCGAGTGATTCTAGAAACCGCAGTAGTAGTAGCCTTGTTCTTAGGTGTAGTCGAATGCGCTTCCCAGCAAAAAAAACTTGCTCAAACGGCTACGGTACAGCCAGCTGCCTGAATATTCCACGTACAGCGTTCATCTAACTGACGCGTTTTACGATGGAGGTGCACCCTGATTTTTCCAAGGTACCAGTATTTGGGGGTTGAGGAGTTCTTCCAGCAACAGCTTTGGAGAAGAATACTACCACTACCCGATGAAACGTCCCGTATGGCAAAATCAAAGTAGATATGCAAGAAGAATCACGCCAAAAAATGTAGCGAATTTACGACGACTTGGTGTTGTTAAGGGACCTCGCCATACACAAAACACTTTACAAGAAAGTGCTGCCTATATCGTAGCACGCGTTCACCTCATATATCAATGCCCGTTTCCTACTCGTCGCTCCTTCGTTTAGGGATTTATCCGACTGCAATCTTACCGACAATGATCTCCCCGACCTCGAGGCGTGTTTGGACAACATTGGGCGCGGCAGCATCACCGAAATGTACGGTATTGTGTTCTTCGAAGATGGACAAGTAAATGGTCATCACATCGACTTACCGCTTTGTGTGGCAAGCAATGCCAACCAAACCTGTTAGGCAAGCAATACGTCAAGCTTGTCCCTAAACGTGAAACCTATCATAGGCATAAATAAATAGGATGGGAAGGGTGGTACGATAGGGAGGGGTGGGCTCTCTCTTCAAAAGGTTCCATCCTGAAATCACGACCCCGAACTGAAACCCAAACCAAAGAGTGACAAGCATTCGAAAAATGCAACCCGGTTAAGAATGCTAGATGTGACGTAAGCACCCAACGAATGAAAGCGTGAATCACCTTCAACATGCGGTCGGCTCGCATCGGAGGAGTCCCGTGAACACAACCGCGATGACTTCAAACCTGCCGCACCACTTGTCAATATACGCTTGGTACAATTTTCGAAGGGCAGATAAACTATCTCTGTACTAGCTGCCTATCCTTGTGACAGCCGGTAATTCGGACCTGTGCATGACCTCCTGAGTACTGCTGGGTTCATTACTAGCAAAACGGTTTCTCACTCGTTGTGGGTGGCCGGTATTTTCTGTCGATGTAAACGAAGAACACGTTCAGCGGCGCTGTCGTATGGCCGCAGAACCTCGCCAGAAGCGGCGCGGCGGTGTATCGAGCTTACTGTTCGGGATATATATCTCGATTGATGTCGCAGGGCGGGAAAAATGGTTCGCTGTCAACCCTGAGCAAATGCATGGAAATATACCTGTGCGAGTTTCCAACTGTTTTTGTTGTGAAGCATGGTCAGTGGAAATCAAAGCGCAACTGACCTGGACGTGGTGAAATTCCATGTGGATTTATGCATGTAATTTTTGCGCGCCAATATCTCCAGGATATTTTTTGGGACCAATCAATAGCGACATGAACACGGATAACATACAGCCTGATTTTCTAGAGTCATTCTACGGTAGCCTTCCAAACTGTTGTTAAACGAAATCGCAAGCTTTGAAACCAGCTTCCGCCCATATTTCCCGACATATGGTGCCGCTTGCCAACTCCAAAGTAATCGTTCGTTAACGCTTTGCAGACAGGAAAATACATGAGGATAGTTTTTCATATAAACATTTGTCGTGTGAAGCAGCCATGAAAAGTTCCTTGAAAAACATCACCGGTTCTTAGGGGGCTATCGTCGAATCAGTCTTTTTCCCGAAAGAGCTTGAAACGGTTCTGAAAGACATGATATTCTCATGGTTCCCACGCGTAAGCCTTCATGCGCACCCGTCAACCTTTCTCCTTGTGCTTACATGTCGTTGACGTTTCTACCTTTCCCGCATTGACGACATCCCGTGCCCTGTCCCTTACTCGGTTTTCGCTATTCTGCAGGTATTTGGGTAACAATGGTTTAACAAATATTCCTGCCGACATATTCCTGTCTATGGACGCTGTGGTTCAACTGTAAGTATCGCTTTCAGTCCTCCTTCCTCGCTTCACTTGATAGCCGGCTGTCAACTTCGGTTTGGAGCCCGATGCAGGGCAAGTTTTTTTTCGTAAGAATGGCTAGGGTGCCCTCGACGTCGTGGTCATATATACATATTAACCGCAGCTCCAGAAGCTCGCTGCAAGTGAAACGTAAAACTTACTAGTGTAGCACGATTATGTTCCATCGTGGTAAACCGGCAACAGGTATAGGGCTCCTGTCCGGGTGGGCGCTACGGCCGTTTAACGCTTGGTTCGGCTCTGGGTGCGAACGGCTACTGAATAAAGTTTGTCATATAAGTATCATGCCGTGTGGTGGTATATGCCGCCTCTACTGAACGATGGATTACCTTGCTACTATGAAAAAATGGAAGACCCTGACCTGTCACTGTTTGACGTCATGTTCGTACGTAGCGAATAGATGGCAGTGCCACGAGGTGCAGGAGCATTTCCGAAGTTCGTTTAAGTAACTGCCATCATGGTGAAAACCGTGTTTATGCCCCGAAAAACGTGTTCAAGTCTACAGACTCTTGGGAACATCATCCGCAAAAATAGCAGCAGCGCCTGGCCTGTTGGTATTTTTTCGTAAGAAGACTGCTTGCATGTCTTCTTGTTATGGTCAATTTGAGGCACCCGGGACACCGGCGCCTCGCAATCATTCCCCCCCATGAACGTTCGTATCCACACTGACGTGAATCAAAAACACACCGGGAGAGCCACTCGAGCCACATGCTGTTCGGGGGTGACGTTTACCGAGTAACCCGCCTGATATATACCGCGTTAATCCAATACCTACCCCCGTGCCTCCTATGTCACTGAGCAGCAGAACTTCCCTCGCCTCGCGAGCCATCCCATCATATGGGCGCAGTAGAATGTTCCTGAGCTCTACCAACATATGAAACTTTATGTGTCACAACTACACCCCGAAACACGACCTCGAAAGCATTCTTTCGAACATAAACATTAGACTTAGCTTTAAACACTAACGTTAAGATTAGCACTAATATTATCATTACCACAAATACTGGTTTCGCTGTTGTTTTTTTCTCAAGAGTGCGACGGCATTGTTTGTGTGTTACTGTTCAAAATTCAAGCGTGGAAGAAATGGGGCTGATCCTCTCCTGATTCTAGTACTTCGGGCTTTTCCGTCTCCCTTACCTGTTTTCCCACTTCTGTCGGTCTGTTGACGCTGTCGTCGTCCCTGCCAGGTCTTTGAATGACAATGCGCTTTCCACGATCGACAAAGACGCCTTCCAGCCTTTAGCGTCGTCCCTGGCATTCTTGTGAGTAGAGGGATACGTAGCGGAGGAATGATATCCCGGAGCCTACGTCTTGTCAATACGGACGGAAGATCAGATATATAGCGTCTCTAATCACAACGGTGTACGTTGAATATGGTACAAGGGCCGAATTTCTCTACTGAAAACGAACGCTGTTGTAAGGAGTCTACCAGTGCACATATTGTTACCATTCTTCCGCAGGAAAAAAATGTTCAAACCACGAACGACGTGATTTTTTTTAAACGCATCGATGTCCGCGTTACAATATCCTCATGGCACTTACACCCTTCTGTCCCCGACGGTTGGATCACTTCAGGTTGCAATTCAGTAGCCCAACAACTGTAAATTGTCGCGTAGCCCCACGTGCCAGAATATTGTTGGTAGTCGAAAAAGGGATCGACAAATCCCGCAGTGGGAATTATTGTTCTACCTGGTGCCTTGTGAGCGCTTATCAGTCAGCCATAAATTCGTGACACCCGTCAACATTCAATCTCCCCGTTTGTAGCCGACATGCCAAAACCGCGCCAGGTCTGCAGGGCAAACCTTTGTGTGTAATACGAAAATATACTAGCACAAATCATGCAAAAGTCGTCGACACCTCGGCGGCATGATGTCGACCGTTCAATCAATCTGCCTCGTACCAGGTAGCTGTTTTTATCGAGTTCTTTCGACGATGTCGCAATGCACTGCGTGAACGAGACATGTGTCTAACGTAGACTGCGATCCACATTTCCTCAGGTTTCTAACAAACTGCATGCTCGACTCGGTACCAGCCGGCCTCTTCGACAACATGGGATCCGTCTTGATCTTGTAAGTGCAGTACACAGCAGGGGGTTCACGTTTTGGGATACTTAACCAGGAATATACATGATAAACTGATCCATTATTTCCAAAAACGTCACATTTGTCCTCTCAAAATTATGTATAGTTTCCACGCACGTATTGAGCTGCCCCACACGCCCCCCCCCCCCCCGTCCCAACCCCCTCCCCCTCGCCCCAACCCCCTCCCCCCCTACCCAACCCCCCCCCCCGCCCCAACTCCCCCCCCGCCCCAACCCCCCCCCCCGCGCCAACCCCCCCCCCCCCCCTAATAATAAACTGGTGCCAAAACCGTCAGATTCATCTCCTTGAAAGGATATATAGCTTACATGCACAAAATGCCCCCCCTCCCCACCCCCCCCCTCTCCAAACTCGCTCGCTTTAGATCAAAACCAGGCCCCCACGTCCTTCAACCCCCCCCCACCCCCCTCACCGGTTATTCGACTTACAAGATTCACTTGATAAAAGGATACATATCCTTCCACAGCTGTCAGATTTTGTCCCCCTCAGAAACGGGTTTCGTAGTTTCCGCGCACAGACTGACTAAAATCACCCTGTTGACCCTGATAGCTACACTGTAGTTGTGGGGGGAGTCGCCGACCTATATCCTCAATGAGGACACACAACTCGTAATGCGCGCGATCGGAGTATCACACACAGCTTGCAAAGATGAGTTTCGACGAAATCTTCGATCTCACAGCTGGAGTGTATTTTCATTATTTATATTTTATATATATATATATCTGTTCTAGGTGAAGATCGGGGCCATTCGCGTGAGTGATCCTCTCCATCCTTATTCGATCTCGGGCTTTGGAGTTGCTATAAAAATTTGATATGAGTTCACAACGGAATGTTGAACCACGCTGCGCCAAAAAATACCATCTTAGAAGATATTTTTTCCGTGAGCTAGAGTCACTCGTGCCAGTGGCACAAACCCGGGAGTGAAATGGAGGCAATCATCCTCCTTATTGCTGCCACGGTCCACTACCAGGTACGTCTTCTCTCTTATCTGGCTCTGGGTATCAAAAACTGCGCAGAGACGATAGGTACTTCGTCTTCATTAGCACTAGGACCAATTGAATTATCCACACCCACGGTTACGTACGTGGAGCGACGCCGGAGTTTCATGAGGCCCGCGATGCAGTGCGCCGGTTGAGCGACAGTAGTCGGCACAACTAGCTTCGGTCAGCGTGGCGGTGCATCTCATACTTAAACGGGTATGTCTAGAGCGTGCCTGTTCGAAAAGCCCTATAGGAAACACGGGTGAGGTCTCGCGTAGTACAATGATACCTCTAGACTACTGACTGATGATACCAAAGGATCTTCCCTTATGCACATATCTCGTCTTACATTCGGGGAGTATTTGAAAATTGGTGTGTCTTGGCTGTGATGCATGCATACCGTTATGGCAGTGATCCACACACTCTTCCGAACTGCTTTATTCCAGGTAATACAAGGGCTACGCATAGGCGCCGGCATTCGGCGGCTCCCATGTTCCGGGAAGGGTAGGGTAGCTCTTCGAATTGTTCTATTCAAGACTCGGGAGAGTAAAAAAATTCAACACACAAAATCATAGTAGTTTTTAAGGTAATACGAAGAGTTCGATAAAGACTAACAATCATCGCAATGTACTAGTGTTGATAGCTACCGTTTTTGAAGTGAATCTGATTCCGAGCTTCATTCATCATATTTCGAGCGGACAAATCCAAGCACACGCCGACTGACCCTTTAGTCTGGCGCCCAAACGTGCGTCGAGCGCGTTTCTTATGATAGTTGACCTCATTCAAGCATCCGGGGCCGGTAAAGTGACTGGCAACGTCCGCTTCGTGTTCTGTTCGTACCTACAGAAAGAGACACACTGACCCAGATTCTGAAAAATACAATTAATGCTATGAAAGCAGCGCGCGTACAGCAAGCCCCTACATATATGATTAATACGCGAGATAGGAGGATCACACAAAATGTTACTAGAATCATCGTCGATCAAACCATTCATCTCATATTTGGAGAGTGCTTTTTATATATTATATGTGACCCTAAACCTCTTCAACCCCCCTTTCCCCCGCGTTTTTTTATTTTCCCCCTATGTTTTGCTCTCTGTTGCTCAAACGCCCCACCTCATTTCCAAATACTCCAAAGTAACAACCACTTCCACGCCTGGATGTCAATGCCACTGTTGCAACCCCCCCCGCCTTCCCCCCGCCCCCAACGCCCCCTCATTCCCAAGCACCCGCACCATCGCCTAGACCTAGCACCACGCGTATAGCAAATCCCTACATCAATGCGACCTAAAGCCCTCCCCACCCCATAGCACACTCCCCCCCCCCTCCCCCACGAGAGGGATTCAAAGTTTCCACGCACAAATTGACCTCCCTCGCCCCCCTCCCCCCCTCCCACCCACCTTTTGAACAAAATAAGGCCCCCACGTCCTTAAAAACGCCGACCTCCCCTCACCGAATATTCGACTTACAGGATTCACTTGATAAACTGATGCATTTTCTTCCACAGCTCTCAGATTTTGTCCCCCTCAGAAACGGGTTTTATAGTTTCCGCGCACAGACTGCTTAACATCACACTGTTGACCATGATAGCTACACTGTAGCTGCAAGAGGAGTCGCCGACCTATATCCTTAATGAGGACACACAACCCGTAATACGCGCGATCGGAGTATTAAACACAGCTTGCAAATATGAGTTTAAACAAAATATTCGATCTCACAGGTGGAGTGTATTTTAACTTCATAATAAGAGTATGACCTTAATTCGAGCTTCCCAGATCGACTATCTATGTGTTGCCTGGTCGTGGAGAAACGTGCTGATATTGTTCCAGGCGTGAAACACGATGGTATGACTGCCTCCGTCATTCAACTCCTAGAGTGCTGTTGCAATGCTGCTGCTTGTTGCTGGCTGCGTAGATCGCTCATTTCTTAGTACATACAGTACGCGACTGCATCGCTTATGATTTTTCCAGCCACGTATTTCAGACTCTAGTTTTATTTGACGATTATATATACAACATCTCAGTTTTGTCTGACCGCATATTGAACAGGATTCATACACAAAATAGGCGCCGTCCCGGCGCGATAGGGGATCTGAATCCATCCACACATTGTACCACCCCGCACGATGTAGAAATCCCAGCCCCACCGGCAGATTTTCTTATTGGCCATGGTCAGCATATTGAGCCAGCTCATTCTCGGGAGCATATAAGGTCCCAACCCCGGTCCAGAGGTCGTTCCACATCTCTAAAACATCCCATCAACGGGGGAAGCAAACCGAGACTTCTCCGGTCTACACCACTCTGCACGGCGAGAAACCCCCAATCCTGTTGGCTTATCGCTGAATGGTTCGAGCTCTACAGCACTGTCTTACGCGAATAGAGGCCCATCAATGGGGGAAATTTCGTGGAACACAGGAAATATACGGTCCCTTCCTCGATTCATGAATCTCCCGAACCTCTGCAGCTTCAAAAACGCGGGAACGATAACGTTGACCTCCTGTTTCGACACCACTCGGCACGACGTGGAACTCCAACCATATTCGCGGCATGGCTGAGGCTCGGATATAAGGGCAACGTCACCATGGGATCTTGTGCTGTTTTAAATATCCTGACAAAGCGGGGACGAATACCGATTTTTCCCGCAGGCTGACCCAGCCCCGAACGATTGTGCGACAATCATCTATTTTTCACATTGGCTTATCGTAGAGCGGCTGTGCAGCTGGTAGAGCCAGGCACACCCGGGGAAAAGATAGACAGCAAACGGGTGGCAGGTCTGGCGATGCACCCGATGATGGTAGGGCTCCTTCGCCGTTCCAGAAATCCTTCCATACCCTATCAACTCCAATAAACCGGAGACAAAAACCGACTTCGCTCGGATCGACGTCATTCCACACGGTGTTGAAGCCTTAGCTTGTATACAACGCCAACACCGCACAACAGGGTCCAACCGTGGTTCAGAAATACGTCAAGGAATTTTCAGTTAGGAAAAAAATGGGCAACTCGCGCTACTGCTGAATTATTTTTCGAATTTACAACAACCGCGCGGTACGCGGTTTTCTCATTTGATCCCCTGCCTCGAAACCACCGCCCGCAGTTCAACCCAACCGCCGATTGATTGACTCGGCCAGGGTTCGTGGATAGATTAAACCACCGCTCACTAAGACGTGCTGCAAGTACGATGACTATCATCTCATGCTGGCCTGTGGTTAGAGAAGTTGTAAATGGACCATGGACAAATTGCATACTACGACAGCAGTCAGACCAGATCGAGTCGATCGGTGCAACTTGCTTGTGGGTATCGTATTTATCCAGCAAAAGTAATACACGTGACTTCTTCTTTTCCCCCATCCATTTTATTATATTCATTAAAATACACTCTCCCTGTGAGATCAAATATTTTGTTGAAACTCATATTTGCAAGCTGTCTGTGATTCTCCGGTCGCGCGTATTATGGGTTGTGTGCAATCGTTAACGATATAGGTCGGCGACTCCCTATGGAATTACAGTGTAGATATCAGGGTGAACAGGGTGACATGTTAGTCAGTCTGTGCACGGAAACAATAAAACGCGTTTTTAAGGGAGACGAAATCTATCGGATAGATGTGGAAGTATATACATCGGTTTATCAATTGAATCCTGTAAATCGAATAACCGGTGTGTGGAGGTCGTAGTTTTTACGGACGTGAGGGCCTGGGTTTGATCAATAGGGAGACGGGCGGGGCAGCTCAATCTGTGCGTGGGAACTCGAGGGGGTGGGGGTTGGGGACAGGGGGGTGGAGGATGGGCGGCTAAAGGGTTTTTAATAACGTCTTTAGGTCGCATGGATGTAGGGGTTTACTGTTGGCGTGGTGCTAGGTCTGAGCGATGGTGCCGGTATGTGGGTGAGCGGGGGGGGGGGGGTGGGGGTAATTGCAGCGGAAGAATGGATGGCTCAAGGACGATGATGAGTTGATATCGAGTTCGTGGAAGTGTTTATTACTCTGGGAGATTTCGACGTTAGGTGGGGCGTTTGAGCAAGAGGGACCGGAAAAAAAAAAAATTGATGCCCGCGACATTCTCGCTCTTCGAGTAGTAGTATAACTCAGATCCGGGGTCGTGTAGCGGTCTCCCCCCGCCCATACCCACTACGGTACATTTTCTACTCTTTATTGCGAGACTAATCCGGCATTTTCTCCCCTCGTCGATTGGCGTCGAGTTGTACTTACCCACACTGCTAGGCGATTTAACCAGTTAGTTGATCCTATTATATCACATTTGTTTAGGCAAATATGTAAAGCCAACAAATCTCACAACGCGGTGATTACTGAACACAAGGACCAACGCTCGTAATAATTGTGTAACCCCACTGGAGCACCAGGGCGACCGGCTCTATATCACTCACTGCCCCGAGGTTATCCTCAAACCTGGTATAGGTCTATTTCGGGAGGTCGAATCCCCCCGAGTACACATTCGTAAAACAAAATCGTAGGACGTTTTCTTGTGCACTAAATGGCTAGCGGAATGCGCGAGAGATTGAATTAGCAGCACTTGATCAGAAATCGACGATCAGTGGGTGCTCAACACTATGCGCCAACAGTAAGGGAGACAACAACTGGGAGTGGGGGAAAGGGACGACACCTGTGACCAGCGCTTGTATGTCCAGAAGCAGCTGGAGAGTAGAAATATATATTGAAAAAATAACACCAGAAGAGCTGATCAATCAGCAACCAGCAGCAAGGAGCACGTCAAGTATGTACGAGGCAACACCAACATACTTCAGTCAGTTGCGTACCAACATGACCGCCTGCACTTGACCGGCAAATGGCTACGGCAACGGAGTCAGAAACAACAGCAACAATAAAGATCACCGTTTATATTTCTTCAAAAAATGTTCTCTAGGGAAAACAATCGCGTACGATGCGATACGGGACAAATGCATGGCACTCACTGCTTTGATACGGGACAAATGCATGCCACTCACTGGTTTGATACGAGACAAATGCATGCCACTCACTGGTTTCTTCCGTACATTCTGTCGACTTAACAATACCTTCGCGTGGCACAGCTTAACACCAGGAGGAACAAATATATGTTTCTCCATTGATTTTTGTGTCGAAAACGTATGGTACACCCTATCTTTAAGTCATAAAATAGGTCACAGACAAAAAGCACGCTGTGTGTAATAGATCATCGCTGTGTGTTGTCGGTGTGGACTCACTCGGACGTACGTGTATTGCTTGCACGAGAGTACAAACCATGTCGATTTGGGTGAAATTTTATATTACCACCTTCGAGGCCCCGGGGTCGAAGCTACTCTCAATGCTGCTGTGTTGATTTTTCCGGGGCAGTAATCGCAACCACTAATACCTCCTCCTCGTTTTGGTCATGCGTCCGCTTGCCACGTGTACATTCATGTATGTACGTGTACCTACCAAAACTCAATAAACAAACGCCCTACTATGATACTTACCCCAGTACTGTGGGAATGTTTTTAACCCAAATCGTGTTTGTTTTGGGACAAAATATGTCGCCAATTTATCAGTAATTTCGTTCAAAGTTTTTTTTCATCAACCTCTCCATACATCAAGATGCGAAGAATGACTTCAGAGTACCGTTCAAAATACCTTCTTTTGGGCGCTTCTCGCTTGTCTCGCTCAGCATCCACCCGCGTACTCGTTGAGGTGCTGCACGGATTGACCAGCAACAACAGTCAGTATTAAACCCCAGCGCTATTGTGGCAACCACACAAGAAAGCGTTTGAAACACCACCACCTCGATAATCACACTTACATTTAGAATTGCATCTAGGTTTCGTTTGTGGGGATAAATATACATGAAATTAGTTTGGGATGTTTTTCTGCGGTCCTTAAATATGTATGTGGATCGTTGAAATTAGACCGATATGTTCGGAACGACTCCATGGCACGGCGACGAACAAGACTGACAAAACATTGTTTCTTGCACTGCGATTTTCAAAGGCGACCACTCCGTTCATTGTGTATATTTTCAAATTTTTGTGATCTGGTCTGTTTGTTGTGTTCTCGTACCCGGGGTACACTAGGATTTCACTTGATACATACCTTGATCAATTGCAATTTTTGGTTTACTCTGTCTCACAGTATGTGACCACATAATAATTTGTTTCATCTCTCTAGGATGAAGAATCAACACGGACACTGGGTATAATGATGTTCGGTAGGGAACGACTCCCCGCGAAAACAACCAACGCTCGAAAAAAAAAAGAAAAAAAAATGAAATCTCATACCGAATAGCAACGACTTAAGGGTGATACGACAATAGGCCAAACGCTTCGGGGTGTGACCATGAAAACGTGCCGTGGGGACAAAAAAAGACCCCAATTTGGAAATGATGCAAATTTGCAAAAAACGTTTTCGTTCAAGCTCTGCTTACGCCAAGAACCAGTAGTAGCTAGGGCGTATACTGCTCAAAATACAAAAATCTGCGCACTTCTCGCTTGTCTCGCTCAGCCAACGTACCCGATCCCGGCCTGGTGAGGAACGGATGAGGCAAGATGAGGGGCGTTTGAGCCGCCCCCCGAAGACGTGTTTCATTCGTTCGAGCCCTGCAGACGTCAAGCAAAACGAACGCCCCAGAGTATGCCACCGCAAAAATCAAAACAGCAGCAGCTACCGTTTGGAAATGTTGTCAATTCTGAAAGTTATCCAGGTGCTACAGATACTAAGATACAAACCAAATATCCGGAATTCCTCTTGACCTGCGGTATTTTTGCAACTTCTCGATTGCTTTGCTCGGCATTCGCCCGCGTTCACGTCGGTGTGCGGAACGGACACGGCAGGCCGAGGGACGTTGGAGGCGCCCCCCGAAGGCGGCGCTCACACGAAGCTTTTTGACTGTGAATTCCAGTTCCGTGAGTCGCATACGTAGGCCGAGACGACAAAAATCTCCTGACCGAACACTTAAAATCAAAAAATGATTACATACATATGACTTCAAAGTATTGTTAACTTGGGATCGTGCACCACAGCCCTCCCGACCGAACGAAATTCGATTTTATGCCGTTACAATGGACTTGTTAGGCGCCTCTAAAATGCTTATCTGCTGGCGATCGATTTATTGAGCTCATTACGTGAGTGGACGAACTTCGTCTGTCTAGAAAGTGAACATTGTCTCTCAATGCATACCAAAGGCGGGGCAGAGCTGTAGTAGTACCCCTCTGGTCGCGGATAGCTCAGAATGTTGAGCTGTTTGATAAATATAGAGCTGCACATAGATTTTTGAACGACGGAATACTGTACAATTTTGGTTCCAGATCGATCGACACGTCACGTAACAACGGAATGATGCACTATCTCAAATATCAGCATGTTTTTGTGTCATAAACATGTTAGCACATAGCCAGTATGAGTCAATGTTCAGTAGCACTGCACTTGTACGTCGTAGATCATCGTAGATCTGTTACGTGTCGGTTGGTATGTAAGGTGCGTGAATATGCGGAGGAATTACTTCTGTAGGTTTCTCTGTTGCCTTGACGAGTAGCTCACTCTCTCCTGTGACCTTGATATCCAGGTAGCCCACTCTCTCGTGTGGATCCTTCCGGATTGCCTATCATCTTAACAATCCTGGTAATCTCCAGTACCCAGCCAACTTCTGGCATCCTGTATAGTCTGCGGTTTTTCTGTGTGTTGCCACATAAGCGGCAGTGTTTACAACATCTTTACATCTTCTCCTCAACCCGGAAGCACTCGAGTCTTCCAGGATATCCACTGCACGGTGTCACCAACCCGACTAGCGTCGGGAGCACAGGCTTTCTGCCACCGTGCTGGGGTATACCACAATACCCATAATAGGCCATTTTAGCCTCGTGTGTGGGAGTGGGGGCCTGCGGCGACTGCGCGTCTACTGCTGTCGCCGGGTGCTGTGGAGAGCCCACCCGTCCTCCAGGATTCGCATCTTTTGGGTCCTTCAGGATTTGGATACTTTTGGAATCTGCGAGATTTTTCGGCGGGGAGCTACTGCTTGTGTCAGCTTTCTGCTGGAGGCCCCACTGAGTCAACACTCTTGCTTATTGGGCCCGGAAGGATCACCTAGGCTCTCGGCGGCACATTCGGTACGCAACTGTCTGTGTGTAGCATTGGGGGGCGCCATTCCTGGGCGCTGACTCCGGTCGGTCAATAGAGTTGTGCAGGATGTTGGTTCTGCGAGCGGAGTGCAGTTTTTGTCTTATTCTCGGTTCCGCGTGATTGCAACTGACTCCCGAATACTCAATCGCTATCGCTTACATTCTTCGCGAGGCGTAGTCTGTTCAAGACGCTTTCCACATATATTGTTGCCGGCTTGGTCGCGTGTGTATGTTTAGGAAACGACTGCTAGCTGGTAGCCGGCCGCTGCTACAGCTACTCACACGTGCTAGCTCACCTGAAGTTGGCGCTGAAAGACGCGTAACACTACGCAGTGCACCACGCTGTGTACCTGCAGGACCAGTTAAATGGCGAGAGCTGGATACTCGCCACATCACCGCAACCTCGTCAACTGCGGTTGATCACAGCTGTGCTCGCGGGAGCGCAGCGCTTTTCAATCACACCCATCGCGTGTTTCTGTCTCTATGCTATCGCGTACTCATCAAGCTCAAGTCCTGGGCTGCACCATTTACTAGATTCCATTGGACAATGCTCTGGGTCTACCTTTCGCGTGTGGATGGAGAGCTTCGAGCACGTCATCAACATCCATGCGCTGGAGCTTCTCACGGTCTTACGCGGATCGGCCCGGCCAGACCCTCTTACTGCTATTCTGGCCGACGTCACCGCTTGGGACAAGGCCGACAGCCCCTTCTACTCCCTCATGTTCTTCGCGACTCTACCGGCTCGGCGCGGATCACCGTTCAGGCTCACTGAAAGGCGGACACTAGCGTTGAAGGCAGCGGACAGTTGGCTAAGGCGGCTCTGAACGCGCTGTTCGAGGTCGACACCCAGGAAGCTCGGCGTGCGTGCCACAAGGAGCTCATTGCCGTAACGCACGTTGCGGGTGGTAATCCTGTTGACTTCTTCTCCAAGGGATGCGAGCTCAAGCTCCGCCTCGAGACTCTAGGGGAGAAAGTATCAGACGAAGTCTACATGGATATCATGCTCTCGGGCCTGAAGTCTGCCCCGGAATTCCACTTTATCCGGGAGATGCACTACCAAAAAGAATTTACATCGGTCGACCGTCGTCAGGACACGGCCAACCGATTATTTGTGGACCAGCAGTCGCGCAAGGTGGCGGGGCCCGTGGTCTCGGGCAGGGGAGACGCGATGGCCGCGTCCAGCAGCGACCAGTGGCACCGCCGCAAGGAGTTTGAACATTCCCAACGAGACTGTCCGAAGTCTGCGTAGCCGTCCCGACCGACAAAATCGAGGAAGCCAGGCAACAAGCGCGGAAGTGGGGGTAGTTGGTAGTCCAAGTGGCGGTCCTTTGACTTCACGATGACGCACAGCGATGCTGAGTGCAACGCGCAGCAGGACAGCCGAAACAAGAAGAAGCAAGAGGAGCTTCGAGGGTTGGCCGCGAACCTGGCACTGCTTCAGGCAGCCGGTGTGGCCAATTTGTCCCACTTGGCCCAGCCGTTTCAGGCGGTGGCGCCCCAGGCGTCTCAAACTCTTTCGGAACCAACCACGTTCGGGTTCTCCTTCAACGCTCTCGGCACCTCTGCAGCTCCCGCCGCCTCGCCGGCGGCTTCCGCATATGCTTCATCAACGTCGTCTGCGCGGGACCACTTCTTGCCTTACGACTACTTCGCTGATTTCATAGCTTCTTCTGCCGCGGAGTCGTTGCTCGCTCCTTTTCGCTCCCACAGATCGTCCATCCTGATGTTGGTGGATAGCGGAGCGTCGGAGAATTACGTAGATCCTTCGTTTACGCCTGGCGTGCGGGCTCACATGCGTGACAATGAAGACCTTCGGATCCCGCTCCCGATCATTGCCACTGGGCAGCACGTTCTTCACGGCGTGACAACGGGGTTTCTCTTCGGCAAGGTCGCCGACGACGGCGGCCACGACAGGCAAGTTTCCTTCCGTGTCGTCTTTGTACCGGGGCTGGGGACCAACCTCTTCTCCGTCACCGCTGCGCTGTCGAATGGAGTGACCTCGCTCTTCTATCAGGACAACCCTAGGCTGGATTCGGGGTGTAGTCGTGCCGATGAATATCCGAGGAGAGGATGACACCGGCAAGATCACTTGCTGATTCACCGTGAACCTCCACGCTGGGGATGGCGGTCGACAGACCCTCGGGGAAGCTCCTGACGGACGTTCCTTGCGGGTGGAGACTGCTCGTCTCTGGCACCGGCGCATGGGGCACGTTGACAGCAAGAGCTTGGATGTGTTGACGAAGGAGGCGACCAACGGCATCGATTACACCGGCGACGTGCAGGACTGCAGTGCGTGCCCTCTTGATTAGAATTCTCAACAGCCGCACCCAAACCACGCCGTTTACCGCGTTTCTCGCGCCTTTCAGATCGTATTCGTCGATACCCTTGGTCCCTTCACGTATACCGCGTTGGGCGGCTTCAAATACGCTGCCAAGTTTGTCGACCAACACACCAAGTGGAAGGACGTCGTCCTCATGAAGGATAAGACTTGCTAGACTGATGCCCTCGAGTTGTGCAACAAGGGGACCGTCATCCCCCGCAGCGAGCGCATCCACGTGCTTCGTGCGGATAAGGGAACCGAGTTTACGAGCGCGGCCTACCGACAGTTCTGCCTGTACATCGGCATACAGCTACAATTTGCATCGCCGAACACCCCCCAGCAGATCGGAGCGAATGAGCGTGCAGGCAGGACGATCATGAACATCGTGCGTTGCATGCTCGCTGATCCTACGCTACCGAACCTTCTTTGGGGAGAACTGATGCACACGGCGGTATACCTGAGCAACCGGATTCCTCATGCAGCCTTGAACAACGAGACGCCGGACAAGGCGCTCTACGGCAAGGACGCGCACCTTGGACACCTTCGCGTGGTCGGGGCACGGGCGTTTGTGCATGAAAAGACGCACACCAAGAAGTTGGAAAGCCGTGCGTGGGAAGGACGGTTAGTGGGGTACAGCCTGGACAGCAAATCCTACCGTCTCACAATGCTCAGACGAGACTAGTGCGGAAGAGTCTCAACGTTATCTCTATTGAAACGATCTCCGCGCCGCCTTCGTTGGACGAGCGTGGTTCTGACGACGGGGAGTTCACTTACGCCGACCATAACGACATGATCCGACATGTGCGCAACTACACCACAAACCACTCGGTCGATGCGCTTTCTCCCAATCATGCCGTCGAGGACCCGGCTGTTGTCGAGCTCCTCGAGGACATCTCAAGCGTCAACAACCGTGACCTTGGGCTCAGCTCCGCTGACCCTTTTCCTGCCGCCGAGGATGCGCCTGAGGACGACAGCCTTGCCTCGCCTGGAGGAGTCAGCCCTCCTGAGCCGGGTAACGGTGCACCTTCTCCTGCCGCATCACCTTCCAGTCCTGCTGCGGCCAGTTCATCACCTGGTCCTGCGTCGCCGCCTGGTACGTCGGGTACTGGTTCTGGTTCAGTTGGTGCTGAATTGCGAGATCGTTCCGCGTGTGAGCGTGGTAAATCTCGTGGTTGGCATGACACCCGCGGTGGGTCTTCGCGTGGTGCATCAACGCGGGGAGAGATCGCGACGCGTGGTGGACGCGGTTCAGTGAGTGGGCGTGGTTCTCGTGGTGGTCGCGGCTCCACGTCAGCCCCTCCTGACTCCAGGATTACCCGGGCGATGTTGCGCGTGCTCAACCAGAAGACCCTCAGCGAGCTTTGTTGGCTTTCGTACGCGTTGTCCGCAATGGGGGAGTTTGCTGACGTCGCGAACAGGGACGCCACGTTGGGATTCACAGAATGCGCATACCTTGTAGGGACAGTGCAATCAGACGTTCCTCGCACAATCCAGGAAGAACGGGCCTCACCGGACACAGCGAAGTGGAACGCAGCTGCCGAACGCGAGATGAAACGCCTCAACGACCGCAAGGTCTAAAGCCTCGTCCCGCGCTCAGCTATCTCAGGAAAGGAAGCGCATCAAGTCCAAGTGGGTGTTTAAACGCAAGGCCGACAGCTCCATGAAGGGACGTGTCGTGGCCCAGGGCTGGAACCAAGTTCCCGGACTCGACTGCGGCAGCACGTACGCTTCGGAGTGCAGGACCCAGAGCGTGCGAATGGTGGCGTGCATCACCGTGGACTTCAACCTCATTTTCGACGAGATGGATGTTTCTACCGCTTTCCTGTACGCGAACATCCAAGAACAAGTGTTCGTGAAACAATCGCCCGGTTTCGAGGTCAAGGACAAGGATGGAGGTGACATGGTTATGCAGAAAAGCCTCTACGGACTTGCTCAAAGCCCAGGCAACTGGTTCAAAACCATCGATTCCGTGCTTGTCGAGATTGGCTTCGTCGCACTCACGTCAGACCCGTGCGTGTATTTGTACGATCACAACGGCGCCAAGATCTACCTGACTCTCTACGTCGATGACCTTTTCCTGGCCGGCAACGAATCTAACGCCATTCCCATGGTGAAGGGGAAGTTGCAAAACGCGTCAAAATGACCGACATGGTGGAAGCATCTCTCGTACTCGGAATGGAAATCAAGAGGGATCGCGAGGCAGGTACCTTGACTATTTCCCAAGAGGCATACTGCAAATCGATCCTTAAACGGTTCGGAATGTCGGACTGCAAGCCGACGAGTACACCTGGTTACGGCTCCGAAAAACCAAACAACCAGCCCGAGGACACACTTCTCAACGAGGAGGAGACGCGCAATACCAAGGGATCGTCGGATCGCTCATGTACATTGCGCAAGGGCTGAGCTATGACATCGTATACGCGACAGGTCAACTGGCTCGCCCGATTGCGAAAACCAGCAAGGTGCACATGGTGGCGGCAAAGCATACTCTTCGCGATCTAGCATGAACGACCAACTTCAGCATCACCTACAAGAATGGTGGTTTTAAGCTCGCGACCTTCTTGGACTAAAACTGGGCAAACAACCGTGACAACAGGAAGTCGACCTCAAGCTACGTGACGATGCTGGCAAACGCTCCGATGAGCTTCAGGTCGGGACTGCAGGGTCCGACGGCGATGTCCACCATGGAAGCGGAGCTGGTCGCGTCCCCCCTGAAGACGAAGGAAGCAGTGTTTTGCCGAAACATGCTGACGGAGCTCGGATTCGGGAAGGAGTTTGCACAATTGCCTGTGTACTGCGACAACACGGCTACCCTACATGTATTGGGGAACCGGTCCTTCAGCTCGAGGACCAAGCACATCGCATTGCGCTTCTTCTTTATCCGAGAACTGGTAACGGAGGGGAGGATCTCCATCCATTACGTCCCGACGGAGGACAGCCTCGCCGACATCAGTACAAAGCACTTCAACAAGCACAGGTTCATACACCGTATGGACCTCATCAACAAGTTCGACGTCAACAAATTCACCACCGTCGAATCAAAAGGAAAATGAGTAGTTTTGTTGGTTTGACTCTGTCTGTTTTGAATAATCTTACACTTTTGATTTTTTATCGTAGGATTGAAGGTTGTAGTTGGTTTTGTAGGAAACAATGAATATCAT
The DNA here is from genome assembly GCA_012845835.1 of Undaria pinnatifida. Classification (NCBI taxonomy): domain Eukaryota; class Phaeophyceae; order Laminariales; family Alariaceae; genus Undaria; species Undaria pinnatifida. The sequence goes on from JABAKD010000023.1 coordinate 1,574,660, forward strand.
CACTTGGTTGAAACACGCATGACACGCTTTGTTAGCTTGAATTTATCAACATTAGGTCAAGTACAATTCAGAGCAACTTATATTGAGGAGGAGTGTTATGGAAATATTTGCACATAGCCAGTATGAGTCAATGTTCAGTAGCACTGCACTAGTACGTCGTAGATCATCGTAGATCTGATAAATGTCGGTTGGTATGTAACGTGCGTATGAATATGCGGAGGAATTACTTCTGTAGGATTCTCTGTTGACATGACGAGTAGCTCACTCTCTCATGTGACCTTGATATCCAGGTAGTTCACTCTCTCGTGTGGATCCTTTCGGATTTCCTAGCATCGTAGCCATCCTGGTCATCTCCAGTACCCAACCAATATCTGGACTCCTGCATAGTCTGCCGTTAATCTGTGTGTGTTGGCCACATAAACGCCAGTGTTTGCAACATCTTCACATCTTCTCCTCAACACGCAATCAGTCGAGTCTTCCTGGCTATCCACTGCACAATGTCACCAACCCGACTAGCGTCGGGGACACAGGCTCTCTGCCACCGTGCTGGGGTATACCACAATATCCATACTAGTTTTTTGACACACTTAACCTCTTCCGACTTCATGAAATATGCTGCCAGCTCCAACATAAAGTTCCCTGCATTATGGAAAGATATAAAGGCCGAGTTCCATGGTGAAAGACAGTTTGAACCCGCAGAGTCGACCGACGTAAGCGCAACTATCGGACAGACACATTCAGAGTTTTTCCCTCCGGTAAACGCGTGATCGGAATCACGAATGGTCATATTTCTTCCTTCCACACCGTCTGATGTTGACCAAATGGTAAAAAAAAATGCTTTTGATTACATCGCCAACGTACGCAAAAGCAACGATCCTGGACCAGATAACGAGTAAATATGAAATATATCTACAAGTAGCCAGTACCCAAACAACATGACATTTAATTTGAGACGCGTGCTACGATGCAGGAGGGTTACCTTTCCTTCTGAGGATCGTTAAATTGGAGAGCTTAAGGACCTCTCCCAAAGAAATGGCATGGGGAGAAATGTAATGCTACCAGTCGAGCAATCCCATGGCCTCGGTACAAGGCGACAATCGTGCAAAGTTATGGCCAATTTCTGACAAAATTTAAGATAAAGAGCCTATTCAATCAAAACCGACTTCACACCAAAAGTGATATCTCTATCGTAGAACGCGTTTGAAGATGAAATCAAATGAAATCGCCGTCAGCATCATTACCGCACATGAAGAAGCTCAGTAGTAGCACACGGATGTCGCCAACGGTGTCGCACGTTTGCGTCAACGAATATGTTGCATGAAGAGAGACCGGCAGCCAGAAGTTAGGGTGCCCTGGTAAGGCGAAAACGGCCGGGCCTTCGCTTTCAATATTGCTGCAACCCTCTCGCCCTTCTCCCGGCTAAGCGATTTTCTCTACGAGGAAGCTATTTTTCGACGGGAATACGCCCACACTCGCCCTGTTGGCAGATAGATGCATAGTTCTTACCCCGATACGATACAGCAGTCGCCGTGCCAATGTACGTTGCTGTCCAACATCGTTGGAAAAAATGAACCCGGTTAAAAATTTTCACACTCCGCAGCGAGTGGCACGCAATGTACACGGTTGTGTTGTAGGGTGCCTTTGCGTTCGATTCTAGACCCTCCACCGATGCGTGTACCACAGGGAAAACATCCGACGAATAAACTCGATTAAAAAATCCTCGGTCGACTGAAATGGTATGTTGGTATTTTTTGGCCAACCGGCTGCGTCGGTCCGTCCCATCACGTTCAGCTGAATCACAACACAACACGGCGCGTATGTATAAATTCCATGCGCCACTCCATGACCCCAATTTTTTGCCCCCAGGGTAGCGACAGGTTTTGCGGAGCATTCGATGGCAATCCAAACAAATGTTAAAACTACTGCTCGCGCGAACGCGAGAATGATTCTGCCATACGCCTGTTCCGTGGTATTGAACTATCACCGACGACAAAAAGTAAGTTGTAGCTGTGTGCACGACTGTTGACGCGATTTCGTGTTTCCTCTTTCGCCGTCTTGTTGTCCCCGCCACGTGAAAAAAGAGATCTTTCAGGGAACTCCCTTTCAACCCTTCCATCCGACCTCTTCGCTGATATGGGATTGCTGCAATATCTGTAAGTATTTCGTGCGTAGTTCTTCAACTTTGTACGCGTAATTTTTGTTTCTGAACGCAAAGGCCGTTTCGGAGAAGAGGAATGGGAAAACACTGTGCACGTAGTGTGTTATAACCACCCGGTCGCCCCTTAAGTCGTCAAGGTTGAACGGTCGGTTGTTCTAGCCGGACAGAAGAGTATGGGAACACCCGGAGACACGACGATTACCTTGAATGGTCAAGGCTGGGTTCACGGAAAATGGTGGGTTTCAGGGTGGTTGAGATGTTTCTGGTATCGATAGATGACGTGCTATACGATAGAGGTGCACGACATTGTTTGTGAGATTCTTCATTTTAAGAGGTTGAGACCTGTCCCAAAAAACTGATGAGTAGAAATCTGAAATGCTACCGGTAGAGAAATCTCATGGCTTAGGTAAATGACGAAAAACGTGCAAAGTCATCACGAATTCATGACGATTTCGGGTGAAGGACCCCACTCATTAAGAAACGGTTTCTGACCAAACGTGATACCTATATCGTTGAACGCTTTGTGCATACATACCGGGAAAACACTGTATAATGGCACAAAGCCGTAAATATAATCTATGATTTGAGCAAGCCGTGCGTGGGCGGCGTGCCGCATGACGACGTGTGACCGCTTAATGTCACGCAAAGTCTCTCGTGCTGCGGATTCCACGGCGCCCCCTGTATGCCGCTGTTGACCTGTGGATAGCTCTGTTTTTTTATCGCTGTTGTAGCCACGCCTTCGGCCAAAACCTTACAGACTCTGCTGAAAAGCCTATTCCCATGGCGCGGGTCGCACGGTTTGGGGCATTTTTTTTCTTCCTTGTTTTTCCCGACGAGCTCTTTAATCGAAGAACAAATAGTTTGTCGGAACAATGGACCCGATTGTGTCTACTTTTAAGACAATCGAATAAAACCCTTGATCGGATGGGGCGAACGAATTCCTTCGACATCATGTGCTCGGGCGATGTTGGTATTGAGCTGGTCATGTTTGGAGCTCAAATGTTTCTTTGAAAATGCTGCACCCTAACCAAATTGCCAGCATTAGCAATTCGACGATTTCCGCGTGCGTCAGAATACGCCTTGCGCTTGCTCCTTGTTGGCAAGAGGGTTGATCCGTACAAGGCGCCCCTCGACTAGCAAGAGTGAAAACACCGACCGAATAGGATTCCAGCATTATTCCTTTTAATTTTTTTTTCGGAGCCCTCGCGCAGATATATCTGTACCCCGCTTCTGAAATCTTCTGCTTTCCGATGACAACGTGGATTATATCAGGCTGTTGAATGGGAATCAATTATCGAGCCTGCCCGTGGATGCCTTCACGGGTTTACCGTATATGGTAGCAATGTGAGTGCCGTAGATACCCCTCCTTTATGATGGAACTCACCGGAAGGAAAAAGCTTTTCAAAGGTTTGAACGAGGTCTTTTGCAGATGTTCTACCGTTCGGGGGCAAAGGAGCGTCACGTTGGGATTTCGTGTCCATATTTAGAGATCTGCAGCACAACTACGCGGTTTGATGTACCCATGCGTAAGGGTAGGCCCATAAACACTGGAGGGCATGGCCGGCTGCATTGTTTATGTAGGACACCTGGGGTGAAGTATGTTTATCCATTTGAAACACATTATTCGGGGATCGGCATTTCTAATCGATTGGGGTTCGATTTTCAACATATTGCACCGTTTTTAGCGCTGTACAAACTTACTCTTTGGTGTAGTATCGTCGATGGAAACGCCTTCACTAGACAGTGAATCCATTGAACAAGCAGCCACATACATGTAGAAGACTGGCGACACGTGTTGAACGCTTGTAGAGTTATGTTCGCGTACTTGCAAGTGTGAACGTGGGTCATATATGGCGTTGTGTACCTTGGACGCTTTCGATTTTCCTGGCTATGGCATATATCGGTTTCACTTCTAATCACATCGTCGGGGAACGTGTACAGTACGGGGGGCGCAGGTACATCGAGAAACATTTTGAACGCGCTCTTTGTTCAACTTAACTCAAGCAAAACGTTTAGAATGCCCACGTAGCAGAGGTCGCGCGTAGATGATATATTTTCCTCTCCACAAAAAGATCTTAAGATCCCTTTCTTCGATCCGACTCGACAGGCAACTGAATGACAACATTTTGACGTCGCTGCCCGAAGGAATATTCGATGGCGTGGGATCTCTTGGCACCTTCGCGCAGCTGTGAGTGCCTCTCCGTCGCGTCGTTGATCGACCTTGCTGACTACCATGGACGTGAGCAATATTCCGAAAAAGGTGGCTAGGTACCTTTGCCCCTGTGCACAACTGTCATTTTCCTAACGACCCAGATATATAATCGATGAAAATGCGACCTACTTTCAACAACACGATTTTGTGCACATGATATGCGAATCACGACTACAATAGTTAACAGTTGGTATTGCATTTGACGAGCACGACCGGGGCATATAACTTGTCATCGTTAGTCAAACACAACATGTACTGTTGTGTGTTTTCATCCACGCGCTTCACCGACGTATCTTTGCCTTTCCTGCTGCACCGAATATATGTGTCACCATTCAGGGATATGTCAGGAAACACGGGCCTGCAATGCATCCCCGCCGCGTAAGTGATGTGGGTGGGGGGTTGATGATCATGGTTTGGTGCTCGTAGGCGCGTGTGGAGGATGTTGTGTCTTGCTTGCGGTCTTTGTTTTGGCCTAGATTTCAAGCAATCGCACCCAGTTGTAATACATCGGAGGGGTGCCATCATGCCGAAGATGTTCCGCCCTCGCATTGAATGCGAGGGATGGAGTTGTTCCGGCCTCTCGTTCACCGTTTTCTCGACAATATTTGCCTCCTGCGGATGTAAAACTGATAGCGACGGGAATCATTCATCGTGTATGATGTCACTGGCGCGTGTGCGGCCAACTTATCCCCTTCCGTCGATCTGGTCTATAACGAAGACTTCTTCGCAACTTCAATTGCTTTCTTGCGTCGTTTCGAAAAACGCAGAACATTCTCCGATGAGTCCATTTCTGTCACCGCTACACTGGCCGACCCCTCTGGAGTGTGCGGTAAGAATCAACAGGGGATCAAGGCTACAGTAAGGGGGTACCCCCATTTTCACTGATGTGTTTGATCCACTCGCACGAGTAGCTCTGTACCCTACGGATAAAGATGGTTTAGGCACTTGTTTTGACGCAGCTTAGATCACCTTTGCATTGCGGATTAACTTCGTCAATGTATAACATGAAGAAAACGCAATATCGCATAGGAACAAAGGGGGTACTCGCGCGAGTGACCCCTAGCCACTGAAATAAAAGGCCCAAAAGGGGACCCCCCTACCGTAGCCTGGGTCAGGGCACAAGAAGAAATGACATGCTCGATCCAGTGATGCCGGCGACGTAGAAGGTCTACCGATGTCAACGAATGGACAGCATGTCGTTATCAACAGAAATTGGATTAGGCCTTACCCGTACAATGGTGATGGAGCACCTTGATTGCGTGTTTCGGGGGCAATGCGTCGACCTACGGTCTATAACTTACCGAGCATTCTGTCGGGCTATGATATTATCAATCAACTGGATGCGTTGTTGACGTCAATCGATGTCCCCTGCGTCGGACAAGGTTCGATCTATGACGACTACTCCCCCGGCAACGACGCGAAAAGTTGCCAAACATAACTATGCCCTGTCGTACCCCGTGCCCTCTGTTGTCTGCCGCACGCGCAAACTGACGAACAGAATGTGCCCCAGCCATCGCGATTACGTGTGCAGATGGTCAAGCTTGTTACCCTGGGGCCGAAGGTTTCACCTGCGGCGGTAGGTTACATTTTAGGTTTCTATTCTGACAACACTTCGCTACTGCCGCGGATGTGTACCAACGTGCCTTCTCGTTTCTACATCACTAGTAACAGAAATCGCGCACAGTAGGTCGCACAAACAGAACGAAGGGTAAGGAAGGAAAGGCAGAAAAATGAGCACCTCTTTGAAACGTCACCGTGAGCGGCTCCGCGCCAATCAAGCTTCGATTTGCCGTGCGTTTCTGTGATTGTTTATGTTCGATCACCCGTATTCTTCTGCATGGGGCACGTTGAGAATGGTGCAACTTCAAGTATAAGGGTTCTTACGCCGTCCTGAACTATTTCACATGTTCACGTATGAGCCTCTGCAATGACTTCCGCGGGTGTCATTCGAGGCAGACGACGCTCACAAAATACCGCCATAACGAGCGCCTCGGCGTTTCTTCAGGACAGGGAACGGGGTAAATGTGTCCCAAGCGGGGTCATATAAACCAGCGTCATCAGCACCAAAGCCCGACCAACTCCATTATCCTCGAAACGTTGTTTCGCTAAAAAAGAAGAAAACTGGCGCAACGCGTACCTTATCAAATGCGGAACCGTTACTATTCACAGTATCAAGAATGTTCCACTTGACGTTCAGAAAGCACATCAACTCTACGAATACCTGTGGAATAAGAAGAGGCTGCGCGTGCATTTTTTGAGGCCCTTACCCTGAGTTCCACCAATCCGCACCCAACACTAGATACGAAGAATGTTCGGAAGTACAACCCCATGATTCAACGCTCACCATGGCAAACGAAAAAAACTTGAAACGCAACTGGCCATCGAACAACATGTAGCACTTCCCCCCCGTAAAGCAATCGGGTTGACATAAACACGTTGGCGCATACGATGGTACTCCCATGCCAGGCTTTGTCATTACGACGACGTATCGGCGTTCGCAAATCTTACGGATAAGAAATATTTTCATGCGATCAAAGTCGTCCAAGATGCGCTTAACACGTGGTTTTACTTGAATCGTTCGCTCCATCCGCCGTGATTCCGTGCCGCCAATTTAACTATGCAGCGTGCGACCCAGGGACCAGCATGTGCGGTGATCCCCACATGCAAGGCCTCCGCGGCCAGCAGATTGACTGGTCCGGCGTCGACAACGGCTGGTACTGCATGGTCTCTGATGAAACCGATAGCTTCGGCGTCAACGTCCGAGTCACCGCTCCTCTACCCGAGGAGTTTCCTGACCGTCAGCTCATTACCGGTCTTAGCGTCATGTCACAGGGTCATTCGCTTATTATCGAAGTGACGAACCCGTACGATGTCAACACCGGCGGCTGTCCCCCCGACATTTCCCCCTGCCTTTCCAACGGCGGGCTCCGTGCCATTGTCGACGGCGAGGAGGTAAACGACCTACTTCGGTTCTCCAGGGACGAGAACGTGACGGACGGCATTTCTATGTCGGCGTCCAATCTACCGGTAGAGTGTCGCCAGTTCGGAGGGGACATGATATGGGCTCGCATGTACGACGAGATGTTGCACGGACAGCGCGATTTGGCCGTAGAGGAAAACTTCGAGGACTGGATCCTACGTTTCGATCACGTGGCCGCCCCGGACTGGTGCTCTCAGTTTATCGCGCAGAACGACCTCGCCGATGTGCAGTCCATCTATTCCCTGTTCAAAATTGTGACTGCATCTGTCACCGTGCGCCTCAACGTCGGCACCAACTTCCAAGGCAATGGGGAGCGGGACTGGGATGGTCGTGTCCTCCCTGACTTGGAGTTCTGGCAGATGGACGTAGGTCTCGACGGTCTGTCTCTGGACAACAACTCGCTCAATGGCCTTTTGGGTGGGACGGCCCGCCCGGTGCTGGACAAGAACGGACGCAAGGTTATGCGAGGGTACGGGGCGATCCGCGGAACTGTCGAGGACTACCGCGTGTCAAGCCCCCTCGGCACCGACTTTGTCCTTTCCACCAAGAATCAGAGCATCTCCACCTAAGGTAGTACTCCACGAGGATCTGACAGCGCGAAATATCTGCTCCACGCGGGGCCAAGAATGCAAACTGCAGCAATCCACTGCTTGTTGTTTTCCGTGTTGAACGATTTGCCAACGGGCGCAGGGGGTGGTGACGTAAATGGTACAAGTAAGAAGAACGGTTTTTAGTTGATTCTGGAGTGCGGACGGAGGGGAGGCAGATGTTGCCTAAACACTTCACGTCAAGTTACCGATCACCACCCCCTCGCCCCATAGAGCATCATGCCCTGGGATTTCTGGCGTCGAGGAATTTCACTAACAACCTCTTGACCCTCGACACCGATGGTTTATAGAGTTACACAATTAAATATGTAGAGTTGAGATAGGTGAGATGTAAGCATCAAACCCTGGAATATATTGACGGAGGCAAGATGCAGGACGTACGTTCGCTGACGTGCCGGCGTCGCGTCGGTTACTTCGAATCACAGGCTCTGAAGGGTTGTATGGGAAAGGCGTGATACAACGGAGGTGCACCACTTTTTTTTTTCGGAGGTTCCTCCAGTTGGGAACTTGAGACATGTCCGTCCTCAACAGGTGGTTTTGATGAATACATAGTTGCTACCGGATAAATCTTCCCAATAACCTAGGTGCAGAACGAGAATCGTGAGCAGAAGTAGTGCCCATTTCCATCAATATTTGGTCAAGAATCCCGTCGTTAAGAAAGGAAAATAGCCACAATTTTCCACTTCTATTGTTGCAAATGTCGCGATACTCACGCAACTCTGGGAGCGGCAAGATAGATTTGGTAATTAGACGTTTTTAAAACTCACCTGCGAGGCGGACGTTCTTTTTTTTTGGTAGTCTAACGGGATCAAATACGTAACGAAAACGTCATTGTTGGTAAAGTTTATGGGGACCGCACGGTACAGATATCAAAATATTTTGGGCACATTGAAACATCGTTTTTTTTCAACATGGAGGTTAGATTGACCTTGTTTTTCAGCGCTTGAATGGCCTACCTGTGGGTCATGTATAGGTCTCTCTCCGTGCTTGTTTTGGTATCAATGTCAACACCGTCCGCTTTGAGTACTCCTGGGAAATATTGTGTAGGCGTGGGTGGTGTAAAGCGTGTACTAGAATGTTAGCCGAGTGAGACGAGCTATGCAAGAAAACTCGTGCATCTACATGTGACGAGCAGAATACCCATCCATTGACAGTAGCTCATCGGTTCGTCTTCGTGCAAAGCGCTCTAATGCATTAGGTAGTTGAAACACGGACGTGAGGGATAGGCATACAGTTGGCGGTATGAGGGCAGCACATACGTAAATGGTTATATACCCCTCGATATAAACTTTGTTGGTATTGGTGGGCCCTCACTGGGCCATCGCTTTCGAATGTCTCTAACGTTATTGTGGTTTGCCGCTGAATAACGTGGAGTTTGTATGGTGCATTTGGCGTCTATGTATGAGGTGGATTTCGCTCCAATGCCCGCCAGGTTTAAACGGGCGTTATCATGGCGTCGTCGTGAAGTAACATCGCGTGCTTAACTTGTTCATGACATACAGAAAGGCTGTATTTCGGCCACCTTCGAAAATATGCGTTCAAATGGACTAAGTCAAGAACGAGGAATTGACGTGGCGAGAGTAAACGGGTGATTCTTATCGATGAAGAGGAAATGGGATCTTGTAGAGGAGCAAGTCGTTATCGTGGGCAAGAAAGCACCCCCTTTCCCGTGCTTTGACGAATGTTGGTGACAACGCAGATTCGTGCCGCAAGTCGTCGCAATATGAGATTGGTGTCACAAGTCGAAGGCTACGATACAACTATACAATACAACAATGACTTCAATATTTTCGTCGCAAGCGTACCATTGTGGGCACAACTGTGCTTGGTGGGTCATCGTGCTCCCGCATATATATTTACTCGTTTACACCATGGAATATACTAGAAACCCAAACATTTGATATTGGCCCCTTTGATCAAATCCACGGCTCATGCCCATAAAAAACAATACAAACCAATACGTAATGCTCTGATGAAAGATTCACCGATCGAATCTGCTGTTGCCGCTATATACGACACCGTCGGCAGTGTGTTATACTGCACAACATTCTGACAAGTGGGAACTCTCGAATCATGTGTCAAGTTGCAACTATTCCGCGAACTCCGAACGACGTGGGTTGAGCACAGTCTTTAAGGCGTCACGAACCCACTTCCGGCACCAGAATTTGGTTATTCACCGATAACAAGGCCGGTTGGTGCTCTAAGAACAATATTGACTACTACACCTTCATCGGACGAAAATAGCGCCGAACGGGCTACGCGCACCACGATAGAGGAGCTTGAGATCTCTCGCAAACATTGACTTGGAGAAACCTAAACCGCTTCCGGATGAACAGACCCCACGCTATAGGTATTCATCGAGCATCATGAACCAAAATGGGTTATTTCCGAAGATTGTGAACTGAGAAAAACCCGTCATCCATAAAATCAATTGAGACGAAAAGAGCTGCCTCTGTCGTAGCGAGTGTCGGAAGGTTGTCGAAGACACCCAACATGGGCGTCTACCGGTGCCCCATCGGGTGCAAATCGCCCTCCCTTAGCCACGTATGTAGGCTACACTGTATGAAATAGCAGACGGGCATCGAACAAAAATCTGTCTCACATTTTACGCACGGTGGGCACGAGCCCATGCCCTTGTGACATGCCGAGCACACAGCTAGTCTCCTTGGGCAGGTGACGCTGGACAATCCTACAATTCGAACGCGGCGGTCAATCAAGCAGGGCACACGCTGCCGACACGGAATTTGGGCATGCAGCATAGGTTTCGACGCTGTCGTACCAATAAGCTTGACACTTCCTACATCCGCCATACCCGGGAAAGCTGGAGCAACGTCTTTTCGTTCAGGAATCTTTAATCCGGACAAAGGAGTTGGGAGTTTAGTTGTTGCTGTATCTGATACCTTATGAAATGCACTTGGATGAAATCAACCCAGACATGCTTTCTGTCGCCAGTAGCATCGCCAAAGCTCTCCACACTAGCACCTACATTTGCGGCCCATCCTCCGGAGCACCAAACACAACATGTCGATTTTTCTGGTGGATGACGGGAGAAAACACGGTAACGCCAACCGTTCTACGTGGCGTCGCAGGGAAAATGAACGCTAATTTCAGTTCGTACTATCTCGTAGACCATGCCCTACTTCCCATCGGCGAGGAACTTTGTATTGGTGACCTCGTTCCCGTGCCATTTAATGCGTGCATGGGTTGAGTCCCATTGTACAGTGACCTTGAATAGAAAAAAACTTCGCTCACTGCGTAGGTTTGAGTACGGCGCATCTCGTGCAGGTCACACCCGTGGAAAGACGAATAGACCGGATCGTGACAGAAGCCTGCCGTCCGTTACCTTTGGCGAGTTTGTTCATTTCTGCGCCTGGACCTGGCCGTGTGTAAGACTCCGGCTGTCATGCACCGTATACGTAGGGCGTGCGCTGATTCCGTAAGATAAAGAAGCTCTAAACGCGATAGGGGAAGAAGCCAAACTCGTGTCGATTATGTTGTTTTTTCCGGAAGTAAATTGCTAATTCACTCTGTTCTGCTCTGGCAGCAGCTCGTTAACCGCTAGCCGAGCCTCGAGATGATTATAGACGCACACGGTCCGTAAATTGAGGTTTTTGTGTGCCAATTTGTTTGCACTGTGTCAAATTATCCGGTAAATTTCATATTCTATTTTTTTGGCATTTTCTTGCTTCCACTCGATGCTACGTGGACGAGACAGGACGACGAGAAGCATTTACCTGGGAAAGTTCAACCGTATGTATGCGCTTTGAGGAGCGGATTAAGCGTTTTCTCCACCTTAACGTAATTTACTGGTTGTCTTCGCCGTCTACCAAGGGTGAAGAGGAATCATTATTCACGGAGTCGACGATCAAGGCTAAAGTAGACGGGTACCCCCAACTTTCACTACCGGCTGAAAAGCCAAATATGGGTATAAAAAAGCCAAAAAAAGGTATACCTTTAGTGCTACACCCTGTTTTGCCTCTGACCCGTTAAGGCAAATTAGGGGTACCCCCCTGCCGTAGCCTTGGTCATCAGAGGTATACCCTTTTTTGGCTTTGACGCTGGTAGTGAAAATTACGGGGTAACCCCGTGCCGAAGCCTTGATCCGACGTCACAGTTCGCTTACGTCGATTTGCTAGTTTCATATATCACCCTTGATGTAGTTCCTTTGGCATACTTGGCATACTTCCAACACAACTGGTCGCAAGCGTTTCCGGGGGGCTATACAAACCTTCACGTAGATTTTGTAAAGAAGAGGGGGGATTTTCAATCGTTTTAATGAGTGCTTTGAGTAGTCAGGCGTTTCGCGGGGCGGGGGAGTTAGAGTAATATAGGAAGGTGGGTGCTGGTTTGCCTATGATTGAGCCCCTATAGCACCCCTTTTGTAGTGACACCCATGATACAGACCATAATATATATTTCTTTCCATCGATATATAACAATGTCACCGGTGATAGAGCACCTATATCAATTTTTGAGTGCTCCCTACATCAGAAATTTTCGGGAAAAACATGTTCCAAAAAAGTTTGTCCCTATAGTTTTAGGCCGGCTATATCACCGTTGGTAAATATGTAGATTTTCAGGTGTTTATCGTCAAGCTTTTTTGTGGATGATTTCAATCATCAAGCGATTCGTGGTGAGAGGGGGGGATAATATTTCGGGGGAGTGGGGGGCTATATCAACGTTGATACAGTGCATCGGGGGGAGGGTGGGCTTGGAACAGTATATCGGGGGGGGGGGGGGGGGGGGGGTTCTGTATAAACCTTTATTCAGTGTGTCGAGGGGAGGGGGGCTGTATCGCCCTTGCTGTAGTGTATCGTGCGAGGGGGGGACTGTAATGCCCCTAATACCGTGCACGTGAAAGGGGGCTATATCCCCCTCATCATGCAGAATCAAGTGGGGTTTATTTCACACCTTACACAGTGTATCGAAGTGGGGAGGGGCTATATCACCGTTGAGAATATATACTCGGCTCCATCGCGGTCAAGGTGGTGCTCGAGACCGAGGCTTCCCCAAAACGTGACAGGGCCAATGAGGGTGTGTGTGGTGACGACCTTACTCGTGCGTAAAACTGGCGCTCAGGAATGGTCGTGCCGGCGGTGGCAACCAGCCACAAGGTGAAAAAAGTTCCCCTTGGAATTTTTTAACGCGCCAGTTTTGCGGGCGGACGCAGTGTCGCATCACCAACGCAGCAGCCTTGCATGCGCACGCAGTGTCGCATCACCGACGCGGAAAGCGTGCGGCGCGTATTGAAGAGAGAACAGAGGATCAAACCCACGTGAGTTAGCACCAAAGTCGAAAAAGAGATGGAAGTGGCGTGTCAGGACTGCTGCCCCTTCACATTGGAATTAGGCTAGAATCGGGATGGCCGAAGGGAGACCGAGAGGGGGAAACAGTCATTCTGGAAAAATCAGGGGGTGGAATGGAGGAAATTGGATGCTCGGAAAACAAGCGGGAGATGCAGGAAGATTTGAAGGCCTGCTCATGAAATTGGCACAGATGCAAGGGATAGGTCGAGATCAGGGAAATTCGATATGGGTACGTACACCGTTCGCACACGTGCTTTCGAGGGGACGAACGGCATAGGCCAAGCCGAAGTGATGCTGAATAATTGCGAGGACGCAGGTTGTGATCTCGTAGGATTGCAAGAGGTGAGGGGCAATGGACAGTGTGATTTTACGGCGGCGGGGTATGTTGTGTTTTTCTCAGGAGCAAACGTTGGAAAACACGAAAAGAAGGGGAACCACGGGGTAGGCTTAGCTGTTAAATAGTATATTGTTGCAGAGATGAATAAGGACGACGTCGCGGTTGAGTGTATCAGTGCTAGGTTGATGAAGATTCGCATCCAACTCGAAGGGAAATCTAACGGTGTGTCATTCAATGTAGGCTATGCTCCCACTCTCGACAAGAACACCAGCGAAATTGATTACTTTTGGAGTTCACACTTGACGAGGTGTACCCAGTAGGGACCACCTCTTTGTTCTCATAGACGCAATTGCTCGTACAGGCATGAGATGCATCCGGTGGACCGGCAGCAAGGTATTGGGTGCATGCGAGCGTGACGATCTGAAAGACAACGGAGAACGACATTTGACTCACGCAACCGATAACAACCTCGTCCTCCTTAACACGAACTCTGCTACACCTGCTCGAGGTATATGGTACACATCTCAGACCCATAACCGAGGAAATGCCCAGTACAGTCTTGACTACATACTGACACGGTAAGCAGATATACGACTGGTAGGTAATGTCACTGTTCGGATGCCGCCCAGGGTAAACGCTGAGTGGACCACAACCTCGTAATCGGACATACTGGCCTTTTGCGCTGCATCGCACGAAGTAATCGAAAGAGAGTCATCAAAGACCGGCGAACTATATATCTACACAGATTAAAACCGGCGCATTCGTCTGTGTGAGTCCCATACATAATGCCTCGTCCTAGAATGACCTCGTTATTGCCAGTAGATTTGGTACAGTCCGCATCAGTGTACTCGTTAGCCGAAAAGTTGACAACGGTTGGAGATTATGTCGATGGTACTACGGCCGTAGCACGCCAGGAGTACATGGATGTTGCGGTGTGGAGATCGCAGCCATCGACGCGTGCATTATGTTCGCATCCGTGTTGTGTAATTTGTTTGGTTTGTTGTGAAGTGAACTGGTAACCAGAGGATTTAATTTTCGAAGAAGAAATCGCCGTGTGTGCAGCATCAATGCTAAAGAAATGCAGCTGACGTTACAGTGCCAACGATGAACGCGTATTTATCCCGGCTGTCTCCATTTGTAACAATATTGACGGATGCTAACTGAGGGAAAGTGCCGGAGGTTCACTTGGTGAGGTTAACAGGGTGACCTCTGAATCAAAGCAACGTTAGGGGGGGGGGGGGGGGCTTACATTTTACCGCTGGGTTTGATTCACTCTCAAGAGGGACTATTTTTACCCCACTACCAAAAACACTTAGGTCAACATTTTTTGGGCGAAGATACCCATTTTGCGACGAATTCAGATCGTAACACTTAAGCAGCGATAACAAGATCGATTTCAAACGCACAAGGGGGTCACTCGCGCAAGTCACCCCGATCCACTGATATTTTTTTACCGAAAAGTAACCGCCCCGCCGTAGGTTTGATCTTCGCTCTGTACAAGAGCTATCGATTACACTAGTGACTGAAATGTACACCGTGACGCACTCTGGCATTGATGCAGCTATTAGGTGCACGCTATACTTCAGGTTGTTACGTCACCCACAAGCAACCCGTCTGCTGGGAGGTGTAGGTTCGTGTTCGTAGAAGCCTCTGCTCGTATCGACAGGCATAAGTGGGTACTAAGTCTGGAACAGAACTCCCGAAAGGTTTCTTAAAACGTTACATTGCAGATTGTACATCTTGTATCCTGAGTGAATAACACACGCCCACCTCCGTGCTCGGACCTGCGCATAAACCTATGAATTTACAGACCCGCACATCGCAGCGAGGTCAGATGTGCATGGAGTAGGCGTGGTAATCGACGCAAGTATGCCCTTGCTGCAGCAATATCAATGAGCCCCCAACCACGAAATCGGGGTCGGGTAAGAGAACTGGATAATGGAATCCAGACTTTGCCGCAGGTTTCGTCTGCCTCCGGCAAAGTCTGCCTCCGCCAAGATCTCCCCCTGTGCTACGTTGCAGATGAACCTTGCACACATCACGGAGCTCTTGGAAACCTGCTGCTGAAGGTATCGCCCAAATTGATGCATACGCGTGTGGGGAAGTATATCTCGGTGTTATCCAAAGTCCAAAACCTCAACTAAAACAACAGTTGTTACCAGGGGAGTGCTTATCGTTGTCGGGTACGGTAAAATTACACCCTCCGTCGAACTTCGTGTCTCGTTTTCATCGTCATATGTGCATTCTGTGGTGGACGAGCATGTTCCGACGTCGTGGCTGCAGTCCTCGTTGAAAGAGAAGGGCTCTACATTTTGGCAGGAAGGAGTATCCACCCTTTCAAAATAGAATTTCATACAGGTTTCGTCCACACAAAGGATTCAACCGGTATTTCCCGCATCCACGTCGAATGCAAATATTCCGATACCATCAACATTGAAAAGTGTGGAACATTCGTTGAATGCCACCAATGTGAATTCTGCTGAAGTATATGCTAGGACTTCATTGTAAGTAAGGTTGGTACGATGAGCGACCGTAGGAAAAGAAAGAAAAGGAAAAATAATCACAAGGGGCGGGTAAGGATTCGCGAGGAGGGAAGGGGCAAGATTGAGAAAGCAAAAGAAACAGCATGGTCGTAGCCGCCACGCTGGCTGTAATTAGCGGACGCAAAACGGACAATGGCGTGTGTTTCACAGTTGTCACCCGTACGATGTAAGCAGACGCATGCTACGACGAGAGTGGTGCACCTAGGGCTCCATACTCGAGACTAAGCTCTTTCATCATTTGGGCTGATCAATGATCTGCATATCAGCTTGTTGGTATTCGAACGGTTTTCTATTGGTGATAATTAGTTTCCATGATACATCGAGTTTTCAAGTTATCTTCCGAATGAGACATGTACATATGGGTGTGAACTCACATGGGGGGGGGGGAGGGGGGGGGGGGGGGTGTCCGCCACACCGAACTTAGCAGTTACAGCACGAAGCTTATTCCGATACACGCTAGACTGCGGACATTATCAGGAACGGCCTGCAAAAAATCGGGGCAACGAACCATATGGTAGTGTGAAGTCCGGCAGCAGATATTTCAATTGATGTGATCCATAAATTTACACAAAAATCTGAATTGCGTTGCATAAACCATCAACACCATGTCTTAGTTTATAGAAGCTGGAGTCTCCTGTGGTTGGATACTACAGGGTTGTTCGTGACATAACCGTCAATAGTAGCTAACGCAAAACATAACGATTGTTGATTTCGAATATTGACCGTACGTACCTATAGTTGGCTACTGCAGGATTGTTTGTGACATAACCGTCATTACCTGCTAACGCAAAACATAACGATCGTTGATTTCGAATATTGATTGTACGTACCCACCAACCTACGCTCGAAGGGGGGCAGGGACAAGGAAAAATGCTGAGGGCTGACCCGCACAAATTCCGTTGAAGTACCCGAACGCGCGCAAGTCACCTATCACTCCATCCGGCACATACGTCGTGTACGCCGACCCCCCGTCATTAGAAAAGTTATCGTTGTGTTTACCGGCGCATTTCTCTCAATTGATGGCTCCTATCGTACTTGTACTTGCAACTCTAAGTCATACATGTATGCGCCATACCAACACACGCTCGTCGCCCTGTTCTCTTTTTGCATTTCATATGCAGGCACGAATACCAGCTGTGAGGTAAGCAACATGACACTCCTTTTGACCTTATCACGTCAGTTGGATGCTAACTGACCTTGTATGGGTTTGCGGCGTGCACGTTATTCCTGCTCACGGTCCTCGCACCATACTTCCTCTGCTCGCACACATCACAGCCTGCAACACCACCCTTGATACCGCTTGCCACACAACTCTCTTCGATATCTATTCATGATCCTCTGAAACGCCCGTCGTCTGTATTTCTTGCTGACAGCAGATTGTATCGCCTCTCTCGACAACGCCCCGGGCGATCTATATATAGTACAGGCCACGGCCCCACGACTTGTCTTTATAGAACAGTTTCCGTGGAACGCCCATTGCAGACAACTAGCTCTTTTATATTGGTCGTAATCATGCTGTTAACGCATCGCTGTGACAGCTCCTCCCTGTTTACACTGACTCCCTCATTAGGACCGGGAGGTGTCTGAAACACGTTTCCAAGCTCATGGCTTGATGGCTTGGGTCGAGTCCATTTTTGTGTGCTTTCTGCCCCTCCGCGTAACCCACGACTACCTAGAACAGGGTAAAAATCGTTCGAAAAGCTTATGTCCTGGTTGAACGTCTCACGATCAAGAAGTAGGTTTGACCCACTGTATGACCTACGACAATCTCATTCCGATTTTTTTCGTACGCACGAAGCTCATAATCTACATCGTCCCTGTGTTCCCGATTAAAGATTCAGGCCTCGTACTTTTTTTTTTAGTCTGTAGATCTTGTACTTTGCTTTTAGGCTGCCAAGCCATGTTTTATCACCTTTTGATGAAACGGCGGAGCGATCGTAGAAACAACTCATGGCTGATTTGCAAAAGGCCCTGGTCCAACATCCGTTCGCACCCAAATCAGTGGCCATTCTACTCTACTTACATGCCGTGTACGACGTCCTCCAGGTCATTGTGGTCGGTGAGCAACCGACTGCCGACGATAACTCGACGTACCTGTACTCTACTTTGCTACCTGTTACCTCGCTTCTCATTGTTGAAATTGTCTCTCGACGCCCACTCGAAACATTTGAATCACGGGTTATATTTCGCTCGTCGAAGTACACATGCCTTGGTTGCCTCTTGGGACTTCTGTTAACATCTTGCATCACGCCTGATGCCAACTGTGAACCTCTCGTGTCTACGCGCACACCCCTACTACGCCACGCCCCGCATTGAGTCCCGTGCGTGACCACTGCTGAAACTTCATCATCCCACCACAGGTACGTACTCCATATCCTCAATCCATTGTCAGTGTTGCGCATATCCATTCGGGCACAGTCGCGCCGTTGATACCAAATACTGTGGCGCGCTCCGGGTAAATGTCCTCAATCACCGGGCAGCAATTTAGCATCTACGCTAGCAACTTTGCTCTAGTTTCTTTGAAGGACCGACCCCTCCTTACAACACTGTCACACTCTGGCTTTAACATATTAACAAACACAGCAACCCATTATATGACGGCCTGCCGTTTATTAACCGTGTATCGGTCCACAACGAAACGTGTACCCCACTGCTGAGGCTTGTGTCGGCACTTCACATGACAGTGTAAGCGTTTCGCAATCGCCTTGTATCAGATCGACACAGCCTTTCAGGCCTTGCTCCGGCCGGTGATACAAGGTCCCCAAAACGGAACACCCATCATCGCACACCGCCCGACGACGGCACCTTGGCCATTGCAGCTGGCGTAAATGCTAAGTAACATAGCATTGTGTTTGTCCTGAAATTTGTATATAGTATGACGTAACGACGCCGTTACCGTCGTCTTTGCCTCTGCGAAATTTGCTAGATAACCGAACGTAGATCGACTCCTTAAAAAACCTATTCAGAAACTACGCCGAGATATAGGTCCTTGCCTCTGCCCAAGCTGCCAATGTTGGAAACAACTTCACACAACCTTAACTGGAACATATCTCAACGGAGAACACGTCCCGATTAAACGGCGTACTCTTCTTCGCCTAGGTATGTGACCCATGGAGACACAGGCGCTTTTGCCTATTTCTCAGACTAAAGCAGGAGTGGAAACGTCGGTTTACACGTCCTGAGTGTAGTCGATTTGACATTGAACCGCTGACAAAATTTTGCGCGGACCCTTGCAACAAATGTTACATGCAACGGAGCACAGGCTTCAACAAGACAATTCGATTGGCATCGTAAGCGGGGACCCAGGCCCTTTCCTGTGCGAAAACAACCGAGCAATAAGCCGTAAGGTCAATATTAACTTGATCGTGGCTTTGCCACCTCACACAATCGGCCACCTACCGCGCCCGAACAATTTCCGGCACAGACGAAAGAGGGCGGCTTGGCTCGTACCATAAACGAATCGGCTAGTACATACCTGGTACAAGCGCATGAGTGTTCGCTCTTTCTGATGTGTTTAGCGCTCAATGTAACACGGGCACCTGTTGGACAGTGCCCCCTCCCTCGAAAGCACCAGCTAAACACAATAAACATGTGTGCGGAATCGCCGGTTGGGTACAAAACAAAGTCCGACACATTAACGCTGGCCTCTGCCAGTAGGTATGACACTGGAAGCTAATCCCGACAAAGCATGCATTGAATCACGATCTTGCGGACGATTCAAGCTTAGGAAACGACGCGAGCTTCATCACACACCTCTTCGGCACAAAATCACGAAGCAGCCTGTGCCGCGTGCCTCTGTCAAAGCAATCTTCTCTCGCAAACCGCCATTTGACAGCCTACGCTAGATGCCTCCACTGCCAAGTAATCAAGCTAATGAAACGGGCCATCCTCCCCCACATGAATAAGGCAAGACCTCGTCCCATTACACTGTTGACTTCCTTCGCCCGTACACAAAACACATGCTTACAAATACTCCTTCGGTATAGATCCTAAACTGGCTCCTTGGCCCCAACACGTACCGGAATGACTCTCCTCCTGGCACAACGCTGTATTTGTATTGTGCTTTCCTCTAAAAAAGCAAACAATATATGTCATCATAATATAGGGCGCGTCTCCACACTCATCCATTCGGCACACCAATACGAGGGTCCCTTGCACCAGCACCTCCACCGGCTGTAAGGGTCCAACATAACGAACACGTGATATTCTCGATCACTGGATAAACGCCGAAGCTCAACGGGAAGGAAGGAGGAAAGCGTTTTATGCCCGTACCTTCACCCATGATAAAATCCCACCAAACGGAACACATCGACGTCCTGAATCACCGGGCAAGGGCCGTTCTTATCGGAGACCTCTTTTTGTCTGAAAATTTTTAATGTTTGTAATTTTTCCAGGGGGAATTTCGGCAATAATCCCGCGGTGTTTTTACCTCAATAGTTTCACAGGAATGGGAATTGGTAACGTTGCTTGGATAATTTACAGTTACCATTCCCACCAATCCCGGCATCAAACGACACACGTCTTACCCGCATTCGCACACAAATCATCACCGTGGAGGTCTTATCCCGTTGTTCCCACCCAACCAATTACCGTGCAAAAAGGCGGACTCCGTATTGTGTGTGCAGTAGTTTCTTGTTTGTGTGTTTTTTTTATTCAGCGTGTCATTTTTTTTACGTGGGTAGGGGCTGGGAAAATAATGGAATTATCATTGCCTGGAGGTATGTAGCAAATGGCAGCAAACAAGAAATAATGGAAGAATATTCAAAAGCACCGAAAACAAAAATCGTCACAATACAGCAGGCTCGTTTGGGTGAGTTCTGTGTTGTCTTTGGTGTATCTCACACGCCGGAGAAGAAACCACAAACAAAGCAGATTGTTGGTGTGTTGCCGTGGTGACTGGGTACAGCTCGGAATGTACCGTTACTGTCAGTTACCGTGATACCAATTTACCAGGGTGTTACCGTGGTGGCTGGATACCGCGCGGAAAATACCGTAATTAATTGCAAGGTACCGGATACCAGTTAGAAAGGAGTTACCATTGTGAGTTGTTACCATAATTCCTGTTCGCAATGAATGTGTAAAATAGTTCCCAGAGCGACCTCCGTAAATCTCGATACCTGTGAAACGAGGCATTAAATTTGGAGGCGTTATGTAGTAATTTTTGTGAAACTCTTTGTCCCCAAAAGCTTCAAATAAAGTTGGCCATCACAAATTTCGGAATCCTGTGGTCGGTTATTATTTCGAATGCAGTGCTCCGACAAGCGACATGGCTCGTCGCTGAGGCCGTCGAATAACTGGAAGCGCTGACTACGGCGGTTCAAAATTATGGCCGATGTAAGAAAGCGGCCTGGGCCTCCGGAGTTCTCATCTTCGAGTCGGACGAAACAACGATCCACATCCTTCCCAATAATCCAGACACGAGGCGCAGAAACATGAAAAAGGCTATCGCTGGTGTCCTCGTCGTGCTCTGCATGTTCCTGACACCAAGGGCTGCTGCCGCTGGATTGCATGAATGTACTTGACCTGGGTGATTTTCTCGGCGGCTGCTGTCGCCGGATTGCACGACTCTGCTTGCCCTGGGTGGATTCTTGTGCGGTCTTCCGGGATGTTCGCTCATGTTTGCTGGGTGACGACGCGGGTGACTGCTGGTGAGGGTGATAGCAGTCTTGCTTTATGCCCCAGCTTTCGAAAAAACAGGAAAAAAAACACTAACAACCCCGCGCTCGATAAATATAAAAGATATTTGTGCATTGAAATCCGGTGAAAAAAAAGGAAATTTAGGAAATTCACATCTTTTGAAAAATAAAACATAGCCATGCAGAGAAACTATGCCGACACATTGGCCGTTGCCTCTGACGCACCATTACTGGGCACAAAACGACGACGGAATCTTTGGCCCGTACTTCTGTTGAATGGAAGTGGCCACATAACGGAGAAATCTACGTCCTAAATCACCTGTTTAGTTCAGTAACTGCACTGTTTAGTTAGCTGTTGCCGGTGTCGGAAAAAAACCATTTGCAGGAACCCCCGACGAAAATGTTACTAGTCGAATGATTGCTCGGGCGATGATTCCTCCCCACCGATGACGGCAAGTTCCCTCGCCCATGACAACCTTAACATCAACAGGCGGAGACCTTTGTCCGCACCTCTGCCGAGCTCAAACGTTCACACAATAGCTTACGCGTCCTTCATGGTCGACTTGGCACACGAAACGAGCACCTTTGTCCGGTGCCATTGCCGAAGACGTGACCTCACCAGACAGAGCACGCACAGTAAATCCCCTATTCAGTTGGGAAACCGCACGACTTCCTTGGCCCTTTTCCTGTGCCGAAGACCCATAACTCACGACACGATAGTGAGGGGGGGGGGGGGGGTTAAAAATGACCAGAACGCGTCCCACAATATTATAAAAATTAAAATACACTCCAGCTGTGAGATCGAAGATTTCGTCGAAACTCATCTTTGCAAGCTGTGTGTGATACTCCGATCGCGCTCATTACGAGTTGTGTGTCCTCATTAAGGATATAGGTCGGCGACTCCCCTTACAGCTACAGATTAGCTATCAGGGTCAACAGGGTGATGTTAGGCAGTCTGTGCGCGGAAACTATAAAACCCGTTTCTGAGGGGGACAAAATCTGACAGCTGTGAAGGGAAAGGGGGGACTGGTTTTGATCAAAAGCGAGCGGGTTTGGAGGGGGGCGGGGGGGGGGGGGGGGGAAAGGGGCAATTTGTGCATGTAAGCTATGAATCCTTTCGAGGGGATAAATCTGACGGTTTTGGCACCAGTATATTATTGGGTATAATATCCCACGTATATGTAGGCAATCGATATGATAAGTCGGATAGTTGGCCCCTTCCAGAAACGACCACTTACTACAAACAGTAGTCCGAAAAACAACAAGGTAGTGGCTTAAGCCGTGCCGACCCACAGCTATTGACATATTTCAACTACGTATGGCGTGTGGTCGCTGTTTAGGCGTTCACACTATGATTATGGACTGACGATCTGGGGTGATTACATCGAGTATGTTTTTTTGGCACTTCATTGCAAGAGGACATTGATTGATCGACTTGTCACTAATGGCCAAGATGTTTAAGGTGGACATTCGGATGTCTTCAGGAGGGTATATAACTATGTTGTTACGGATGGGTCTTGGTGATTTTACCTCTGTACGGTGGGAGACTATTGTACATTTCAGCGTGTGTGGCGTTTGTTGTTTTTGTCGCGTTTCTTTTCCAGCTCAACTGACGGACGTTATTTTCCATATATTTACGTTTTGCTCGTGGACACAACCTGTGTTCACAGGTACCTTTGATTGTCTACCCGGTGCGTTCCTTCAGTTACAGTACTCAGGAATGGTAGTTTTAGCGGAGGTCAAAAGTCGTGCTACGTGGACGAACAAGCAGGGCGACCGTTGCTTGTACTCGTAGCACGATAGCAGCCGTGACGGTGTTTCGAAGAGCTTTGGGGGCGTGGGGTGTGCGAATCCTGGTTGTGGTGGCTTTCATAAAGAAAGCATGACTTCGTGCTAATGAACAAGGGTCGGTTGCATATAATTATGATAAACGACAAACAAACCATCTCGAAGAAACCTGTTGTTCGCGATCAGAACCAAACAGGCACTCGTGAGGTTCGCAAGGTGCCACCAGAATGAGAACCAACCAACCTGGTGTTCAATGTTGTGGATGCATCATCACTGCAAAAACGCTCCGAACGGTAAACACGGCAAATCCGGCTGAAACCAACAGTCAACCCGGTTACTTTCTTTCGGAATACTGCCTCCTACCAGGCGTGAGTTAGAAAACACCGTCCGGTGCCCTTGTCCAAAAACGAGTACCGGTTGTGCCTTGGTGTCAACTATACGTAGATATGTACCACTGTCACGTAGAGAATTATTAACCGCCAAAAATGTACAGCCTTCCTCCAATCGTGACATTGGACCTACCAACCGAAGCTTCGGCAGGGGGGTGTACCCCATTGAATATTGATTACCGGACTTGAGCCACTTCTGTTAAATTTAAGGGTGGGGGACACAGAGTGCCCCCTGCAGGTCTGCCAATTGAGTAGGTCCTCGGAGAGTACTCACTTTCGTTCCTTCGTAGAGATGTAGCTTTATTCGTTTCCACCAGAGCCCGGGATAGCTTCAGAGATCGGAGGCGCGTGCCTCCGATCTAAATCCTAACTTCCCCGAATATAAACCGCCAACCTTATCATACGAAACCCATCCAAATAATCTCAAATTCGGATACCTACAGGCCTTTCGAGGCCGTATCTTAACACTAGCCCACCCTGATGAGTCGCATATGCAGAAATATGGGAGATTCGGAGAAACTCCGGTTCTACGAACTAGACCATGAGTCGAAGATGCGGCTCCTCAAACCCCACTCCCACACCTCTAACCGTCTGGCTATGGAGCCAGGAACACGCGAAGAAAAGCAGTAAAAAGAAAAGCAGACCCTACAGCAAGGCAATAGGCACCCATCAAAAACCTGCCGTATGCCGCCGGTGTGTCGGGGGGGGGGGCAGAAAAGGCTCTGGAACCTGCCGCATGCCGCCGGTGTGGGGGGGGGGGGCAGGAAAAGCTCTACGGTAAACCAACCACAGAAACGGTACTATGGCGAGGCGAGCCCTCGTCGATATGGAGGGGAATACAGGCGCTAACACAAGGGAGAAGTCATGCGAAAAACTCCCGCGGGCCATCGGCAAGGCAGGGGGTTAGACGAGGAAACGACGAATACCCGGGATGGAAGGTGTCAACACCTACAGCCCCGCTAGGGGAGGAAGTGTTTAGACGAAAAAAAAACAAAAAACAAAGCAGAACAGATACAACACACAAAACATATAAGAAGACACACAGACCCGTACACTGGTCGCCCCCCGGCTCTGGGCTGAGGAGGGCGTCGGCAGAGCGAATTTGAACTATGACAAAAAGACGGCAACCCTGCGCCTCAGATAGCGGCGTTTTACCCGAACCCTGACCCGGCACTGAGCAGGGGGTTCGGCAGGGCAGAAAAAAAATTGAAAGAACCGCCCCAAAACTCGATGAAGACCGTCAGGACACTACGAACGACCCAAAGACAAAGACGCAAAAATCATACCTCAAAAAGATGAAGAACTATCGAGAAGCGGTGGTGGCTTGGAAGTCAACTGGCCACGGCCGCGCCTCGAGATTCGTCTACGTTACTTTGGATTTCCCGGGCAAACGCACTGGCGATGTGAACTTGCAAGCACCAAGAGCCTCGTACGGCTCCCGTTGAAGTCGTGTAGCGCGCCGGGGGAAGAGGGAGTTTAATCGGTCCCGGGTCGTCCAGAAAGCGGACCAGGTATACCTTGTCCTCGGTAGTGCTCGCGCTGATTTTTCCTAGCCACCATAAACCATCGTCCCCCTTGTACCAAAAGTGGGCTCTCTTAGGAAGTACGGTGTCGTGGTAGCGACGGAGCCAATCGGTGCGGGGAACACTGGCGTAGCCCGGCGCTAGGAAACGTTCCCCGTTGTTGCGGGAGAGCTCACGCTGTGCCGCCCCGATCCGCATTCGGCGGTAAAGGCGGTTGGTTTGGCGGTGCTGGTCCAGGGTTCCGGCCCAATAACGCAAGATGTGGGAGCGAGAGAGGTGAAGGTCCATTTCCCGCTCCCAGGACGGTTCGGAGAGTCCCGCTCAATGCGTCTTGTATAGCACCGCGATGACGCCACCTCGCCCCCGTACCGACTGATGACCAGTGATCTGCTCCACCTCCAGCCGTTGGAGGGGAGTCGAAACGTCGTCTTGAGTGACGTGGTACGGCGGGGATTTCTTGGAAAGTTTGTTGAGCACATACTGTGTCAGCCCCGCCCGTAGGTATTTGGGCATGTCCCCGCTGTCGTGGGGGTATGCACAGGGTTTGCAGCGCTCGATAGCCACACGCCGACGAGCGTCCGAACCAGGCAGGTCGGAAGGGAGATCCAAATAAAGGAGGTTGCTCCCGAGCGGCGAGCCGTCAGGGGTCTCGGCGGCGGAGCAGGGACCGACGGCCAGGACCTTGTAAGGGCCCGTCCAGTTAAGCGCGAGTTTGGCCTTGAGTACCTTGGCGTCGGTATTCGCTTTCACACCCTTGCGGATGGTAGAGGCAGAATTGTATACCCATGCCCAACCACCTACAGTGAAGGTAGGTGCTGGACGCAGCGCGTCGGCGAGGGCGGAGTTTCTGCGGTTAACACGGGAAACGGTGAGGGCGTGGTGTGCGCGGACAATGTCGTTCGCGCGCTTTTGCCGGTCGGTGGCCAAATCGCAATAGGCCAGGTGGTCACGGGCCAGAATCTGGTGTCCCACGACACCTTTGCGGTCGAAATTCGTCAGGGGGAGCCGTGGGAGTCTGCCCATGTGGACCTCGTTGGGCGCCAAACCCGTCGCCGCGCTGACATAGTTGTTGTAAGCGAATTCAACGTGGGGCAGATGCGAGTCCCAGTCGTCTTGTCGCTCGTTGACGACCATAGCCAGCATTTGTGCCATAGTGTGATTTACCCGCTCAACGCCCCCGTTACAGTTGGGATGGTAGGAGCTTGTAGCAAGCTTGTGTACACCTAACAGCTGATATACAGATTGTGAAAGCTTGGAGCAGAACTGCAGTCCGTTGTCCGAGAGTATGGTGCGCGGGCAACCCCACAAGGGGATGTATTGGTTCACCAGGATATTGGCTGTACCTTCCGCGGTGAACTCGGCGGCAGTGACGGGGAACATGTCGGCCCGACGACTGAAGCGATCGGTGAACAGCAGGATGTAGGTGTTGCCTTGCGGTGTGGCCGGAAGGGGGCCGAAGTAGTCAACACTGACGGCGATACCTGGACCTTCCGGCAGAGGCATTGTGATGATGGGCCAGCGGACAGTCAGCCGTGGGGGTTTTTCGCGCTTCGCACTTCAAGCAGTGGCGAAGCCACCACCGGGTACACACACTCATGCCTATCCACCAATAAAAACGCTCCAGCATGCGCAACGTGCGCGTGGTGCCAAGGTGGCAGGAGGCCGTCGAGTGGCAAGCTTGCATGATCCCAGGGCGCATGAGCAGGGGAACGTAGATGCGAAATGGCTCGTTGTTTAGCAAGCAAGCAGCTCGCCCCACAGAGTTCGGTTTGTCAGAGCTTGTTTGCGGGAATGTCGGTTTACGGACGAGCAGGACAAAGTCGTCGTCGGTTGTATGTAGTCGACCCTTATCCGCCAGTTCCTGGATGTCTGAGAGAGAGGGACGCTTGGGCGAGGGGTAGCATGCCAAGAAGTCCGGTGGCAGGGCCGACGGCCGGCCGATAGAGATGTAACGTATCGTGGCGTGGCACGTCGGCTCTGCGTGTTGTTCGCGCTTCCAATCGGCATGGGAATAACGGGCGACGGAATTCGCAAATCGCAACTCAGCAGCGTCGCCGAGGGCATCCGACCTTGTAAGTGTAGCCGGCGTTTCACCAGGAGGAGGCGTAAGCCGTAGGAGCGGAGTACCCATAGGCTCTGCGTGGTCGTGGCCGGACGGAAGTGGTACCGTGCGCGCCGGCGGGTCGGCAAGAGTAGAGGTCGCGGCGACTGGCGGAGCCGGCCGCGGCCGTCGGGCTCGCGGCGGAGTCGTAACTCGTCTGGGCGATGACTGGGGAACCCCGCCGGGCCCGAAGCCGTAGTCGACAGCAGGGGGTGCCTTAACAGCTGGTGTTGCTGAACGCCGGCGCGTCCGAGTGGAGATGCGGTCCGAAAAGGGCGTCATCGTCTGGGGCGCCGGAGATCCAGGCGAGGTTGGGACGGACGCGGTCGGGCCCATGGGCTCGACGGGGTTTGTCCCTTGTACCGAGCTCCGGGAAGGAGTCGGTTGGGCCACTGATGTCGTGACAGCCGGGGCTTCGGCGGAGTCCTCGTTGGTCACGATGGGTACAGCCAAAACCGAAGCGAAATTGTAGTCGGCTGTACGCGAGCCCCCGCCTCGGCCGGGCGAGCTATCGACGGTGGTGGTGGATGAAGACACACGAGCGACGAATCTCCTGGAAGGAGTAGGAAGGTCGTCAAGCCTCATACGTGGCCCGTGTGTGCGATAATCGCAAAAGTCGGCAAGAGTGAGAGGAAGCCCACCCAAGGCATTACTTTCGGTGCGGGGCATTAGCCCACCCAAGCCGACACCCGGTATCGGAGAAGAAGGAGTGTACAGCCCGCAAGCCCGTATGAGGTATATACCACCATCCTCAACAGGGGTAAGGCTCGTCGAACCATTGCGGTCGTGTTCCGTGGCAGGCTCCGGGAAGCGAGACAGAAAGTCAGCGTTGCCGTTTGCGCTTCCTTTTCGGTATTCGAGGGTGTAATCGAATGCGGTGAGGAACTCGAGCCATCTCTGGACTCGGCCGTTGTGATTCCCCACTTTACCTATGTTTTCCAGAGCCTTGTGGTCTGAGAATATTCGGAACTTGGTGCCCCAAAGGTAGCCGCGGAGGCGCTTGAGAGCCCAGACGATGCTGCCAGCTTCCAAATCGAGAGGAGTCCAATGCCTTTCTGAGTCGAGCGTAGCTCGACTGATGTATGCGATGGGTTTTATGGAGCCGTCCGTCTGCTCCTGTTCGAGAGCGGCTCCGAACCCGTCGATGCAGTCATCGCAGTACACGTGGAACGGACGAGTGCCGTCGGCGACGGCGTCCCAATCAGGGAAAACGAGGACCGGCGGGGTCGTGAGCTCCGCCGAAGATTTCTCTCACCAATTTCTCCATATCAGGCGTGAAGACAAACTTTACCCCCTTCCGAAGGAGTGCGTTAATAGGACGAAGTCTCTTCGATAAGTCGGGAAAAAATTTGCGGTAATAGTTGATACCACCCATGAGTGCGCGCACCTGCTTAACGTCAGTGGGCATCGGCATATTGGTCAATGCCGACACTTTTTCCGAATTTGGGCCTAGGCCTGCTGGAGAAATGGAGTGGCCTAGAAAGTTCGCATCAGTAGCGCCCAAACGCGCCTTCGAGGGGGAAAGCTTGAGATTGTGCTTTCGAAGGCGTTCGAAGAGAGAGCGAATCGTCCGAACATGCGTTACCGGGTCGGAGTCGAACACGATGACATCGTCGAGGTAAGCTGCCACCTGTGTCAAACCCTTGATCACCTCATTGATAACTTTGACGAACCACCCAGGCGAGGCGCTGCTGCCCTGGGGCATAACGAGACATTCATAAAGGCCCGTGGGTGTGCAGAACGCTGTAAGGGGAACTGTGTCCTTGTGTGCCGTTATCTGGTGGAACGAGGAAACCAAGTCGAACAGGGAAAACACCCGACCTGAGCCCAAGGAGTCCAGGACCTGGTCCACGCGCGGAATCGGCAGTTGACTGAGCTTGCTAATTTGGTTGAGTTTCTTGTAGTTCACCGTGATCCTCACACCGCCAGATTTCTTCGGGATGACCACCAGCAAGCTCGAGTACGGTGAGGTCGAGTGCTGAATCAGCCCAGCCGCGAGGTACTGGTTAAGAGTCGCGTCCACTTCTCTGGCCAGTATAGGGCTTATGCGATGGGGCCGTGAAGTCACCGGAGCGCTGCCCTCCGGAACCGAGATTTCAAAGGGCATTAGGGAGCATGATCCAAAATCCGTCTTCGAGGTGGAGAACACGTCAGAAAAGTCGCAGAGCACATCCCCCAGTTGCTCAATGTTCGGGGGGTCCCAACCAGGGTAGTCGAACGCAATCTCCCGCAGGTGCGGTGGGAGTCGGGCCCAGACGCGTAGAAATGCAGAACGTTGGACCGGGTTCAAACGTTCCATAAGCGTCGTCGAGGGCGACGGTACGGCGGGAACTACCTCCTCCGCGCCAGTCGGGCTCGCGACCGCAGAGACCTGGCTGTCCGAAGTCTGGCCAGGGTGGGGACCCGCAGCCTCGATAGGGTGTTGCAAGGCACCCAGCGGGATGCGCAAAAGTGGGGCGTCGGCGACCCCGATAAGGTCGCCTGGCTCGAGGTCCACGACACCTATGACGGGAAGCACCTGTCGTCCTGAAGCAACAAAGTGTTTCTGTCCCGAAAGAACATCCGGATGCGGCAGTATGTCGACAAGATAGTGTCCTGTGAGCGCAGGAAAGCCGTTACTGCGCACCAAGTTGACCTCGAGCAGTTGGGGCTCGTCCGACAAAGTGACGCCTGTAGAGCCATCATAGCGAAGGTGGAAAGCACCGTTCGATGCTGCGGGGTCGACGGCATAAGCCGCTGCGCCTGCTGTGGCGTGGTGGGACAACGTCAGTTCGCCCAAAACCCGATTATCGAGAGGACGAGGGGGCAGGGCGCGGTACGAACGGGTGGTGAAGCGCATCCAACTGTCGCGGCCCAGCAAGACAGCGTGCTGCATGACCGAAGGAGGGACCACGCATGCCCACACCGCGAGAAAGCATGTTGGTTCTTTTTTGAGGAAGAATTGAACGCTCAGACGGATGTGGGTCGCGGTCCGTAAAGGGGCGGATTCGCCAAAGCCACCCCAGGAGCGAGGGCTGCTAGGCCGCTCGCACGTCGATGAGGCGGCGCCTACCGATAGCATACGATCCAACACGTCACGACGGATGAAGGTTTGGGGGGAGCCAGTGTCAAGCAGCGCTGTACACATGTAGGGCGCAATAGCGTCCCCTCCGCTATGTATTGCAATATCGGTAGTGAAAGAATCGTCGTCCAGCGTCACGGTACCCCCAACGAGGCAAGGGCCATGTTCTGGCAGTGCGCGGTCTGAGGCGCCGCGACAAGCTACCGCCAAAACCTCCGGGCTTTGATCGGCGGGTGTACCCGAAAAAAAGGCCGAAGGAGAGCCTTGGGCAGCGCTGACCGCGGTCCCCAAGCGCGACTGCTGAGCGGACGAAATTTCATGGATTCCAGCATTCCCGGTGGGCCTGCGGAATCGACGAGGGGAGGCCGGGTGTGGCGATCCGTCCTCGCAGTCGCGAATTGCTTCGCGAACGGCAGAGAGTGCCTCACCGAGCAAATTTTTTCCTCTCCACTTGTGTGGATCTTTGGCGTGGGGGTCGTCCGCCCGGAGACCTATACCCCACACAGTGTCTAGAGGACTGGCCTCTGCAGAAATTTGTTGCCAGTGCTCAAAAGCAGATTTTTCATGGCTGGGTTCTGCGTAAATTTGGCATAGTTGCCAGATAACACGGCATTTTGCTTCTCCCTGTCCCAAACGGCGGCGTCAAAATTGCGCACACCTCGACCGACGCGTTTGTGTGTGCTGGAGTCAGACGATGACATGATGAGCTCCACTGCGCGATGGTCTTTAAAAAGCCGGGCCTTTTCAGCCATCATAAACTGCTCCGCGCAAGAATATGAGACGTGTCGACGACAAACGACGAATGAGACCACTGCGAGAAAAAGGACGGCGGTTGCCAGAACAACACTACTTTGTCTGTAGAGTATTTGAGGGAAGAGTCAAAAGTCGACGGTGCCAACCCGTCGGAGGCCGTGTTAGGCATATGAGCTTGTAATGTCCCCGTCTGGGGACATCAGTCTCTGGCACTTTGGGTCTGCAGCGTCCCCGTCTGAGAACGCCCGGCCTCGGGAGCACGGCGCGAGCCCGAACCCACGGGTGGTCGCGTCGTGGCCTTGTCGCTCTTTGGCGTAAAATCGCAAGGAACTGCTCTCACTGCACCCGAAGGGACAGGGGGCTCGGAGCTGTTACTGCTTGACGAGAGGCGCGATTCTTCCGTATCTTCACGGGAATAGCGTCCAGCTGATCGAGCTGGAGGCCGTGGCGTCACCACTGGCCCGTTGCGCAGTGTCGGATCTATATCCTGTGCCACTGGGGCAGACGTAGCCTGATGCACGTGGGTTAGCGTGCTTAAAGACGGAGCAGGGCCCGTAGACCCTGTGGGCGTCTTCGAGAGCGGGGCTCGGGCAAGTGGAAATAAATTCTTCGCCCGAGAGGGCTTCTTCCCGTTAGCCCTCTTGGAGGAGAGAGACGAGGTAGCTAAGCTTGTCGGCTCCTCCTTGATGGGAAAAAGGATAGATCGCCCGCTACTATCGCGAGGAGACACCGACTCAAATCTTGGAAAGTATCTCGGTGCATATGGGTTGGCTTTCCCACACCTCAAGCCAACCGCCGCTCTACGGTCAGGAAGAAGTGGAGACGAACCCGCTCGCGTATGGGGGCGACGCGTCGTCGCCGCAGTTTTCTTGCTGCGCGACGCGTGCCTGAGGGGAGCGTGCAAGGTGCAGGCTCCTGAGTCATGGTTAAGGGGGGCAGCGTTAGGGGCGCGTGCCTCCGTTGTCGAGCTTGAGCCACGGCAGGGGTTAACGGCGTTGGAAGCACTGGTCCCCATTGCCGAACTCGGACCATGATCGAGGGGGGCGTCACTGTGGGCGCGCACCCCCTTCGTAGAAAATGTAGCCTGGCTGGGGGGGGGCATACTGGGAGCCCTGGTCCCCACCGCCGGCACTGCGCCGTGAAAGTCATCAGGCGAAGTAGGAGCCCTTGGGCTCTTGACAGAAGTAATTTGTGCCGCGCCACGTGTAAGGCGAACGACAGGCACACGAGCATCTTGTGAAATCAAAGGAAGTGTCCCCGACAGTGCCGTCGGCGTACGGGTCGCGTGTGCCGTACCGCCGTCGCCCTGTCAGTTGCCAGTGCGAAAGGTACCTGGTTGGCGCGCGTTGGTGTTTCCGCTCGGATTGTGGGTTGCCCCGAAACGTTTCCCCGGAGCAGACACGGAAGCCGAGGAGGCTGACGAGGGCGGGACAGCACCTTGTTGGCCCGGCGTGTATGTGCTGTTGTTGTTACCGCTGTGGCTGTTTTCTGTCCCTGGTCCCGTGGGTACCCTCGTGATTGGTTTGAACGATTTCGGCGATTTTTGTTGTACGTCTGCAAGCGAGAAGAGCGCCCGTCGCGGCGGTAGCTAACCATACGTGCTTGCCACCGTCGGAAAACGTCATCATCGCCAAGTTGGCCAATTTCAGGGTTTAGACAGCCACTGGCGTTGATAAAGGGATGCCTACAGTTGCGTAAGGAATGAGTGTCTTCGTGACAATTGAGGCAATGACCCCTGTATTCTCGGAGAGGCGCGGCGCGGGCAGAGGGCGTGAGGAGGCCGCTCCAGAGGGGAGGGTCGTCGGTCTTAAACGAGGCACTAACAGCGAAAACTTCTGCATAGTGTTGTTCTTCTAGGGGCCAGCAGTTGGACATTTTGTCGAGCCAGGGGTCGATGGAAGCAACTATCGGCATGACAATCGGATTATGGCTCGAACCCGTCTGCCAAGAAGGCGACTGGGACAGCACTCGGCCCTGGCCGCGCCCATGAACGGCGGGCCGGGGCCCCGACGGGACGGATGACCGCGATCCCGTCGAAGAAACAGGTAGAGAAAAATGTTTTTCGCCGTTGACGGCAGGTGTCAAGATTATTGTGCGCCAAGTCACTGAACGCTTTCCACATGGCATCTAACGAGGCGTATGGCCGTGGGTCCGTAGCTTTCGAGCCAGGGTATAACGTAGGCATGAGCGTCGGAAACTGCTCGTTGACCGCCATCCTAACCACCTCCAGTACGACATCCGTCCCCGGGGACAAAACACGCTCACTCCCCGTGACTGCCGATACTAGCACACGGAACTCCCGACTGAAATCAGAAAAAGGCGTGCCGTTACACACTCCAAAAGTGTGCAACTTAGTGTAGCCTTCGCCCGTGTCGACCCGGTCAAAGTGCGTCACGAGCAGGCGTAGCAGGAGGGTGAAAGCCTCGGGCCCAGATGCTCCTCCGTCCAACGCTCTTGACACCTGTCCAAAAAAATCGTCGATCAAGGTGGTCATGCGAGCGGTCGTGGGCCTGTCAGGTGTTATGGCACGGTTGAATGCCAGGCGGAGGGGGTGGATCCAACCGGGAACCCATGTGGGGGCACGTACACCCTCTTGGCAACGGTCGTCACAGCGCATGAGTATGTCAAAAATGGCAGACCGAACCGAACGTTTGGGTTGCTGGGTGCCGTCAGACTTGTTCAAAGAGGCGGGGAACGGTAGCACAGAAATGCGTGATACGTCCTTGTGGGAGAGCTTAACATAGGCGCGCCTAACCGAGTCATCGAGCGTGGATTTAGCTAGAGCCGCGGCGGTAGCAAGTTTGGCGGTACGCTCGCGAGCCAAATCCGAAGAAACAGGCTTGGTGTGGTCACCCGACACAGTAAGTTTGCTCAGCCGGTCGGCGGACGAGGCAATATCCACCAGGGAAGGAGTTACTTGCCTCCTGCCAGCTACCACGGTCACCACGCCGTGGTCCGTGGTGGAGCTCGAAGACGAGCGGGAGGACGTTGACGACCCGTCCCACGCTGAGGGCCCTCGTGTGCTGTTTCGCCGTCCTCCGGTGCCTCCTCCCGAGCTGCGACCGCCGCCCCGGTTGGTTCGGGCCTGGTTGCTCCCTTGGTGGCGCTGTGGGCCACCACCAGTACCCGACGCTCCTCCCGCGCTTCCACCACCGTTGCCACCACCGCGACGGTTGTGGTGGCCACCACTCCCACCGTTTTCCCCGTTTCCCCCACTCTGGCCGCCACCACCCCCGGAGTTGCCACCTCCACGGTTGCGGTCCCCCCGATCACGGCTGCCACCGCGCCGCTGTTTGGTGGAGCGCCTTCCTTCCAGCGCTTCCTTTGGAGTCGGCCACAGGACTGGGTCAGGGGCGTCGTCGTGGGCCAATCTTAAGGCTTTGACCAAAGCGAGGGTAGTTGCTCGCCTCATCTGCCCGAAGGCGGACGAGTTGTCCCGGCGAGCCCAGACTGCTCCGACCGAAAGGTCTTCCGCCTTGAATGACGACCGTCGCTCTGAAGATAGAAGGGCCTTGGCCGCTGCTATCACCGCCTCCGCCAGATGCGCCGAGAACTCGACCCTCGGCGTGGTAGCCATGTATTGGACCCTGCCAGACATGAAAACGTCGTCCCCGGGTCGTGTATCTTGGGAGGCAACACTCAGCGGGCGCGCCGAGGAAGGGGCAGCTCTCGCCGGAGTCGAAGTAGCTGAGAGGGCGACGGCTTGGCGTGCCCTCTCGACCGCGCGGGATGCCTCACGAGCAGCGGCCCTCGCCTGGTCGATGGCGTGATCCTCACGGCGTCGACGTTCGTCATCTTGCTGTTTGCGTTCCTCTCGTCGAAGCAGGGTCGCGTTGGCTTCGTCGAGAGCTCTTTGGGCCCGAGAAATTTCAGACTCTGAGTCTGGGGGGCCAGCATGGGAGCGCTGGTCTCCGTAGCTCTGGGGAAGGCGCTCTGTCGAGCGCGGAGAGGTCAGATGTCGACGGTGGTGCTCTGAGGGCAGCTGGAGATGCTCCCTCGAGGCTGGGGATATTTGTCGTCGTGATGTCTCCGCGCCCGGTAGGAGTTTTTCCGCCTCGTCGACCGGCGAGTCGGGATGGTCGGACGGTGTGCCGTGTTGTTGACTCGTGTTGGAGTCACTATCGTCGTCCAGGTTTTCGGCGCGTCCTCCGCGTCTCGATTCGCGGGACCTCGAGCGTTCCCGTCCTTCCCCCTGGGCCTCCTGGATGGGGCGCGTGGAGGACCGCAGCCTGCCCGAGTAGCCCCCATCCTCGTGGCGGACATGGTGCCTAGGTGTAGTGAAGGGGGGGGGATAGGAACGACGCGTGAAGAAGCCATGGAGACAGATAAATTGTTGTGGTCTTCCTGCTCCAAGGAGCGGTATATCTGTGTTTCAGCAAACAGCAACAATATGGGCCTTATCGCCGTCCAGCCTTAGTGATGGTAGCAGCCACGTCAACTAGCCGTATAAGAGGAGCACAGCAGTAACAGGGTACCAATTATCATAACCGCAACATAAGAGCAGCACCCAG
Organism: Undaria pinnatifida; assembly: GCA_012845835.1. NCBI lineage: Eukaryota > Phaeophyceae > Laminariales > Alariaceae > Undaria > Undaria pinnatifida. Next base: position 1,610,566 of record JABAKD010000023.1, read on the forward strand.
TCTGACCGTAGGGTACATGGGTAACGCCCGCACGAACCGCAGTACAAGGAGCCAAAACTGGGCAGCACTGACCCTAACCGCAGTGCAGGGGGTGCAACACAGTAAGGGTACGTCTGCAGCCATCGCACTTAAACAGGCATTATTTGACCTAGGCGGGGGGAGGTAGCACAGGAGAGCGTCGCCCAAAACGCCCAAGCTCATCGGACCAAAACGGGAAGCATTTACCCTAGGTATAGTGTAGGGGTTATCACAAAAAAAGGTTCGCCCAACACGCCGACGCTCATCGCACCAAAACAGGCAGCATTTAACCTAGGTGTAGGAGGCACAGTGTAAGATCGCCCAACACGCTGACACTCATCGCACCAAAACGGGCAGCATTTACCCTAGGTGTAGTGTAGGGGTGGAAGCACAGTGTAAGATCGCCCAACACGCTGACACTCGTCGCACCAAAACGGGCAGCATTTAACCTAGGTGTAGTGTAGGGGGGGGGAGCACAGTGAAAGATCGCCCAACACGCTGACACTCATCGCACCAAAACGGGCAGCATTTAACCTAGGTGTAGTGTAGGGGTGGAGGCACAGTGTAAGATCACCCAACACGCTGACACTCATCGCACCAAAACGGGCAGCATTTACCCTAGGTGTAGTGTAGGGGGGGGGGAGCACAGTGAAAGGTCACCTAACACGCTGACACTCGTCGCACCAAAACAGGCAGCATTTAACTTAGGTGTAGTGTAGGGGTGGTGGCACAGTGAAAGATCGCCCAACACGCTGACACTCATCGCACTAAAACGGGCAGCATTTACCCTAGGTGTAGTGTAGGGGGGGGGGCACAGTGAAAGATCGTCCAACACGATGACACTCATCGCACCAAAACGGGCAGCATTTACCCTAGGTGTAGTGTAGGGGGGGGGAGCACAGTGAAAGATCGCGCAGCCAACCGTATATAAATGGGCAGCATCTGCCCCCACAGTACAGTAGTGTAGTGGGGGGTAGGACAGTATGCGTTCGCGCACCAACCGTATATTAAATAAAAAACGGGCAGTATAACCCCCCCAACGAAGTAGTTTCCCCCGACCGCACTAAAGGGGGACGGTCGCGCCTGCAGTAGTGCTGATTGCTGCAGTATCACTGCTGTGTTCACAGGTAACGGTAATTTCAACCGCACCAAGATGGGTAGTGTAGTACCAACACCAGCTGTAGAAAATTGTGCACGCCCACAGTCAAATAGAAAGGCTGTTTGCCCCCAAAGGTACCGCATTAAACGGGCTGTTCTCCACTGCACTTGTAAAAACTGTGAAGCGCAGTATCTCCGCGAACAGTGTAGTAAGCGCTCTGTAATGGGCAGTAGCTGTCCGAACATGCGCAGAGAAAAAGAGAAAAGAAATTCCAGCGTAGGCCCCAGCAATATCGTGAACGGCAGCACATGTACGGGCAGGAAGACGGCCTAACGCCCGTACAGCTGAAAAAAAAAATCCGTACCCACTCCCACCGATAAAGGGACAGCAGTTACGTTGACAGCAGTGCGGAGTGCCGCACGGTCACAGCTGTGCATACACAGAAAGTGGTATTATAGTCCCCGCGTACCCATGAATGGGAGAATATAGGGCATCGCACACACCAACAGCCTTGCCCAAACAGCCAGCACAGAGTTTCAGCGTTCACTAGGTTCGAGTTCTAGTCACGGAGGGGCCAGGACGAAGAAAAAAAACTCTCGAATCGAACTTGCAAGGAGCACTCGCACAGCAGCGGGGGTGTCAGAGCTGCGGTGCTGTAACTGTGGACGCTGGGGCAGTGAAGGGTCGAGCTATGTGGTGTATGAGCAGGAGCAAAGGAGGCGGCTTGGCTGCTGTACAGTGACTTCTACAGCAGAGAATCCGGCGGTATATGGCAGGCATTGACAGCGAGCCCATTGTGCTGCACTGTAGTTGGCACCTCTGCAAAAATGATGGTGGTTGAAGCTACGCGACGGACAGCAGTAGTGGAACGCTGTTGATCGAGAAAGATCGGAGAGGGGTCCGAGGTGCCAAATTCGTAGCTTGTACTAATTTCGGCAGAAAGGGGGCACAAGGGCAGCTGCTTGTTCGACGCACAAGAATGATAGACGTATGTACTGAAACCCATACGATAACGCGTGTACTGGAAAATTCGCCAAACGAAAAAGCTCAAACATTCCACGAGCACCGCCTGTTTCTTCCCAGGTAGATCACAAAGGAAAGAGCCCCGACATGAGCTCCTAGAGCACGGTGCCCGTAGTCCAAGGGGGTCCCGCGAAGGACGGTCTGGCACCGACAGCAAGGATATGCTGGGCGATGGGCTCTCTCAGCGAGCGAAGTCCCCTTCGAATGTCATTCGAAGGGTTGATTCCAGTATGCTTGTCCGTGGCATGTCGTGCATATGCCTCCGAGCCCCAAAGCGCGGAAAAAAAAGTACGAGTCGATGGCCGATCTTGGGGCTTGTGCTGGCAACTCGCGGATATATGCTGTGCAACATGCTGGCAGAGCGCGGAGCAAACAAGTCTGATGGGTGGGGCTCGGGCAGTTGCACTGCTGAGTGGTCTATGACCAGCTGGCGGTGAACTGATGCGGCCAAAGGCCGGGACAAGGGGTGTGCTCCGAAGAGCAGTGTCGTCCGCCTGTACTCGGAAAGTGTCCTCTGTGTGGTGCGTGCCCAGCAACCAACAGGAGGGACCAAAATTCGAGACGAGGAGTGTGCTCCGCAGAGCAGAGTCGTCCGCACGTACTTGGAAGGTGTCGTCCGTGTGGTACGTGCGCGGCGACCAACAGGAGGGGCCCCTGCCATCTCACTGCTGTTGTGGTCGCCGTTGTAGGAGGAAGGGCGCTCCCTCCATTGAGAAGCCACCCGAGAAGGAACAGGGGCTGTGGGCTCGATGGAAAGCAAAAGCAAAATCGCTACGAAAAAAAAATCGGAGAAACCGGAAGAACGCTGCCACAATAGCACATCAAGATCGACGACGCCACTTGTTAAATTAAAGGGTGGGGGACACAGAGTGCCCCCTGCAGGTCTGCCAATTGAGTAGGTCCTCGGAGAGTACTCACTTTCGTTCCTTCGTAGAGATGTAGCTTTATTCGTTTCCACCAGAGCCCGGGATAGCTTCAGAGATCGGAGGCGCGTGCCTCCGATCTAAACCCTAACTTCCCCGAATATAAACCGCCAACCTTATCATACGAAACCCATCCAAATGATCTCAAATTCGGATACCTACAGGCCTTTCGAGGCCGTATCTTTACACTTCCCCCAGCGGCTGTGTATTTTACGGAGAATACATGTTTTTGGTGTATATTTCAGCGCAGCGTAGCTTACCATACATACCATTGCGCGGAATGATATTGCAAATACAGAAAGACAGGAAAGCTTAAGGCCGAAAGGGAGCCGAGGAGTCACCCGCGTGAGTGACTCCGAGCGACTGTACAAAAGGGCCCCGGGGGTAACGCCCGTTCCGAATGTCACTGTGTTTTCGTTGAAACCCATAATTGCACGTGTGTTATACTCCTTCAACATGTACATCCTGTCCCTTCTACACATCTGCAAAATAATTTGATTAAACATACTGCTGCCTGCACACAGCGGTATCGTACCGGTATATTGTCCAGTAGTACAGTACGATCGAGTTTACAGGAAGTGTAGGTCCCAGTACATGTCATCCACCTGGGGTACGAGTACTGCTGTATGTCACATGCATACCACCGCGGCTTTATCTGGAATAAATTATATACCTCCTTTCTGTGACTCCTGTTTGCACCTGTAACTGCAAGTTCATCTCCCGCAACTCCTTTCTCGCCATAGCGAGACACTAGAACGGTGTGGTTTGGTTCCCATCAGAACACGTTTCCCGACAGCTGCCTTTTCGCCAAATAGAGCCACCAACACCTTTTGATCTACCCCCCACCGGGCCATGCCTCCCGATAATATCCTTCTCGCAAAAGCAAGCCACGATCACCGTGTGGTTTTGCCCTCTGTTCCGGAAAAAAATCCAGGAAGTTGATAACTTGAAGGTCGGGGCGGTTTCAAAGGGAGTGGTGATGGATCCTTGGCGTTCTACTGCCAATGTACTTTGGTCTGCGTTTAATGTGTCCACTATCCCATGAATTACACCTTGAATTACCCAAAATCAACGGGCATTTCGAATCACGTGCATGACATGATCAAGAGGGGTGCCATAAATCAGCGTGTAGGCGGAGAGTCGTCCATTGGGACTGCCTGTGAGGGCTTGCCCATCCCATGGGACCTGCAAAGGGACAGCTCAACGAAGGGGTTGCGAAACGGCAGCCCACCAATTGCGAAACACCAACAACAGGGCCATTCGTGAAGAAGACATCGGCATCGCTTAGGTTTCACCGAATGAAAACACTAAGACATAGGCACAAGGGTACAGAGGATCATGCAGCTGCACCACCACGCACGAGCGCGCGAAAGAATCGGTCGTTCGCACGGTCATTTGCAGGTTATGGTGCGTCGCTGAAGGCGCAGTGTGTGACCCGAGCTCTCTTGGTCGAGTTGAAAAAGTGACCACACGGTGGAAGTAGACCGGGTGAGCTCGATGAGGTCAGCCGCTGAGACTTTAGTCAAGTTTTGGGCGACGTATCGCGACGAATTGGTCATTGATTTTACTCCCTAAAGCACCTGCACCTGCCTACGAGTATGACCGACTCCAGTTTAACAACCACGCGGGTGACGTCAGCCGACGTTGCTGTCTTACTGACACTTCTGTGCTGGGTGGATGACCGTTTGACTTGCAAAGCGGGGCTCGTGCTCGTTAATATTCAATCGTCGTTGATTTCGATCGAAAACTCAATATTTCACTAAACCTGGAAATAAAATGCTCTATTCTATGCACACGAATCGCTAAGCATGACACGAAGACAGCTCACAAGCCTACGTGTGGGGCGCAACCACCGCACCCAACATTCTATTTCACCCGACATAGGATCGATGCCAACGCGTCACGTGTGGAAAATAACGGCTCGAACCCTCCTCACCACAGCACATGAAAATGCTCTAGAATGAGTTCTCGCAAACAAATGACGCAGCTTTTTTGAGTCATCATAGGGCGATCTAATCCTATTCGCCACCAGTGTGAGATTTTATCAAGCATCCATGAACCTTGGCGTTGTCATCGAGACCATCGCCCCCCATCGCACAGACCATTGGCGTAGCCATATGGGGTCGTACAAGCGTAGCTGCATCTTTCCCTTAGATTCGGCTGAAGAACAGTTTCAAAATATTAAACATGGTCTCCGGGTTAGTGCCGGCATACGCCGGCACCCATGCTTGGTAGGGCAGTGCAGCACTTCGAATTGTTCCATTCATTACTTTGTCGAGCGGAAAAAAGACACCACGCACAATCGTAGTCTGCGAGTACAGACAGTATGTAAGGTAATGGCGAGAGTTGATATAGACTAAAAATATTTGCAATGTACTACTATTTTTAGCTACTGTTATTTATGTGTAACCCGATTCCGAGCTTAAGGCTATTTTTTATACTACAGTCGAATTTGTCAGTCGAAAACGGGCTTTTTCGATTCAAGCCTAAATTAAACGAGCTTTCATACACAGTAGTCGAAAAAGGCCTTTTCGACTCAATTTTTTCGACTGAGAATCTCGACCTGCGGATCTAGTCGAAAATGTCGAGCTTTTCCACTGGATCCAGTCGAAAATCTCAGTCGAAAAAGTCCTGCAAGTGTTTTTTGAACCAATCGCGTCGTTCATTCCACCACCAAACACACACACCCACAGGGCCACAAGGCCACACACCCATACCAGGCACCACACTGCAGTATCATAATAGGCACTGACGCTGACGTGGCTTGTCACTGCCGTTGCTTCTGGCAGCAAGTCAGCGTGGCGCATTCCTAGTTCCGCACGCCAGCAGCGTCTATCACACGACGGCAGCAGCAGCGCGCGTTAACGATCCCATGCTGCCAACAACGGCTGCGCCTGCTGTAGCTTTCGCGGCATTAGGCTGAGTGCAACTCGACGACCGTAGCTTTATCGGCTTTCGGCTAAGCCCGAAGCCACCAACTCGCTGGGACGAGGGTTCGTCGAGCCGTTGAGCGGAAGGAACGGAGCTGCCAACCGATTTCAACTGCTGTATAGCAGTACTCCCTCACACCCATCGCCTCTAGATAGAGCACAAAAACTCTAAAATCGACTCGACTGAGGATAAGAAGGGCCAAAAGACCCCCCAGACTAAAACAAAATCGAAAAAATCCGTTTTCGACTGGCGGAAGACGACAGTATAAGAAATGGCCAAATTCAAAAGATTTCGATCCGATACATCCGAGCACACACTGACTGACCCTGTATTCTACCGACGAAACGTGTCGTGTGCGTTTGCTATGATAGTTGTACTTAAATAAGTAAAAAAATCAAGGGCAGTAATGTGACTGACAATGTCCGCTGCGTGTGATAAGAGAAGTTGTACATGGTCACATTGCATAATACAACAGCATTCGGTCCAGATCGAATAAATCGGTGGTGCAACTTGCTTTTGGGATTGTAATATTACAGCAGCAGCAGTAATACACTTCACTTCTTACCTTTTTCCCATCTCATTTATCGTGCTGCTCGCATTTCTCTCTCCCTCCCAGCATTATAAACTATAACCGGGGTCATATAGCGGGCTCCCCTCCGCCCTCTTCACTACGGTACCTGCCCTAAATTTTATGTCGTTAAGAATTTAGCCTCGTATTTCCTCGTTGATTAGCGACGATTTGTACCTACCCACGCTGCAAGGCGATTTCAGCAGTTAGTTGATCCTTTTTTCCTTTACTTTAAGCAAATATAAACGGCCAACAAAGGTCACAACGGTGGTTATTTAACTCAAGGATCAACGCTTTCATTTAAAATCGTGGAAGTATTCGAGTGCAACACCAATAGACCACTGGGGCAACCGGCTCTATGTCACCCACTACTTCGGTGGCGTACCCTCCAATCTGGTATAGGTCAGCTCCGTCAAATTGAATGCCCCCGAGTGCGTACTCGTAACATTTTCTGTCTTGTTGTGTACTAACTGACTCGTGGAAAGCGCGTAAGCGTGAGTTTGCAACACTCCATGGAAAAAAGACGATCAGTGGGTGCTGAACCCTATGCGCCAAGAAAAGTAAAGGCAATAACCGAGAGCGGGAAGGGAAGGACGACACCTACCTGTCATCACGGCTGGTAAACACAAAAGCTGGAAAGTAGAAGTGTGATGAAAATTTAATATATAACACTAGATTAGATGATCAATCAGCAATCAGCAGCAATAATTAGGGAGCGCGTCAGGTACGAAGCAACACAAACGTTGTTGTCAGTTACGTGTACCAACAAACAATCGCTTGCGCTTAACCTGCAAATGACCTCAGCAACAGAATCAGGGCCACAGCAACAACAAATAAGGCCATCCTACTGTCTACTTTAAATCTATTACGAGTGGCGAAGCTTATCAACAGGAGGACAACCCTCGAGGCCCCGGGGACATAGCCACTTGCAATGCTGCTCGCTGTGTTGCTCTTCCCGGCGCAGTAATCGTACCACTACTACCTATTCGTCGTTGATTTATGCGTTCGCTTGCGACGTGTATATCCAAGTAGTATGTATGTATGTACGTGTACCTATCAAATTCACAAATGCAGTACTACTGCTTTTGTGATCCCTATCGCAATACCATGGATAAAATTTCATACAGTGATATTTCACCATTTGTTTTAGCACAAAATACGACGCCAATTTAAAAATAATGTCTTGCTCGTGTATTGCCTGACCGGTGACGTGTCCTCTCGCGCATGCGTGTACGCGATCTACCATAGGTATCTACGACCCTGTGTTCCACATCTTGCCGAGTTCTATTTTATCAACTTCTCCATACTACATCAAGATCCGAAAATATCTATTATCACCTCATTCGTAAGAGCGAGATCCGGAGCTATCTCAACTCCACGCACTATAGATAGTAGTACTCAGAATAACACTAACAACAATCATACCCTTTTTTCGAAACGTCTCCAGCGCGCACGCTCCCGAACACCAAAAATGATGACCCAGGCTACGGTAGGGGGGTCCCCTTTTGGGCCTTCTATTTCAGTGGCTAGGGGTCACTCGCGCGAGTAACCCCTTTGTTCCTACGAGATCTTACGTTTTCTTCATGTTTTACATTGACGAAATCAATCCGCAATGCAAAGGTTATCTAAGCTGCGCCAAAACAAGTCCCTAAACCATCTTCATTCGTGGGGTACAGAGTCACTCGTGCGAGTGGCTCAAACACACCAGTGAAAATGGGGGTACCCCCCCTACCGTAGCCTTGGTCTGATGTTGATGAGAATCGTACTCACAAAACATCTTCGGTGGCGATTTAACACATTACCCACTAAGCAGAAACGAAACGACACACATCAAAATATAGTACATACGACAGGGCAAGCGCTTGGAGGATGCGATGGCAACATCATCGTCGGGAAGAAATTTGGATGCCAATTTGGAAACGACGCCAATTTAGAAACGTTGTCCCTGGTTTAATCATGTAAGCTCTACATATGACAAGATCCAAGAAAAATTCGTGCGTATGCCGCCCAAAACACGGAAGAAAAGCGCACTCCTTGATTGTTTCGCTCGGCGTCCATCCGCGTTAACGATAAGGTGCGGAACGGATGCGGCAGGGCGAGGGGCGTTGGGGCCGCCCCCCGAAGACGGCGCTCGAACAAAGCTATTTCACCGAGAATTTCAGTTCGGAGAATCGCATACTGAGGCCGAGACAAAAAGAACTCCTGACTGAATCCCCGAAAATGGACTGATCATAAGCATGTTTTTTATCCTGTGCACCAACTGATTTGCGGACAGCGCGTAGGCGTGAATTAGCAATGCTCAGTCGATGAAAGATTGACGATCAGTGGCTGCTGAACCCTACGCGCCAAAAAAAAAATGAGGGTAAAAACCGGAACGGAGAAAAAAACGACACTTTTGATCACGGCTTGTATGTCCAGAAGCTGAAACATAGAAGTGTGCCAAAAAAAAAAAAAATATATATATATATATATATATATATATATATATATAAATATATATTAAACTAGACCTATCAGCCATCATCAGCAGCAAGGAGCACGTCAAGTACAAAAACAACACAAAGCTATTTGTCAGTTACGTACTAACGCGACCGCTTGCACTTGACCGACAAACGACCATGGCAACGGAGTCATGGACCACATCAAAAACAAAACACCCCGCCTATATTTCTATAAAGAGTCTTTTCTCGAAAACAAAACACCAAACAATGCGATACCGGGACGAATGCATGCCACTGGCTGCTTTCTTCCGTGGATACTGTCTACTTACTACGACCTTGGCGTGGCGCAGCATAACAAATAAAGTAGCGGCTACGGTTTAAAAAAACTTTTTTAAGAGAAAGTACGGATTCAAGAGAGAGGAATTGGCTTGTACCAATCAAAATCGATTTAAGAGAGAATTCCTATCGCTTCCGAGATTTTCTCTTAAATCGAACCATTTGGAAACCACGTGGACACACACATCACACACACAGATTGTGTTCAGGCTGACAGGTCGCGACGGTAGCGTTAGTTTCTTGGGTTTGTTTTATTTGTAGGGCGAGTGATGTCTTGATAATGTGGAAGTTTTTTTTTTTCGTTGACTCGTGTTTTGTCGGGGGGTTAAATCGATGGGATGAGAGGTTGAGGGTGTTGTGTTGAGGGTACGGTGGGAGGAAGGGGTGCAGTGTGTAAACGGGTGCGTCTTTCTCGAGTGCTGGTGCATTCGTAGCCTCATGTTGTCCTTCTAGAAGAGGTGCGAGCATGAAACACACCTATAAAACAACAACAGAACCACTACTGCTGTACCGACTTTGCGTGTCCACGTGCAAAATGTGCATCGCATGATGACACGACGATGATTTATTTTCCAAGCGCAGATCCACCAAAAGCGCACCACGTACTTGGGTCCACGTGCTCGCCAACCAAGAGAATGAGCAGTGTTTGGAGGTAGCCCGACGTGGTAACGCTTGCTGCGTTACGCGATATTGAATAATACACTCTCTACGACCTCCTACGCCATATAGTTCGGACAAGAGCGTCTCTCTCTGGCGCGCTTTCGATTTGGCTACGGTATAAGAGAATATTCTATTATACCGTAGCCGATACAGTATAAGAGAAAGCCGGATTTAAGGGAGAGAAATTTGCTTGTACCGAGCCTCTCTTAGACCGTAGCCGCTACTGTATAGTAATGTCGGAACAGTCTGGAGTTTGTCGGAACGACAAGGAAATATCGGAGAACTGCGTAGTAAAGGCGGGGTCGTTCCGGGGGGAAGAATGGCGGTGAACATAGGAGGACCTCAGCAGACACAATGTAACACGGCAGAAACACACCAGCAGCGCCTATCGAACACCATACTTGGTAGAGATAGAAAGTAGTAGCGCCCATGCAACAGCGACATCAGCAGCAGTAGCAGTAGGAAGAAGATAAGCGGCAAGAGCATGGGGGGTAGAGAGGAATCACGAGGAGACAATAATCGCAATGTCGGCCCAGCAGTAGAAGCAGCAGTAGCGCACAGGAGGGCAGCAGCAGTAGAGAGAGAGAAGTACGACAGCATCATAAGAGAACAGGGATACAACACGTACAGTAGCGCCATTGATATCAATTTACAGAGGAACAGCACACAACAACGTGGTGGGAGCGTGTAGCAATATAGATGGGTAGAGAAGATATATACGGTTGAAAACACATGTTCAAGCGTGGTCGTAAAGAGATGCCGAACAAGAGGGTTAACGCGGACATTCATGAGTAAGGACATGTTTGTGATACCCTGAAACAGACCGAGAACAAGCAGTTAGGTGAGTTCCAGGCGTATGAGTAGCACAGGGAGCCGTTCCGTAAATGCGTGCACAACCTCAGCAGCCACGAAACAAACCCCGAAAAACTTGGAGAGGAAACCAAATTAAGATTTAGGGGGAGTTCGCATATGGCGGAAGGCCGGGGAGACCCGGGGTAATTGATATTTTATGTACATATTTGGCCGTTTAGATACTCCAGGCAGTCTGTCTATTAATTTTTACCATGCACTACCGGTATATTATACCAGTAGCGTTCGGGCAGTTGCCATATACAAGTATTGATAGGCGGTAGGTCCATAGCGGCCTGGAGTTTGAACAATAACGATATCAAGGAGTGAGATAGCAAACAAATAAAAAAAATAACACGGAAGGTTTTAAAATATGAAAACAAAAGGTCTTCTAGGAATGCAAATTTAGGTATGGTATGTGCGTAGCATGGAAACGCAGGGGAGTTGTATAATTACTTCGAACGCAGCAGTGACAGTTGGCTCACTGGCGATTGGTTCCATGATATCACCTCAGCCGCTACGAATGCAAACCACTAACAGCACCATAGTTGTAGCAAAGTGTTGCTGTCCATATACTGGCCTTGCAGTATTATTAGTGTTATACAAGGGCTCCGATGAGCGGGCGGCAATAGTCGCCTGCTACTCTCGGGCCAGGAGAGGGGCCGAATAGATGGACGACGTGGTGCAATTAGCGACTTGAAAATGCCAAAAAATATAGGGACAGCATTGTGGAGTTGACATGTACTCTGAACACACTCAGGACGGAGACACCTGTAGTGCATTATTTAAAAATATGTATGGCGGAGTCATAAACATATGCATCACGGAAGAAATGATAGTGTTGGAATTTTTAACTTTTGATAACGGAAACAACGACAACTTCGTCGTTCTGATCACGGATGATCGTTATATAGCACCAAAACGAACGGAGGGAGTTGCCGTGTAATCCGCTAACACATATGTACGTGTAGCACTTAAAAAACGAAAGCCACCTACTCTGGAGTATCACACACAGCTTGCAAAGATGAGTTTCGACGAAATCTTCGATCTCACAGCTGGAGTGTATTTTCATTTTTTAATATATAGTACGCGCCGTGCAACATCATCGTCCGAAAAGCCGAAAACTTCCGTCAGGTTTGGGATGGGTATGCGGACGGAATCTAGTTATGAAAAATACCTACTATGCGCAAACGCAAGCAGGCTCGCAATGAAAGTTGCCACGTCCGTTGAAAAGCACAAATGAAGGCGAAATCCACTGAGATATAAAACCGGTTGTGCGACATAACCCCCAGCATGTGAATGCGGTAGGGCATAACGAAAGCAATACGTATAGTTACCGCCGTGCAGTTTTAACATCGCCTTGCATCTTGACGAGAAAGAGGGTGCGATTGATAACAAAAGGCAAAAGCAACTTAATTACTCGCCATGCATCATCACCAGGATGTATGTGCGTGTGGAGACGACAACAGACGAAAGCTAATTCTAAAGCTATTCGCTTGATAAATGCACTTGCAACACAATCGTTGTGCATGACCACCGGGGGGTGTATCAGGTAAATAGATACGAAAGCTACGTACAAAACCCGCCGGGCAACATCACCATCGCCTTGAATCATCACGAGGAACAACGTGTGGTGGAAAAAAATAACAAAGGCAAATACGTATACAACCCGCCGTTCAATATTACCATCGCCTTGTATCATCACGAGGAAGAGCGTGCGGTCGAAGACAACAGGCGTAAGCTAAATAATTACGCGCCGTGTATTGTCACCGAGAAGTGCGTGTGAAGATTACATCAGACGAGAGCTAACTCTAAAGCTATTTTCCTTTAAATCCGGTTAGAAGCACCAAAAAAGACGAAATCCATCAAGATATAGCTTACATGCACGAATTGCCCCCCATCTCCCGCCCCCCCCCCCCCTCCCCCCCCCCCCCCTTCCCCCCCCCCCCCGCCTCCCCCCCCCCCCCCCCTCCCCCCCCCCCCCCTCCAAACCCGCTCGCTTTTGATCAAAACCAGGGCCCCACGTCCTTCAAAGCTCCGCCCGCCCATCTCACCGGTTATTCGACTTACAAGATTCACTTGATAAAAGGATACATTTCCCTTCACAGCTGTCAGATTTTGTCCTCCTCAGAAACGGGTTTTAAAGTTTCCGCGCTCAGACTGACTAAAATCACCCTGTTGACCCTCATAGCTACACTGTAGTTGTAAGGGGAGTCGCCGACCTATATCTTTAATGAGGACACACAACTCGTAATGCGCGCGATCGGAGTATCACACACAGCTTGCAAAGATGAGTTTCGATGAAATCTTCGATCTTACAGCTGGAGGATATTTTCATTTTTTATAATATATGGAACTGATCGTGCGACATGACCATATCCGTGAATTGTGCTTTTGCAACGATGTCGGTCTTGATGTTCCAGGTGCAGCATATTTTGATTTCGTCATCGATTTCGTCGCCCCTGGCCGCCGCCTCACACGGCTTCTGCAAACAACGACACGGTGCAACAGTAGTGGCCATTGGTCAGTGCTTGCATTTTGAAAAAATAAATTTTAAAAGCCAAAAATCTTCCGAGCAGTGTCGGATCTAAGACTTACCGAACTGCTACTCCTGGTACGTAATCATACCGGGTTGTTCGGTACTCCCACCTATAGACCAATACCCAAACATATTGTTGTGCTCACCAATACCCGAACATATTGCTGTGTTTTCCATACCATATCATTGGTATGTACAAAAGAACAACCAACCGCAGTATGATCATGACTTGGTACATATTTGTTTCCTGGTACGGTTTATAACAGGATCAACTTTAAACAGCACAACCAACACAGATATCAGAAGAAACACAGCGCTGCGGTGCAATGTCTATTTCAGCAGTAGGAAATGTGGCATCTAACTGTACAGCAGCCATAACACAACAGCGGCAACATTACTATTAATGATACTCGTTTACCTGGTACATTATTCTTTCTTGACAACAACCAACACAAATTTTTTTCTCGCCGACCCCCCCCCCTTCAACGCCCCCTCTTTTCCAAACACCCACACGATCGCCTAGACCTAGCACCACGCGTACAACAAAAAGCCCCTACATATATTTTATCTCACAGCCGAAGTGAATTTGAATATGATTTGTGACTTAAACCTGCTAAAAAATCCCCCCCCCCCCCCCTCTCGCTCTCCCTTACTCAATCGCCCCACCAACTATCGAAATCCGCCAGATTAATATACACTTTACGCACAGGATATCACCTCATTATCTTTCAAGAGCCATCCATGCCGCCGCTCCCCCCCCCCCCCCGCTCCGAACGCCCCCTTCTTCCCCATCACCCACACCATCACCTAGACCTAACACCACACGTATAACAAACCCCTCACCTAAAACCCTTCCTCCCCCCCCGCCCCCCCCCCCGCCCCCTCCTCCGCCCCACCCCCGCCCCCACCCCCCCCCCAACCCATCCCAACCCCACCCCCTCGAACACTCCACCCCCTCTCTACTCACTGATTGTACGACTTACCCCAGGATATACGTGATAAACTGATGCATTATTTCCAAAAACGTCACATTTATCCCCTCAAAATAATGTATAGTTTCCACGCACATATTGAGCTGCCCCACACGCCTCACCCCCGCCCCAACCCCCCCCCCCCCTCCCCAATAATAAACTGGTGCCAAAACCGTCAGATTTATCCCCTTGAAAGGATTATAACTTACATACATGCACAAATTGCCCCCTCCTTCCCCCCCCCTCCCCCCCCCTCCAAACGCGCTCGCTTTTGATCAAAACCAGGTCCCCACGTCCTTCAAAACTCCCCCCCCCCCCCTCACCGGTTATTCGACTTACAAGATTCACTTGATAAAATGATACATTTCCCTCCACAGCTGTCAGATTTTGTCCCCCTCAGAAACGGGTTTTATAGTTTCCGCGCACAGACTGACTAAAATCATCCTGTTGACCCTCATAGCTACACTGTAGTTGTAAGGGGAGTCGCCGACCTATGTCTTTAATGAGGACACACAACTCGTAATGCGCGCGATCGGAGCATCACACACAACTTGCAAGGATGAGTTTCGACGAAATCTTCGATCTCACAGCTAGCTGGAGTGTATTTTCATTTTTCATAATAATAAGATATCAGAAGAAACACAGCGCAGGCAACAAATAAAATTGAAGCACAAACATCAGCCATGTACGTAAATACGTGCTTTCCATACGATATGTATGAGAAAGGTTTCGGATCAATAGAGCACGGAGGTTGCCAACCTTCGTGTTAGTTGTGAGCGTGCACGGAAATTCAGCAGCAGCTAAGCAGAGTGATGAACGCGTTTTACGCAATCTTCAAACATATGAAGCACAACAACAAAGCGGCACCGCACTGTACGGCGCGGCGGTGCGATGCAAAATCTACTTCTTCTGTATTAACGTACAACTTAACGTTAAGTACCCGCCTACCGCTGTGTTGTACTGCAGGAGTAGTCCGGGCATGTGGCAAAGCATCTGATTGTCAGCAGTCACCACGTCTAGTCTACACATGAAGAAAAAAAATTGAAAACGTCATAGCTTTTCGATATCATAAAAGTATCAAATGAAAACAGCACGCCAAAACAGTAACACAGAAGTGCCATCTCAAAAAAAATAACGCATCGCGCAATATCAAACTTGTATCTGTGTACTAATTTTGGGGCTATTTCACCTAGACAAAAATGACAACAACTGCTGTGGCTCACCCCGATCACGGGGCTGTCTATCGGCACCTTCGATCAATACCTACTGCTGTATGTACGTGCAACTGATCGTATAGCACCTGCCTACCGTTTTTGTACTGCAGCAGGTAGTTTTAGTACGTGGCATGTGGCAAGGCATCCTATTGTACAGCAGTCTACGCAACGCGCAATTTCAAGCTTGTATCTGTAGTCTAGTCTATTAATTTTGGGGGCTATTTCATCTAAAAAAAAAGGGACAACACCTGCTGCTGTAGCTCACCCCGATCACGAGGCTGTTTTTCGGCACCTTTCAGCAATACCTGCTGCTGTCTGTATGTACGTACAACCGGACATGTAGCACCTGCCTATCGATGTGTTGTACCGCAGCAGTAGTCCTGGTACGCGGCATGTGGCAAAATATATTACTGTACAGCGTATTCAACACGTCTGCACGAAAATGAAACAAAACAAAACGTCGTAGCATTGTGATATCATAAAAGTATCATATGAAAAAAGCACGCCAAGACAGTAAAACACACCAGTGAAAACCCATGAAAAAAATATGTTTCGCGCAATTCCAGGCTTGTGTCTGTACTATTTTTCGAGACTATTTCATCCTTAAAAAAACGGACAACAACTCACCCTGATCACGGGGCTGTCCTGCATCACCTTCCATCCAAACTTGAGCATGACATCGCTGCGGCTGCCCAGGCAACACGTCCAAACGACGTGGTGGTTCACTCTGGTTTCGAAAATATGAAACAGCAAACGCAGTGCACAAGAAACAAAATGTAATGAACGAAAAATGTCGTTGGGACAAAAGGTGTAGCACTCAGTCTCCAAACAGCATTACAGGCTACTGGAACTACAACATATCCGTGACGCATCGTAGTTAGCCAATAGAAACCGGGTGGGGACGTAGGAACAAATCAACCCCGGAATGCCTGTGACATACGGCGCCCATGAAACCATTACAACGAGATCAAGCCCTGCTCAAGGACGGTGCGATTTTTAACACGAAATTTCGTACACAGAAAAAAACAGTGAAACAACACCGACACCTACTATTTCTCAGGAATGTACATATCTTCAGATTGGACACATTGCGCACCGGAAATCACGGCAGATCGGGGATTGACATTACGCACGCGTAATTACGGCTACCGTGCGGGGACAAAAGCCCCCCATCCCCGGGGGCTTCGTGTATAACTGTGTTACCCTGTACCCAGGGGTTCCGTACGTATGATAGCATTTGCTCTCTTGCTTCGCGTTCTCGCCGAGATGTGGTGTCTGGTAGTGTGTTTGTAAGCTTGATGAATGATACGCTACTGCCACAGCTGCAGCCCTGCAGCAACCGTTAGAGAGCACGTTGTATGTTGTACCAGGTATGTTGTATGGTACATAGCGCAGAGTACAGACCTTAGAAAAGTCAAAAAGAAAAAAGATCATGCTCATTCTCCATTCTCCATGTCCTCACTCGGAGCGATCAAACCTCAACCCAGCTGCTTCAAACATCAACCTTCTAAACCAAGTAGCACAAGAGACGCACCGTAGAAGTACGGAACATTATTACCGCGGAATATCCACATTACGCACGGCTCATCCACATTACCCGTAATTACCCGTAATGCGTAATGTACATCCCTGCTATTTTTACAACAACAATATAGCAAGAGAGTCTCCAAACAGCACAACAACCCCAACCCAGCATGCCTGTCTGTCCAGACACGGTGTTGATCGACCATCGCAACCGGGTCAAGCACTGAAGGCCAGTGCGATTATCAACACCCTATTATACACTAACTACTCCAACCGAGCAGGAACAGATGGAAGCTTACCCTTGGACGAATGGTCCGTTCCGTCGCTGGGCACCCCAATGGAAGGTGACTTCCCAGTATCTCCGTCGCACCAGTCACGCGTGCCAGCGAGGTCCCTGTTCATGCCCCAATGTTTCTTGTTCACGTTGTAAAACGTCTGGCAGGTGTTGGCGTCGTCGAGGCGGCGAGTCTCGCAGACGGCGAATTGCGAGTTGCTGTTTTTGCGCGACTTGGTCAGCAAGAACCCGGTAGACCGACCAGCGTCCGCGACGACAAACCACTACAACCTCTTCCTCCGCTCTTACCACAGCCAGTACCCGCCTTTGAACGCTTTGCAGGAGACGAGCGGTAGATGGACGACATGACTAGCTCTCACCTCGCACTTGCTTTGTGTTGTGTGCCAGAGTGTGTGTGCCCTGCATGGGCATGAGCGCTCCCAGCAATTCTTGAAGTTTTAAGCTATATATTCTAGACTGTTGGCGTAGCCGGCGAATTTGTGGAAGTTTAAACTAATGTTTATACAGCCGGCAAATTGGGCGTGTGTTATTCATATTTCAACCGCAAGCCGGCAATTTTGGGGAACCTCAAACTTTTTCTGTACACGGTGAATTTATGGTTTTTATCTCAAACGAAGCCGGTAAATTTAGCGTTTCTTATTTCAACAGTGTTTCGTATTTCAAACGAAGCTGGAAAGCAAAGAAAACCTGAAAAGTTCCGCAAGTAATATGGAAGTTGGAGCTCCGAGAGGCCAGGGATGGGCAATCCCCGAGAAAGAAAAAAGCACGTATGTCTATTACTATCACCACTATCACCACTACTACCACTACTACTGCTGTTTCTGCGGCTATACTACATAACTACTACCACTACTACTGCTAGTACACTGAGATTTCGCTAAAATGTTATGATGAATATTGAAAAGGCAGGGGAAATATATATATGTATTCATTTTCGCCGCTGTTATTGTCGGCGTCACTGTGGTATCACCACGGCCGCTACGATATAAGCCATATGCCGGACTTGCAGTATACCTGGTAAATGTTTCGGTACTTCTATCACTACCACTACTCCAACCACTACCACTTCTACTACAACTTCTACCACCTACCTCTGTTATTGCTAATATGCAAATGCTACTAGTGTTAGATTACGATACCACTTCTACTACTAGAGTAGTATATAGTGCGACTTCTACGGCATCGGTGAGACGGGTTGCAACGGGAGGGAGAGGGTCGCCTGGAGGGAGGGCGGACGAAAGACGGAGGGCGGAAAGGGGACACGAATGTATATACGAATACTCTTATACAAAACGGGGGACCAACGGCGCGGGGGGGTAAAAGGCAGGCGAGTCAAGACAATGAGTCAAGGGGGGACGGGCGAGCAGGGTAGAGTCTATATTCAACACATTTGCCCAGTTCCTGCGTGATTAAAGGGGGCGCGCGGTGGGTATGGAGTGAGTGACAAAAAATAAGCACATATGCAGACAATCAAAGGAAGAGGCGGGTCAAGAAAGGTTGGCCGGAACGGTAGGTGCAAGCATAGCGCGGGATTTGAAGGGTCTGACCAGCCCCAGGCGTTGTACGTGGGGGGAGAATAGGCGAGATGGAAGAAAACAGGGTGGGGGGGAGTCTATCAAATCTTTGAACTCAGGCGAAAAAGGAGCAGCGAAAGGAGGAAGAGGGGTCGATGCGGAAATAAGGCAGCGCACGTGCAAGAGGAGAAATGTCCGTCAACGGTGCCGTGCACAGGGAGGCGGGCAGAGAGCGCTCGAGGGAACAAGAGGTATACGGAAAATTGCGAAAAAAACGGATTGAGCAGGCATTTGCGCGGTGGGCCCGTGCACCGAACGGGGGGACGGAGGAGCGCATGGCGGTGGTCCAGCGCAGAGTGCGAAGTACGGGAAGTGCACACGCTAACGGAGGGAAGAAGGAGCAGCCGAGTGTAGCGTCCGCTACGGGGCCGTGACCGGGACGGGATAGACAATTGGTATGAGGGAGGAGCAAAAAACGGGATGGAACACGAAGAAAAAGGGCTCGTGAAATGTGGAGAGACGTAGTGTACAGAACAGGGCCGCACATGACCAGTAGGGGGAAGCGAGTGAAAATAGTGCCGAAGGGCTGCAGGGAAAAAAACGAGCGGGAAAAGGGGGGAAGGCGACATCAGTCGCAGTCAGGCTGCGAGCTTAAAGAAATAAGGGATGGGTGGAAGCGAGGCCGCGCTAAGATGTGGGGGGTTTGGGGGGGGCGACCACGGAGCCGTACACGACCAGGCGGGGGAAGGGGATACGGCAACTGGGCCGCGCAAACAAGGGTGGGAGACGGGGCCGTACACGTCTAGGCGAAGGCGACGGGCGAAAACACGGGACCGTGCAATATCGGTGGGGGGCTGGCGGGGGCGGCAACACGGCCGTACACGATATTGCCGGACGTGAACTTGGCAATGTGGGGGGGAAGAGGGGTGCGGCAACGTGGTTGTACACGCCCAAGGACGGAAGAAACGCGGCGACGAAGACGAGCAAAGAAGAGGTGGTTTGAGGTTGCCGCAACGGGCCGTACACAACCAGGCTGGAGACGGGGCGCGGCAACGGGGCCGCGCAAACAACAGTGGGAGAGGGTGCAGCAATGAGGCCCTTCACGATCTGGTCGGGGGTAGGATGCGTCAAAATGAATCGCTCAAGAAGGGGGGGGAGATGTACGGCAACGGAGCCGTTGGCAACCTGGTCTTGGGGTGCGGCAACGAGGCCGCGCAAGAAGGAGGGGGGGATGTGTAGCAACGGGGCCGTTCAAGACCTGGTCGGGGGGCGCGGCAACGGAGCCGCGCAAGACATGGGTGAGGTTAGTGGCAGTGGGGGCGTACAAGACCTAGTCCGGGGTGGGAGGCGGCAACGGAGCCACGCGAACATGGGGAGCGGGGGTGGCTGCGGCAATGGGGCTTTCTACGGCCTGGTCGGGGGTGGGGTGTGGCAACCGAGCCGCGCACGAAGGAGGGGGAAGTGTGCCGCGACGGGGCCGAACACGACATTCTATGGGGGAGCGGCGACGGGGCCCCGCGGAAAAGAGGGGAAGGTATGAGGCAACGGGGCCGCACTCGACAATGTCGCCGGTGGGATGCAGCAACGGGGCCACGAAAGAAGAGAGGAGAGGTGTGCGACAATGGGGTTATCCATGACCCGGCGGTTTGGGGACACGGCAACGGGGCCGAGAAAACCAAAGAAGGGGCAAAGGGGTGGCGACGGGCCGTATATAAAAAGCATGGGAAAGTACGCGGAAACGGAGTCGCGTATAGTAGGGGGGGAGGAGGGGGCGGCAGCGGGGATGTACACGACCTCATCAGCGGGCGTGACAACGGGGCCGCGGAATAAAGGGGAGGAGATGTGCGGAAACGGGGCCATACACGACTTGGTCGGGGGTAGGATGCGGCAACGTGGTCGCGCAAGAAGGGGGGAGAGATGTGTGGCAACGCGGCCGTTCACGACCTGGTCGGGGGGGCGCGAAAACGGGGCCTCTCAAGATTAGGGGGAAGGTGTGTGGCAACGGGACCGTACACGACCTTGTTGGGGGTGGCATGCGACAACGGGGCCGCGCAAGAAGGGGGGAGAGGTGTGCGACAACGGATCATGCACGACCAGGCAGGGTGGGGACACAGCAACGAGGCCCCGCCAATGAAGGCGGGGGGGCTGTGCGGCAACGGGCCGTACACGATCAGGAGGAGGTTGGACCGCGGAAGCGGGGGCGCGTAAACGGGGACGGGGGTAGGGTAGGCGGCAGCGGGGCCGTGCACGACGTGGTCGGGGGGGGGACGCGGCAACCGGGCCGCGCAGGATAGGGGAAGAAGTGTGCAGCAGCGTGGCCGTACACGACCAGGAGGAGGGGGGCGTGTTAACAGGTCCGCGCAAAGAAGGGGGCGGGCAGGGGGGGGGGGGGGGGGGGGGGAGGGGGTAACAGGGCCGTATACGACCAAGCCAGCGGTAAATGTGGCACCGTGGGGGGAAAGGGGTGTAAGGCAACGGGGTCGTACACGACCCGGCACGGCATTAAACGGCGCAACGAAGTCGTGCAAATAGGGTGGGGGCTGAAGGTGCGGCAACGGGGCCGTACACAACCAGTATAGATAGGGGGCGCAGCAACGAGGCCGCGCACAAAGAAGAGAGAGGTGTATGGCAACAGGGACGTATACGACCTGGTCGGGGGTAGGATGCGGCAACGGAGCCGCTCAAGAAGGAAGGAGAGATGTGCGGAGACAGGGCCGTTCACGACCTGGTCGGGGGGCGCGGCGTCGGAGCCGCGCAAGAAAGGGGAGAGGTGTGTGGCAACGGGGTCGTACACGACCATGTCGGGGGTGGGATGCGGCAACAGGGCCGCGAAAGAAGGGGAGGCAGGTGTGAGACAACGGGGTCATGCACGACCAGGCGGGATGTGGACACATCAACCGAGCCGCGCAGAAAAAGGGCGAGTGGGGGGTGCGTCAACGGAGCGTACACGAACAAAGCGGGGGAAGGAACGTGGAAACGGGGCCGCGTAAAGTAGGGGGCGAAGGGGGAGCGACGGCGTGGCCGTACACGACCTGATCCACGGGGGCACCCAGCAACGAGGTCGCGCAATAAAGGGGGGGGGGGGGGGGGGGGGGGGGGGGGGGGGGGGGGGGGGGGGGGGGGGGGGGGGGGGGGGTCGGTAGGGTTGGCGTACACGATCAGGAGGGGGGGGGACGCGGCAACGGGGTCACGAAAATAATCGGGTTGGGGGGGTGCGGCGACGGAGCCGTACACGACCAGGGAGGGGGAACGTGACAAAGAAGCCGCGCAAGACGGGGAAGGGCGGGGCAGTTGCTGAAACTGGGACGCACACGACCAGACGAGGCAAGAAGGCGGCTGAAGGGCCACACATAACAGGGAACGACAACGCAAATACAAGGGGGCTGAGAGGTGACGAGGGAAAACGATCACGACGGGGAAGAAGCGGAGAAAAGGATCGAGGAAATAAAAGGGGGGGGATTGAGCGGCAACGGGATCGCGCACGCTCAAGAAGGTGATCCTGCGGCAACGGGGACCCAAACGAGCTAAACAAGGCCGAACGGGATGCGCTTCTACTGTAGGGGGTCGCTATGGAGCGCCTGGGGAAGACTAAGGCAAGACGCAGATGAAAGAGATTGACGGTTTGGGATCGGGGCTGACTTGGGGGGGGATATGTAGATATAGACAGGAGTGGGCTTAAGAAAGGTAACGTGAGCGTTGGAAAGGGTGCGGTGGTTTCTCCAGCTAAGCAAGGTGCATCTGAACGGTCAGGAAAAAAGTAGGGGGAGGGGGAGGGTTCGTAAGGCGGTTCAAGATGGACCTAGCGGAGTTCGGGGAAGAGGTGCGGACGCAAGCGCTGAGGCTGAAGTGGAGGGGGAACACGGTGCCGACGGTGGAAGAGTCCGGGCCTTTACCAGTACCAGAGTTTATAGCAACGCGGGCGTGGTTGGACGCGGCGCCGATATAAATGAAAGAGGGGAGGTAAGTGAATGGCTGGGGGAGGGGAAAAGGAGGGGTGGCGGGAGGGTACGATGAGGGAAACCGGCTGGGGGAAGCGGTTCGAGGGGTGGCAGGTGTAGCAGGAAAACGCAAAGGTGAATGATGGAAGGATGGGGGGGGGAGCAGGGAGTGTTACTTAGTTAAGAGCGGCAAGCCCTGTCCGCACATTGAAAAGTAGAGGGATTGCTAGTTCAAACACGGGGGCAAGAAGGAAGGAGAAGATGGGGTACGTGAGGTCGAATATGTAAGACCCCTTTGCGTGTCAAGTATATTGATAGAGAGGTCAGGACCGCCTTGCAGACAGCCGAGGCAAGGGACGAGATGGTGGGGGCGAGGGTAGAATGTGGTAGACGCGGGCGTAGAACGCGGTTCCCGAATGGGTTTCTGTTTGTGGGGGTTACCTGTCGGAGTAGGGGACAGATCAGCCGCATTGAATAGCCCGGAGAGGGAGCAGGGGAGGGAAAGGACCGCAAAGAGCACGGGACCAGGACAGGCGTCAGTTTCCACACACACCCACCCTCCCGCGTGGGGAACATATTTATATTAATCAACACGCATATTTTCGTGAAGAGGAGACTAAATTGTAAGAATGTCGGAACAGTCCGGAGTTTGGCGGAAGGAAGTAGAAATATCGGAGAACCGGGTGGTATAGGCGGGGTGATCCCAGTCGGACGAATGGCGGCAAAAATAGGAGGACCTCAGCAGCAACAACGTCGCACAGCAGCAGCACACCAGGGGGGAGTGTCTGTGAAAACAACCGGTGGACGTAGAAGGAAGTAGCGCCCATGCAACAGCGACAGCAGCAGCAGTGGCAGTAAAGATAAGACCGGCGGAAGGAGCATATGGGGTGGAGAGGCGGCGCCGGGACACACCAATCGCAATATCCCACCCCCTCACCCGATTGCTTCACGAGCAAAATGTATAAAACAGAGGGAAAGGGGAAAGGGGCGAGGGGAAGAAGGGAACGAAGGGCATTGATTAATTCTATTATCTTCCGTTCTTTGTGTAAGTTCATTCGGGGGGGGGAGCGGCGGGCTTCTGGTTTTTGAGGTTTTCTGTCAGAGTAGGGGGCAGGTCAGCCTCATACACTAGCCCGGAAAGGGAGCGGGGGAGGGGGAGTGAGGCAAAGAGCACCGGACGAGGAGAGCCGTCTGTTTCCCCCCCCCCTCCACTCCCACCCCGTGGACAACACAATGATATATTTCAACACGCGCATATTTCGTGAAGAGGAGGCCAAACAGGGAAAACTATATTTTTCCCTGTGTTTTTTTCTTGTCGAAACATTTTTTCTTGTTTTATTGTACACCCTCCCCCCATGCTAGAAACGTTTTCCAGACAAAAAGATAGTTATGTGTAATATATAATCCCTGTGTGTGGTCTTACTCGTACGTACATAAATTACTTGCGCAAGAGTACAAACCATGTCGATTTCATCGAACTTGTAAATTTCCACCCTCGAGGCACCGGGGACGCAGCCATTCGCAATGCTGCTGTGTGGCTTTTAAATGGGGCAGCAATCGGAATCACTACCACCTCCTCCTCGGTTTAGTCATGCGTCCGCTTACCACGTCTATATCCATGTATGTACGTTGCATCTACTGAAATTCAATAAACAAATGCGCTACTATGATACCTTCCGCAGCACCATGGGGAATTACTCCATAACATGAAATTTGTTTAGGACAAGATATGACGCACATTTGGAAACTATGTACTTTCCAAGTTCTACTCGATAAACCTCTGCAAAATTCAAGATCCGAAGAATACCTGGAGAGCACAGATCAAACACAATTTTTTGCGCGCTTCTCGTTTTTCTCGCTCAGAATTCATCCGCGTTCACGTACAAGTGCTGATCGGAGTGATCAGGAACAACAACAGTCAGTGGCCAGCGTAATTCGTGCAACCATACCACAAAACATTTGAAACACTACAACCTTGATAATCACACATACCTTTAGAAGTGCATCCACGTTTCGTTTGGAGGGATAAATATACATGGAAGTAATGTGGGACATTATTCGTGCGGTCCTGAAAGATTGATGGGTGATCGTGGACCAATATATATACGGAACGACTCTTTCGAGCGGCGACGAGAAAAACTGACAAAACATTGATTTTCGTCTTGCGATTTTTGTAAGTGACCACTCCGTTCGTCGTGTGTGTGTGTGTGTTTTTTTTTTGGTCTGGCCTGTTTTGTTTTGTTTTCGAACCCGGTACGCCAGCATTTCTCTCGCTTCATACCTTCATTAATTGCTATTGTTTGGTTTATTCTGTGTCACAGTCTGTGACGACATAATTTTAAGTTGTACGTATCTCTCAAGATGGAGAATCAGCAACACATACTTGATGTAATGATGTCGTTGGATAGAGAACGGCCCCTCTCGATGACAACAAAAGCTCGAACAAAGGCATTTAACCGCAAATTCCGATATGGAAACGCAGCGACACAGCGGGCGTACGACAATAGGCCAAACGCTCCGACGTGTGACCATGAAAAAAGTGTGGTGGGGACGAAGTAACAAGCCACGTTGGAAATGGTGCCCACCTCGAACTAAACGTTTTCCCATGTATATGTATATATGTACATATTTTTCGTTCAATTGAAAGAGCTGCATATGCCAAGATTCAAGAACAGCCCGGGCTTATAGCGCCTAAAATACATAAATTTTGCCTACCTCTAGCTTTTCTCGCTCAGCCAAAGCACCTGATCCCGGCCAGGTGCGGGACGGATTCCGCAAGGCGTGGGGTGTTGAAGCCGTCCCTCGATGAAAGCGCTCGACCGATGTTCCGCGAATCGCATATTTAGACCGAGATGGACAAACCTCCTGACCAAATCCCCTCCAAAAAGAAAGACCATTTATATATTTGTATATTACGTTTGTTATCGCCTGTTTCGGTTGACGTAGCAAGCGTGAATGTATCCGAAACACAACTAAGCGGTTGGTTGAAATTTGGTGAATATCTGCTGCGATCATTCTTAAACTCATCGTATAGGAGTGCCCGCACGCCCACGCACGACCTGAGACTTGTCTGTCCACCAGTCACTACTTACGAACACGTTTGCGCGACGACAACTATTTGTCGACGACGATATTTCCCTACCCACATCATCGCAGCAAGCTCTCTCTATAACCCCTTCAATTAAAATGAGCGAAGATGCTCGCGGCTTTCAGAAGTACACCAGAAAAAAAAGCACAGCAACAGAGGCCCAAGACAACGTTTGCACACCTGTCCATCTGGTCTTAGAGGGTGAGTCACGAAGTTTGTTACTTTTTCAACGTGCGAGCAGTGGATGCTGGTTCCAAATTGGCATTAATCGTATGCCATTACACTAGTAGCAACGTGCAGTATTTGTCGCCGGAGCGTTCGCGTATGTAGAACATATATATGGTGTTCGTTGGCGTCTGTTTAGGTTGACGTGGCTGACGTGCATGTATTCAAGACACGGCCAAGGAGTTATTTCAATTTCAATAACTTTCTGCCTCGATTATGCTCAAACCAACCCCATGAAATAAATGCCCGAAGGCACACGCGAGACCTAATGTTTCACTGTCCACCAGTCACTACTTACGAACACGCCAACTCGACGACAGCTACTTGCCCACGGTGATATGTTCCTTCCCACACCATCGCAGCAGGTGGTCTCCATAACCCCTTCCACTAAGAAGAGCGCAGCTGGCTGCGGCCTTCAGGAATACACCGAGGAAGCAGCACAGCAGCAGATGCGCAAGGCAACGTCTGCACACCTATCCATCTGGACCTAGAGGGTGAGTTATTGACTTTGACAATTATTTTAACGTGCGAGGAGTGAATGTTTCTTTCTTCCAAGTTAAAACTTGTCAAAAGCCATTACACTAGTAGCAGCGTGGGGTATTCGTCGCCGCAGGGTTCGCGTGTATACATGGTGTTCGTTGGCGTCCGTTTGGGTTGACGTAGCAGACGTGCATGTATCCGTAACGCGGCTGATGGGTTATTTAACATATATATGGTGATTTTCTGCTGCGATTATGCTCAAACCCAACCCATGAAAGGAATGTCCGCACGCCCACGCACGACCTAGGGTTTGACTGTCCACCAGTCACTCCTTTCGAACATGTCTACGCGACGACAGCTGTTTTTCTACGATGATAACTCCTTACCTACACATTCGCGGCAGGTTCTCTCCGTAACCCCTTCAACTAACAAGAGCGCAGCTGCCCGCGGCCTTCAGGAATACACCGACTAAGCATCACATCGACAAGGACGCAAAACAACGTGTGCACTCCCATTCATCTGGTCCCAGAGGGTGAGTTATCGACATTTTTACATGTTCTAACGTGCGAGGGGTGAACGTTTGTTTGACCCCAATTGGCACTTATCAAAAGCCATTAGTCTACACTAGTATTAGACCCAGGCTACGGTAGGGGGGGCCATTTTTGGGCCTTTTATTTCAGTGGCTAGGGGTCACTCGCGCGAGTAACCCCTTTGTTCCTATTCTATGCAATCTTACGTTTTCCTTACGTTTTGCATTGACAAAATCAATCCGCAATGCAAAGGTGATCTAAGCCGCGCCAAACCAAGTGCCTAAACCATCTTCATCAGTAGGGTACAGACCTACTCGTGCGAGTTGGCTCAAACACACCAGTGAAAATGGGGGCACCCCCCCTACCGTAGCCTTGGTCATTAGCGTGGCGTATTCGTCGCAGCAGCGTTCGCATAGGTGCGCGGTGGTGAGCCAAGATGTCAACGCAGTGCCTGCCACGCAAAGGTCGCGCGAGAAGCACCCTACGCACTGCCCGAAACGACTTTCGCACAGCCCAACATTTTCCGTCGACCCCTGATGACGGCAAGCCTGCCCGCAGAGCATTTTACTTCGCGCACTAAGTGCAGGTTCTTATGTAATTTTTTCGATTTTGAAACCCATTTTTTTGCCTGGTTGTGACTCACGGCGCTCCGCAACGGATATAAATTTTATTTTTAAAGACTAATCACCATCCTATATATTTTCCTTTTATTTCTCTCGCACTCGCTCCTCATAAGAGCACCCCCAGACCCGTGGTCAAATCGCGGCCCCTCGTCCCCCTTGTCCACTACACTACGATATGTGCCATCATTTTCGTTGTTCGATTTCGGAGCATGTCTTTCCCTCGTCCTCTCCAGGCAAATTGTGTATGTGTTCTTTATTAGTTTCTTCATCCAGTTCAATATACTCGGATTTTCTCTAGGTGGCTCCAGCAGTAATTAATTATCCGGGGTCACATAGTGCTCCCCCTTCCCCCCTCACCACGGTCGGACAGTCTATCGTTTCTATCGCCCCAGTAATTAAGCGTTATCTTCACCCATCGGGGTGTCTTAAATTATAGTGTTTTTCATAATATTATATGGAATAATCCTTATCCTTAACCGTAACCCATAGGAAATATACCGATCAATTCCCCCCAATGACGTCGTTGGGGTGAAACTGTTGAAAAAACACTATAATGTGTATCCCTGCCCGTTCGACTCGCATTGAATTGTACCTGACCACGCTGCTAGGCGTTCTCAGCAGTTATCCCTTCATCTGTTTCATTAGTGCTTTTTTACACATATATACAGACAAATATCTCCACGGTGGGAATAGAGCTCATGGACCAACGCTACTATTAATAGAAATCGATGATAACCACTAGACCACAGAGGAGACCAGTGTGTATCGTTATTTCCACGTGGTGTTTTGAAGTTGTGTGTATTCGTTCCGTGGGGTTTGCGTAAGAAATGAAAGTGTTCATCGCTGCTCCTGTAGCAGTAGTTTCCTCCAGCTGATGTGTGGTGTGCATGTCGACCTAGCTGATTATGCCACATACATTATGTTCACCTTCTGTCTTTAGATTGATACATAGACATGTCACTGCAAGGGCGACATAAACTACAATTAAAAACGTGTATACTCAAAGGACGAACCACCCTCTCTAGAACAACGACGTTGCCGGTACTGTTCATTTTCACTCGCCTCGACAGGTAGGTGTGAATAGATGTGCATCATTTTTATCTCAGGTCCATCGCTTTTGAACATCTTGAATCTCCGAACGACGCCGGCAGGACGTCATGAGCAAATCACATGGTGGGACTCAACAAGTTGATTACCTGCTCAACGTAAATATTTTCTGAGACGTGCCTGAAACGAACTTTACGCCCAAAGGCAAATCTTACCAGAATTACTAATCTTTAGAATTTTTTTCCAAGGGCGTAAACGCCTCAGTGGAAGCGTGAAACCGGCTAAGCGCCCAAGAAAATGTTTGGATTAACCCACAACACCAAAAGCGAGCAGCTCCCTTCAGCGGCGTAAATACCCGAAAACATTCCTGAAAGATGTTAGCGTCTCAAGGCGGATGTTATACTATGTTTTTTGCGCAGTTTCAAGCAATATTACGCGTAGAAGAATAGAGTATTACAGTCACCCCTGGCCGATTGATCTCCTTGCGCGTGAGGAACTAACTACGGGTTATTGAAGCAATTTCACGAGTACATATTTTCTCTAGGATCCAGTCAAAGAGGCTTGGTCCGGTTGTGCGAAAGAATACCTTCGAAGTTATTTTCAGGTGAAGCATTGAGCTCCTCATTTGGGAACCTCAATGATTTTCCGCGGGAACCCCTACTGTGGTATGGCTCGTTATATCGTTCCAAACGAGTCTGACATGTACGGACCAGGCGAGTATGCCCGCCCACAGTATATCGCAAGGGCCAGTATATCCCAAGAGCCAGTACATGGCAAGGATCAGTACATCGCAAGGATCAGTACATCGCATTGACCAAGAATGTGATACGGGGTTACGCCCGTTATCACTAACTGGTACTGGATTGTAGCCGCCTGCACGATTGATTGTGTTTTTTCACGTCACGCGGCGAAAATGCTTTCTACGATTAGCTTGCCGCAGCGTACGTGACCATTCCGGAATCACACCGGAAAACTAAAACTTCCCAAAATAACTGGGTTTCACTCGCGCGAGTGATCCTGAGCCACTACCAAAAAAGAGCCTCTAAACAATACAAACGCCCAAATTCATTTGTTGGCTTGCTTTAATGAAACAACGTCATATAAACGTGTATTGAAAATCAGAATGATTTTCCTGCGTAGCATATTCTTTATGGCCCGACCGGTATATTGGATAAAGCCGTGGAGTGTTTACGCGTTTGTTGTATGCATCTTAAGGTTTAGGGCTAGATTTCTTGGTGGGCGCGGTGTCCCCGGGCAAGGACACCCAGCGGGAGGGGGGAAAGTTCTTGATTTCTTGGATGCGCGTCGTAAGCTATACAGTGTCAGTCTACTTATGTTGTGCAAATTCCAAGATATTTACGTGTTTCTCGGTTATAGTGTTGTCTAATGAGAGGGTCAATACTGCATTTGGTATTACAGCAGTAGTGT
The DNA here is from genome assembly GCA_012845835.1 of Undaria pinnatifida. Taxonomy (NCBI): domain Eukaryota; class Phaeophyceae; order Laminariales; family Alariaceae; genus Undaria; species Undaria pinnatifida. Next base: position 1,640,830 of record JABAKD010000023.1, read on the forward strand.
AGTAGCACCACAAGCACAGTAAAAGTGGTAGCAGTAGCAGTAGTAGTTGTGAGAGACAGTGCACGCATGCTGGTGTGTATTGCTGGGCTGGCTAGGTTTGCGCGGTAACAGTGACGTTAGATCGAGCATACAGTTTTTACATTCTATCGGCCATAGCATAGGTGACTCTTCGGTGTTCCAGCAGCGACCATCAGCAGTAGGGGAGGGGTGTTGTCGGGCACGACCAGTTTCCCCCGCGGCAAAGTCCGCCCAGTTGCACACTCCTGGAACGAGGTCTCCTGTAGTAACTGCTGTCTGAATGTGTACCCCTGCTTACCACACCCCAGGCAATAGCCTATTGAATATGCATATTGAATTCATGTGAATGGGTTGGGGCATAGCATATCGATACATACAGATACCTTCGATCGGTGTGCGATTTTGTCGATTAATACTCATTGCTCCGACCAATAGACTAGGTCCACAGATATTTGTGCAATTGGCTGTTTTTGTTCTTGAGATAGGTCTTAAAATGTGTCCTATCGAAGTCTTTTTCTTCGACCAATGGCTCCTTATGTCGTCCCCACCACACTTTTTGTGGTCACACCTCGAACCGTTTGGGGTATTGCGCAGAGCGTAAGACTGACTGCTTTGTTGTTGCTTTTCGATATCGGACGTCAACGTTTACTACCTTCCTTTGTTCGAGCGTTCGTTGCCTTCGTGGGGGGCCGTTCTCTACCCAACATCATCCCACCCAGTGTCTGTGCTGATTCTTAATCCTAGAGACATACCATACTTTATTATTATGTGGTCACAGAATATGAGACAGAGCAAACGAAAAAATCGCAATTAATTAGGTTTTGATGCAAGTAAAAAACTAGCGCACCGGGTATGGAACCACAACAAAACACGGAAGACCGTAAAAATTGGAGAAAACAGACACAACGAACAGGGTCGCCTTCAATAATCGCAGAACGAGAAACAACGTTTTTTGTCAGTCTTTCTCATCGCCGCTCCAAACAAAGGATCGTTCCGTATATATTGGTCCGCCATCAACCATCCCTCTTTAAGGACCGCAAAAAAAAACGTCTTACACTACTTCCATGTATATTTATCCCCACAAACTAAACGTTGATACGGATTTAAAGGTAGGTCAGGTGTAATTATCAAGGTAGGAGTGTTTGAAACGCTTTGTGCTGTCGTTGCAAAAATCGCGCTGGCTACTGACTGGTTGTCGCTACTGTAGTGGTCAATACATCGTGTGTGCCAGCAATAAGTTGACGACAGTATAAGAAGATGTAGGGATCTTCTTGGAGATTTTGTCTCGTTTTCGCCAAGAATTAACATATAATAGAGAGTAACAGGGATCTTGTTGACAATATCTCATGTCAATTGACGATATGCATATGTACCATTTTGATTTTTTTGCCTAGTCCGTCCCTGTTTCTCCGCCGGCGCAGAGTTTTTTTGTGTGCTTTCTTCTGCAATGCGATCAGACTACCCGTCGGTATATTATCAGCCGTGTGCCGGGCTCATGGGACGTCCGTGGCGCGAGCTATGGCCGCGGAAAGCCGCCGAGACTGGCTCTATTTTGCGGGGTATGAGACGCTTCTGTCCCCGGGCAACCACACACTAGACGTATTTAAGCCTCGAGGTTAGGTCTTAAGTACTTCCAACTGGAAGAGCTAGGCCATTCGATACTTCGACCTTAAACGCATAAAAAAAACACCATATGTCTAAAACTCGAAATAGTGGTCTCTTTCAGTACGCATAAAAAGAAAAGCCGAGGAAAGATCAAACAACTTGAAAATAGACTATGATATTTCTGCACTACTCCAGACGCAGATAGATGGCAAGACGAGGATTTATGTCATGAGTCAGCACATGAGTGGGTGGAAACTTCGAGAAAGACCCTCCCCTGCCCATGCTGTGCGAGCTTGAACAAACGGCCAAAACAAATAACTGGTGCCTGGCAAAAACATTGAGTGCTTCGTACTCCATACTCGCTTCATATGTAGGATACCTCGCAGGCGTTTGCCGCCTTCGGTGTGCCTTAGTGTGGCAGTCAGTACAGCAGCACAGCAGGACTGGCCCTCAACCCGGTTCAATTTCCACCCTCGAAATGTAGGCATCCGTGGGAAAGAGGCAACAGGGTTGTAAACTGCAGCAGCAGCTCCGGCCATGCGCTACGTCGGGCACAAAAACCAAACAAAAAAAATGTGTCATCGAAAAATGACAGCCTCTCAGGACGAGAGAGCAGGAGCACGAGCGCGCGACGAACTATGTCAGAGTCCCAGTTATCTGACCGCAGAGAACGCCAGGGTAGGAGGAGTCTCGCGGGCGTTTTCCACCGGCTAGTTGTGCTGTAGTTGGGTTGGCTGTTGGGGTGCTGGTTGTCTGTGTGTTGTGCTGTGTTGTTTTGTTTTGTGGTGTGTTGTGTTGTGTGTGCGCTCGATCCTCGTGAATGAACAAGGACTCCTTTTCAAGTAACAGTACGTAGAGGCATGCCGCTCCACGAGAGTGGGTCGCCTCTGACCACCGCCAACGTTTCTGATGTTGTTGTACACGCAGGTTGATTAACCCGGGTTGGGGATACACCAAGCGGCTTGCTAGGTTGAGCGTTGCAATTACTGCGTGGGTGTTGTGCTGTGCTGCTGCTGCTGCAGTGTCTGATGTTTTCTCGAGCTTTTGTCGTCTGAAATGAATGCTGTTGTTTGCTGGAAAATACTCGGAAAATTGCTTCAAATATGCACTTGGGCCAAAATGTGCCCAAGTGCATATTTTGGGAAAATCCACATCTCACCGTGGTCTGCCGTGGTCGTTAGGTCGATAAAATAGACCTATTTTTTAGACATTTAAAACACGATAGGGCTTAATTTGGTTTAGAGCCTAAAATATAGGCATATCGTCAGGCTTAAATACGTCTACTACACACGCGGTGGAACTTTAGTCCTCGCACGTACATCGGGGTGGCATCAAAATGTATTTGCGAGAGAATTTTCCCGCACTGCTAGACGCGGGCGCGGTGTATATGTACCCGCTGCAACGACGTGAACTATGTCATTACTGTGAGTTCTCCCTCACAATTGACACGGTGGTTACCATACAGCAGTAGCGAAACCTGTATAAAGAGATATAAAGTAGCAACACAACTCAAGCAAAAGTAACGATGTGCACACAACAGACCATATCGGCAACAAACATCGGTATAAACTGTTTAACTGTTTAAGCGCGCGGGGAAAAATACTGGACACAAAAAACAAACAACAAATTGACACCAATGATTCCTCGAACAGCAGCGACAGCAGCACAAACGTAAAATTAATTGCTGCCACGCAGTTATACGGAGTGGACTTTCGAATAACTTATCACACCGAGCCTCAGCAATATCCCAACCCTCCTCCTCCAAATGTCTGTGATATCTTATATTATCCACATTCTTTCCACTACGCATCCCTCCGATATACACCTTCTGCATAAATACTTCATCATCAGTTGTAGTCATTCGACTTGCGTCGCCCCCGGGAGGCACGTGTCCACCTCCCGAAGGGGAACCTTGTATTGTAGTACCATAAAAAAGGGATCTCCTATGCAAATATCTCGTGGTATATATCACTTCTATGCATACGCATGTCAGACGCAAGTCAATTGGAAATAGAAGATAAAATGAAAAACAGAAGAAAATACAAGGGTATTATATTCCGATTCAAGATCACCCTGTGTCAAGCCGAAGAAAGCGCTCACTGCTTATATTTGTTGTGGGCAATATATATATATGGCTGTTAGAATGCCAGGACATGGCGATTTAATCGCTCTTGCTATGTCACGAATGTCTTTTTCGTGACGCTCTGGGCACCAACTGCATTTTTTTTTTTTCACACACATATACTTTTCAGCTTCTGGACAAGCCGTGGTCACAGGTGTTGTCCCTTCTACCCCCCGGTTCTTGACTTCATTTTTTATCGCGCTTAGGGCTCAGCAATCCCACTGCTCGTCGATGTTTCATCGAGGGTTGCTAACTCACGTTCTTCTTGCGCTTTCCGCGAGTCAAATTGTGCACAAGAAAAAGTCCCGACGAAATTAAACGAGTATGCACTCGGCGGGGCTCGAACTCACGAAACTGACCTATCCATACCAGGCTCGAGGATAACCTGATACGCCACCGGGGCGACCGCTTGCACAAATTCATCCCGAGGTCGAGCGTTTGGTACGAAATGCGTTCGCATGACGATTTTTTGCCCTACGCGTGTAGTGTAAGTAAAAAAAACAGAAAATATATTTTTTTTAGCGCGCTCAGATCTCTGACCCAATGAACGAATGAAAGCGGAGTCTTCGGCGATTTTTTTCGGTGCCGAATAAGCAACAAAGAGGTGATTATTCGGACACAGAAAGTATTCACTGTTCAATGATTTTTCGACCATTAAGCTAGTGAGTCAAATACCCACTGTTTTGGCTTAATTTCAGTCTTGTTTGCACAGTTGGGTATTATGTTCGAGTGGCGCCAACCGTAATCCTTCATGATATTATGTCGTTTTCTTTGAACACTCCATTGTTGTTTGACATTTTACGTGCTTTTAACCGAGGGATCCTGAATACTGCTTACAAATGGCTCTTACTTGACGTTTGATATTTTGCGTTTGGCGCTGTTGTTCCTGTTCACGTTTTTCTCATCCTCATGTTGAGCGTGCTCGCTCGGCACGCCAACCTGATATAGCAGATAGGCTAAAACTCGATTTATTGTGGGATCTATCAAACAAAAATCTCATTTAACTGCGCTCGCATTGCAAATGTTCGCCGTATGCGAGAGATATGCGAGGAAACCCGACTCGACCGAATATTTGTGAGCTTATTGAGGCAAAGCCTACCAGCCAGTGACGAGAATTATATCAATGAAGTCAGGGGTTGACACGTCGTGCGCGGAGGTATTTCGACTTCGGAGATTATCGTTATCGTTCCCGCATTGCCGGGGCTGTAGAGATTCGAAGAATTTCTGAACCGGGGATTAGGCCCTATCTCCCCCGTTGTGCGACGGAACTGCCCCCAATCGGTTGGTGAGCCTCAACTGTCCTCTTCGTGGGGGGGAGGGTCGCTGTGAAACTCGAACCAATACGCGGTTGTAGTAAACGCAACCGACCGTGGGGGGCGGTGCCGACATGAGAGAACTCGCTTTTCTTCCCCCGTTTGTCTATGTTTAAGATGTATGAAATATCCCCTGGACCGGGGATGGGACCATATCGCCTCCGGGTGGAGCTAGATCAAAAATATACAATACGAACCCCAGCCAATCACAGTTTGGCCGGCCGGTGGCATTGGTAATTCTCACATTGTGCGGAGAGGTATCAATCCTGGTGATATAATATCCGTGTTTGTTGCCGGGTTGTCGGAGTTGTGCATATGTGGTCAATCGATTATGATTCGGGGATTGGACCCTATCGTCCCTAGATGACGGTTGCGTTATGTCCGATCTTCTTCCAATGAGCGACCAACAATCAGACAAAAAGGCCATAACGGGAATTTTAGCTTTTATATTTACATCTGAAGCTCCATCGAGCCTGAAATTCTAAACTACCAAATTCTTACTGTCGCGTGTACTACTAATATTCCATCCACCAGACGGGCGTGGGCTGCAGCAATGAGTAGCAATATTATTACAACAGCATTCGAGGAACTGAACGACGAAGGCAACGCCACGGTGTTTCACGCCTAGGATACCGTCCGCAAGTTTCTCCACAATCACTCTATGTGCTCAGTGCGCGCCTGTCAATTGCTAGGTAGATAACATGCAGCAAACAATTAGTCACCCACATGCTGGTGCTGGATGCTTGGATGAGTCGAAACGCCAAGAAACGCACTCGATACGTGCCTTCGTGGCCACACCATAATAAGGCCTTTTTTTAAGCAGTCGGGTTTGTCATTCGAAAACGGCCTTTTTCGTCTGAATGAAGCCCAAATCGGGCTTTCTTACGCCGTCGAAAAAGGGCTTTTTTTACTTAACTTTTTTCCACTGAAAATTCCGACTGGCGGATCCAATCGAAACTCGACTTTTTTTACTGGATCCTCCAGTCGAAAATCTCAGTCGAAAAATTTGTACACGTGTTTTTTGAACCGATCGCATCGCCCATCCCACCACCAAACACACACCCACACGGCCACACGCATACCAAGTACCACACTGCAGTATCATACAAGGCGCTGACGCTGGCTTGGCTATCCCTGCTGTTGCTTCTCGTAGCAAGGCAGCGTGGCGCATTCATATATTAGCTCGCCAGCAGCGTGTATCACACGACGGCAGCAGCGCGCGATCTCGATCCCATGCTGACGACAATGGCTGCGGCTGCTGCAGATTTGTCGGCTCTCAGCTGAGTGCAACTCCTCGAACGTAGCTTTAGCGGATTTTATCTAAGCTCGACCCAGGCTACGGTAGGGGGGTCCCCTTTTGGGCCTTTTATTTCAGTGGCTAGGGGTCACTCGCGCGAGTAGCCCCTTTGTTCCTATGCGATCTTACGTTTTCTTTATGTTTTACATTGACGAAATCAATCCGCAATGCAAAGGTGATCTAAGCTGCGGCAAACCAAGTTCCTAAACCATCTTCATCCGTAGGGTACAGAGCTACTCGTGCGAGTGGCTCAAACACACCAGTGAAAATGGGGGTATCCCCCCTACCGTAGCCTTGGTCGCTCAAAGACACCAACTTGCTGTGACAAGGGTTCGTCGAGCCGTTGCTCGCGGAGAAAACGCGAAGCACAGAGCTGCTACCCGGTTTCGACTGCTGTACAGCAGTACTTCCTCACACCAACCGCCTCTAGGAAGAGCACAAAAATTATGAAATCGACTCGACTCACGATAAGAAGGACCAGAATAATCCAGTCGAGACAAATTCCAGCCGAAAAGGTCTGTTTTTGACTGGCGGAATCCGACTGCATACAAAATGGCCTAATGACAGTCTGCATTGTCTCGGATTTGTTGATTGAGAAATAGTCAGTATGTGATAAAGGTCGGAACCGAATTCACGAAAGAAGCGGAGAAACGAAGGAAACGACAGAAGACCAAGGCTACGGTAGGGGGGGTACCCCCATTTTCACTGGTGTGTTTGAGCCACTCCCACGAGTAGCTCTGTACCCTACGGATAAAGATGGTTTAGGTACTTCGTTTGGCGCAGCTTAGATCACCTTTGCATTGCGGATTGATTTCGTTAATGTGAAACATAAAGAAAACGTAAGATTGCATAGGAACAAAGGGGTTACTCGCGCGAGTGACCCCTAGCTCTACTGAAATAAAAGACCCAAAAGGGGACCCCCCTACCGTAGCCTGGGTCAGAAGTAGTAAATTGTCCACTGTTAGTCTATATTTATCTCTTGGCATCCCTTTACGTTGTACACGCGTGGACTATGTGTTACCAGGTACCTCGTATGTATGTGGTAACGGCTAATACTCTATAGAATATGGAATCGAACAAGTGGAACTGCCGCCCTGCCCTACCCGGAGCATAGTTTTCGGAGAATGCCGGCACCCACGCGGAGCCCTTGAAATATACTGGTATACAACAATATTCTAAAAATAAAAATACACTCCAGCTGTAATATCGAAGATTTCGTCGAAACTCATCTTTGCAAGCTGGGTGTGATACTCCGATCGGGGGCATTACGAGTTGTGTGTCCTCATTTATGAAATAGGTCGGCGACTCCCCTTACATTTACAGTGTAGCTATCAGGGTCAACAGGGTGATTTTAGTCAGTCTGTGCGCTGAAACTATAAAACCCGTTTCTGAGGGGGACAAAATCTGACAGCTGTGGAGGGAAATGTATCATATTATCGAGTGAAGCTTGTAAGTCGAATAACCGGTGAGGGGGAGGGGCGGAGTTTTGAAGGACGTGGGGGCCTGGTTTTGATCAAAAGCGAGCGGGTTTGGAGGGGGGGGGGGGGGGGGGGGGGAGGGGGGAGGAAGGGGGGGGGAATTTGTGCATGTAAGGTATAATCCTTTCAAGGGGATAAATCTGACGGTTTTGGCACCAGTTTATTTTTTTTTTTGGGGGGGGGGTAGGGCGGCGGGGGGGCATGTGGGGCAGCTCAATATGTGCGTGGAAACTATGCATTATTTTGAGCGGATGTATGTGACGGTTTCGGAAATGATGCATCAGTTATCATGTATGTGCTGGGGTAAGTCGTATAATCAGTGAGTAGAGAGAGGATGGAGTGTTCGAGGGGGTGGGGTTGGGATGGGTTGGGGGGGGGGGAAGGTGGGGAGTGGGGGGAAGGTGGGGGGTGGGGGGGAGGGGGCGGGGGAGGGGGCGGAGGGGGTGGGGGGGGAAACGAAGGGTTCTAGGTGAGGGGTATGTTAAACGTGTGGTGCTAGGTCTAGGCGATGGTGTGGGTGATGGGGAAGAAGGCGTTTGTTCGGGGCGGGGGGGGGGGAAGCAGCGGCATGGATGGCTCTCGAAAGATAATGAGGTGATATCCTGTGCGTGAACAGTTTAATTATCTGGCGTATTTTGATAATTGGTGGGGCGTTTGGGTAAGGGAGAGCGAGAGGGGGGGGGGCGGGGGGGCGGGGGAGATTTTTTAGCAGGTTTAGGTCACAAACAATATTTAAATCCACTTCGGCTGTAAGATCAAAGATATGTAGGGGCTTGTTGTACGCGTGGTTGGAAAAGAGGGGGCGTTGAAGGGGGGAGGGTCGGGGGAAAAATAATTGAAAACTACGTCATGAATGGTCAGAAAGATAATGACGTGATATCAACTGCGTATAATAGGTGTTTAATTCTCTGGCCGATTTCGATTGTGAGTGGGGTGTTTGGACAAACTTGGTGGATGGCGGGGGGGATCGGGGGACGGGGGACGGGGGGGGGGGGGGGAGTGTTGGCGTTTTTCATGAAGAAGAGGGGTCAGGGGAGGGAGAGGGGAGGCGGGGGGGGGCGGGGTCGGGACATTTCAATATGTGCGCGGAAACTATACATCCTCAAAGGGGACAAACCTGACGATTGAAGCAATATGACATCCCTTTATATCATCTGGCTTGTAATGTTTACTATTCTAGAAGGTTTGATGTTCGATGCAGCATGAAACCCAGTGTTTAAGTGTAGTAAATAACGTGTTGAATCTTCATAAGTTGTTTTATGATACATGGATCGAAAGCTAGAATATTTAATAGAATATTTGTAGCTACCATTATTTTCTGACATCGCTAATTATAAGAAAGATATACGTATTATCAAATACAACAGGCGAGGTGATGTGGTCATGCACTGTTTGTCACCACCATCATACAGTTACCATTACTTTCTGACATCGCTAACTATACGAAAGAGATATGTATTGCCAAATACAGCATGCGAGGTAATGTATGTGGCCATGTACTGTCTCCGCCATTGAGCATTAGAGGGAGGGATGCGAATCGTCAATTTTTAAGGAACGGTTGGTATACATTCCCTCAATTACGTCACCTCGTTAGTCATACTTGGTATACACGCGCTCAATTTCGTTACCTCGTTAGTCATACTTCGTTTGGCATAGGTTGGGAAGCGATCATGCAGACCGTATGTACGAAATACCCTACGTAATGGGTTGGTAAGGTTGTTTACCGCAATTTTAACACATCTGCCTGTGCTTCCTTTCCAATTTTTTTTTGTCTCAAATAAATGTACGATTTCACGCCTATGATTTTACCTTGACGATGTGGGCTCTGCGGTCGTCAATTTCAAGTCAGAAATACATCCTACAAATACATCAGGCGAGGTGGGTATGTGATGTCATATATATTCGATCTCACAGCTGGAGTGTATTTTTTATTTTTATAATATATGCGATGTCGTCACTATTGATCGCGAGGGTGACTGTACTTCGTTAGGTATATAGTACTGTGTTTCGTAGACGTCGTCTCAAGAGGGTATGGGATGGGTCGGCAGTGTGGTTTATCGCTATTTTATCAGGTCTGCCTGTGCTTCTTTTCCAACTTATTTTTGTCTCAAATGTACGATTTCACGTCCATGATTTTTACCGTGCCGCTGTGGGGCTCTGAGGTTGCCAATTCTAAGACAGAAATACATCTTACAAATACAGCAGTTGAAGTGGGCATGCAACGTCATATATATGCGATGTCACTGTTGAACGCGAGGGCGACTTTACTTCGTCAGGCATATGCTACTGCGTTTCGTAATGGTTGTCTCGCGTGGAAATGCGATGTCACCACTATTGAACGCGAGGGTGACTTTACTTTGTTAGGCATATGCTACTGCGTTTGGTATGGTAAGAGGTTGTCAGGCAATCATGTAAGCGGATGGAGGCACGAAATACCCTGCGGAATAGGTTGGTCGTGTGGTTTACCGCAGTGTTATCATCCCTGCCTGTACTTACTTTTCACATCATTAAGACTATAGTGTACGCTTATACGTCCTGTTTTCCATGAGGTGGATGGGAGCAAAGCACTCTGCCCTTCGAGTAGTTTTTTTGTTCTTCATATGTAATACATACTGGTATAGGATAATTTATGTTTACGTGCAGGGTTGATACTACCAGTGATATGCGCTTATGGTGTACGGCTGTTATGTGATTGTTTCCCTGTATGCACCCTGGTATTCATTAATCAAAGGTCGTCTAGATGAATATACGACAATGCCCCTTTCCCGATATCATAAAAAAATGAAAATACACTCCCTATGTACAACCATTGGGGACCGTAGCCTCTTGGTTCCACCTGCCGGTAATCAAACAACCATACTTGTGTACAAGGGCTTCGCATTGGTGCCGGCGAATTCAGGTAGGGAAGGGCAGCAGCAGCACTTCGACAATTTAAAGTGTAGGCGTCCGATTTGACATTCATTGGATATTAGACTAGAGTAATGCCAAGAGTTTAAAACGAACTTGAGATTATGAAGGGACAAATTTGACTGAAGAAAACGTCATGTACACGTAAGAAAAGTCGAGGGTGGTAGGCGAAACATACTTCTGTCGTTAAAATTAAACGTGTCTTTAAGTGAAAGTTGGCGTATACCAAACAAAAAAACAGAAAATATTATTATGAACATGCTTCGCCTCTAGGCGAAACCAAAGAGGACTTGGCATCAATGAAGAGGTTGCACTACTGTCTCCGTGGCAATGGATTCTCGACGTCGACAGGATGCGAGGTCGGTTTACATCAAGCGTCGACATGGGGCATGTCAGCCGGCGAGGTATTGGAAAGAGAGTATCGGTAATTTCCTGAAGTCTGTCGCATTGATTGGTCTGCGTGGTCACGGGCGAGGAGAAAAGCAAAGAAGACAAGGGCTAGATCTCGGTGCGGCGGACGTGTGAGAGATCAATGCGGGGTGGCTTTGCTCGTACGGGAGGTTGGCGTAGCGCTTCTCCCACGTTTTCAATCCAGTAGGCGCGATGTGTGTATTTGCCGTCTTTGCCTCGCGGGTGTATCCACGTTGTCGGAATCAGAGGCGTCCCTTCAATAAACAATATCCGGAGAGTCTCTAACGTGACGACTGCTGACAGCGTCGTGTGTATTTTCTACCTAATTTTATCCACATCTTATGCAGTTGGATTCCGCCATTCGAAAACGGCCCATTTCGACTGGACTTTTTTTCGACTGGATTATTCTTGTCCTTCTTCTTGTCGTCCGTCTAGTCGATTTTATAGTTTTTGTGATGTTCCTAGAGGTGGTTGGTGTGAGGAGTACTCCTGTACAGCAGGCGAAATAGGTTGGCAGCTCTGTGCTTCGCGCTGTCTCTGTGAGCAATGGCTCGACCAACCTTCGTCCCAGCGAGTTGGTGGCTTTGGGCTTAGCCGAAAGCCGCTAAAGCTACGTTCGTTGAGTTGCGCTCACTCAGCCGAAAGCCGCGCCAAAGCTATAGCAGGCGCAGCCGTTGTTGGGAGCATGAAATCGAGACGGCGCGCATCTGCCGTCGTGTGATGCACGCTGTTAGTGAGCGGAACTAGAAATGCGCCACGCTGACTTGCTGTGAGAAGCAACAACGGGGGTAGCAAAGCCAGCGTCAGCGCCTTGTACGATACTGGAGTGTGGTATGGGTGTGTGACCGTGTGGCCGTGTGGGTATGTATTTGGTGGTGGCATGGGCGATTTGATACGTTCAAAAAACACGTGTAAAACTTTTTTGACTGACATTTTCGACTGGAGGATCCACTCGAAAAAGACGAGTTTTTCGACTGGATCCGCCAGTCGTAATTCTCAGTCGAAAAAAGTTGAGTCGAAAAGCCCTTTTTCGACTGCGTAAGAAAGCCCGATTGGGGCTTCATTCGAAAAAGGCCGTTTTCGACTGACAAATCCGACTGCATAACAACTGGCCTGAGAGACTAGAATATAATCCACTGGTATTAGTATTGTTTCGTTTCTGACAAGGCGCGAAGCGAAATTGATTGGTCGATGTTAAGCATTTTCCATTTCCGACTGAAAGTCCAATTTCAGAACAAAATAATCGCAGACATTCTAGTATCTTTTTTCAGGATGTACTACTGCACCAAATATAAGCACTCTGTCAATAGAAGGATGGACACACACATACACAAAAAGAAGTTCAGGAGAAGAATGGGCGTGCTGTGTGCAGGTAGTAGCAATAACATGTCTTTGAAACATTTTTTTCAGGGAAATTGACAAAATCGGGTACACCCGGGTGGTTTCTGAACAAAATCGGGTACCTTTTTTTCCGCGACGGGGCGCGCTTACGTACGCCTGCAAAACGCCTCCAAATCGCCTTCTGGCGCCTGAACTCACTGCGCCTTGTGTACGCGCAGCACCCCAAACCGTTTTTTCGGCGTTCGAACCCTCTGTACTGCGAACATATTCATTCTGTACTGCAAACACCTACTGCGAACACTTACTCAATAACGCGAACATATATATACCGTGATGCGAACACATACTACTACTGTACTGCGAGCACATACTGTGCTGCGAACACGTACTGGACTGCTAACACATACTGCGAACGCATACACACACGCAACAGCTGTACTACGAAGTACAAGTAGTTTTGTTGAGTTATACGAATTACTTCGAAGCACCCCACCGCAATACATGCTCCGGGGAAGGGAGGATACATACGTCCCTTACGTATTATTTCGGAAAAACACGAAGTTCTCCGAAAACAGGCACCCTCAGGCTCGTCTGACGCGTGTTGTTGTGAGGACCAAATCACCAACAGCAGAGGACCGTCTCTACATATACGAGTTGGTTAGTTGTGGGGACGGGGGAACTCTATGCTGTAGATGAGTGGATACCCGCGGCCATGTGAGTTTAGTTTGCACATTTGACCTTTTCACTTGTGCGCCTTCTTCCGTATCATGCGTTTTCAGGCGGGAAAGCGTAGTATTTCCCTGACGAATTTTGATTTCACTTGGTTTTTCGGATCTTCCTAGGGCTCCAGCACCTTTGTGTGACCACGGGCTGTAGAGTTTTGACAAGAGTTAATGTGAGAAATAAACAAACAACAATATGGTCTTGTCTTTTCGTCCTAGCGCCGGATCTTGGTTGGGTGTCGCCGGATCTTGGTTGGGTGTCCGCGCTCACCGCCATGCCACCATTCTTCGCAGTGCGGTTGCATCGGGGCTGGATCTTTGTGGGCCGGGAAGTTAGCAGTGCTGCTGTGGTCGCATAACAGTCGCCAAGTTGCTAGTTGTGTGCGGGATTTTCCACAGCTGGGTTGCGGGGAGATGTCGTCCGTTTCCGAGTCTCCGCGGGTGTTGCAAGTGAACAAAAACGGGTGCAGTATGGCCGAAATCGGGTAGTTGATAAAATCGAAGCACAGGGCGGGGTATACCCGGTGTGTTCCTGAACAAAATCGAGTTGTCCGTCGAGAGCCCTTTTTGGGGGCCGTCATTGGCGCCGTTTTGAGGGTTCGAACGCCGAAAAAACGGTTTGGGGTGCTGCGCGTACACAAGGCGCAGTGAGTTCAGGCGCCAGAAGGCGATTTGGAGGCGTTTTGCAGGCGTACGTAAGCGCGCCCCGTCGCGGAAAAAAAGGTACCCGATTTTGTTCAGAAACCACCCAGGTGTACCCGATTTTGTCCATTTCCCTTATTTTTATCTTTGTCTCATTTATTGCCATCGCACCACTCTCGCGCTCCCTCCCAGTAGTAAGTCAGATCCTGGGTAGCATAGCTGCCCCCCCTCCTCTCTCCCCCCTTCGGCACGTGACTTCATATTTATCGCGAGAAGAATTCATTATTCTCTCCCCTCGTCGACTAGCGTAGAATTGTACATACCCACGCTTCTAGGCGTTCTCAGCAGTTGATCCCATTTCTTATTTTCGCACATTTGCAGTTGAAATGACCCTTCATCATGGTGGGAGATGAACTCAACGAATGACAAAAACATTAATTATCATAACCGCTAGACCACCGGGGCGACCGGCTGAGCATTGAACATAATTATACAGGATCTTTGCATTGAGATTACACTGCTGGATATTGTATGATATTACGACGGTTGACGCCGCGTTACCTAGAGAGGTTTTTGCCGTGGTCTCAGTCAACATTATTTACTGATGGAGCCTGTACCACAGTGATCACGGAATAGATAATGTGGGATGGTGTCAGGACAACAACAACAACAGCAACAACAACAAATCGAGAAGATACCCTTTACTACTACTACTACTACTACTACTACTACTACTACTACTACTACTACTGCTGCTACTACAACTACTACTACTACTACTACTACTACTACTACTACTACTACTACTACTACTACTACGACTACTACTATTTCTGCTACTACGATCGGTTGCCGCTGTGCTATCGATTAGTACGCCACGCCTTGACCCGTCATCGGTGAAGGAACTGCACAGGAATCCAAATTCCATAATCGTCGCGGCGATTCTCGGATATTTTTCTTACATCCTGTACTTACTACGCGTCAACCACCGGCTTTGGGGACGGCCAAGGAATGCGTTGGACAACGCACTTCGAACAATGTGCTTTCGCCGGGAAATCCTACCGCACTGCCCCCGTTGATATTTTAGATCACATAATGACCGAGTAGCTCAGTGGGTAGTGCTACATAGAATGTTAAACTACCAGAACAACATGTCGTCAGCGCGCACGCTTGAACACGACAAATATGAGGTCGGTGAGAAGCGAACTCACGACACGTAGCACTACCCAGTGTCACGTGGCTCAGTAACTTATTGGGTTACGAATGCAAACCAACCAAATATGTTTTGGGTGTGATTCTCACCCAATTCGTAAGAGTCATCTCTAGAGCTATCCCCGTTCTACATGCTACTTCAGCAAGTAGTACTACTCAGGAAAACACTGACAACTATCAAAACCATTGACACCGTCTCCAGCGCGAACGATCCTGAATACCAAATGTGATCTGCGTGAGAATCGTAGTCACCACACATCCTTCGTTGGTCCTGTATAACACTATACCCACTGACCCGAAAGGAAACGACACACAGCAGTAGTACCTACCATAGGGCCAACGCTTTGACGCGGCCATGAAAAAACATCATCAGGAAAAAAATTACATGTCGATTTGGGAGTTATATCGATGCCAATTTGTAAATGTTGTTTATCACCAGGTATGTATTTGTTTAATCTTTACATCTGCCAAGATTCAACTATAGCTCGGGCGTAGAGAGACCAAATTTGATAATAAAGCGCACTTCTCGCTTGTATCGCTCGTCCTCTGTTGTTCGCGTTCACGTGGTTGTGCGGAAACGAACATGGCAGGGCCGGGGGCGTTGGAGTCGCCGCCCGAAGACGGCACTGGAACGAATATATTTGACCGACATTTGCAGTTCCGAGAATAGCATACAGAAGCCGAGACGGAAAAATACTGCAGACCTAATTTCGTAAATCTTGCTCAATAGCTTCGTTAGAGCGCCGTCTTTGGGGGGCGGCCTGAACCCCTCTGGCTCTGACCGTGTCCATTCCGCACCTCGACGCAAACGCGGATAGATGTTGAGCGAGAAAAGCGAGAAGAGCGCTTTATTTTATATTTTGGGCGGTATACGCCCGAGCTGTCCTTGGATCTTGGCAGATGTAGAGTTTGAACGAACAAATCACGGATATAGTTTCCAGATTGGCATCATTACCAAGTTGGCATCTAAATTCTCCCCGACGATGCTTTTTTGATAACCGCCTTGAAGCGCATGCCCTATCGTAGCTACTACTGCTGTGTGTCGTTTTCTGTCGGCTCAGTGGGTATAGTGCTGCATATAATCAACGAAGGATGTGTCGTGAGTACAATTCTCGTCCAGATCATATTAGATATTCAGGTGCGTGCGCGCTTAGACCGTACCAATAGTTGTGATAAATGTCAGTGTTTTCTCCAGTCCTTCTAACTGTATTACGTGGAGAGGGGATAATAGCTCCGGAGATCGCTCTTACAAAGTCGGTGATAATTAACTAGACAACATATTTGGTTGGTGTTTTGCATAACCCACTCAATGTGAGTTTTACTGACTCATGCGACACTGGCTAGTGCCATGTGTTGTGAGTTCGATTAACACCGACTTCAAATTTTTCTTTTGCAAGCCTGCGCGCTGACGAAAATATGATTTGTTATTGTGCTTGGTATTCAACATCTACATGTAACAAGAGCACCAGATATGTACGCGACATCTACAGAATCACAATATCTTCGACGACAGTGACGAGAAAACAGGGCGTATAATCGTGCACTAGATAATAACAATGTGAAAAAATAGTATAGATAGATATGTGACTGCGAGAGACCACACTACAAACCTATTACGCAGTGTGGTGAGCTAAAGCTTTTTTTTTCCCTATCCGCCGGAGGATAAAAAAAAACAAAACAGGGTATTTCGTACCTCCGGCCGTATGCATGATCGCCTGACAACCCCTACCAAACGGAGTAGCATATGCCTGATAATGTCAAGTCACCCTCGCGTTCATTAGTGGTGACATCGCATGCCCACGTCACCTCGCTTGGTGTATTTGTAAGATGTATCTCTGTCCTAGAGTTGGCGACCTCAGAGCTTCACATCGGCACGGTAAAAGTCATAGACGTATAATCGTGTATGTGAGACAACAATAATGTGAAAAGGTGGTACAGACAGACATGTCAATATTGCGGTAAACCGCACTACCAACCTTTTACGTAGGGTATTCCGTACATACGGTCTGCATGATCGCCTCCCAACCTATGCCAAGCAAAGAATGACAAACGAAGTAACGCAATCGAGCGCCTGTACACTAAGCGTGCCTTTCAAAACAATAGCAGGTACATGTTTAGTAAATCAAGTTATTTTTGGTTTCAAGTGCACAAGCGTTTTGTCACACTTGACTGGTGGCTTGCTGTGCGCGAAAAGGCACTTGACGATCGTCCGGAGTGGCGGTATGCTTTATCACATTGGGCCGCGCGAGAAATCATTTGGCGATCGTCGGGAGTGGCGAAGTGTTTTGTCACACAGGACTTTGCGAGACAACTTGCCGATCGTCGGGAGTGGCGGAATGTTCTTTCACACTGGACTGCGCGAGAAGGCACTTCTTGGCGATCGTCGGGAGTGGCGTAATGGTTTGTCATCACACTTGACTGCCCGAGAAGGTGCTTGGCGATCGTCGGGAGTGGCGGAGAGTTTAGTCATGGACTTTCGCTCAGAGGCGGAGAATGTCACCGATAGGATGCTTGTACCTAGTCCCCTGTAAAGGGAACAGCACGATTTGGCGAGGGAGGCCGCATGGTGTGATGACATTGTGCGCACGGGCTACGTTGTACGTAGGTGTAGGATGTAACGTGCTGAAAGACACGAACACTTTTTACAGGACGCACAGCCGTAGCTGGAGACGCATAGTCTAGACTACATACATAGGAGATGATGCATACACAGGTGATGGAAGGGATTTGTACCGCAGGAACGCTGGAGGAAGGTGAGGTAGTATGGCAGGTTCGAACACGTACGCATATCCTACACACGCAAACACACAGGAGTGCTGCTGCGCTACACATGTAGACTATGTGCTACAAACAGGGAGAGCTGTGTGCACACCGCTGTACATACACACACTGCTGTGACCATGCTGAGTGCGCAGCGTACAAGCAGTGCCGTGTACACACCTGCATTCACATGTGATGGAAGAGATTTATACCGCGCAGGAGGGCTGGAGGAAATGGAGGTAGTATGGCAGGTTCGAACACGTACGCATTCACAGGTGATGAAAGGGATTTGTTCTGCAGGAGCGCTGGAGGAAGGTGAGGTAGTATGGCAGGTTCGAGCACGTACGCGTATCCTACACACGCAAACACATAGGAGTACTGCTGCGATACACATGTATGTACCACACAGATAGAGCCCTGTAAATGGGTATTGGAAGAGTTGGTCTCCCCAGTCAAGATACCGCTCGGCTGTAGGGACGTTCCGATGAATGGTGTGTGTGCGGAGATTCTGCTGCAGCACGAGGAGGTGGTACGCCGTAAGGTTTGAAGAGGGCGAAGAACACGCAGCCGCAGAGAAGGAGGAGCCTAGAACGAGCGAGGAGGCTCATAGCAGACACCCACAGCGCGCGGTGGAGATGAGCTGCGACATGAACCAGCGAGAGAAAGTATGCAGCAGCCGATCTGAAGGACGCAGTCGCCGCCGCACGCAGACACGGCAGACCACACGTGCAGGATCGAACAGCAGAGGCGAAAAGTTCCAGCGCAACGCCGAGAAGCGCGGTGTATCCGACGAGAGACAGGAATAAAGGGGTGTGCGGTGTGGGCTGTGAGGGTGTTCGCGTGCCAGGGTGTAGTTACAAAGCCATAATATTGAAACGGCTGCGATTCGAATCAAACGGCCCTACGATCTACACCCCTGGGCACGAAAACAACCAGCTAGTGGTGCATTTCGGGACACACACCATCACCAACACACACTACTACATTGCTATTAAAAGTAGCATCCAAGCACCGTTGCAAATGCCCCGCACGGGCAGGATCAAACAGCAAAGGCGGAAACGTTCCAGCGCATGCACCTCCAGCGCGGGGTTAGCAGGGCAGCCGAACGGTGCTTGGATGCTACTACTAGCAGTGTAGTGTGTGTTGGTGTTGGTGTGTGTGTCCCAAATTGCACCACCAGCGCTGGGTTGGCAGGGCAGCCGAACGGTGCTTGGATGCTACTAGCAGTATCGGGGAGGGGCGACGCGCCCCCCCAAGAACCCCCCCTCCCGGGACGCCCTTCAGTGTGCGTTGGCAGGGGCCCCACACAGTGTGCGTTGGAATTACTTCCACCAGTGTGCGTTGGAAAAAGTATATGGAAAAAGTACGTCAAGGATTTTCAACAATAACTTATCGCATTTCTCCCTTTTCGTTATGAATGGCGGTTACATTTCATGACCACATCACTTCGCCTGTTGTATTTGGCGATATGTGTCTATTCCCCAAACCGTCACATTTATCCCCTGAAATAATCTATAGCTTTCACGCACAAAGTGCCAGCCCGTACGCCCCCCCCCCCCCCCCGCAGTCTCCCCCCCTCGCCACTCCCCCCCCCTTTCAACCCCGCTCGCTTTTGATCAAAACCAGGCCCCCACGTCCTTCAAAACTCCGCCCTTCCTTCACCGGTTATTCGACGTACAGGATTAACATGATAAACAGATACATTTCCCTCCACAGCTGTCAGATTTTGTCCCTCTCGGAAACGGGTTTTATAGTTTCCGCGCACAGACTGACTAACATCACCCTGTTGACCTATATCTTGGACACACAAACCGTAATACGCGCGATTGGAGTATCACACACAGCGTTAAATACGATGAGTTTCGACAAAATCTTAGATCGCACAGCTGGAGTGTATTTTCATTTGTTATAATCCTTAATGAGGACACACAACTCGTAATGCGCGCGATCGGAGTATCACACACAGCTCGCAAAGAGAAGTTTCGACGAAATCCTTGATCTCACAGCTGGAGTGTATTTTCATTTTTTATAATATAATTAGCCATGTCAGAAAGTTGTGGTATCTACCTATCGATTGAAATGTTTTATCTTTTGATCCGTTTACAAAAAAAAAATATGAAGCTTTAAACACTGTGTTTACTACACCTAAGAACTGTGTTGCATACTATTCGAAAAATCAAACATTCTAGAATACTATACATTATCAGGCAGGTGACATGAAGGGGTGTCTTCTTTCTACAACGGTCGGATTCGTCCCCCTCAAGGGTTATAGTTTAGTTTCCGCACACATACTGGAATGCCCCCCGTCCCGATCCCTCTTGTTCAAACGCCCCAACAAAAATAAAAATCTACAATAGAAATAAACACTACCAGCCGGCTGATATCATCTCATTATTCTTCTAGCCATTCATGTCGTAGCTCCAACTCATACTCCCCCCGCCCCCCCAATTTTGTTCCCCGCCCAGATCGTTGGAACGCCCCACTTACAATCGATATCGGCTAGAGTAATAAGCACTGCCAAGCAATTGATATGAGGTAATTATCTTTCTAGCCATCCATGACGTAGCCTTTCATTTATGTCCTCTCCCCCCCTCAAACACCCCCTCCTTCTCCACACCCCGCACGATCGCTAGACCCAGCGCCCCGCGTATAGCAAGCCAGTACATATATGGTAAAAACGCGCGATCGGAGGATCACAAACAATGTTACAAAGATCAGTGTCGGCCGAATCTTCGATCTCATAGCTAGAGTGTGTTTAATTTTTTTTGTGACCTAAACCTCTTGAAAACCTTTTCCCCCCCACGACCCCCTCCTCTCTATACTTACTTTTCATTTTTTTTTTCCTTGCTCTCTCTTGCTTAAACGCATTACTTAATGTCGAAGTCTGCCAGAGTAATACACTTCCACGCCCTGGATATCACCTCATTATCATTTATTAGCCGTCCATGCCGCAGGTGCGATCCCCCCCCCCTCCCGCCGCCAACGCCCCCACCTTCCCCACCACCCGCCTAGCAACACGCGTATAGCAAACCCCTACATATATGCGACCTATAGCCCCCCCCCCCCTCCCCTCCCCCTCCCCCCCCCCCCCCCCCCCCCCACCACAATCCCCGTCCCCCGTCCCCTACAAGGAAGATTTTTGTTTCAACGCGCAAATTAAGCTGCCCCACCCGTCCCCTCCCCCCCCCTCCTCTCCTCCCGCCCTCCTCTTGGTCAAAATCAGCCCCCCACATCCTTAAAAATACCGCCCTCCACTCACCAGTCACTCGACATACAGGATTCATTATATAAACTAATGCATTTTCTTCTACAGCTGTCAGATTCTGCCCCCCTCAGATACGGGTTTTATAACTTCCGCGAACAGACTGCCTAACATCACCCTGTTGACCCTGAAAGCTACACTGTAGTTGCAAAGGCAGTCACTGACCTATACCCTTCATGAGGACACACAACCCGTAACACGCGCGATCGGAGTATCACACACACCTTGCAGAGATGAGTTTCGACAAAATCTTCGATCTCACAGCTGGAGTGTATTCAAATTGTTCAAATGTATTATATAAAATAAAAATACACCCCCCGCTGTAAGATCCTTCCCTTCTGTTGAGAATATGAACCTTGGATATAAATCCAAGTTAATCCCCAGTCTATTCGAGCAGCCCAGCCGCACGAATATGGTTTGCAGTTAAACCTTACGTTGCATCTTAGGTTGAATCTTCGGTGGAACCTAGTTGTGATTTTATACTTGAATATGTTGTAGTTGTCCCGTTTTCCCGGTTTTCTTCCGGACTTCGGGCATTGTTTCGTGATGATCAAGTTGTGACTCACCCCACTATGATCACTCTTCCTACTTTTCTTGTTTTCTCGTGTCTTCTTCTTCTCTATCTCTCTTCGGCCTCAACGGCCCTTTCAAGCCTAATCAACTTCTTTCTTATCACAAGTGATATTAGCACAGCTCGGCGCCAAGTCTGCATCTCTTCGCACAGAAGACAGAGCCTCCACACAATCGTTGTGTTCACAGGCTGTTTACAGCTCATGAGCCTTCAACCTTCGATCTAAACATCGATATGCTCCAAGCGACATATCATTGAAGTTTGTCGCATCTTACCGGGAAGATTGAGAGAAACCTTCAATAACTCGGCTACAGCATCAGCAACAGCATCCGCGATTAGCATCAGCATCAGCAATCAGCATCAGTATCAGCATCAGCAAAAGAGAGCCCACGGAAGCAGGTAATGCGGTAGACAAGCTGGTAAGAGTTCCCAACGGTAAATTTATTGGGTATATGTTCGACGCATGGAAACGCACGGCTATGTTCGATATAAGTATGCGTCACGCCAGGATATCTGATATCCCTGAAGGGCGTCCTTGCCCCGAGCCCAAACTAATTCGTCCTCGTCCATCTTCTATAAGAAGTAGGCCTTCACGAGCTGTAGCTCGCAGCCAAGTCGCTTTCGAAACGGACACTTTGTCCGGGAAAACACCCAATGCTGGAACAGCAGAAAATGAACAGATGAACGCAGGGAGTGCTCTCGTGGACACGGTGCATCTGCTACCAACATCTCTAGGATATTCTACCCTCCCAGCCGCAACATCAGTTCTATAGGCCACGGATGACAACATCTCGAAATGGGAAGACTTCAAGCACTGGCACGGCGACAACCGTCTTCTGCTCAACTTTTTGTTCTTGAGCACATCGGGAGCGGCGGCAAGCTTTCATCTACAATTCAAGCCGAAATGAGATGAACGTGCCAATGTAAAGGTTGCTTGGGATGGTATCGTTAGAAAATATCAAGTTTCCACTCGCCAACGTTGACGTATACTCATACAACAACTAAGCCATGTAATCATGACAGATGGGCAAGACCCAAACATATTTATCAATGAAGTATACTATTTACGGGATATATTGGTGGGCATGGGAGAGGTGTTCAACGATGACAGCATATTGGACATAGTGATGGAAAGACTCACGGATGAATTCCTGAAAGCAAAATATGGCGCCGAGACAGATGATGACATCACACTCCACCAATCTGTTATAACAGTCTGCAATATGTACGCAAATAGAGCTATGCGAAACGGGCATTGGCGAAAAGAGAAGAGGCGTGAATCTGCTATTGTAGTCACGTCAACACCCTCGGCAGTACTGACTGCGAAAATCCGGGCCATCGATTCAAAAATTGCTTTGATCGCAAGGGAAAGATGTAGGGGGAAACACCTCCTCCCAACACGTCGGAAAAAATAGTGGTGTAGCCTGCATAATACCAATCTCCACGATAATACCGACTGTCGGTCTCAAATGCGGGACGACAACACAACCCGTGCATAATAGCAAATGCAGTGCTCACGCCAATACCGCCACAACTCCAAGTTCAACAACGCAAATAGAAAATTACGTCCCAATGACACATAAGCCATCCACTACTGCGGCTGCGTCTAAATCAGCTACTTCTGCGTCCTTCACGGCTCCTCCCTGTACATCCTCACCTCCAGTTGGTGTAAGCTATTATTTCATCGCCGCACCTCTGATCAGCATCGCCGTGCAGCCCGTTGACTTCTACATGACTGCGGACAGCGGAGCTTCTAGCCACTTCATCGACAATCAGCTTCTACCGGGCATTGAACGTGAAATGAACAACTTCGTACAGCTGGACCCTTTCGTTATAATCAACGTAGCGGGAAACCATCGCCTTTATGGCGTTGGCCAACGGGTTTTGTTCGTTCAACTGTTTGATCATATAGATAGGCTCTAAGCACTCTGTGCAGCTTCCTGTAACGGTCGTAGCAGGGCTAGGCAGGCAGCTATTTTCGGGGGGATCAGCAGCTGCGAAAGGAGTCACTAAGATCATCGCCACGAATTCGTATCTGGACATGGGTGCATTTATGTATACCCCTACCCTAAGACAGTCACTGCTCTCTTCTGCATCATCTCGACCTTACACCTAGTGCTACCAGCTGAACACTTGAGAGAGCGTTTTCGACCATTTCCGGCAAAAGCTCTGAACCGGAAACCATCCATGATGTCCATGCTTCGACGACTCTCTTAAAGCTACTTCCTACCCTAAACCCGTTTCAGGTAACATCGAGCATAGGAGGTTGGGTCATCCCAATGGGCAGGTGATGGCCAAGATGAAAAATATTGCAGAGTCTGGGGTAAACCTTTAAGACACTTTATCGGAGTGCTATAGGTGCAAGATCATTAAAAACAGTCAACAGATAGCACCGTAGGACATCGCGGCCTAACCTTTTTAGCGAAGATACAAAGGTGGCCAGTACGTACCTGCAATGATACGCCTACGTGGCAAAAATATACCGACCATCGCAGCATGGAAAAAGCAGCTTCTTTCACCGAAGAGCTGACTTCAGTTCTACCAACAGCAGACTCGGCCACTACTAAAGTAAGAGCGCGTCAGCTGGCCCTACAACCCCAATAGTCTCGCAACCAGCAGTTCGGGACCGTTTCGCAGTACACCAGGGCTGTCGGAATGGACAAAAAAAACCGTCCGGTTTCTATTTCGGTACCCAACACCTACGGCCAACCTGTGGCCTCACCACAAGCGGAAGAGTAAATACCTTCAGCGACCTCTGCTGGAAGATCAACGACTTCAGCACGGAGAACTCCTTCTAAGCTCCAACAACTTGAAGTCTCAATTACATCTCCAGCTCGCAAGACCGCCTTTGACCATCGCGACTGCCTTGTAAATTTTCTCAGGCAACCTCCGTGGTCGAAAAGATCAACGATTCATCAAGCTCGATAACGGGGTGCCGCGTTCCATTAAGGGGGAAAAATATTGTCTGTTTCTGATTCTGCCGTGGGCTATCGGACTTTTCAATCACCTACAAGCCGCGATGTACCGAGGACGGAGAAGCGCGTTACGCACCACCAAATAGGCAATGTGCCGACAAAACGATAAGCTTTTTATAGTTCAGCTACAATTCTGCAATGGACCAAGGAAGAACAGGGCCGACGTACACATCGCATCACAATTATTTTATTTCTCTGTGTCCAAGCTTTTCTTCTTAAGCATTTTCAGCGTGGATCGATGACTCGGTCGCTGATCCTTCAAATTATCTCCTCGACAGTCTTAAGTACAACGACATAGCCGAACAGCTGTCAAGTATCTCGTAGGTATGTCAGCCTCATAGGATGAGTAAATATGGACGAAACTCGACCGTGTCCAATCCATGGGTAATTTTACCGGAGTTGTAGTACTGCGCACAGGGACGGGTGTATGGTTATACCAATAACACTTTTTTGCGAGATGTTCTTGTAGGTCCAGTTTGAACCTGATGCCGAAGTAGAGAATTTTCCTTAGTGCAGCAGTTCTCATTTTATCTGAAAAGTTACAACTGCTCGCCAGTTACGTAGAGGTAAAGGTGAAACTATGGGTCGTATGAACTTAAGTCGACGATCGTACAGCAATGCGGTATGTTCTACCGAAAATGCGTACGAGTATATGTTCCAGCATTAACATGTAAAGGCTTACAAAGACTGTCTATCTTATGCTCTTCAACGTACGATTAGTGTCAGACAGTTTATCGTTCTATGCGTATCCTAAGGGATAATATTGAAGTGGCGTGGTTAACTTACAGCAGTGACCTCTGTTTTTGTTGTTTTTCTTTTCCGGAATGTAGCTCGTTGATGGACTATGACTGCACCCATTATACTCTATTACCGTAGTATCAGTATTCGTAATTCTATCGGGTCTTCATTTTGTTCGCACGGAATTACGTAAGTACATAAACACAAAACTGAAAAATGATAATGTTTCACTTTGCCGTGATGGACACTTGTACAGAATTCTCTTTATTTGTTCAATTGTGGAAGACAGGGTCGTAGATACCTAACGTAGATCGCGTACACGCATGCGCGAGAGGAAACATCACCGGTCAGGCCATATACGATTCCGGGTCGCGAACGGTGTCACCTGTCATAGACGGCGTTGCCCCGTCCCCGGAAGGTCAGCTACCAAAAGATGATCCCGCCGCATGACGAGAAGGAAATAAGCCCACCGTCACTCCAGCTCTAGCTTTAGCATATCCTTGCTACAAAAAAAAAAACAAACGTTTTCAGCGTGCGCCCGCTGTGAAAGACGATCGTCAAGGAACCTCAGCACCGCGACGCCCTTGCCGCTTCGACTTCTGCTCTGTCACGCCCTCTCCGCTTCGACTTCCGCTCCGCGACGAGCACCAGACCTCCGGGACCGCCCTCTCCCCTTTCGACACCGGGACCCCGTGAGAGACCAGGTTCCATAGTGGTGACCACCGTCCCAACAACAAACCCTACATAAAAAACTATGTAAAGACCGCCTTCGGAAAGGAAGAAAAAAATGCCACCCTCAGGAGCTCGCTCCAAGAAGAGCCGCGGGAAGGCCCGCAAGGCAACGACAACGTCCAAAGAGCCGGCTTCTGCTCTGGCGGGGAACTCCTTTGCGGCCATCGCACCCACCGACAAGGGCGGACCGGCCGAGGACGACGAGGAGCAGCCGGGCGTTGGAGATGATGCTGGTGCGCTTCGTACGACGCCTACACCATGTGCGGGAGCCTCTGGGGAGGGCTCAAGCCTGGCGGAGGACATTCTCGCCGCGCCGACCGCTCTTCCCGCTCATGACCCAGACCGCGTCGAGACGGCAGCCTACCCTCGGAAGTGCATGCTCCACGGCACCACGCCGACAGCGTGGGTCTTGGAAGTGGTGCTGCCCGGCAGCCGGAAGCCCGTGAGAGGGCCCTCCGACAAGAAGATAGAAGAGGTGAGAGGAGCACCACAGCCGCAGCAAAAACCTCGTGGTTGTGGAACGCGTGCAAAACCCTACGACACTTGCCACGCCTATACAACAGCAGTCGAGTATCTCTGACGGCAGCTGTACCTCTCCCCTTGACCACTCTCAAATAGCCCCTCTGGCAGCACGTACCTCCTCTCCTGTAGAAGCACTCTCCACACACCTCCTGACATCACGTACCACCTCTGCTGTAGAAGTATTTCCCACAGACCGCCTGACAGCACGTAACACCTCTGCTGTAGAAACACCTCGCACATCACGTACAACCTCTGCTTTAGCACCCCCGAGCGCAAGCCACAACCACAACGAAGGTATAAATTTTCGATATAAAAATCGGATGTGCCCCCTTCGCTCAAGTTTCACGGTTTACCAACTGAAGATGTGCCGAACTCATGGCGCTCTTCCACTCTCACATTCGCTTGCACGCCCCGGACGGCACCCCTGACTCTGTTATCGACCGCCCGCCGTGAGATGCCTGGCATACTAAGTGACCGACGGATCAGCTAGCACCATGAACCAAATACAGTGTGGGACGTTTAGAGAGGCGCACAGACAAAGAGCTTACCCAACTGAACACGGAAGCTGTAGAAGTCAGAGCACCACGTAACTGGAAGGAGTGGGTGGATGCTTTCACAAACCTGTTTGGCCCCGTGAACCGCATCGTCCTCCTCGCTCGCACCGTCTCTACCATAGAGCAAGGCAGTAGTGAATCCGTCGACGTTAACGGATTGCGTGTAAAAGGAGCATACGCGGGCCTCCTAGCAGATACCAAACATACCACCCCCGTCAACGTCTCGCAATACAAACATGCACGGCAAACATCGCTCATGGCATCTTTCGAGGCCGGTCTAGTTCCGCACGTACGTCTGGAACTTATTCGTGAGTACCCCTCCCTAACGTACAAAGCCTCACGTACTCGCGCCAGAAAACATGAGACCAACGCCTCACGCGCGGCCCCCACTCCATCCCCGACCACGTATGCTTCGGCCATCACTGCCACATCCCCTCGACCCGACCAATAGTTAATAACATCGATGGCCAACTTCGACAAAGCCATTGTTTCAAAACTGACGGCGACGCGAGGCCGAGGAAAAAGCGTGACCTTCGAGCCTGCAACATATAACTCGTCCGACAAGAGCGGCAGGTCGACGAGTGGCGACGCGTGCAAAAGTTAGAAAGCCAGAGAATCGTCGGACAAAAAGTGTGATTACCTGATGTGTCGCCGCCGCAGCTCGCACTCGCGCCCAGACCGCAGGCTGGCCAAAACCCACGAGCGCGATGGCATAGTAGTCACACAAAAACCGTGAGGAGGCCCGCGCCAGTTGCCTCAAACCGGTTCGGGGAGTAGGCATACTAGTATCCCCAAACCTGCGGTAGAAACGATACCGCGATCAGCTAGCGTAGCCCTGGCAAGTTCCCGTAGATCAAGTAGTGGGAGAAGCGATAAGTGTGGCCGAACAAAGAGCTCCACCCCCCTGGCGAGTACCCATGCGAAACAAGTACACGCAGCCAACCAGTCGAATACTGTAACATACTCAGGAAAAAATCAGCAGGTTCCGAGTGTTCTAGCTGTACCGCATGGAGTTGGACCAGGCGTAGAAACAACAAGCAGAGTCGAGAAGAGTAGTCGGCGTCAGAATGATACGTTTTCACCTTCCATGTACCACAAGCGCTGTATGTTTCTGCTGCGTCCCGCAAACTAAATGAGAAAATTGAACATCAAGTTATATTATCATGCAACGCTTACCGGGGAACGAACTTTGATGCTGTTCACGCGTCTGCCACGAGTGGGTATCCCAGGTATCCCACAGCTCTCAACTCTACGTCCAAGCGCGTACGAGTAAAAGCCAGAGTTTATGAATGTCCGGCGCACAATGTCACAGTTGACACCGAGACCGATGTACCATGCATATCTGTTCACTTTGTACAGACACATCCCACAATCAAAGACACTTTTTACATTGCCCCCGGGAACGATCAACGTCAGCAGTGTTGATGGGTCGGCGTCGAAGTTTTTAGGATATGCTCGCTTTCAACTCACTAGGAGACATTATTCTACCAGTCAAAGCGCTCGTATTGCCCTCTTTAGGGTCAGACATTCTGCTACTCGATAACACCATCATGGGCGCCTTCGGAGGTGTCTTCGACTGGAGGTCAGAGCAATTGTCATTCAAACCTCTCTAAACTGACGATCAAAGCATGTCATCGTAAAGTAGAATTTACA
This sequence comes from Undaria pinnatifida, assembly GCA_012845835.1. Lineage (NCBI taxonomy): Eukaryota > Phaeophyceae > Laminariales > Alariaceae > Undaria > Undaria pinnatifida. The sequence goes on from JABAKD010000023.1 coordinate 1,669,665, forward strand.
GCACGCCCCGAAAACACTGCGACACCTCAATGCTCCGTGGTCACAGTTAACACTGATGAAGATTCGGTGCCAGTCTTGTTGCGACACTAATGCTGCATCCCCCGCCAGAGTGAGATGTCAGTACAAGTAGAGTCAGCGACAGCACCCACAGAGACCACTGCTGCACTCATTGAACCACTCATCGTCACGTTCGAAGACATCGGATCGGCCGCCGTACCTGAAGCTTTTCACAATATGATAGTTGCTCGTACAGTGAGTCACTGATCGGCCGCTGATAAAACAGCTCTAGTCCAGATCGCGAACCCGTCCCACCAATACGTATACTTGAAATAGAACAACTCACTAAGTCAAATTGCGCCCGTATCGGTAGCCCTGAACAAATCCACCAGTGCATTTCAAACAGACAACAAAAAAACGGAATCCACGCGTAACGAGCTTCGTGCAGCACGTACTCGAGCATTTGATAAAACTACGTTCACACCTGCCGAATGCGAACAAGTACTGACTCTATGCACGAAATATCGCAGCGTTTTTTCCTTGTCACCTCAAGAGCTGGGTAAATATACCCTAGCCGAAAAAACGTTTCCTCTTGAACCAGGAACACGGAACCCTGCACAGTGCAAACGCACGCGTACAGGAGACTATCGACAAGTGCGTAAACCAGATGGAACAAGATGGAATGATTGAACACCACCCTAGTCCCTGGGGTTCCGCAGTAACAATTGTCGCAAAATCAGACGGCACTCCACGGTTCTGCGTAGGTTACAGGTCGACCACAAATAGTAATCTGATAAAAAAAATCGTGGCTTATTCCTAACTTAGAAAGCCACCGTGACACGGTCGGAGGAGCACGTTAGACAACTGTGTGTAACGTACAAAATGCTTACCACCAAATACCAGTAGCAGAGAGCGCGAACAAGATAAAACTTCTTTTGTGGCGCAGAACGGGGGGTAGGTTTTCAAACACCTACTCCTCGGTGTAGCTAACGCGCCGTTTCTGTTCTCGCAAATTATGTCACTAGCTTTGCACATTTTTGGTCCAAAACGTGGGCTCTTGGTTTATATGGACGCCTGTATATGTTGTTCATCCGCCTGGACAGGCCACTTACAGCTGCTAGATATATGTTTGAAACCTTGCAAGCAGCCAGCCTCAACCTCAAACCATCGAAAGTATAATTTGGGCACCGAAAAAGGTAAATACTTGGGACACAAACTGACGGTCGACGGTATTCCCATCGGTGAGTATCGCGTAAAAGCTATAGTTGACTAACCGACGCCAGAAACAATAAAGGAGTTGCGGTCAGTGCTAAGAATGGTTAACTTTATACGCAAGTTTATACCTAACCTAGCCGGTATCATAGCACCACTGGTAGTCCTCACGAAAAAAGAGGCCGCCAAAGAGGTCGGTAAACGTTGGAGACCAGAGCACGATCAGGCGTACACAACAGTGAAAACAAAATTCACTCGAGTGCCCGTACTTCAATTTCCCGATTTTTCAAAAGGCTTCGCGATACACGTTGACGCTTCAGAAGCAGGCGCAGGTGCATTCCTCGCCCAGCAGAAAGGCGATGACCTCGGTATAATATCGCATACTTTAGTCAACGCGTCAACGACAGCCAGCGCCACTACTCTGCTACGCTCAACGAATGTTATGCTGTGGTCTTGGCCATCCAGCACTGGAGAACACTTCTGTGGGGACGACATTTTGTGTGTGTGACAGATCACGCGGCCCTGCGGTACCTATGCTCAATGCGAGATACATCGAAGATGTTAACACGCTGGGCAATAGCAATACAGTCTTTTGACCTCACCGTCCAACACAAACCAGGCAAAGTACACGTCATACCGGACACGCTTTCACGAATGTTTGCGTTCGAGCATCAGCAAGAAGTAGCTGCGCCGTCCCTCGGGCCCATTTGCCGCAATGTACCTGACAACCCTAAGAAACAAACGAACCGCGTTCCCGACCATATCAGATCTATGCCGACAAACCAGCTAACCTAGAACCAGTACGCAGCGGTAGAGAGTTATTTTGTGTGAAGTCTGTATTCGTGAGCGTGACAAAAGTTTCATTGTCCGTCAATCAAGAAAAGCTCCTCTCAGCACAAACAATGGAGTACGGACGGTACGTCAACTACATCCAACGCGTAGACGCACCATTACCCGAAAAAGAAGCGAAAACAGCAATGCCTTACTATTCAGTGCAGGACAGGCTGGTATTTAAATTGTACCTTCCGGCGCATCTTCGGAAACGAAGCACCTTCCGCGATCATCTCGCAGTGCCAGAGGCCCTCGTTGGATTATTTATGCACGCCTACCACGATCACGTTCTACCCGGATGACACCTCGCATCTCGCCCGTCTTTTGAAAAATTCCACAAGAAATTTTGATTGCCCACCATTAGCCGCGACGTGCGAGAGTGGTTCGAAAAATGCCAAGCTTGTCAACGACGAAAAATAGAACACAATAAACCCAAGCTCCCGACAAGCCATTTACCTGTCGAGCGGCCACTTCATCGATTATTGGTTGACTTAGTAGAGCACAAATCGGTATCAACTTCAGCCGCAAGGATCGAATGCAAATACATTCTCTCCATGATTGACCACCTGCCGAGGTTCGCGGTACTGCTGCCGGTACGTAACAAAATGGCAAAAACAATAACCAATGCCATAATCGAGAGAATAAACAGCATTTTCATCCCACCACGATCCTTTCATAGTGATCAAGACCCCGATATCGAGAATATGGTGATACAACAACTGCAACAAGTACTCGGATAGAAAAAAACCCGCACACCGCCGTACCTAATTCAGTGTCCGAACCGGTGCACTCAACGATGCACAGCATGCTAGCAACGTACATTGAAATCGATCCAAGCAACTGCGCCACTCTATTACTGTTTGTACCGATAGCGCACAAAACTAAGTTTAGTGCAACGATGCATGAGACACAATTGTTCTCAATGTTAGGACGACAACCCCGACTCCCAGTCGATAAAATCGTCGGTATTCCTTACGTAAGAGAACAGCAGACACCGAGGAATTAGCACAAAACACACGGGACAATTTGCAAATCGCTTTTGAGCTCCGACGCCGAAACTTAACCGAGCGTGCAGAAAAACAGGCAGAACAGAATAGCAAACTTTTAACGTACCCGGTGTTCAAAACTGGACAGGAAGTACTCGTGTACAGACACAATCAGTATTCCGATGGGCCCAACCTAAAACTGCTATTACCATGGCGAGGACCATATGTCGTCTGCTCACGATTATCACCAGTAGTGTATAGAGTACGACTCACGAACGACACCCGAGAGGTGTCAATCCACCTTGCCCATATAGAGCCGTATCATCAACGGGAAACACCACCCGCACCTCAGTTTGAGAAGCTGGCGGAATTGGTTTGCGGGAGCCAATTCCATTACCCGAGTTGGACAATCCATACGCAGCTCAACCCCAAATCGAGTCCTACTTCCTAGACAGGGTAGTATATCATAAACGAAGACCTGGCAGACGAAGCTCCCACAACTACAAGTACCGCCTAAGACCCCGCGGATACGGCCCTGAATCCGACCTCAAGTATCTCGCGGACGAAATACCCCAGTGTCAGGAATTGATCGCCGCATGCCGAGCCGGAAAGGATTTGCAACTCGCGATAACCTCACTTTTTTCGCACCCCTGCATTCTCTCGGCAAACGGAAGCGTACAGTAGGCGGGGTCGAGCACGAACTTACACAGCGCAAACAGATTGTCAGATGCTCCGCGGCGTAACCGTATAAAGAACAAGCTCGCAAACACAGTTGACTCAGCTGAGGGCACAAGAGTCAACAACGATGATGAGAGTAGCACCAGCAGATATTACAGTTACACACTCGTTTCTACCACGATCTGACGGGCACTCTTCCCGGCATTCCGGTGGGAATGGCCGGGGGCAAGGAAACGTTTAGAAAATTGTTGTACCCAACAGGGAGAGGCTGTAAAAAGCGTGGAAATTAAATGCCCAGGCCCGACACTCCGTTCCAGACGGGACAAAACAGCAACACTACCGTCAAGCCACAAGCAAAATTGTGCGAACACTAAACACAAAGGGGGAATAAGGCCTATGCGACTCCACCCCACCTAAAACGAAGTCACACGTGGATGCAACAAGATAAACTGAGCTGATTCCGAGTAAAAACATCTAGGCGGACGCGCCTAAAGAAAAAAATCACTAAAAAAATCGCTGCACGTGATTTCCAGAACCGCAACCACGAGGGGCGCACCAGTACGTGTGGCCATGCACGGAATACGTGCGTTGAGATATTTTTTGGAAACCCCAAAACAACACCAGTACACGCTGTCAGCATGCGAGCTCGAAAATGTAAACATCTTCGCTGGCCCGGTGTTTCACACATGTGTTTGCTAAACACATCAGGTATAAGGAGTGGATGCACGCATATAACAGCTGCTGTGTCTCGATCCGATAAATCGACACCTCGTTTTTTAAAATTGTCATCCTCCCGATGACCGCTACAAGACTATCCCTAGCTAAGATGGACTTGCAGCGAATACAGAGGGTGGTGATGTGGAAGACAGGGTGGTAGATACTTATCGTGTATCGCGTTACACATGCGCAAGAGGAAACATCAACGGTCAGGCAATACACGACCCCGGGTGGCGAACGGTGTAACCGGCGATATACGGCGTTGACCCGTCCGCGGAAGGTCAGCCACCGAAAGATGATCCCGCCGCATGACGAGAGGGCATAGCCCACCGTCACTCTAGCTTTAGCTTTAGCACCTCTTTGCTAGATATAAGAATGAAAGGTTTTCAGCGTGCGTCCGCTGTGAAAGACGATCGTCAAGGGACCTCAACACCGCGACGACCTCTCCGCTTCGACTTCCTCTCTGCGACGAGCACCAGACCTCCGGGACCGACCTCTCCACATTGACACCGGCACCTCGTCAAGGACCAGGTTCAAAAAAATATTGTTCATCAATTTGGTTCATTTCAGGACGGGTGTTTCAAATCCAGCAGGGGTGTATTTGCGTTTTATCATTTTGGGTATTTATCACTGGTAATTACACCAAGCATAGTTTTTCGTACGCATTTTTTTTTGTAAACTTATATTTTGTTTGTATGTTTTAATAACATTGATACATCCATTTTGCCGCGGTTGATACACCGGACAGAGTATGTGACCCAATTTGTATATTTTGGAGAATTTGATTTTTCAGTATGAGGCTTCCCTAGAAATCTTACTTTCCATTATGGGGGCGTGTTGAAAATATGAACCTTGGATTCGAATCCAAGTTAACATGCAGTTTTTTCGAGCTGTACATTCACACGAAAAAGATATACAGTCGAGTCTTACATTGAATCTTAAGTGTAACTTGGATGTAAACTTAGATTTTAGAAAATTGTTATTTTTCTTGGTATTCTACCGGACTACGGGCATTATTCCGTAATGATCAAGTGGTGATGCAACCCACCATGATCGCTTTCCCTTTTTTCCCTTCTCTTCTTCCTTTTCCTCTCTAGTTGGCCTCAAGCGCCTTTTCCAAACTACCACTTTTCCATCTTATTACAGTTGATCTAAACAGACATTTCGGTGCCACCTCTGCATATCTTCGCATACAAGACAGAGCCTCCACACAACGACTGTGTACACAGGCCATTTACACCTCCCCCCCCCCCCGGATATTGCCTTTAATTTTTTTAGCGCGGAATGTTCGACACCCATTGATCATCGATTTTACATCGAGTTGGTATGCTTACGCTCTCGCGCTTTCCGCACGACAATTAGTACGCAAGCAAAAGTCCAACGAAAAATTGTACGAGCACGCACTCGGAGAGATTCAAACGAAGCTGACCTACATCAGCCTCTAGGATAACCTGGTACGCCACCGGGGCAAGGAGTAATATAGAGGTGGTCGCCCCGGTGGCGTAGTGCGGTTAAACTCGAATACTGTTACCGTATATACTAGAGTTGGTCCTTTAGTGAAAAAAAACACCGTTGTGAGCTTTGTTGGCTAAATTTATGTGCAGACAAAAACCTTGAAAAATGTTTGAAACTGACCGCTGATATCGCCTATCAGCGTGGGTAGTTACAAATCAACGCGAATCGACGAGAGATGAAAGCGCTGGACTCTTCTCGCCAAAAAAAAAATGGCCAGAAACAGTAGTGGGGAGGGGGAATCGCAACCCGCTATATGACCTCGTGTCTGAGTTATACTGCTGGGAGGGCGAGAGTAAGCGAGAATCACAACTGATAGGATGGGAAAATAAAAGGTGTAAAGTGTATGTTGAATAGTAGGATTCACAAGGAATCTATCGGCTCAACGTAGATGTTCATTACATAGGGTAATGAGTGTATGCAGAGTACTGGGTGAGTTGTCGAACCATGTGATAGAAGTTGTATTGTTTAGTATATATAGAAGAGGGCGCATATATGGTACTGCGTCCCACCAAGTAATAACGCGTTGACGGGTCACGTGCGTAAGCTCAATAGTTGACTAAGTCACGTGCGCAAGATCGAAGTGTTTACTACGCCACGTGCGCAAGATTGACCTGGGTGTCGTATGTAGTGGATACCACCATACGAGATACCTTGTTAGAATACAAACGATGAGACACCAGTGCTTGCACATCGAGTTCACTCTTCAACTAAACCGTAACACATGTGCATCTATCTGAACGTGGACAGTTCATTGTGACATATGTTTTTGTTGGCCCAACGAGAGCGCATTTGAAATGATCCACCATCGTCTAAACCATTATCAGTCAGGCTCGAGCTCGTCTCGCAACGGCTCAGTGTTAGCCTCCAACGACCGTCATCGGCCAGGCACCACCACATTTCTAACAGTGTATTACTGTTGCTGCGATAATATATTACCCAAGCAAGTTGCACCGATAAACTCGATTTGGACTGACTGCTGCATTATGCAATTGGTCCATGTACAACTTCTCTAATCACAGGACAGTATGAGAAAATCGTCGTTGAATTTGCTGCTCCTCTTTGTGGATGGTGGTTTCCTCTATCCACGAACCCCGGCCGAGTCCACGAACCGAAGGTTGGATAACACTGTGCGGGGTGGTATCGAGGCAGGGTGTTAAATGAAATGTCCGTGCTCCGCGTGGTTGGGGGATACGAATAACGTTAGGCAGTATCGCGAGTTGCTCCATTAAGTTCAAGTTATAAATACCTTGGACGATTTCTGAACCAGTGTTGGGTCCTATTTATTCGTGGTGCTGGCGTTGTATACGAACCTCAGCTAGCTAAGGCTTCCGCACCGCGCGGTGCGGTGTCGACCCGCAAGAAGTCAGTTATAGTCCCCGGTTTGTTGGAATCGGTGGGGTATGGACGGATATCTGAAACGGCGGTGGAGCCCTGTCCTCATCGGGTGCGTCGGAACGCCTCCCACCGGTTTGGTAGTCTTTCTCCTCCCCGGGTGTCTCTGCCTCTACGAGTTGCACAGCCAACGAACGACCGGCCAATGTGAATAGATGACTGTCGCACCACCATTCGGGGCCGTGTCGACCATTTGGGAATAACGGTTATAATCCCCGGCTTTCCAGAATTTCTGAAACGGGCACAGGTCCATATATCATGCTATGGTGGCGGTTCCCTTATGTCCGAGCCACAGCCAATATGCATCAAGCGATTTTTGTTGGGGTTCCATGTCGTGCGGAGTGATGTCGACACGGTAGGTTATCGTAATTGATCCCGCGTTTTAGGAGCTGTAGAGATTGCGGGGATTCGGGCCCTGTATTCCCCGTGAGCGACGAAAATCCCTCTCATTGATTGGCCATTATCCGCCTTGGTCGCCCTGTGGAGCTCGAACCAATCAGTGATTAGCCAGCGGGATTGCGTTTTTTCTCACCGTACAGGGTAGTGTTTTTCCGAGAAAGCTTTGGTTTTCTTCCCCAGTTGACGGAGGGATTAGAGATGTTGAAGCACTCCGGGGATGGGACCCTACACCCTTCCGAAGTGGACTGGTTCGACATACGAACGATGGGCAATCAGGAGATTGGCCGGTGGCGTTGGTATTTCCACACCGTTTGGGGAAGGGATCAACCGGGATGATATCCGTGTTCCTCCCCGGGTTGTCGAGGTTGTAGATGTGTGGATGGATTCCGATCCCGGCTTGTGACCTTATCGTGCCCGGGTTACGCTTACTCTATGTATGCATCTTAGCTACTGAGCGATCAGGCCAAAATGATATAGTAATATCTTCGTCAATATTAACTCGAGTCTGAAATTATTCATTAACTGTCAAAATTGCACGCGCTGTAGTCGCGTACTGTATGTACAAGAAGGGAACTATCTACACTGCTAGAAACAAGCAGCAGCGTTGAAATGGCGTTCGAGGAGTTGAATGACGAAGGCAGACATGCCATCGTGTGTCGCGCCTGAAACAACGTCAGCCCGTTTCTCCACGATCAGACATCGCGCATCGTGTCGATCTGGGAGGCTCGGATTTTGATGATACCATTATATCATGCATTGTATATTTCTGAAGCTGGCTCAGTGCTCGCCTCACAATGGCTACAAAGAGAAAACGCAGCGGACATGGTCAGCCACCTTACTGGCGCAGGTCGCTATATTGAGGTCATCTATCATAAGAGACGCGCTTGACACGTTCCGTCGCCAGACTAAACGGTCAAGCGGCGTGTGCTCGGGTTTATCGGATTCAAATCTGATTAATGAAGCTCGGAATCGGATTAACATCAAAAACATTAGCTACTAGTAGTAGGACATACTGTTTATTCTATATCGAACTCTTGGCATTACCTTCCATACTGTACGCGCACACTATGATATTGGGTGATTACTCTTTTTTACTCTACCACGTATTGAGTCAAACAATTTGACGTGCTGCCCTGCCCTACCGAGTGCATAGGTGGCAGCGGTTGCCGGCACCCATGCGGAGCGCTTCCATTTATGTGTAATCGGGGAACCATGCATGGCTGGCAATATATTATAATAAAATTAAAATGCACTCCAGCGGTGAGATCAAAGATTTTGTCAAAACAAGTCTTTGCAAGCTGTGCACGATACTCCGATCGCGCGTATTACGGGTTGTGTGTTCTCATCAAAGATTTAGATCGGCGACTCCCCCTTGCGTCTACAGGGTAGCTATCAGGGCCAACAGGCTGATGTTAGTCAGTCTGTGCGCGGAAACTATAAAACCCGTTTTTGAGGGGGACAAAATATGACAGCTGTGAAAGGAAATGCATCAGGTTATCAAGTGACTCCTCTAAGTCGAATACGGGGGCGGAGGGCTTAAGGACGTGGGGCCTGGGTTTGATCCAGAGGGAGCCGGGGGGACGGGGGAGGCGGGGGGATGGGCGGGACAGCTTAATCGTTTCGTGGAAACTACAAGATCTATCCTGTAAAATGTACAACTGGTGGGGAGAGGGCGGAGCGTTCGAGGGGGTAGGGGGGGACGTTGGGGGGGGGGGGGGGGTCGAAAGGGTCACAAACAACATCAGGTCGCATAGATGCAGGGGTTTGCTATGCGCATATGCTAAGTCTAGGCGATAATAAAGGTAGCGGAAAAAAGGAGGCGTCAAGGGGGGGGGGGGGGGGGGGGGGGGGGGGGGAGGGGTGAGTTGCAGCAGCGGCACATTTAATATGTAGCGTTAGGAAGATAATGAGGTGATATCAAGTGCGTGGAAGTGTTTATTACGCTGGGAGATTGGGATGCTAGGTGGGGCGTTTGGAGAAGGGGAGCGGAAAAAAAAAAAGGAGGGGAGGGGGGGGAAGGGGCGGGGTCGGGGAGAGGTGTGTGGAGAATCGATTTGAAAAGGTTTGGGTCACATATACTACAAAAGAGAAGAAAAAAACGCTTCAGGTGTGACATGAAAATTTTGGTCGAAGCTCATGTTTGCAGGCTTGCGTATGATACTCCGATCGCGCGTTGTAAATATGTAGAGGCTTCTGTATGCGTGGTGCTAGGTCTAAGTGATCTTGGGGGTGGTGGGGACGGAGGGGGTGTTAGGGGGGGGATGAATAAAAGCTACGTTCCATAGATGGCTAGAAATAATATGATGTGTTATCAATTGCGTAAAAGTGTTAATTACTCTTGCCGATGTCGATTGTAGGTGTGGTGTTCAAACAAAATAGCGGTGAAAAAAATTGAAAGCGGGGGAGGCGGCAATGAAATGAAGCTACGGCATGGATGGCTACAAAAGCAATTGGGTAAGGTCAGTAAGCTGGTAGTTTTTACTATTCTGGCAGACTTTGATTTTAGCTGGGGCATTTGAACAAGAGAGATCGGGGAGGGGGGGGGGACACTTTAATATCGTCAAAGGGACGAATGGGACGTTTGTAGCAAGAAGAGGTCCCTCTGTATCACCTGCCTGATATTGTGTGATCAGCAGATCAATAATATTCCATGATGACCGTTTTGAAGCTCGTTTATATGCCTACTGCATATTGCCATACACGGACAGGGTAAAGGGAAATATATGTATGATGGAACATTTAGACAGAGAGCTTCCCAATATGACGACCACTTTGGAGTAATGTATAGATTTGAAACCCAGCCGCATAGTGCTGCTATATGCTACTACGGTAAATACTGAGATGCCTAATGCGTGCCTAATATATATTCGAAAAAAATTGTGACACTCCAGCTGTGAGATCGAAGAATTCGTCGAAATTCCTCTTTGCAAGCTGCACACGTGGCCACTCAGATATTCCCATGATCGTCAAAAGCCCGACCTTGACGAACGTCGGAACTGGTGTAAGCTATATCGATTAGAGGGATAGGGTTTACAAAAAATCTTGTGATATGGTTACCTTGGCGAAGGTCAGTACCTCAATAGAGATAGAGACAAGGTCGGCGTGGCATACGGTATATGATGGGCGGAGACCACACAGCGAACTTCTATATGAACGCCACGAAAGATGGCCTTCGAACAGTTGTGTAGATAGGTCAGCGTCTATATCGAAAACGTATGTGCAGGCAGAACATACTTCAAGGGTTATTCAGATAGAGTTGCGCCATCGAAAAATAATTTTTGAATTCTACGGCGGTGCTGCCGGTATCGTTGCGCCCATCACAACACAACCTCAGCCCGCCCTCTTAAAAACGCTTTACACCGCGTGTATATCGTTAACCATTGGAACTACTAGTATCACTATTTCAAAATTTATAGTTTGCGTGTTATATGCTGTGGCGGCAATATCAAACCTCACAGCATGCAAGGGTCTCACGGTTAAACGCATCAACGGCATCATCACACACCTAGCCGTTGACTTAAAAACACATAAAAATATAGACCAAACGTTGTTGGCGACAGTACCAGGAATCGACATACACGGGGGGCTTGTGAACACACAGCACCTACGACCCCGCAACCCTTCTGCTACTGCTGCTACTACTGATACTGCTATCACGCTACTACATATTTTCATGTTTCAACGAACCACCACTATGATCGCTATAACACTGCCACTATGACTAAACGACTATACCTATGTCCGACTGATTCTACGATAGCCCCCCCCTATCAGCGGGTTTTTTTAACCCCTTCAGAGCCCCCGAACCCCTCCCTACACTTAGTCCAAGTAATTTTGTCCCCAAAAACGGGTTTCCAGTCGTGAAGAAGTTAACGAACATTTCATGGCCGCTACTACTGCTACCACTGCTAATACTTTTACTTCTATAAGACTACCACTAATCATATTACAACCAACTACCACTGTTGTCACTATACCACTGCCATTATTACTGTACTTCTATACCTGCGTCCGACCCATTTTACGATATCGCCGCCCCCCCCAACATACGATATTCTTTAACGAACGTTTCATGGCTGCACGACACGGGGAAAGTTGCAACGAAAATCAGTGTCCATATATGTACATTTCCCCCGATCCCTCTTGTTCAAAAGCCTCAACTAAAATAAAAACCTACCCGAGTAGTAAACACTACCAGCCACCAGATATCATGTCATTATCTTTCTAGCCATTCATGACGTAGCTTTCACTCGGTGCCCCCCCCCCCCCCCCCCCCCCAACGCCCCCTCCTTCCCTACCACCCGGGCGATAGCCTCGACTTAGCACCGCGCGTAGAACAAGCCTCTAGAAAAATGGTTCCAACGCGCGATCAGGGTATCACACACAAGCTTCCACAGATGAGTCTGGACCAAACATTGTTTGTCCCGGCTGGAGTGAACTTAAGTATTATGTGTGACCTAAAGGTCTTGAAAACATTTCCCCCCCCGCCCCACCTCTCATATTTCTTCTCTCGATCTTGCTCAAACGCCCCGATTATTGTCGAAATTCGCCAAGGTAATAAAAGCTTCCACACACAGGATATCATCTCACTACTTTGCTAGAGCCACTCATGCTGCTGCTGCAATTCCCACCCCCCCCCCCCCCCCTGTCCCTCACCCCCAACTCCCCCTCCCACCCCACCACCCGAACCCATACATATATGCCACCTGAAGTCATTACCTTCCCCCATCCCCCCCTTCCCCCCTCAGCACCCCACCCCCACCCCCTTGAACGCTCCGCCCTCTACTCACTGGTTGCACGACTCGCAGGATATACATGATAAACTGGTGCATTCTTTCTAAATCCGTCACATTTACCCCCTTAAAAAAATGTATAGTTTCCGCGGACAAATTGAGCTGCCCCGCCCGTTCCTCCTCCCCCCCCACTATTTCATTCAAATAGAAGCCACTACCACTACCAATATACTAAAACCACTACGATCGCGACTACGCGTGTTGTGTCAATTTTTGTGGGTTGGGGGTGTGGGGAGGGCGTTTGTGTCGCAGGTAAGAGGGGAGTGGAGCTGAGGGGGGGGGGGGGGGGGGGCTAACAGCTTTAGGTCGCATAGTTGTATGTTGGTTAGGAGCTTGCTATTCGCGTGTGCCAGGTCTAGGCGATAGTGCGGGTGGTGGGGAAGAACGGAGAGCTAAGCGGGGGGTATGAATTGGACCTTCGGCATGGATGGCTCAAAACGTAATAAGGCGAGGCTAACTGTCTTGTAGTATTCATTACTCTGGCAGACTTCTCATTGTAGGCGGGGCAGCGGAAGAGACCAATACGATGGAGGAGGGACGATGGGAAGGGCGGGGATAAAAACCCTTTAGGTCACACGAAAATATATACCTGGGAGGAACTATACTCAACGTTGTTGTTCTAGCCGATGGTGCGGGTGACGGGGAAGCGGGGCGTTCTCCAGAACGGGTGCGGGGTGAAGATAAGTTGGTTGGAGCTACGGCATGGCTGGTGGGATAGGTAATGCGGTTGGATATATAGTATATAATGCGCCATTTCTTATACATCCGTCAGTGTTTTTCCGCCTCAAAAAAGGGTTGCACATGAACATCACGTATATACATACATATATATATATATGACTTTCCTCCCCACCGACCTTAGAGTAAATTTTGGAAATGTTGGGTACCTTGCTCTAACACGTATGTGGAACATTTCGTTCGCATCCAACTCCCTCCAACCCCCGAAAAAAACAAATAAAAAACCGCATAACACAACAAAACACACCCCTCCTGCACCGCCTTTGCACAAATCGACCCCACCGGCCGACCACCTTACGGCGCTTCGCTCTTGGTGTAAGCAATGCCTGCCCGGTTGGCGAAAACCTGACGTACTCTTTCCTGGCAGTGAATGCGAGCACATGTTGTGTACAAAGTCTTCCCCGAACCCCTGCCGACCCGTCTAACATCAAAGCCTGCCAGACATTGGAATGCTACCCGGCAGGTATTAATATCGGTATTTTGTTGGACCGATCCATTGGGGAGATCCAAAAAAAAAATGATCTTATCTTTTGTTTTATGCTCTTCTTGAACTTGAAATGCACGTCACGCCCGCCTCCCACCCCCCCCCCCCCCCCCTCCCCCCTCCCCTTTTCCCGAGCACCCCCACAATTGGCAAGACCTAGCACCACGCGTACGGCAAAATCCTATACATTTGTGCGAACGAACAATATTGGGATATCTCCCTCCACCCCGCCCCTGCTTCCGCCTACCCCTGTGCGAAATCCCCACTGTCTGTCCCTTAACCGGTTGCACGACATAAAGGATACACGTGATAAACTGATGCATTTCTTCAACATCCGTCATTTTTTTCCTCCCTCAAAAAAGGGATTACAATTTCTGCGTAGGGATTGATTTATATCATCCAATTTCAACCTGGTACACGGTATACTATACGAGGAGTCGCGAAACTATGTTAATCACAATCACACCCTGAATTACGCGAGACCCGAGCATCATATACAGCTTGCAAAGATGAGCATCGGCGAAATTTATGATGAGAGGGTCCAAAGAAGTATGTTGGAGCCAAGCAATAATGGCGGCGGCATTGGATTGTGACCCCGACTGTGCCACGCGCGATTGCAAGAGATTCTGCTGTCGATGTCCAATGGAATAATGCGTTCGGTGCCTCCGTGATGAAATACACCAGAATGTGGACGAGAAAGGAATATTCATATATAGACTATAGTATGATATATATATATTGTCTCGGCGAATCACAAAAAACGGCAGCCGTACGGGAACACGCAGAGCATTGCTGACACCAGCAAATTTGCTTAGTAGACCAGCCGATTAGCGTCGATTCGTCATTGATTGAGAAAGCAACACGAAACAACTCAGTTGTGTAAACTGTGCATTGGAGCTTAGTCGCGTTTAAGGTCCCTGCAACCCGCCCCAACGGACTTTGATGATAGGAAGTCTACCACAAATGCAATGCCTTGCGCAACCGGAAAAAGTGTGCAACTATGTTAGCGCTCATTAAACAAAGAGCTTGCTGCCTCCTCCCTTGTCTTTTGAAATTGAGTCCTTAGGAGGGGAAGAGTGCCTAGCATTGGTACAACTGACCTGGCCAGCACGTAGTCCTTGTCTAATCGATGACAACAAACACCACGTCGCGTTGCGCACAACAAGACCAATACGTGTTTGAAAAGTGTCAAATTTCGACAACACGAAATAGGCATAGTAGCGCGATTATTGCTTCGGCAATGTTTGAACGATATCGAGTGACCAGTCTTTCGTCAAGACCCGGCTTACGGGATATACTTGTCCTCCTACCTGCGCACACCGTGTCAATTGAGCTCTAGCGGAGTATCGGTGGAATGAAAAGCGGACGAGTCTCGCCGGAGTAACCGTTTCTGTCGATGTTGGTGCTGGCACGAAATCGTAAGACCGTCAACCCGAATAGGCGAATCACTCGCGCAAGTGACCCCGAGACACCGGGAAATAATGCCAATAAATCTAACACTCCCACCCTTCCTAAGGTCTAAATTCTAACTGAATAGTTCAATGGGCAACCCCACGGACAAGCTTTGCGGATATTCCTCTTTGCAAAACAAGGACGACGCTCCGACGATTTCGAGGTGTTGAACCCGCCAGTCACGAACACAGTATTTTAGCAAAAACGAATGTCTAATAACCTCGTCACGAACAGAAGTCACATGGGGTCTAGTACACGGAAAATGTGCGACTGATGACAGTGTATTACAGCTTATGTTGCCCCAGTCAAACCTGTCGCTCGCGGTGCCGTTCCCGGTGGAGTAGAGGGCTGTTGCTGCTAAGCCGTTAATCGCGGATGTGGCATAAGTTTATACCGTTTTAAATTGCATATCGACTATCAATAGCTCTAAGCTCGTGGCTCGGGATACCTTCGTCCTTGCAGTAGCAGGCTATGATCGGCTAGTGGTATAGGCACGGACCCAACATTTCGTTTGCGCTTGGCACCACCCCTACGTATGCATCAATTTTGTGCTTCCTGGCGACTGTTTACTAGTTTTGGATTTAGGGTTGTTTCGTACATGATTTCTGCGTATGGCCGCCCGCGCCATGCCACCTCCAAGACCACTGTAGATTGTTCGTTTTTATTATTTTTTCGGTTTTGGTTGCAATATATATATATTTTGGATATTCTTTGTTTGCATGGGCCACAACCGGCGTGTTCACTTGCACGGTGGGTTCGTCTGTCGGGTGTTGTTTCGCTATTTATGGCAGATACATCACCACCAGCGACGAATACCCGACTCACAATGGTGCGATCGACCAAGACGCTAAAGGCCTTATTGTTGGCATCTATATGTGTGGCCGTGAACGGTGAGCGAAAATGAACATTTCGTCCCTTGTTCAATGTATGGCTTGCAAAAGTTTCATCAAGTCCAGGATGTAAGGATCGCAATACCATCTTGGTAGAACACAAACTGGTATCCGGCGAGCCTTTCGTACACCGAAGAAACCAACAACACACCAAACCATGAAATATTCACGGCCATGCTGGCTTACGTGACGGTTTCCGGGTGTTTCGGGGTTCAGGATGTGTGATATCCAACCCCACTAACCCGACGGAGAAAAAAACGATAAAATCTGAAATCCAGGTGATGATGGTGCATGAGCATGTTACTGACTCCTCTATTCCAACACGTTCACGGTGGTGCCTGTCTGTCTGATCCTGACGCAGGTGTCAACGACTGTCTTGTGACATGCTCATCAACATACAAAGTGTGAGTGATAGCGTTCCATACGTTTGCTGTGGGAAGCGATGGGTAGCTCAGGGGGATTTTGACTTTCCCCTCAAGCAGTATCTTGCGTGACGTACCATCATCGTCTTTAGTTGAAGAATCTTTGCAGAGTGGTAGGCATATGTGTACATTGCACATGAACACTCGACTCAACAATTCGGTTAGTCTATTTTTGCAATATATTATGTGCTGTCGTTTCGTGTATGTACGTCTTACCCCAGAATTGCTCGCAAAGGGGACGGGCTAGGAATCCCACTGACGCGTGTTTCCGACGACTTGGTGTTAAGGAACCCCGTCACTGACAACCAAATTCACAAGAAAGTGCTAACTATATCGCAGCTCGCGTCAACCTCATGAGACAATGCCTGTCTCCCCTTTGTTGCTCCTTCTTTCAGGGATCTCTCCGACTGCAACCTCACAGACAATGATCTCCCTGACCTCAAGGCGTGTTTCGACGACATTGGGCGCGGCGGCATCATCGAAATGTACGTTTTTCGTTTCGAACATGGACGAGAAAATCGCCAACACATTGAGTTACCGCTTTTGTGTGGCACGCAATGCCAACCCAAGCTGTCAGGCGAGCAATACCTGCGAGCCTGTCCATGAACGTGTCACCGAAAATAGTAATATTAAATAGGATGGTAAGGGTGATACGATAGGAAGGGGTGGACGATCTCTTTTGGAAGATCCCATCCTGAAATCTTGACACCGAACGGAAACCCAAACCAAAGAGTGACAAGCCTTCGAAAATGCAGCTCGGTGAAGAATGCTAGATATGATGTAAGCATTCAATGAATGACAACGTGAATCTCCTGCAACATGTGGTGTTTCCCATATGAGGAGTCCGGTGAAAAAAAGCGGAATGGTCTCAAACATGCTGCACCACTTGTCAATGTACGCCTGGCTTTCGCTTGGTAATATATCGATGTCCTCGCTGTTTGTCCTTTTAACGGCCGATAACTCGACCCTGTGCATGATTTCCCTGAATACTGCTGAGTTCAGTAATAGCAAAACGGTTTATCACTTGTTGTGGGTGGCCGGTCTGTTCCTTCGATGTAAACAAAGAACACGTTCAGCGGCGCTGTCATATGCTCTCAGAACCTCGCCAGGAGCGGCGCGGTTTTACATCCTGATTTTTGCTCTTCGGAATATCTCTGTTGATGTAGCAGGACAGGAGGAAAGGTTGGCTGTCAACCCTGAGCAAGTGAATGAAAATGTAGCTGTGAGAGTTTCCAACTTTTTTCGTTGCGTGACGCATGGTCAATGGAAATCAAAGCGAAACAATACCTGGCGGTGGTGACATTCTATGTGGATTTATAAATGTCATTGTGGCGCGCAGATATCTCCAGAACATGTTTCGGGACCAACGAATAGCATCATGAATACGGTACACATGCAGCCTGCATTTGTTTGAGTCATTCTACGGTAGCCCGCCAAAATATTCTTCAACGACATCGCAGACTTTGAAACCAGCTCCCGGCAATATCTCCTCACATATGCTGCCGCCGGAAAACTCCGAAGTCATCGTTTGACAACATCTCGGATACAAGAAAGTACATGAACATAGTTTTTTCATATACTCCTTTGTTGTGTGAAGCAGCCATGAAACATTCCTCAAAAAACATCACCGGTTTTTTAGGGGCTATCGCATAGTAGATCAGTCTTTACTCCTGATGGGCTTGAAACGGTCCTGAAATAACAAACCTGCCGCACACGTCCTACATATCCTCCCGTTTGTTCCGCGTTAGGAGTCACGCCTTTATTTAGCTCATGCCGATATCGCCATCTTGGTGCTTTGCGTTCCTTCCCTCTGGGATTACCAGAAGGTGAACCAGTGTGCCCGTAATCGCAATTACACTTGTTTATAGCCGCATCCAAAAAATATATCGTCTGTCTAACGACGTCGTTAAGCCAGTGGACAACGTAGCGGTCAGTCCACTTTGTGGAATTGACTCCGGTGAGCAAAGGACTGGGTATTCTCATGGTGCCTACGAGTTGGCAGCCTTGAGCACCCCTCAAACTTTCTCCTCGAGCTTACATGGCGTTTACATGTCGTTGGCGTTTCTACTTCCCCCGCATTGACCCCATCCTCGCGCACTGCCCCCAACGCGTTCCTTGCCATTATGCAGAAACATGCACAATCACGGTTTAACCAAGATACCAGCCGACCTGTTCCAGTCTATGGGCGCTGTACAAGCACTGTGAGTATCGGTTCCAGTCCCCCCTTCTCGCTCCATTTGACAGCCGGCCGTCAACTTCAGTTTGGAACACGATGCAGCACAAGCGATATTTACGGAAGGACGGCTATGTTGCCCTCGATGTCGCGGTCTTGTACTCGCCGCAGGTTCCGAAGCTCTCTGCAAGTGAAACGCAAAAGTTACTAGTACAGTACGATCATATTGTCGTGTTTAACCGGCAGTAGGGTAAGGGTCTCGTGTTTGGGGGTGCCCTACGGCCGTCTAGCGCTTGCTTCGGCCATTGGTGCGAACGGCCACTGAATAACGTTTGTCGTATAATCATTACGACGTGTGGTGGTATATGCCGCCTTTAGCGAACGATGGATGAGCTTGCTACTAAGAAAATGTTCAAGACCCTGACCTGTCACGGGTCCACACAACATGTTTCTACGCAGCGAATAGATGGCAGTGCCACGAAGTGCAGAAGCATTGCAGAAGTTCTTTTAATTTACTGCCACTTTAGTAGCAACCGTGAATATGCCCCGAACATAATGTTTCAATCCAATCCACAAACTCTGACAAACCCCACCTGCAGGAATGGCGGCAACGCGTGGCCAGTTTGTTTTTTTGTGGTAGGACGACTTCTTGCGTGCTTTGTTGTTATGGTCGATATGAGGCAAGCGTGACACCGGCACCTCCCAATCATTCCCCCCCGTCCACGTTTCGTATCCTCACCGACGGTGATCAAAAACACACCAAGAGAGCCGCTCGACCCACATGCTGTTCAGGGGTTACGTTTACCGAGTAACCAGCCTGATACGAACCGCTTATCCCCGGTGCCTTCGATGCCACTGAGCAGCAGCACTCCCCTCGCCTCGCAAGCCATCCCAGAATATGGGCGCAGACGAATGTTCCCGAGCTACTAACATGAAGCGCTCGATGTCTCACCACCACCACCCCGAAGCGTGACTTCGAAGGCATTTGTTCGAACATATACAGTAGCATTATCAAGAACATTCGCAAAATCATTAACATTAACATCATCACCAGCCCAAACACTGGTTTACCCAAAATCCTGTAACCCATGCTGTCTTCTCGCCGTTACCCCCTGTCGTTGTATAGGCTTGAACGCGTTCCACAATAAAGGTTTCAAAATGGTACGAAATCGTTTCTGAAAAGCGAGGGGGATCGTTAACCCGAAATCGTCCGAATTTGGTCATACTTTTTCACGATGGTTGCTGGGTATCTAGGCCACAGGATTGCTCGACCGGTAGCATATAGGTTTTATCCCTATACGTTGACTGTATGCTAGAAAATGATACGAATATGATAACGGTTGAGTGTAGTAGGGGTTTCCAGTGATAGGTTGGCTACATCGTAGCGGTATATCGGGATTGTGGATTTTTTTCAACATCAGTTGTGAGAAGCCGTAAGCTCCCAATTAAAGGATCTTGTGAAAAAAAATAGTCCAACTTTTTCGCAGCACACGAACTTGCCTTTGGGCGTCATACATTATTTGTTGTATAGAGAATCGTGCGACGCTAGTAATTCAGGCAGGTTGACTCCCCAAGCTATAGAACCATCGGAGAGTATGGTAGTTTAACGAGTGTTTTTATTTTGAGGTTTCGGGCATTGAAACGTTGGTCGGATTGCGTTAAAGTTTCAACGCGGGTTCTGATGGTGAGACGTTGAGCTCCTCTTCTTGTTAGGAAGCGAACAACTTCTTAAAATTTGCTGCACTCATGGAGTTGGATGCCTCTAATATGCAGATAGCTTGAGCGAAAAACGTTCAACGCAAAACGCCCATCACTACATCACACGAAAACCTATTTCATACGGCTTTAGTTGTTGCCGTTTAATCAAGATGGCGACGGCGTTGTTTGTGTAGTTCTGTTCACGCTGCACGCGTAGAGGAACTATGACTGACCCTCTCCTGGGTCTAATAATTGAGCCTCTGCCGTCTCTGTTACCTGTTTCCCCCCGCCGTCGGTCTGTTGACGCTGTCGTCGTCCCTGCCAGGTGCATGAGTGCCAATACGCCCTCCACAATCGACAAAGACGCCTTCCAGCCTTTCGCGTCGTCCCTGGTGTTTTTGTGAGTAGAGGGATACGTAGCGGAGAATTGATATCCCGGAGCCTAGGTCGTGTCGTTATGGATGGAAGATCGGATATAGTGTCTCTAATCACAACGGTGTACGTTAAATATAGTACAAGTGTCGAATTTCTCGACTGAGAACGAACGCTGCTGTATGCAGTCTACCAGAGCACGCTGGTACATTTTTTCCACAGGAAAGTAATGGTCAACCACCAATGACGTGGGTATTAAAAAAGGCATCGATGTCGGCTTTACATTAGCCCGAGGGCAATTAAACCCTTCTGTCGCCTACGGTTGGATCGCTTGGGGTTGCAATTCATCGGGCCGACAAACTGTATAATGTCGCGAAAAGCCCCTTGTGTTGATATAATATTGATGGTCATAAGGGCGATCGCTAAATACCGCAGTGGAAATTTCTGATATACCTTGGTACCTTGTGAGTGCTTACCACATGGAGGGAGTCAACCATATCCTCGTGACACCCGTTAACATTCAATCTCCCCGTTTGTTTGAAACCGACTTGCCAAAACCGCGTAAGGTCTATGGCAAATTTTATGTGTAGCACGAATTTGTACAGGCACTAATCACGCAAACGTCGTCGACACCTCGGCTGCACGATGTCGACCGTGAAAGCAACTTGCTTTGTACCAGGTAGCTGATATTTTCAAGTTTTTCGACGATGTCGCAATGCACTGCGTGGACGAGACGTGTGTAAAATGTAGACTGCGATCCACGCCTCTTCAGGCTCTTATGGAACAGTATGCTCGACTCGGTACCGGCCGGCCTCTTCGACAACATGGGATCCGTCCAAGGCTTGTGAGTGCAGTACACGGTAAAGGTGTCATTGTTTGGGATATTTGTTCCAGGTAGAGCACGGAATCATTTGCGTTAGTGATCCCCTCCATGTCATGGCGCTCCTAACCTTTGGGGTTGTTCAAGAAAAAAACAAAAAGAATTCGCAACGGAATGTTAAGTCACTCTGCACCAAAAACAAAACACCTTTTAAATATTATTTTTCCCGTGAGGTAGAGTAAGTCGTGCCAGTGGCACAAACCCAGGAGTGAAATAAGGGTTGATATCCTCCCTATCGCTGCTACGGTCAAATACCAGGTAAGTCTTCTATAATATCTGGCTCTGGGTGAATAAACATGTGCAGAAACGATAGGTGCCTTGTCTTCATTTGCAGTAAGACCATTTGAAGTCTCCACATCAACGGTTACGTACGTGGAGCGACGCCTGAGCTTCACGAGGCCCGCCATGCAGTGCGCCGGTTAACCCACCGTTCTCGTCACAGCTAACTTCGATCAGTGTGGCGATTCATCTGATATATTCACTGGTATGTCTAGAACGTGCCTGTTCGAAGAGCCCAATCGAAAAACACGGATGAGGTCTCGCGTAGTACAACGATATCTATTGACTACTGCTGGTGGTACCAAAGTATGTTCCCTTATGCGTATGTCTCGTCGTAAATTCGGGGTGCCTTTGAACATTGGTGTGTCTTGGCTGTGATGCATGCAAACCGTTATGGCGGTAATTCACACACTCGTTTAGAACAGTTTGCTTCTAGGTAGTACTTCGGAGTATGTCCCAAATTCGGATCGAGCACCATAACAGTCCCGACCGAACGCAATATCGATATTTGCCGTTCAGACTTTGTTCGCGCTGCTACAATGCTTACCTGCTGGTGATTGATGACTTGAGCTCATTCCGTGAGTGGACCAACTTTGTCTGTCCAACAAGTCAATATTTAAAAATTTCTCAATGCGTACTAAGTCTGGGCAGCTCCCCCATAGTCGTGGACAGCTCAAAATGCCAAGCTAATTTCTGAAAAAGTAGTTGCACAAGGACGTTCGAACCTCGGAACATTGTACCATTTTGGCTTCAGATCGATCGATACGTAACGTGAACGTAACAATGGAATGATGCGTTATTAAATATTATCAGCATTTGCTTGTAGACACACCCAAGCTTTTCCGACTTCATCAAATATGTTGCCACCTACCATTGAAAAAGTTCCCTGCAATATGGAAAAAAGCTGGAAAAGGCCGAGTTCCTTGGTGAAAAACGAGTTGCACCCGGAGGGTTGACCGACGTTACCGCAACTATTGGACAGACACGTTCAGAGTTTTTCCATCGGGGAACGCGTGATCAAAAATTTGAATCATCATGTTTCATCCCTTAAGCGCCGTCTGATCTCGACCAAATACGTTAGACAAAATATGTACCGTTGGTTACATCCCCAACGACCGCAACGACCTCGAACCTGGACCAGATAACGAGTGAAATGAAATATATCTAAGCAGTACCCAAACAAGATTACACGTAATGTGAAACGCGTGCTACGACAGAAGTGTACTACTTGCTTCTGAGGTTTCACAACTTGTTGTGAGGTCACGACCTCTCCCAAACAACTGATAAGTAGAAAATATATTGATACCGGTCAAGAAATCCAATGGCCTAGGTACAAGACGAGAATCGTGCAAAATTTCCAGGGTAGTCCTCGGTACCGTTTATTTTGACGGTACCAGATCGGACGGTATTGCGAAATGACGGTACTTTTCAAACGGTTGACGGTATTTCGATTTCTCACGGCACCACTTTTGGCGGTACACGGTATCGCTGAATTTGACGGTACTTTTTCGGCGGTATCGAAAAGTGACGGTATTTTCTAGACGGTAGACGGTTTTTCAATATTTGACGGTACTTTTTGGCGGTACTGCAAAACGACGGTACCGGTCCCGGTACTGCTAAATTTGACGGTACTTTATTGAGGGTACTGAAATATGACGGTTCCACCACTGAGAAATACAGAATTACGAATGACGAAATACTTGACAGTACCTGCCGGGCGGCGATCAAGCATGCCGGCACCACCCCGTTGATGTTCCTGCATACCTATATAGAACGGACGAATAGAGGCTAGACTAATCGTCGAACCGTCAAGCTGACAAACTCACCAGCCTCACGCGAAACAACATTTAGACATTTAGCACCAAAATAAGACAATATAACAATACTACTACTGTAAAGTATAAAACAATAAACCCTAAAACATGAAAACATTCAATGAAAACCATCACCCTACAATCTTTGACGGTTCTGAATATGACGGTTTTTCTAAACGTGAAACGGTGCTTCGCTTATTTGACGGTACTTTTATGGCGGTGCTCCAAAATGACGGTACTTTTTAAACGGTTGACGGTTTTTCGATTTTTGACGGTACCGCCTTCGGCGGTACACGGTTTGCCCAAATATGACGGTATTCCGCCGAGTACCGGGACCGACGTACAGCACGGGGAAACTACCTCGGGAATTTTCCCGAGGACTACCCTGAAAATTACGACTACATATTTGTGACGAGTTTGAGAAATATAGGGAAGCCCATTCAGTCAGTACCGATTTCAAAGCCAATGGTGATACCTATATCATTGAATGCGTTTGGAGATGAAATCGAAACAACATCGCCGTCAGCATCATTACCACACACTAGGAAGCTCATTCGCACACGGATGTCGCCGAACTGTGTGGCACGTTTGCGTCAACGAACGTGTTGCATGAAGAGAGGCCGGCAGCCAAGAGTGAGGTTGCGCCGCGAAGGCGAAATTAGCCATGCGTTCGCCTCCGATATTAATGCAACCCTCTCGCCCTCCTCCCAGCTCAGCTTTTTCCTCCAAGAGGTAGATGTCTTACGACAGGAAAACGCCAACACTCTCGTTCTGTTGGCAGATGCTTAATTATTATCCAGAGGCGGCAGTCGCCATGCCAATGTGCGTTGCGGCCCAACATAGATGAAAAATGAGACTACGGTATAAACTTTACACAGTGCGCGGCGAAAGGCACGCAACGTTACACGGTTGTGTTGTCGGGTGCCTGTGCGTTCGATTTTAGACCACTTTCCGATGGTCCATAAATTTTGTACCACAAAGGAATCTTTCTGTAAATTCAATGCCATGAGGAACTCTGGGTGGTCTGATTTAGTAGGTTGGCATTTTTCAGGCAGCCGGTTGCGTCGGCGCTTGCCATCACGTTCAGCTGAATCACAACACAACACGGTGTGTATGTAGGCATCCCATGCGTCCCTCCAAAAACAAATTTATTCGCCCCCCGGGTAGCGACAGATTATGTGGAGCATACGATCGTTACCCAAAACAATTGTGTGAAAACTACTGCTCGCACAAACGCGAGATGGATTTCCGGCGTACCCCTGTTCCATGGTATTGAATAATCATCGACGACACAAACTATGTTGTAGATGGTGTACGACCGTTGACACGGTTTCATGTTCCCCCTTTCGCCGTCTTGTTGTGCCCGCCACGTGAAAAAAGGGACCTTTCAGGGAACTCCCTTACAAGCCTTCCATCCAACATCTTCGCTGATATGGGACTTCTGAATATCGTGTGAGTATCCCGTGAATCATTCTTCAACTATCTACACGCGCTTTTTGGATATATACTGCCGTTTCGGAGGCGATGAATGGGAGAGCAAGGTACACTGAGTGTAGCCAAACCACCCTATTGCCCCCGCAGTCGTCCAGGAAGAACGGTGCTTATCCTTAGCGGACAGGAAAATACGGGAACGCCCGAAAACACGTCGATTACCTTAAGTAGTCAAGGATGGGTTCACCGAGAATGTTGAGGTATTGGAAGGTTGAGGTGTTTCTGGTATTAATACGTTCGCGGTCTGCGATAGATGAGCACCTCATTTTTCTGAGGTCCCTCAGCTTGTGGGCTTAAGACACTTCCCAACGAACTGATTGGAAAGAAGTATTGAAATGCTACCGGTCGAGAAATCCCATGGCCAAGGTAAGGCACAAGACGAAAATCGTGCGATATTTTTTATTATTGCTGACGATTTGGGGTTGAGGAGCCCCTTCATTCCGTACCGATTTCAGATGAAAAGTGATACGACCTATATCGTAGAACGCGTTTGGATATGAAATGAAGACATCATCGTCGTCAACATCATTACCGCACACGAGGAAGCTCAGTTTGACACAAATATCTCCAAACGGTTTGGCACGTCTGCGTCAACGAACGTGTTGAATCAAAAGAACCCGGCGGTCAACAGATAGGTTTCTATGCTAAGACCAACACGGTCGGGCTTTCGATTCCAATAGCGATGCAACCCCCCCGGCTTAGATACTGTCTCTAAACGGTAGCTGTTGTACGACGGGAATACGCCTATACTCGCTCTGTTGGCAGATGCTTGATTCTTAGCCAGAGACGGTTGTCGCCGTGCCAATGCGCGTTGATGTCCAACGTCGACGAAAAATGATAATCCGGTTTAAACTTTGCACAATGCGCATCGAATGACACGCAACGTACACGGTCTTGTTGCCGGGAGCCGATGCGTTTGGTTCTAGACCATCTTCCGACTGTCCATCCCCCGTGTACCAGAAGGAAAACTCCTGGCAAATTAGATGCAATTAGAAACTCCCGGTCGTCTGAACTGCTAGGTTGGCGTTATTCAACCAACCCGATTGCGTCTGTCTTTCCCATAACGTTCAGCTGAATCACAACACAACACGGTGTGTACGTAGACATTTCCTGCGCCCCTCCATGAACCAATTTGTTTGCCCCTCGGATAGCGACAGATTATGTGGAGCATTCGATCGTCACCCATGAAAATGTGAAAAATACTGCTCGCACGATCGCGAGATGGATTTCCGGCGTACCCCTGTTCCATGGTATTGAACTATCATACCACTTTGTCGTCCAAGGTATCCCCTCGGGGGGGGGGGGGTGGATTTCCGGCGTACCCCTGTTCCATGGTATTGAACTATCACACCGACGACACAAATGAAGTTGCAGCTGGTGGACGACTGTGGACGCGGTTTCATGTTTCCCTTTTCGCCGTCTGGTTGTCCCCACCACTCGAAAAAAGTGACCTTTCAGGGAACTCCCTTGCATCCCTTCCATCCAACA
Organism: Undaria pinnatifida; assembly: GCA_012845835.1. Lineage (NCBI taxonomy): Eukaryota > Phaeophyceae > Laminariales > Alariaceae > Undaria > Undaria pinnatifida. The sequence goes on from JABAKD010000023.1 coordinate 1,696,366, forward strand.
TCTTCGCTGGTATGGGGCATCCGAAACTTCTGTGAGTATGCCGAGAATCATTTTTCAACTTTCTGCACGTGCTTTTTGGATATAAACTGCCGTTTCAGAGGAGAGAACTAGGAGAGTACAGTACACGGAGTGTGGCCAGACCACCTTGTCGCCTCCGGAGTCGTCCAGCAAGAACAGTCGCTTATTCTAAGCGGGGAGGAGAATATGGGAGCACCCGGCGACACGGCGATTGCCTTGAGTAATCAAGGCTGTTGATGTTTCAATGTTTTACATGTTTCTGGTATTAATACGTGAGGCGCTCTACGATAGAGGAGCACTACATTTGTTTCTGAGGTTCCTCGATTTAGGGGGCTGAAACCTCACCCAAACAATTTATACGGAGGAAAAAAAATGCTACCGGTCGAGAAATCCCATGGCTAAGGTAAAGTACAACACAAAAATTGTGCGAAATTTGTATATATTTCTGACGATTTTGGGTTGAGGAGCCCCTTCATTCACCAACGACTTCAGACCAAAAGCGATGCCTATATCGTAGAACGCATTTGAAGATGAAATCAAGACATACGCATCGTCAGAACCATTAACGCGGACGAGGAAGCTCAGTAGCACACGAATCTCGCCAAACGGTGTGGCACGTCTGCGTCAACGAACGTGTTGCATCAAAAGAGGCCTGCTGCGAAGGGTTTGGTTGCGCCGCTAAGACCAAAACGGCCCGGCCTTCGCTTCCGATATTGCTTCGACCCTCTTGCCCTCCCCCCGGGTTAGATATTTTCTCTAAGAAGTAGTAGCTTTTATACGACGAAAGTACCCCCACACTCGCCCTGTTAGCAAATAAATGCGTAATTATTGTTTAGGGACGGCCGTCGCCGTGCCAAGGCGCGTTGCTGTCCAACATCGATGATGAAAGAGACTCCTGTAATTTAATCTTAACCCAGTCCGCAGCGAATGGCACGCAAAGTACACGGTGGTATTGTCCGGTTCCTGTGCGTTTGATTTTTGACGATCGTCCGAGAGTCCTTCCACCGTGTACCACAAGGAAAACTCCCGGCAAATTCAACGCGATTAGAAACTTTTCAGTCGTCTGAACTGGTAGGTTCACATTTTTCGGCCAACCGCCTGCGTCGGTCCTTTCCACCACGTTCACCTTAATGAAAACACCATGCGTTGTGTATGTAGACATTCTCTGCGCCCTTTGATGAACAAATTGATTTTCTTCCAGGGTAGCGTCGGATTATGTAGAGCATTCGATCGTCACCCATAAAAATGTTAAAAATACTGCTCGCACGAACGCGAGATGGATTTCCGGCGTGTATCTCTATTACATGGTATTCAACTATCACCGACGACATAAAATAAGTTGTAGCTGGTGTACGACTGTGGACGCGGTTTCATGTTTCCCCTTTCTCCCTGTTGTGTTGTCACCGCCACGTGAAAATAGGGACCTTTCAGGGAACGCCCTGACAACCCTTCCATCTAACACCTTCGCTGATATGGGGCAACTGGAATTTCTGTGAGTAATCCTTGAATCATTCTTCAACATTCTACATGCGCTTTTTGGATATAAACTGTCGTTTAGGAGGCCAGGAATAGGAAGGCACAGTACACGGAGTGTGGCCAAACCACCTTGCTTCCCCTGAAGTCGTCCGGGCGGAGCAGTGGAATATTCAAAAAGGGCAGGAGAAATCGACAACACCCGGCGATACGTCGATTACCCCGAGGGGTCAAGGCTTGGTTCACGGAACATGTGGAGGTTTTGGATGATGGTTGAGGTGTTTCTGGTATTAGTAAACGACGCGTTGTTTTTTCGACAAGTGAGCACTATCTTCGTTTCCGAGGTTCCTCAACATGGCAGCTCAATCCTCTCCCAAACCCCGGACAAAGTAGAAACGTAAACTGCTACCGGTTGAAAAATCACATGGCTCAGGTACAAGCCAAAATTTTAAATACTGTTCAGAATTATGTCCAATTTAGTGAGGATTTCGGGTTAATGAGCCCATTCATTCAGAAACGATTTCAGGCCAAAAGCGATATTTTGTACACATATCAGAAACCACTACATGGCACCAAGACGGAAAGATAATATATTTTTTTGAACAATCTGTGCGTGGGAGGCGTTCCGCATGACGGCGTGTGACTGTTCAATGTCACGAAAAACCCCACTATCGTGTTACGGTTTCTACGACGCCCACTGTATGCAGCGTTTGGCATGTGGATAACTCTGTTATAGTGTCGCTGTTGTGGCCTCGCCTTCAGCCAAAAAAATACACATTCGGGCGGAATCCCATCCCACGACACGGGTCGCAAGGTATTGGGCATTTTTTTTTTTTCCCGAAACGAGCTCCTCAACTGACGAACTAGGAGTTTGTCGAAACAAAATGATTGAACCGGCTATAATTAATCTTAGGACAAACGCATAAAACTCTTGGTCAACTTTAGCGAACGAATTCCTTCGAAATCATGTGTTCGGGCGATGATGGTATTGAGTTGGTCATGTTTGGAGCTCAGAATACTTTTTTCAAATGCTGCACCACAACCAAACTGCCAGCATTGGCGATACGACGAATTCCACGTGCGTCAGAATACGCCTTCTTCTTGGTCCTTGTTAACGAGAAGGTGCATGTGTACAAGGCACCCCCTAAACCGGCAATCGTGAAAACACCGACCGAACACTATTTCAGCATTTTTTATTTTCATCTTTTTTTCGCAACCCTCGCACAGATATATTTATTATATAAATTAAAATACACTCCAGCTGTGAGATCGAAGATTTCGTCGAAACTCATCTTTGCAAGCTGTGTGTGATACTCCGATCGCGCGCATTACGAGTTGTGTGTCCTCATTAAGGATATAGGTCGGCGACTCCCCTTACAGCTACAGTGTAGCTATCAGGGTCAACAGGATGATGTTAGGCAGTCTGTGCGCGGAAACTATAAAACCCGTTTCTGAGGGGGACAAAATCTGACAGCTGTGAAGGCAAAGGGGGGGCCTGGTTTTGATCAAAAGCGAGCGGGTTTGGAGGGGGGCGGGGGGGGGGGGGGGGGGAAGGGGCAATTTGTGCATGTAAGCTATAAATCCTTTCGAGGGGATAAATCTGACGGTTTTGGCACCAGTATATTATTGGGGGCGGGGGGGGGGGGGGGGGGGGTTGGCACGGGGGGGGGGGGGGGGGGGGGGGGGGGGCAGCTCGATATGTGCCTGGAAACTATACATTATTTCGAGGGGATAAATGTGACATTTTTTGGAAATAATACATCAGTTTATCGTGTATATTCTGGGGTAAGTCGTACAATCAGTGAGTAAAGAGAGGGTGGAGTGTTCGAGGGGGTGGGGTTGGGATGGGTTGGGGGGGGAGGGTGGGGGGTGGGGGCGGGGGCGGGGGGCGGGGGGGGGGGGGGGAAGGGCTTTAGGTGAGGGGTTTGTTATACGTGTGGTGCTAGGTCTAGGCGAAGGTGCGGGTGATGGGGAAGAAAGGGGCGTTCGAGGCGGGGGGGGGGGGGGACACAGCGGCATGGATGGCTCTCGAAAGATAATGAGGTGATATCCTGTGCGTAAAGTGTTTATTAATGTGGCGGATTTCAATATTTGGTGGGGCGTTTGAGTAAGGGAGAGCAAGAGGGGGGGGGGGGGGGGGGAGATTTTCTAGGAGGTTTAGGTCACAAATGATATTCAAATACACTTCGGCTGTGAGATCAAAGATATGTATCAGCTTGTTATACGCGTGGTGCTAGGTCTAGGCGATCGTGAAGGTGGTCGGAAAAGAGGGGGCGTTGAAGGGGGGGGGGGGGGGGGGGGGGAAACACAGCGGCATGGATGGCTCTCGAAAGATAATGAGGTGATATCCTGTGCGTGAAGTGTTTGTTAATGTGCCGGATTTTGATATTTGGTGGGGCGTTTGAGTAAGGGAGAGCAAGAGGGGGGGGGGGGGGGTTTAGGAGGTTTAGGTCACAAATAATATTCAAATACACTTCGGCTGTGAGATCAAAGATTTGTAGCAGCTTGTTATACGCGTGGTGCTAGGTCTAGGCGATCGTGTAGGTGGTCGGAAAAGAGGGGGCGTTGGAGGGGGGGGGGGGGAATGATTGAAACCTTCGTCATGGATGGTCAGAAAGATAATGACGTGGTATCAACTGCGTATAGGTGTATATTACTCAGGCCGATTTTGACTGTGAGTGGGGCGTTTGGACAGACTGGGCGGAAGGGGGGGGGGGGATCGGGGGACGGAGGGGCGGGGGGGGGGGAAGGGTTGGGGTTTGTTATGAAAAAGAGGTCAGTGGAGGGGGAGGGGAGGGGGGGAGGGGGGGGACGGCGGGCGGGACATTTCAATATGTGCGCGGAAACTGTAAATTCTCAAAGGGGACAAACCTGACGATTGAAGCAATAAGACATCCCTTTATATCATCTGGCATGTAATGTTTACTATTCTAGAAGGTTTGATGTTAGATGCAGCATGCAACCCAGTGTTTAAGCGTAGTAAATAACGTGTTAAATCTTCATAGTTTGTTGTTGTATGATACATCGATCGGAAGCTAGAATATTTTATAGAATATTTGTAGGTACCATTATTTTCTGACATCGCTAATTATAAGAAAGAGATACGTATTGTCAAATGCAACAGGCGAGGTGTTGTGGTCATGCACTGTGTTTGTCACCATCATCATACAGTCACCATTATTATCGACATCGCTAATTATACGCAAGAGATACGTGTTGCCAAATACAGCATGCGAGGTGATATATGTGGCCATATGCTGTCTCCGTCATTGAGCTTTAGAGGGAGGGATGCGAATCGACGCTTGGTATACATGTGCTCAATTACGTTACCTCATTAGTCATACTTGGTATACACGCGCTCAATCACGTTACCTTGTTAGTAATTCTTCGCTTGGCATAGGTGGGGAGGCGATCATGCAGACGGTATGTACGAAATACCCTACGTAATGGGTTGGTAAGTATATATAATATATGTATATATTTACCCCGCCTATAAAATCTGCTGCTTTCCGATGGCCACGTGTGATATATCAGGTTCCTGAGTGAGAATCAATTATCAAGCCTGCCCGTGGACGCCTTCACGGGTTTACCGTCTATGGTACAAATGTGAGTGAAGCATATACCACTCCCCTCCCCTATATACCGAAACAAAACGGAAGGAAATGCCATTACAAATAATTGAATAAGGTATTTAGCGGATGTTCTGCCTTTCTGGGCCAAAAGGGTCGCACGTTTGGAACTGGTATCCGCACATAGAGATCTCCAATACAACTACATGAATGCCACGGTTTTATGTATTCATGCCGAGCGGTGGGGCCATAGCCTCTGGGGGGCATGACCGGCTGCACCGTATTTGCAGGTGTCGTGGATAAAATATCGTTATCCATTTGGAACAATTTATTCGAGGGTCGGCAGTTCTAACCGATTGGGGTTCGAGCTACAACATATTGCACCCTTTTCCGCAGTACCAACGGTCGCTTTGAAGTACTGCCGATGGAAACGCCTGCACTAGACAGTAAATCCTTTGAACTGGCAGCCACTACTAAAAGACGCGAGACACGAGGTGAAGGCTTGTATATTTATGTTCGAGTATTTGCTGGTGTAAACGTTGGCCAGATTTGGCGGTGTGTACCGTGTACGCCTTAGATTTTCCTGCCTATGGCTTATGTCGGTTGCACTCCTAGTTACATCGTCGGGGAACGTGTAAAGTACTGAGAGCGCTGGTACATCGAGATAAATTCTAAATCCTTAATTAGTTCAACTAAACTCAAGCAAGGAGTTCAGAATGCCCCTATATCAGATGTCACGCGTGGACGGTATACTTTCTGCGCCAGAAATTTTTATTGGGATCCCTTTTTTCGATCCGAATCGACAGGAAATTGAATGACAACGTTTTGACGTCGCTGCCGGAAGGAATATTCGACGGAGTGGGGTCTAATGTCGGTTTGGGGGACCTGTGAGTGCCTCTCCGTCGTGTCGTTGATCGATCTTGCTGACTACCAACAACGTAAGCAATATTACGCAGACGTTCGCTACGTATACTCATGTGGCCCCTGTGTACACCTGTCATTTTTCTGACGGCCCAGATACAAAATCGTTGAAAATGCGACCTGATTCAACAGCACGTCATTTGTGCACATCATATGCGAATCACGACCACAACAGTTGGTATTGCATTTATCGAGCACAACAGGGGCCTATAACTTGTCTTCGTTAGTCAAACACAACATTTACAGTATGGTCTCCTCCACACGCTTCGCCGACGTATCTCTACCTTTCCTGTTGCACCAACCTCAGGGATATGTCAGGAAACGCGGACCTGCAATGCACTCCCGCCGCGTAAGTGATGTAGGTGGGGGGTTGATGATCAAAATGTTCGGTGGTCGTAGACGCGTATTGATGAAAGTGTGTTCTTGCTAGCAGCCTATTGTTTGTCCTCGATTCCAAGCAATCGTACGCAGCTGTAATACTTCGGAGGGATGCCATCATGCCGGAGTTGTTCCGCCCTCGCATTGGTTGTGAGGGACGGGTGCATGACGGAGTTGTTCCGGCCTCTCATTTATTGTTTACTCGACAACGTATTTAACTGTCTCCTGCGCGGATGTTACGCTGATAGCGACGGGAATCATTCCTCGTGTATGATGTGACTGGCGCGCGTACGGACAACTTTTCCCATTCCGACGATCTGGTCCATCACGAAGACGTCCTCACAACTTCAACCGCCTTCTTGCGTCGGTTCGAAAAACGCAGAACCTTCATGGCCGACTTCCTTACTGTCACCGCTACACTGGCCGACCCCTCTGGAGTGTGCGGCAAGAATAAGCAGGGCACATGATGAAATGTCGACCTTAATGTAGTGGCGCCAGCGACGAAGAAGGTCTACCGGTGTCAGAGCATGGACATCATCTTGTCATCAACGGAACTTTAATCAGGGCGTTTCGGTGCATTGGCGAAGGGGCACCTTAAATGCCATATTTTTCGGGGACCATGCATCGACCTAAGGTCGATAACGTACCGAGCATTCTGCTGGGCCCTGATACAATCAATCAACTGGGTGCGTTGTTGACATCCATTGATGTCCCCAGTGTCGGACAAGACTTAATATCTATGACGCCTACGTACCCGATGATAACGGTAAGTTTTGCACAACATGTCTGTGCCCCGTCGTTTATCGTGCCCTCTGTTCCCTGCCGCACGCGCGAATTGACGAACAGAATGTGCCCCAGCCATCGCCGTTACGTGTGCAGATGGTCAATCTTGTGCCCCTGGAGCAGAAGGTTTCACCTGCGGCGGTAAGATGTTCTAGAAATATCTACTACTGTACCAACACTTCGCTACTGCCTTGGAGGTGTATAAACGTGTGCTCTGGTTTAGACGGCCCTAGTATAAGACATCGCGCTAAATTATCGCACAAACAGGACGTAGGGTAAGAAAATGAAGGGCAGAATAACAAGCACCTTTTCAGAACGTCCACCGTGAGCGGTTCCGCTCCAATAAAGACTCGACATGCCATGCATTGCTGAGATTTTTCATGTTTGACGACCCATATTCTTCTTACATGGAACAGGATGGGAACGGTACAACCTAAAGTATAAGGAGGTCTGAACTATTTCACATGTTCACGTATGAGCCTCTGGTATGACTTCCGGGTGTCGAACGAGGCAGACGACGCTCACGACATACCGCCGAAACGAGCCCCTTGGTGCTGCGTCGGGACGAACAACAGGGTAAATATGTCCCAACCAGCGTCATGTAACCCAGCGTCATCAGGGACCAAAGCTCGACTCTACCCGTAAACATCGAAAAATTATTTCCCTAATGGGAAGAATACTGGCGCAACGCCTACCTCAGCAAAGGCGAAACCGTCACCATTGACAACAACAAGTTTTTTCCACGGGACGTTCGGGAGGCATATTCACTGTATGCATACCTGTCCTACGAGAAAGGCAGCGCGTGCCTTTTTTGAGTCACTTATCATGAGTACGTCCACACCTCACCCATTACTAGACAGGAAGAAAGTACAGAAATACAACCCCATGACTCAACGCTGATCATTGGAAACGAGAAAGATGTGAAATGCAATTATCATAAGAAATATATTTAGCACTTCCCCCCGGTCAAGCAGTCCGGTTGTCATAAATACCTTGGGGCATACAATGATACTCCCATGTCAGCTTTTGGCTTGACGGCGGCGTGTCAGCGTTCCCAAAGTTTCACGGGTTAAAACAACTTTTATTCGTTCAAACTTGTCAAAGACGCGCTAAACCCGTTATTATGCTTAAATCCTTCACGCCATCCGCCCTGATGCCGTGCCGCAAATTTGACCATGCAGCGTGCGACCCAGGGACCAGCATGTGCGGTGATCCCCACATGCAAGGCCTCCGCGGCCAGCAGATTGACTGGTCCGGTGTCGACAACGGCTGGTACTGCATGGTCTCCGACCACGCCGATGGCTTCGATATCAACGTCCGACTCACCGCTCCTCTACCCGTTGAGTTCCCCTACCGCCAGCTGATCACGGGGCTTAGCTTAATGTCAGAAGGCCATTCATTCATCATCGAAGTGACGAACCCGTACGACGTCAACACCGACGGCTGCCCCCCCGACGTGTCCCCCTGCCTTTCCAACGGCGGGCTCCGCGCCGTTGTGGACGGCGAGGAGGTAAACGACCTACTTCGGTTCTCCAGGGACGAGAACGTGACGGACGGCATTGCTGTGTCGGCGTCCAATCTACCGGTAGAGTGTCGGCAGTTCGGAGGGGACAGGATATGGGCTCGAATGTACGACGAGATGCTGCACGGACAGCGCGAGTTGGACGTAGGGGAAAGCTTCGAGGACTGGATCCTGCGTTTCGATCACGTGGCCGCCCCGGACTGGTGCTCACGGTACATCTGGCAGAACGACCTCGCCGATGTGCAGTCCATCTATTCCGTGTTCAAGATTGTGACTTCTTCTGTCACGGTGCGCCTCAACGTCGGCACCAACTTCCAAGGCAATGGGGAACGCGACTGGGATGGTCGCGTCCTCCCCGACTTGGAGTTCTGGCAAATGGACGTGGGTTTGGATGGTCTGTCTTTGGACAACGAGTCACTCACCGGCATTTTGGGTGAGACGGCCCGCCCGGTGCTGGACAAGAACGGACGCAAAGTTATGCAAGGGTACGGGGCGATCCGCGGAACTGTCGAGGACTACCGCGTGTCAAGCCCCGTCGGCACCGACTTTGTCTTTTCCACTAAATATCAGAGCATCTCCACCTAACGTCGTACTTCACGTGGATCTGCATCCGCAAAATTTTCCCTCCAAGCGGTCAAGAACGCAATGTGTGCCGCACTCTACCGTCTGTTGTTTGCCGTGTTCAAAGTATGACCGAATGGCCAACGGACGTCGGGAGTGGTTCCATGATCGGCACAAGTGAGAAGAAGTGTTTGATGTGGATTCTGAAATGCTGACAGGCAGGAGGTAGAGGCTGCCTCAACACATCACGCCTGATGGCTGGTCACTCCGCCTACCCCATAGAGGATGATGCCCTGGGATTTCTGGCGTCGAGGAATTTCACTATGTTTGGACACTCGTCACCCATGATGTATAGAGGTACACATCAATTATGTAGTTTAGCAAAGGTGAGAGGTAAACATCAAACCCTGGAATATAATGACAGATGCAAGATACAAGACGTACGTTTGCTGACGTGCCGGCGTCGCATCGGTTACTTCGAAGAACGGGCTTTAGAGCGTCGTATAGGAGACGTGTGGTACCATAGAGGTGCAAAGGTTGCTCAATTTGTAAACTTGATACATGTACCTCCCTAAAGCTGATCTTGATAAACACATAATTGCTACCGGATGAACCATCCCATCATATGGCCTACGTAAAAAACGAGAATCGGAACAAAAAAATGGCCCATATCCCACGTTTTTTATGTAAACAGTCCACTTTTCAGCATAGCAAATAGTTGCTACGTCTATTGCAGCATGGGTCGGTATACTCGTGAATCTAGCTGTGACGAGCAGAACACCAAACCATAGACGATAGGTAATTAGTTTGTGTTCGTGCAAAGTGCTCTAATGCACGAGGTAGTCGAAACATGGATCTGAGGGATACGCATACAGCGGGCGGTTCGAGGACAGCTCATACATCAATGCGCTATAGAGCCCTCGTTATTATGTATTTTGGTATTGCCTGGCCCTCACTGGGCCACCGCTTTCGAATTTGTCACATGGTAGGGTGGTTTGCCGCTGAATAACGGGGAGTTTGTATGTGGTAGTTAGCGGCCAAGGATTAGGTGGATGTCGCTCCAGTCCCCGCCAGGTATAAACGGGCGTTGTCATGGCGTCCTCGCGGAGTAACATCGTGTGCTCCACGTGTCCATGACATATAGAAAGGCTGTATCTCCGCCACTTTGGAATAAATGCGTTTGGATGGACTGAGTCAAGGAGGGCAAGTCGACGTGGCGAGTGTAAACGGGAGGTTATTGCCGACGAAGAAGAAAGGGGCCCTTGCAGAGGAGCTAGTCGTTATCGTGTGCAAGAGGACCCCCCCCTTCCCATGCTTTGACATGTGTAGATGAAAACGTAGACTCGTGCCGCATGTGGTCGAGATATGCGAATGGTGTTGCAGAAGTCGAAGACTACAATACAACTATGATTCCATTTTTTTTTTTTTTTTTACGTACAATTGTGGGCACAACTGTGCTTGATGGATTGTCGTGCTCGCACGCGAACATTTACTTGTCTACAGATGGATTATTTAAGAAACCAAGACAAACGAGTAACAGTGAAGCGTGTGATAGCATCTACGACTCATGCCCAGACGTACAGAGTACAAACCAATAAGGCTCTGTTCAGGGATTTACCGACTGAATCTGCTGTTGCGCTATATACGACACCGTCAGCAATTTGTTTTTCTGAACACCATTCTGACAACATGAAACTCTCATATCATGTGTCAAATTGCAATTGATCCGCGAACTCTGAAACACGGGGATTGAGCATTGTCCCTAAGGCATCATGAACCCACTTCCCGTACCAAAATAACCTGGTTCGGTTATTTCACTGATCATAAGGCCGGCGGGTGCTTGAGGAACACGGTTGGCGAACACACCACCACCGGACAATATACGCGCCGAACGGCCCCCCCCCGCGTGCCACGTTAGAGCTGCATCACTTTTATTTTGAGGTTCCTCGATCAAGGGAGCTTGAGACCTCTCCCAAACGTTGACTTGGAGAAAAGAAAACAGCTACCGGATAAACAGATCCCACGGCCTAGCTACTAAACGAAAATAATGAACAAAAGTGTGAACTAATTTTCAAACATTATCAAAATAGGAATACCCGTCATCAATGAAAGAAAGTGAGACGAAAAGAGCTGCCTCTGTCGCAGCAAGTTGTCGGAAAGTTGTCGAAGACACCCAATATGAGCGTCTATCGCGTCCCCGTATGATACATACTGACCGACCCCAGTCACGGATGTAGGCAACACTATATTCAAAAGCAAACAACAGTCCAACACTAACCCGTCTTTCCTTTCACGCGCGGTGGGCACGAGCCCATGCCCTTGAGGCATATCGACCTTACAGCTAGTCTCCTTGTGCAAGTGACGCTGCACTATCCCAAGATTCAAGCGCAGCCGTCAATCAAGCAGGGCACATGCTGGCAACGTTGACATTATGCAGGCAGCATAGGTTTCGACGCTGCCCTATCAACGAGCTTGACGCTTCATATATACGCCACCTGTGAAAGTTGGAGCAACGTCATTTCGTCAAGCAATCTTTGATCCGGATACAGAAGCTGCGAGTTTTGTTGCTGCTGTATCTGGCGCCTTGTGCAATGGCACTTGGACGAAATCACACGTGACACTAATTCCATCGCCAGTAGCATCGTAAAAGCTTTCTACACAACCACGTACAGTTGTGGCCTAAAATCCGCCGCACCTAACACAACATGTCGATATTTCTGGAGGGAAACGGGAGAAAACATGGTAATGACAACTGTTCCACGTGGTGTCACAGATAAACTAGATACCGATATCAGTTCGTACAGTATGTTTGACCATGCCCTAGATCCCATCGTCCCGAAACTTCGTACCGGTGACCTCGTTCACGCGCCATTCAACGCCTACATGGATCGAGGCCTTTTGTACAGTGACCCAGGTTAAACGAAAACTGCGCTCGCTGCGTAGGTTTGGACACGGCGTCACTCGTGCGGATTATACCCGTGGGAAGACGACTGAATCGGTTCGTGACAGACGTCTGCCGTCCGTCACCTTTGTCCAAACACTATACATTTTGGTCCTGGACCAAGGCGTGTGTTAGATTCCGGCTGCAATGCATCATATACGTAGGGCGTGCGCCGATTCCGTATGATGAAAAGGCTCTGAACACGACATGGGAAAAGCGAAACGCGTGTCTAATATGTTGCCGTTACCAGGATTGAAATACTACTTCACTCCGTTATGCTCTGACAGTATCTAGCTAACCGCTGATCAAGGCTTGTAATTATTATGGACGCACGGTCCGAAAGGTCATGCTTCAAGGTACGGACTAGTTTGCGCTGTGTCACAGTTATCCGGTAAATGCCAGACTCTATTTCGATGGCGCTTACTTGTTTTGACTCGATGCGAGCTGGATCAGGCAGGACGACGAGACATTGTTCGATGGGAGAGTGTTCAGGCGTACATACGCGTTTGGCGGAGCAAGTTGGGCTCTTTCTCCACCTTAACGTATAATGGCTGCTGTCTTTAGCGTCTTCCAAGGGCTGACAGCGGCATGAACTTTTCTATAGTCGACGTCACAGTTCGCTGAAGTCGATTCGCTAGTTATATATTATATCACCCTTGATACAGTTCCTATATCTTCCGTTCCATAGTGCGTACATCATAAATATTCGCTCAAACCATTCAAAACATTAGTTCAAAGCGTTTCCGGCGGGCTATAGAAACCTTCATGTAGATATTCTAAACTACAGGCGGAGTACCGTCAAGCGTTTCAATGAATGGTTTGAGTATTCAAGGGATTCGCGGGACGGGGGGGTTAAAATATTTTTGGAGGATGGGTGCTGTATTGCCTATGATGGAGTCCCTATAGCACCCTTGTCAAAATGTCATCAATTATGCGAGCCATGCTACATAGATTACCATCTACATAAATAATTCGTCACCTGTGATAGAGCACCTACATCACAGTCGGTGTGCTCCCTACATATTACCATTGGTGTGCTCCCTACATCTAACATTGTCTGTCTAAACATGTTGAAAAAAAGATGTCTCTTGAGTCATAGACGGGCTATATCACCGTATTATATATATATGTAGTTTGTCAGGGGTCCGTTGTCAAGCACTTTGGTGGGAGATTTCAATCATCAAGCAATTCAGGGGGGCGGGCGGGGGGTGCACGATATTTCGGGGGGATTGGGGGCCATATCAACGTTGATACAGTGCATCAGGGGGGGGAGCTCGATACAGTGTATTCGGGGGGGGGGGGGGGGTACATAAACGTCTATTCAGTGTGTTGGGGGGAGTGGGCTGTATCACCCTCGCTAAAGCGCATCGGGGTGGGGGGGGGGGGGGGGTAACGCCCTTCATACCGTGCATCGGAGGGGAAACTCTACCTGGTGGATGCTGTATCACGGGGGCGGGGGCTATATCACACCTTATACGGGGAATCAAGGGGGGACCGTTGAAATTATACAAGGGGCTAAATTTCACCCTCGGCAAAGGTGGTAATCCGACTGACTTAGTGAACGGATGGGAGGGGTACTTTTTGCAAGTGACGACATCATTCAGAAAGGGTTGATATTTTGCCGGCGTGGGTCAAGACATTTTAGGGCGGTTGATATTTTGAACGTGGTGAGAGAGATATTTCGGGGAGGGATGATATGCTACAGTGGTGGATCACATAGAAAAGGGGGAGATGATGTATTACGGGAGGTGATATATTTCATGGGCGTATGGTGCTTTGAAGTGGGGTATCACCCGAGCATCGGAAGGGCAAGAGGCTGTGTTACGATTTACACAGTGTATCGGATGGGGGGTTCATCTCCCTTGATAGGGTGTATCGGTGGCTGGAGCTATATAGCCATTGATACAGCGTATCGGGGGGGGGCTGGGCGTATCACCTTAACATGTATACAGTATCTCTCTTGGTAGTGTGTCTCGCTGGGGGGGGGGGGGGGGGGGGTATATCACCGCTGTTAGCATACAAAGGGCTACAGCCTTGAGAAATGTCATCTTTCCCTGTAATATGTCATCCCCCTCTAAAGTATACCACCTCCCCTATGTAATACATCGGTCCGTTCAGCTCCAAACTACCGTGGTCTAAGGCAAGCCTTGAAGAGGACCACCAAACAGCTGAAACACACGCGCGCGGAAGCTGTAAAAAGGTGGTTCGAAGATTACGTTATCTAATTTGAAGCTCGTATACCAGAAGCTGATTAGTTTGGCTTTTACAAACGCCTCAAGGGGATGGATGTCGAGGAGAAGAGGACGTCAATCTCGCTGTAGATCATAGACGAGGACGGTCTATTGCTGCCGGATAATGCCCTCATCCGCGAGGGCTGGGTGATGTGTTTTCACCAAATCTTCAACGCCAAGTCGCCGACCCTTGACGCAAGAATTGTACACGAGCATAAGCGGTGGCCCCCGTGTAGACCACTGGACTATGTACATTCTAGCTACGAAGTAGAGGAGGCGATCTGTGCGTTAGCGAAAAGAAAGACGGTAGGGCCCGATGGTCTCCCGGCTGAGCTCCTAAAGTGTCTACCCGACGAGAGAGCATTGAACACTCTCGAAACGTTCCACGATATCATCGTGGCTCTGTGAAGGGGATGTGGCGGTCCGCAACAATCGCAATTTGAAACGATTATGATGCTACACAAGAACGAACATCGGACTGAGTTTGGCAGTCTTCGTGGCATCTCCCTCATGACTCAAGCCAGAAAAGAACTCCTCAAGGTAACCGCGAGTCGTCCCAGTGACTACTGCGAACGCGAGAACAATCTGCCAGAAAAACAGAGTGGATTCAGACCCCAACGCTCGACGCCTGACATGATGCTCGTAGTACAACGATGGCAGAAACTGGCGCCGAAGAATGCCACTTCTTTGTACTTGTGCTTTATCGACCTCACCAAGGCATATGACTCCGTCGACCGGACTTTTCTGTGGGATGTCCATACTCGTTTGATGGTTCCACCGAGAATGCCACCATCATCCGCCAATTCCACGACGGCATGCAAGCACGTGCGGTTGTATGATGGAGAGTGCTCGGGAAAGTTCAACGTGGGGCAAGGTTTCAGTCAAGAATGCGTGCTCGCGCCACTTCTGTACGACATGTTTTCCACATCGTTTCTGCGTGTGGCCGAGAAAGGCTTTCTCGCTGATGCAGCCATCACGAACAACATGGTGCAGCTCCAACGAAAGGAGAAAATCGAGAGAACGGGCAGTTCGCGCACAGGCAAAGTCGACGGTCGGAGAGAGAAGGAGGGGGAGGAGGTGCAGAGGTTGTTGGGTATGCTGTACGGGACGATGCGAGCATCGAGTCGCGATCATCAGAAGGGCAAGAGAGGATGGTGACGGTGATCTTGACGGCGT
Source organism: Undaria pinnatifida (assembly GCA_012845835.1). Classification (NCBI taxonomy): domain Eukaryota; class Phaeophyceae; order Laminariales; family Alariaceae; genus Undaria; species Undaria pinnatifida. Next base: position 1,711,939 of record JABAKD010000023.1, read on the forward strand.
TCTCGGCGCTAAGAACTTACGGTCTTCAGGGCAAAAGCAGAGACTATATCCCTGCGAAGAATCGGCGAGGGGGTTGTGGCTCTCACAATCAATGAAGGTTTTGCACTTTGTCGACGCTGTGACAACAGACAGAGACCTTAGCATTGATATACCGCGGCGACTTCAGGGGGCCTGGGAGTGCTTCTAGCGGTGCATAATGCAAATGTATAATAGCCCGGGTGTGCGGTTACAGTTGAAGGTGCGGTTGCTGGAAGCTGGGGAGGGGCGAGGGCGGAGGGGGAGAGTGGGAAAAGCGGATGGGGGAGGGGGGAGCGGGGAGGAGGGAAGGGGGAGGTGAAGGGGGAGGGTGGGGGGGAGTGGGGAGGCGGGAGGGGCGAGGTGGATGGGAAGGAAGGGAGGGGAAGGGAGGGAGGCGGGAGTGGGGAGAGGGGAGGGGGGGGGGGGAGGAGACGGGAGGGGGGGAGGGGGGAGGGGGGAGGGGGGAGGGGGGAGGGGGGAGGGGGGAGGGGGGAGGGGGGGAGGAGGGAGGGGGGAGGGGGGAGGGGGGAGGGGGGAGGGGGGAGGGGGGAGGGGGGAGGGGGGAGGAGGAGGGGGGAGGGGGGAGGGGGGAGGGGGGAGGGGGGAGGGGGAGGGGGGAGGGTGGAGGGGGCTGGGGGGAGGGGGGAGGAGGAGGGGGAGGGGGGAGGGGGGAGGGGGGAGGGGGAGGGGGCAGGGGGGAGGGGGGAGGGGGGAGGGGGGAGGGGGGAGGAGGAGGGGGGAGGGGGGAGGGGGGAGGGGGGAGGGGGGGGGAGGTGGGAGGGGGGAGGGGGGAGGGGGGAGGGGGGAGGGAGGAGAGGGGAGGAGGGTGGGGGGAGGGAGGAGAGGGGAGGAGGGTGGGGGGGGGGAGGAGAGGGGAGGAGGGTGGGATGAGTGGGCAGGCGGGAGCGGGGAGGGGGGAGGTGGGAGGGGGGATGGGAGAGGGGGGAAGGAGGAGGGGGGAGGGGGGAGGAAAGAGGGCGCAAGCGGGAGGGGGAAGGGGGAGGGGGGAGGGGGAAGAGGGGAGGGGGGAGGGGTGAGGGGTTTGGGGGGAGGGGGCTGGGGGGAGGAGGAAGGTGGGAGGGGGGAGGCGGGAGGGGAGACGGGGGAAAGAGGAGGCGGGAGGGGGGAGGGGGGAGGAGTGAAAGTGGAGGGCGGAGGGGGAAGAGTGCTAAAAGCGGAGGGGCGAGTGGGAAGAGGAGGAAGGGGCGAGGTTCATGCCCAGCAGACTAAAGTCTGGGTCTGACCATCATCGTCTTCAATATTAGGGGCCTTCCCATGGCCGTCACAATATATCGTGAGACCGTCCCGACATCGTCGCAGTGTTGCGTTATATTCCCCGTGCCATTAATGATGCAATTGATAACCTTTCATGAGGCCAATGCCGTCTATCGCCAGTTTCTAGTGTCTGCTAGTGTGACTTTTTTTTCCTTTCGAGTTTTCCTTGCTTCACCTTTTCGTCTTGTACTTTTTGTTCTTTATGCATTTTCATTTTTTTCATCTTTTGTTTCGTTTTTTCTTTTTCTCATATATTTTTTCTTCATTTTATCTTCGTTTCTTTTCTTCTTCTTTTGTTTTTTTTGACTTTGGTCTCTCGTCCCTATTCGCAGCGACAAGTACTACGTGCATTTTATACGTGGTAGTTTTTCTTGGGTGGCAATCGATATAGTAATTTTTTCCAGGCGGGAGGAGTTGTGCACATGCACCAGTATGGACCTGGCACGTGATCGGCTGGCTTCCCAGCTAACCTATATCTATATATATTCACTGTTAGAGTCGTTTATTGCGTCAGCTGTAACATATGCGTGTACCACCTTTGATTTATCTTTGTTTTTCCGTGCGGTATCCCTCAGCTTGAGGGTGACTAGAGCCTGTCCTGTGGCCGCGGAGTTGATTATGCGAGTTGTTGTGACAACAATATGATCAACAACACCAACATCCCACCCTGAATTATATCATGCCCGGCAATATGTCACCCCTCCTGTCGTATCCGGCTATGTCAATATTGATACAGTGTGGGTAATATACCCCTGAGACATTGTATCGGGGGGGAAAGATGGCCGAACACGACCTTGTCGGGGAGGTGGGGGGGGGGCCTGGTACAAGGTCTGGGAATGGGGGGGGCTGCATTATTCTTGGGACGATATTTTTTTCATGGTCGGTATTGCTAAAGAGAGTGTCCGAATATCTCAGCAGCAGTATCTGCGCGCCTGTTCTTCCTCCGGTGAACCCGACAACATACTGCTTCCTAGGGGTCACAAGGGCGTCGTCAATCTGAGATCATTCTTATCTCTGTTCCGGATACTCCAGCAGTTTCTTCGCGCCTGTTCCTCTTACGGTATAGTGTTGGTCAAAACAATGCAAACACTTCGCGCGTCGGATGTTGCCAACCCTCCACTACTTCCTGCGTTCGTTTTCCCGATGCGAGGTCCTTAGTGCATGTTTTAGGCCTCTTGCTGAAAAATGGGCGCCTTTATTGTTTCTCCAATACTCATTGTATATAGTTCGTATCACCCGTCTCCCTCAATATAATGTAGTTCTGCCCTTTGAGTTCTTGCTCAAGTCTTGAGCGAAGTAATGGAAATCTTAGCACATGACCATAACGAGTAAATCTTCAGAAGCATCGCTCTTGGGTATCTTAGATCTCATATGTGTCGATTCGAGTGTAACGTACGTATGTGTGCGGAGGAATTACCTCCGTAGGAATATCCGCTTGATTTCCAGGTAGCTCACTCTCTCGGGTGCCTCTCTCTTGTAGATATTTCCCGATCATACATGTCCTGGTCGTCTCTGGGAATCATCGCTCGTCTGGGGTGCTGCAACTCCGCGGTTTAAATGTATATTCTAGCCAAACTATGTGCGACCGTTTTACTATTCAACATCTTCTCTACATGTCGGACGCACTTCGTCTTCTGTCTATCCATTCGCTCCGGGTCATCATCTCGACTAACGTCGACGGCAATGCCTCTCAAACTTCCGTGCCATCGGATCACACACGATCAATGACAGGTTATGAGCCTAGTGTGTGTGAGTAGGGAGCTGCGGCGACTGCGCGTCTACTGCTGTCGCCGAGTACTGTGGAGAGCACACCCGTCCTCCAAGATCAAGATATATTTGGATTTTTTTCCGCGGGAAGCTACTGCCAGGGTCCGCTTTTCGCTGGAGGCCACCCAGGGTCAACTCGCTTGCATCCTGGGCCAGGACTACTCACCTTGGCCCTTGGCTGCATTTTCGGTACGCTTCTGTTTGTGTGAAGCAGACGGGAGCAAAACTTCCAGTTGTCGATTTCTGTCCGTGAAGAGGTTTGTACAGGCTGTTAGTTCTGCGCGCGGCCCACCGTACTTGGTGTTCTCTGTGTCTGTAACTGGTGACCGAAATCACCTGCGCGTAGTTCTTTCGCGACGCATATTGTATCCAAGATATCTCCCACCTACCGAGTTGCCGGCTTGGTACCGTGTATAGGCTGAGGATACCACTGCTACCCGGTAGCTGCCTGCTGCTACACCGCTACACTTACGTGGGCCGCTTACGTAAAATTGCCTGCGTATTGTAGTATACAGGAGGTATACCTGCGCGTTGTGGTATACGCGAGGTAGGTCTGTCCAAGGTATCTTCCCGTGCTTGTTATATTTATCGGTGCGGGCGTAGGCTGCGGATTTGATCAGGCCTGTTTGCATCCGTACAGCAGCCAAACGTCTACGATGCAAGACGCGTAGTAAGTCTCAGCATTGCATCTGACCTGTGTACCTGCGGGACGAGGCCGGAGCTGGCTACTCCGTCGTCTGATCCATGAAGGTTCGCCACCTGCGGTTAGTCATAAGCTGTGCTCGATGGGGCCCAGCGGTCTGGGCGGAAGCTAGATAGATAACGCCGGACGTGGGTCGTGAGCGACAGAGCTGCGACCTGCACTATACCGAGCACTGTGTAGCATTTCACCGTATCCTTCTTAGGCGCGCCGAAGGTTTTCAGGCTGTCAGCGCGTCGTACGTGTGTTGAAAAATCCTGACCTCTCCCAGAGGTGTGACCCAGGCTTTCAGCGATGGCGGAAACATCGAGCTACGGTCTCCACTCCATGCTGGACGCCGTTGAGACCATCTCGGGGCAGCAGGGTGTTTGCGTGCCGACAACAAAAGTCCGGCACGTAGTCAACCTCTTCGCGACGGATCTCAATCCCGTCCTAGCCAGGGTCGACAGCGCTGCGGACCTGAGCCGGACAAGACAAGTGAGACCAGGCTAAAATTCCCCTGTTCTTCCTCCTCTTTATTTTCAACTCCGGATCTGCGCGCGCCACCGTCCTTACTGACGAAGAAGCGACAAAAGAACGGTGGACTGGAAGCCCCCCAACAAGTGTTTCGAGGCTCACACCCAGGATTGCCGGCGTGCGTATCACAGAGCGCTTTTCATCCATCGGCACCTGGCGGGGGGGGGGTCCCATCGATTCCTTCATGAAAGGAATGGATCTCAACGTTCGCCTCCAGTGCTTGGGGGAAGAGATCTCCGCGGAAATCTACGTAGACATCATGTTCTCGGGCTTGACGAAGGCCATAGAGTTTAAGTTCATCCGTGAGATTCACTACCGTGACGAGTTCACGTCCGTTAACAGTCTCCGGGATTCGGCCAACTGCTTCAACGTGGACCAGCAGTTGCGCAACCGTTGGGGCCCGTGTTCTCAGGCTGGGGGGCTGCGATGGCGGCGTCCTCAACCGACCAGTGCCATCAATAGAAGGCGTACTGGCGTTTTTTTCGTGACTGCCGCCAACAAGTGCAGAAGAACCGTCCGAAGCCGGGGAAGAAGGAGCAGAAGAATATGCCCGGCGGTGGTGGGGGGAATGCTCAGCCGAAATTGTGCTCCTATCACAACAGCACCACGCACAGCAATGATGAGTGTCAGAAACAGCAGAAGCTTCAAGATAAAAAGAAGGAGGTGCTTGACGGCTTGGTTATCAACCTGGCACTGCTGCATTCCGCTGGTTAGGTCAACTTGCCCAACATCGGAAGCGCTCACTTGGCGCAGTCGACGCCGGCGACGGCGCCGTCGGCTCCCGCTGAGCCGACCTTGATCGGGGATATACCAATGGCAGGAACATCGTCTTCTGCCTTTTTCCAGACGCGTCCAGCGGCGTCTGGCGCCAATAGGGCGGAACCTTCATCAAACCCTCCGAGTCGCCTGCACAGGACCACCGCTTGCCTTGAAGGTTTTTTGATGTGTTCATCGCTACTCCTGCGGAGATGTCACGTCGTCCGGTTTGCTCAGGCGGGTCGTACGATGGGTTCCTTGTGGACAGCGCAGCAACCAACAAGTACCTCGGCCCTGAGCTTACACCAGAAGTGCGGTCTCATATATGTGACGTCGAAGACCTTCAGCTACCTCACACGGTCGTCGCTGCCGGCCAGATTCACCTCAAGGGCATAACATCGGGGACCATATTCGGCGACGTCACGGAGGACAACAGAAATGACCGGCGCGTCTCCTTTCGCGTCGTTTTATTGCCGGACTTGGGCACCATCTTTATCTCCGTGACCGTGGCGATGCAGGAGTAGTGGCGACGTTGTTTCATCTGGCCAAACCCAGATTGGAAACGGGGGACGTGGTTATCCCGATCCAAGCCTGCGGGGCGGACGACGCGACCGTAACCCCTTTGTGCTCCATCAAGGTAAACAAAGGGCAGGCGCCGGGGGCGAGATTGTCCTCGAGCGAGCCCCAGACGGCCTTGCCTTAAAGCGGAGTCCGCTGAGCTGTGGCACCGGCGCATGGCATACATCAACCACAAGAGCTTGGATGTCCTAAGGAAGGAGCCGACGGGCGGTGTGGAGTACACCGGCAACCTTAAGAACTGTATTACCTACCCACTCTGTAAAAGCGCACAAAAACCTTACCCCAAGCAGGCCACCTACAACGTTCGACATCGTTCCCAGCGCGAATCCGTCAACACTCTCGGCCGTTTTACGCCTAAATTTCTGGGCTGGTTCAAATACGCCGTTAAGTTCGTTGACCAGCAAACCAAGTGGAAGAAGGTTGTGCTCATGAAATGCAAAACCTGCTCTGTGTACGCCCTTGCGGCGTTCGTCAAGGAGACCGTGATTCCTACCGGCGATCGCATCCAATGCGCATAAAAACGAAAAAAATGAATCACACAACGCAAGCCACAACATGCGCCCCCTGTTTCGACAAGCAGAGATCAAAGTTTCGCCAGCGAGCAACCTAGCCCACGACACGGGCCGACGCACGGTCGCCTGATGACCTACTTCGGCATTCGAGCGCGCCGCACAATTGAGGGGGCTCGTGATGACGGGGTGAGTTGTGTCGAGATCGATACCGCGTGAATTTCGATGACAAACCTTGTTGGCCGACAGATGGATTTTGATGGTCGCCGACAGATATTTCTTGGTGGCAGACGCGTACGCTACGTATTAAAAAAAAGCCACTCGTTGATCACATCGTCAATGACGTGATAAAGAAAGGCAGGAAAAACAAAACGTACCCGAAAGTATACCCATGCTCCAAAATGCCTCAAATAAGCGTGTTCAGTCGAGGCCGCAACGACGTGTCGCAAGATCCTTAAGCCAACACTGGACAACATGAAGAATCGCCCACGGTCCCCAGTTCCCGAACCTGCCACGGGATGTCGGGACGAACATTGCGCAAATTATCAAGACCGGAGGCGCGATCCCAGCGAGAGATACCGTCCGAAATGTGCGCGAAAACCCGGTCGCGAATCCACGAACCGTACTGTTTACGGCACGAAGACGTGGAATCTGTTCGCAGTCGGGTGCAGTTGGGGGTGGCGCCATGGTCGAGAGCCGACCGCGTCGAGGTTCGATTGCGTGGGTCTAATGTAGACCAGTTTCGCAAAGGGGTCGTTAATTCGCGCGTCCCGCGGGTTAGCCGAGGCCCGTGGGGGACGGTGGCGGTGCTGTCGAGCTTACGCTCGAGTTGATGTCCTGTTAATTGTTTTTGCCTTCGTCGGCTCCCCTCGTGGCGTATGGCAGTGGTGATGGCAGATGGTCTAGGTGGACGAAGCAACAAGCGACGGTAGCCTTGCGAGAAGTGATTGCGTTGGCGGGCGTGCGGGTGGATGAGTACGCTCTGCACTCCCTCAGCACTGGGGGCGTAACGCACTTATCAGCAAGGAGTTCCTCCCCAAATTCATGCAACGGGAGGGCCAGTTGACGTCTAATGCCTTTAGGGCGTACGTTCGAAGGCACGGGAAGGATGCCAGCCGGGTAGCAATTGTAATGGCCCAAGAGGGAATGGGTAACGCGATCCAACCGGGGCAGGGTACACATTTGGGGCAACTTCAACCCATTCCAAAGCTGGAGAGGTAGATGTCGACGTAGCTACTTCAGCTAGTGCGCAACCTTAGCATTCGTGCCCGGCGGATACAAAGGAGACGTTGGATCTTTACGTGCGCATTTTAGGGGTACAGCAAAGGGGGTAGAGGTGGGACGCAATGCGTCCGTATGCTGAGCAAAATACCATTATTTCATGCTGGCGTCGAAAGCTCCACATTGCCAGTTGGGATGGAACTTGACTCAGGGTTACGGACGATAGCATGAGGCTGCTGTTGGAGCAGCCCCGGAGGCCTGCAGGTCTCTTCGCCCCCCGTGCTCCGAGCGGGGGCTGCGCAATAATATGATGCAACTTTGAACGCAAAATACAAAGCGTAATAAAATCGGGCACGAGAAAATAAGGGTTTTGCATGTATGGAAGAAGTTTAGGGTTTCTGCACGTAAACCAATAGAATTTACGCGGGTGTAGTAGCTTGTACTTGTCCTGGTAATGCAAAGGGAGCCTTGGATCAGTCTGTCTAGTTGCTGACTAGCAAGCAAAGCACGCAGAAAAGAGAGAAGCATCGTCAGCGAGACAGGTTGAAGGTGAGATAGACTGGCTTATTTCCCACCCACCTGCTCGCGCTTTCGAGGGAGTCCGTGGAAGGGGAATGAGGCGGTCGCAGCAATGCGGGATAGTGTTCGTTGCTGTTAGCTACACATACCTAGGGAGCGATTTGCAGCCGCCTAGGGAGCGATTTGCAGCCGCCTGAGGTTCGTAAGTTGCGATTTTGGATATATTGTATGTGTGGTGCTCAACGTCCCTGTTTGTGTCATCCGATTGGCGCGCACACGTCTCCAGCCTGGAGGTGCGCCCTTATTCCGTCGGGAATCTGCATTGTTCAATGTAGGCATTCGTGCGATGTCGGTTTGCTCACCGTGCTTCGCGAACATGCACGCATGTCTCCACGCTGGAGGGGCGTCCATTCGTCTCCGTATGAATTTTGCACTACGCTGTGGAGATGTTGTGGGATGACGGGTGCTAGTAAGCAGGCGGAGTGGTTTGGTCTCTCACTTAGCTCGTTATTAGAATAGCGCAATCTAAAACTGCAATAGTGCTGCTTGGCCGCGCACTACACATGTATGCTGGCGTCATTTATAGACTATACAAGGGCTTCGCTCGCGGAAGGAGGAATGGACATTAGGTAGAAAGGTGGAAAAGAAGCACAAGTGTCGCAACTGGCGACTTGAAAATGCCAAGAGGTCCATATACATTACAACGGTAAACGATGGAGACGATTATGATTATGAGATTGATATTATCATCCATTCGCCCAGTCCATGATGGGCACGCCGGAGGTCTTGCTTGGCATATCTTTCCATCTCTCAGGTAGCACCTGTACACTTATCAGTAGCTCTCTCTAAGTCGATCATCAATAATAAATTATCGCAGTGCATAAACACCAGGCACGCGCTTGTCAAGGGTAGAGACAGGAAAACTACTACTTAAGATGTAAAGGAGCGCAGTGCCAAAAAAAACATGCTGGAAGCAGGAACTTGAACGCACACACCGCAAACACGTGAAGTACATTTGTATTCCGAAGGAAGAAGAGCATGCATGTAGGCATAGAGCTCAAAAACGATGCTGGTATATAGAAACCACAACGTTCTATAAAATAATGTGCTGCCAACATTGCTTCCGAAAGAGCATGCAGGCTTGCTTGGACTCCTCTTTAGCGGAGGTACTCAGCACCTTGCACTCTTGTTTCTTGTCGATGATCTTGTGAATCCGTTTACAAACGATGAAGCATAACACAAAACGATGAAGCGGGAGGACGTCGATAAGTATGTAATATTCGTACTTCTCTCCAGCAGACGTCGTAACATCCGAACTATTAGAGCTCCTTCTTTTCGTCGTTAGTAATTGTTATGGTATCGTTGCACTTGCTATTGGTACTTGGAAAAAGAGCCGCACTTCATAGACTATTTCCGCACGCAATCCCCTAGTCTTAAGCAAGAGACATGGATGTCTCGACTTGTGACACACAGGACGCAAGATAAGAGTAGAACGTACCTCGATGTCGAACGCCATCTTGGCACCGTGGGAATGGAATGCGGGATGTATTTCGAACAAGTGGTAGCCTGCCTTCTTCAGGAGGTCACCGACCTTGATGTCGCTGGTGCACTTCACGTGTTTATGTCCTCGCCGACTTGGCGGCACTCGGCGACTGCTTCGCAATGCTTCTACAAACGACAATAACTATTGGGGATACCTGGCGTTCAGTGAATGTTCAAAATAGTAAGGCCACGTAGCTGTCGTCGGTTCCAATGTTTGAAAGGAAGTCGTACAATTTAACACTGTTGTAATAAAAGCGGTCGTTTATGGGCAAAGCCCTGCTTGGTACCACAACCTTGCTAACACCTATGAAGCCACCACTGGGACAGGAACGAACGGCATTCACAGTCGCAACTGGTAAGCGTAAGCCCCGGTGTACTGCTATATAAGGCCTACCGGCGGAATACCGACAACGAAGGGTAAGAGTCAGTACCAGCTGTATAAATTGTTCCGTACTACTCTATTACTGCTGCTATCAATACTATTACGACCGACGTGTACTGCGATTCCTGAAGAGGTTGCGCACCTTACTTGTACTCGTTCATACAAAGACTTTATGTGGTTGTATGAAAAATGAGTAACAGTAGTAGTACACCGCGTCACTACATGAACAACTCGCTAACCCCAATCACGGGACTGCTCTCTAGCACCACCCAGGCTAAGTCCAGCTTCTGTTTAATTCTATATATCAACCTCCAGTGTGTACTGCGACTGGTGCTGATGGTATCATGCTGCTGTGTTTTTTATCACTGCATGGACCATTTTTACATTCCTGGCTGCCCCCTTGATGGGACTTGCCCGTTTTCATTGCGTCTTACATGTATAGATACCACGTAGTCGTACTCGTACATCCAAAAAGTGTGTTTATATCACAGCACATAGCGTCACTGCATGGACCACTAGTTCAACCCCCGCTTACCCCGATGACGGGACTGCCCCGTACTCGTAGTCGTACATACATGAAGTGTGTTTGGTTGTACGTTGTACAACCCCCGCTTACACCCCGATGACGGGACTGCCCCGTCCACGTACTCGTACATATAAAAAGTGTGCTTGGTTGTACGCGTGAATAATAAATCTCAGCACGCGTCGTCACTGCGTAGACAACTAGTACAACATGCTTACCGCGACGACGGGACTGCACTCCGTGACCACCAAGGCGAACTTGAGTTTGTTCAGGCTACGCGTCCCCAGGCACAGCTTCCACACCGTGTAGTAGTTCGACCACGCTGGTGTAGCACACACATGCTACAGCAAACGTTGCAGACAGGCACACAAGGTCAAACAATGTAAATTTCAATGTGCCTTACTTTTGGAAACAGGATTCGCTTGAGTTCACCAACACCCAAAACCACATACCAGGTAGTCTATTGCGCACAACTTGCAGCACACTCAGCCAACACTCAACGCAGCACTACCGAAAATACACGGTGTTGACATCTAGTGTCTTACCTATGTCGCACGGCGCTGAACACACTGACAACGGGAACAAACTCTCAGCATCAGTAGTATAGTAGCTGACAGCAAACATCACATTCCAACAACACGAAGAAATGAAACTTACGTTTCGTCAAGCTCTCAGCTCCTTCGTTAGGGATGCCGATCGAAGGTGAATCACAGGTGTCCGCTTCACAACAGTCACATACAAGAGGGTTGTCGCCGCTTCCCCAATGCTTCTTGTTGAGGTTATGAAAAGCTTGGCACGTGGAAGGGTCGTCACTCCTGCAGGTGTCGCAGACAGCGTACTGGGAACTCCTGTTTGTTCTATTTCGTGCGATGAGGAAGCCGTCACAACCCTTGTTCGGGCACGGCCAATCAGGATTGCCAGAAGAAGCTGAGTCGCGGTCTTGCCCGACCAGCGTCCACACGCCTGATCCTGAACTTCCACCACCCCCACTGTTGGCGGAGCCTATTCCCGCACTAGCATTGGTCCGCTTCGCATATTTCAACGTCAAATTGTTACTGCCGATCCGGCCAATTTCAAAATCAATTTGTTTGCAGCCGTCAACGGCAATTCCCTCTCAACAGCCAGCAATTGGCCAACTTTAAATGTTAGTACAAAAAAGAAGTTGCTGAAAAAGCAAAATAAAATATCAGAGAGCAAGCCGTGTAAATATTAGAGAATGAGAGCCAAGAATTGGACTACATTATAAGACGTATTTAAGCCTCGAGGTTAGGTCTTAAAAACTTCCAACTGGAAGAGCTAGGCCATTCGATATTTCGACCTAAAGCATAAAAAAAACACCACATGTCTAAAACTCGAAAAAGTGGTCTCTTTCAGAACGCATAAAAAGAAAAGCCGAGGAAAGATCAAACTACTTGAAAAAACACCATGATATTTCTGCACTAATCCAGACGTAGATGGCAAGACGAGGATTCATGTCATGAGTCAGCACATGAGTTGGTGGAATCTTCGAGAAAGATCCTCCCTTGCCCATGCTGTGCGAGCTTGAACAAACGGCCAAAACAAATAACTGGTGCCTGGCAAAAACATTGAGTGCTTCGTACTCCATACTCGCTTCATATGTAGTAGGATACCTCGCGGGCGTCTGCCGCCTTCGGTGTGCCTCGGTGTGGCAGTCAGTACAGCAACACAGCAGGACTGGCCCTCAACCCGGTTCAATTTCCACCCTCGAAATGTAGGCATTCGCGAAAAAGAGGCAACAAAGTTGTAAACTGCAGCAGCTCCGGCCATGCGCTACGTCGGGCACAAAAACCAAACAAAAAAAATGAGTCATCGGAAAATTAGAGCCTCGGGACGAGAGAGCAGGAGCGCGAGCGCGCGACGAACTATGTCAGAGTTCCAGCTCTCTGACCGCAGAGAACGCCATGGTAGGAGGAGTCTCGCGGGCGTTTTCCACCGGCTAGTTGTGCTGTAGTTGGGTTGGCTGTTGGGGTGCTGGTTGTCTGTACGTTGTGCTGTGTTGTTTTTGTTTCGTGGTGTGTTGTGTTGTGTGTGTGCGCTCGATCCTCGCGAATGAACAAGGGCTCATATTCAAGTAATAGTTCGTAGAGGCATGCCGCTCCACGAGAGTGGGACGCTTCTGGCCACCGCCAACGTTCCTGGTGGTGTTGTACACGTAGGTTGATAAGCCCGGGTTGGGGATACACCAAGCGGCTTGCTAGGTTGAGCGTTAATTCTACTGCGTGAGTGTTGTGCTGTGCTGCTGCTGCAGAGTGTTATTGCCTCAAGCTTTTGTCGTCTGAAATGCTGTTGTTTGCTGGAAAATACTAGGAAAATTGCTTCAAATATGCACTTGGGCCAAAATGTGCCCAAGTGCATATTTTGGGAAAATCCACATCTCACCGTGGTCTGCCGTGGTCGTTAGGTCGATAAAATAGACCAATTTTTTAGACATTCAATACACGATAGGGCTTAATTTGGTTTAGAGTCAAAAATATAGGCATATCGTCAGTCTGAAATACGTCTATAGAGGAAGCAAGGAAGGCAAGGAACTTCGGGACTGTTTTTTTCCCCAGCAACTAATTTCTTTTCGGCAATTACGGGCTGAGAAGGGCTGAGAGGGGGGAGGATATGCCGAGAGAGACCTTCGAGGGGGTCGAGATCTGAGTAATTAAGTTTATTATTATGGGTGCTCCTCTACTACACTATTCATAGATTATATTTAGGTTAGACGTGTCCTGTGTGCGCTTGTGCTGAGTACCGCAGTGCAGTAAGTCTAGACTACGTTAACTTGTTTCCAGTCTTTCAGGTGGACGCTGGCGTCGAAAACTCGAAATTGTCAGTTGGGATGGAACTCGACTGAGGGTGACGGACGATAGCATGGGGCTGCTGTTACACCAGACCCGGGGGGCTGCCCCTCTCTCCGCCCCCCGTGCTCCGAGCGGGGGCTGCGCATTATTATGATACTCCCTGGTACTTCGAAAGCAAAATACAAAGCGTATAATTATTATCGAGGCACGAGAAAATAAGGGTTTTGTATGATGTATGTACGGAATAAGTTTGTTTGGGGTTATTGCACGCTTTGCCCAATGAGATCAACGCGGGTGGTTACTTGTACTTGTCCTGGTATAGCAAAGGGAACCTTGGATCAGTCTGTTTCGTTGATGACTAGCAAGCGAAGCACGCAGAGGAGAGAGAAGCATCGTCAGCGAAACAGGTTCAAGGTGTGATAGACTGGCTGATTTTTGCGGTAAGCGAGCTTCGTTGCGACTGCCTCTGTGAGACTTCGCTGGGACTGCTATGGTGACTGCCGTGGTGATAATTCGCTGTGACTACTGCTGTGGCGAGCGCTGCGGGCTGTCTCTACGACGATGGGTGATGCGCCGGGCAGCTGTGTGTGTCGCGGAATTAAATGTCTCAAAGACATGCTGTGTGGTTCTACCAGTCTCTCGAACGAGTTCTGAGTTGGGTATTTTCGTATTGAAATCTCCACAAAAAATATTCAGGAGAGACATGTTGTAACCCGTCCCCTACACCGGTATCAATCCGCCTCCAATTATAACATGAGAACCAAACATAACACGACAACGAGCATCTCCTTCAACAGAGCCCTGCTCCGTACGACCACCTCGCTGGCGCTGGTATCATCTGCTGACAAAATTACCGTCGACGTTACGCTTTGTAGACGTGCGCAAACTAGGCCACCAAAGCTTCGGGCATCCTTCCGACGACCCGGTAGACCTGCTGGGCAGAGAGGTGAGAGACTCATCGTGGGGGACGCGTTTCTACTTCTTGCTGCTGCACAGAGAGGTAACGGCAGACTGTACGGCGTCATCTCGAAACCTTTTACATATGCCATCAAGTCGGTAAGTTATCATCTGCACCCGTACGTCGAACCACGATATACAAATGTGACTTCGTTTCGCCTCATCACCTCGTCGTACTAGGTAGTGGTTGGTCGCTGTGAGCTTAACTTAATTTTAACGTACCCCCTGGTGCATTCGGTGGTTCGATGTAAGCCTCTTGTTGTTTAACATGCAGTAACACCAGCCGGATATAAGTGCCTTGGTTTGCAGTGTATTCCTACCGAGCGTGTATCCAGGACTTGGCGGCGTGAGGTGGTACCCCCCGCCGCTGGCGCGTCCTTCTCTCAGTCGCTGAGCCTCGTGTACCACATGCAGTTTTGCTATGTAGGCAGTGGATAGCATCGCCGAATGGCCCACTGCAAGGTCCCACAACGCGGAACGACATGAAGCCAGCGAACGATGTGAAACACCTGAACACGTTGTTGTTGTTGTTGTTGTTGTTGTTGTTGTTGTTGTTGTTGTTGTTGTTGTTGTTGTTGTTGTTGTTGTTGTTGTTGTTGTTGTTGTTGTTGTTGTTGTTGTTGTTGTTGTTGTTGTTGTTGTCGTTGTCGTTGTCGTTGTCGTTGTCGTTGTCGTTGTTGTTGTTGTTGTTGTTGTTGTTGTCGTTGTCGTTGTTGTTGTTGTTGTTGTTGTTGTCGTTCTTGTTGTTGTTGTTCTAACATGAACTCTCCTAATCAGGTCTGTGGTCACAGGACATTCAGCAGTCACTCTCGGGCTGAAGAATACCCCCGGGGGGAAAAAACAACCAAAGGTTTTGCATGCTATCACAGCTGACGCAAGTCATGCCTCTGCCAGAAACATATTAAGTGTAAAGTGAGATCGGGAGTCAGCCTACGATGTGTCAGGTCCATGCTGGTGCTTACGTCTCACTATTCACGCCTGGAAAACCGATTGTATCGCTTTCCACCCGTGAAAGACTACCACGAATATGTTACGCGGGGTACCTGTCACTACGCATACGCACGTCAGACAGGTCCACTGGAAAAAAAGGAAAAAAAGAAAATATAAAATATATATATATATATATAGGAAAGGAAAGGAAAGGAAGGAAAGGAAAGAAAAGAGAAGAGAAGAGAAGGAGACGAAACATCATACTAAGAGACCCTAGCAACTAACTCAGGACGTCATTGGGCTTATTCGTAGAGGGTATCAGGAACGCAACAAGACGCAGACGCCCAGGCGGCCTAACACGTATAATCCATCAGGGAAATAGTTTCAAGGACATCCCCCGCACCAGGGTGTACTTTACTCAGAGTTTTTGCGGGGTGTTTGGAAATCTGGCGACACCGTCAGAACGACCGACGCTGTGGGCAGGTTTTTGACTATATTACTTTTGAATACAGAAATGTGTTCGTGTCTTACACAAGAGCTCCGTTGAGCGGGCCGTTGACGCCGCCCGCTACGCTCGCGCATCAAGGAATGCAACCGAAACATGTAAAGGGGGCGGGAATAAGACGCCCATATATTTGGTGCCAACATCGACTTTATAACGCCACGAGCTGCTTGTGCACAGCCAATTGCCATGTGCTGTGTTGTGTGCTTGTTGGCGGTGTCACGTTCTGATCGGCAGTACGGGCGTACTTTGCGTTTGGTACAAAACATGGGGACCCAGAGAAATATCATGAAGAAAACGCAAAAAACAGTGTAAAACAGCAATTATACCCCTATTAGAGTACTGCTGTGTGTTCGAAATGAAGCAAAGCGCAGCACGACACATCCCCGCAGTGTAGGGCAAGGCACGGCACGGCCCTGCACGGCACGGTACCGCAGCCCTTAGCTGCGCTGCTGGGCTATATATTGCTGGGCTGATCTGAGCGAGGCGTACGTTGTGATGCAATTCCGCGTAATACCTGGTATTTACAAACCTGGTGTTGTAGTACCGGTACGTGGGATTGGGTTGAAATATAAATATATATATATATACAACTATATACCTAGACCTCGCCCCCGTCGGACGTCTCGCTCGGCATATCCTCCCCCCTCTCAGCCCTTCTCAGCCCGTAATTGCCGAAAAGAAAATTAGTTGCTGGGGAAAAGAACCGTCCCGAAGTTCCTTGCCTTCCTTGCTTTCCCTAGTCTCATTCTTACTTACTTTTTAGACAAGCGCTGGAGACGCGCTGTTGCGGGCATTCAATCCCCCCTCTTAGCCGTGCGGAGAGGGATATATATATATATATATATATATATTGAACTTAGTGTGGGAGGCAAAGCAAAATGAAGGCCGCTCACGAAATTAATAATTTTACTAGAAGGTCTATAGGACTATCCTCTAGACCACCCAATCACTACTGTGGTTGTGACTATGTGGTCACTTCTCTGCCTTTGTGATTAGTGTTGAGGTATAAGTGGGGTATTTGTCCGTTTGACCACTTGCCAAAGGTTAACGGATAGCTTACCCAAACTAAGTATTATAACACTCTCTCCCCGTGAAACGGTGTGTTAGCAGGTCAGCCGGATATACCGGTGGACCTTCCAATATCCAAGCCGTTTCATTCCCTGTGGATACCAGGGAGAGTATTTTTCAAGTTCGGCATGGGGAAAATGTGGAAAGTTTTTTATTGTGGATGGTGGGGATCGAACCCACGACCCAAAACCCCATGGTCTGTCGACGACGCCATTGGTTGAGGTATTAGTGGGGTATTAGTCCTTTTGACCACTTGCAAAAGGTAAACCAATAGCTTACAGAAACTAACCCTTATATCATTAGTGGATAGTCTACTGTCTTTTCATGAGCCGGGTGCGCGTGTGTTCGAATACCGGTGTAATCGAATTAAACAATATTTATATATATATATTGATACTTATACAAAAAGCACTAGTAGTTTAGATACATAAAACAATATAATATAACAAATCATTGACCATTCGTCGGGAATATTTTTTATTACTGTGACGGCCTCAGTATAGGAATCTGAACACATCAACATGTTAAGTGTTTCTTTGGTCGTTCGTGCTCTCTCTTCGCAGATCGGCTTCAACGGCCCTCGCCCTTCGTTCATCCTACTTTCCACGCCGTGATCGCGTGCGGGGGCTCAGACCAACTTTAAGGGGGATATTTTGAGCGATTGTGCCTCTCTTTAACCCCTTAATAGCCCTTAAATCCCTCCCCGTACTAACTTCAAGTAAAATTGTCCCCAAAAAGGGGTTGCAGTTGTGAACGGGTTAACAGAGATCTCTGACGCCAGAAATTAAAACCCATCCACTATGGGACCAGAAATCATCGCTCTATATTGGTTCAAAAATATCAGCGACCAGGAATCAGCGGATCTGGCGATTTCTTTAGCCAGAAATATCAGGTCTTTCAACCTCTCAGAACTGAGATTATTTGACTTTTGGGTACTATCTCGTACCAAGTATTACATGTCACCAGTGCCTATACTGTACCTTGTGTGATACCTGTCTGCTGTACACGTCACCATCACCCACAACAACTTATCGCAAACACACTTGCGACAGCATACCGGGCTTGTTGTGTGCGAGACAAAGCTTCGTCCTCACACAAACGCGACAGCAGCAGCACCACCATCGAAACCACCACAGGCACACCACAGCAGCAGCACAGCAGCAGAGACAGCAGCAAAAGCTGTGGTGACCTAACGTCGCCGGCGACAA
Organism: Undaria pinnatifida; assembly: GCA_012845835.1. Taxonomy (NCBI): domain Eukaryota; class Phaeophyceae; order Laminariales; family Alariaceae; genus Undaria; species Undaria pinnatifida. The sequence continues at coordinate 1,729,721 of JABAKD010000023.1, forward strand.
TGCACGTTCCAGATTTTTAAAATCAAGGCAAACGGCAAAACACGACATACCAATTCAAAGTAATCACTTGCCATAAATCAGAACCATAGAGTCTAACGGATGCCCCATTTTTCTGATGCAGTTATTTTGGAGCCTCAAAACTACAAGGATTATCGCCATTTTTTTTTTTTTTTTTTCATAGTCGCAGGTTTTAGGACGACAAGCGGAAAGTAGGCACGACCTTGGAATTTGGGTGGCATGCTTAACCAATGTTATCAATCTTGGCGGGAGAAGCGGAAGTGCGCAATTCTGAAGAGGCAACTTTTTCAAACATTGCAGTTTGGGTAGGAATATCCTTTCGGCAACCCCTTCCATTGCTGCTCCGATGAGTCGATTACCATGTTGCTTGCCGGTTCATCCTCGAGTGAGTGTCTACGGTAGGTGCACTCTACATTTCACGGTGTTGCTGTGTCGAGAGGATCGACTTGAACACCCCTCGCTGTTCGTGCTCTGAACACCTTGAACCATGAACCCGTACGGGTTGTCGAGCGTCCTCATACCATTTGTCGCTGCCCATCAAGAGAAGGTTGCAGAGGGACAAAAAACGATGTTTACATCTGATTTTGTCGTAAAGACTCATATTTTATTACATTTCACAGGGGGACTTCAAGGGTGCACATACAAGAGGGCGCAATGGTCCAAAATAATGGCGTTGTATGATAAGAATCACATTTTGTCAGCCCTGTAAATCCGTGCAAAAAATCTACATATCTAGCATATACTATAGAAAACGTTCGCCTTATTATCATACTACCACTTGTTGTTGTTGTTCTCACATTAACTAGCTGACCAAATTCGTTGTCACAGGACAGGATTCAGTCACTCTGGAGCTGAGGAATACCCCAGGGAAAAACACAAACAACCCAAGGTGGTACACACATATATCACAGCTGACGCAATTCGTGCCTCCTTACTGGAGTACTGTCGCTGCACGATCGCCTGCTACTACCGCTGACGCTGGCATGTACGTAGTATAGACAGCTCCTCCTCACAGCCAGCGTATTCTGGTGTATGGGCACTACTAACTTATCGTGCAGCGCCTGATCACGCTCGGGCACTGTTTGACCTGCTGTGGTAGAAATGAAGCAGTCAATGTTCTCCTTCCCACAGTCTGCATGCCGATCTTCGAGTACGCAAAATATTGTTCAAGCATGAAAAAACAAGGGTTTTGTACGTACGTAAGAAGTTTGACCAATCAGATCAATGCGGTAATTCATAGTCTTATGGGCGATAGCATTGGGTACACCTGGCCTAGCTGTTTAGGCGACGACCCGCACGCGAAGCGCGTAGGGGAGCAGAGTCAGAGCTTCAGGTCCAAGGTGTGATACAGACTAGTTTATGTGCACTCCTCCACCGGAGGCTGAAGCTCTCGTGGCTGCTGCTGTACGCGGTCCTAATCAGGCCGCCTCGTCTGCTGCGCGAGTCGAGGCAGAGGGTCATGCTGCTGTCGCTGCTGCCCAAGCTGGGGTCAACGCTCGTTGTGCCGAAGCTCTGGCTGCGATGCAAGCTGAGTCCGAAGGTTGCCGTGCCGCAGCCGCTTCGGCTGCCGCTACTGCTGCGTCTGCCACCGCGGCATTATCTTTCCTCAGCTCCAGTCCCGCTGTGTCCGAGGGTAACATCGGCTGAAGCTATGCACTGGAAAGGGCAGGTTTCTGGCGACTTTGCTCGCAGAGACGGAGACGTGTTCCGCCTCAAGTCGACGATGGATCAACTGCTAGCCTTCTTTGAGTCCCTGCAGTATGCGGTGGCTGGTGACGCGTCTAAAACCGAGAACGTCGAGGCCATGCTCCAGCAGTTCAAAGACAACTTTGCCGATCGGCAGCCGGCCCGGAGGACTGTGGGGACGCGAGGGAGCGCCATGTCCAAAAGTCGCAGTTAACTGACGACACTGCGCTATGGAAAATATGCGCCCAGGAAACATTGGTTGCTCCGCGAGCGCATACCTCCCATCATTGGCGACTCGGCGGCGGATGTCCAGTCCTTCGTAGGCGAGGCCGTCAATGTCACGACTGCAGTGGCTACACAGCTCCGCGCGATCAGTGACTTTGACGTTCGTGCGAACAGGCCGCGCGCGGAAGGGATGGTCGACCACCTGCTGATGCTTCGATTTCTTGCGCCAAGCTCGTGTGGCGGTCCTGTCTGTTGGTTTTTCCTTCGACAGCGACGGCGACTGCCATGGCCGGCAGAGGGGGCAACGATAGATGCCGCCTTCGCGTCAATGTCCGCCGACCTACGCCGGCACACCCTTGGCAGTATTATCCTGCTCTCTGGCTCCGTGGCGCGGTGTATCTTTTGAGTTCCGATTCTTCTCTAGAGGCTGCCCCTGCTTCTTCTGTCAATACATACGAATTCGTAAACAGTTTTTCAAACAAGCTAAGCAAACAAGTTGCTACGTGCAGCAGTCTAGATTCATCCCGCTGAGCTGGAGCGTTTTTTACGAGCACGTGCACGTACTACACGAGTATACGCAAACACTGGCAGCGTCATCTGCTGCTCAGCACTTGCTGTGCTGGGTATGTTGTTTGTTGTCGGTTCTTATTAAGCTACCCAGTGTCCATCCTGGTCATCAAGCAGCATAGAGACATAGGTGGCTGCCGGTTTTGTTTGGTATCGGTCGCGCACTGTTGATTGTTATTCTTTTGTTGCTCCTTGTGGTTGTTGCCTTAACGTCGCTACACCCCCCCCTCCTTCTGGCGAGTTGTCGCTCTTGCTTCGTGGCTACGAAGACAACATGCAGGAGACACGGTCAGTTACGTTGCTAGCCCAGAATGCGTGATCAGTCAAAAAACAATTGGAAACGCACTCACCACGTATCGTCATGGCCAGGCTGAAGGGTCAGTCGGCGTGTTCCCATGTTTATGCGAAAGAGATCGGTTGAAGCTCGGAATCGGCTTCATTTAGATATGAAACGGCAGCAAGTAGTCCATTGTTTAACTATATCGAACTCTTGGCATCACCTTAAACGCTGTACGCGTAGACTATGTTTGAGTGTGATGTTACTTTTTCTTACTCTCTACCAAATATTGGATCAAATAATTGGTGGTTCTACCTTACCTTAGCCGAAGAATGCGTGCCTGCGATATCGGCACCCATGCGGAGACATTGTACTCATCAAAATGAAGACGCACGGCGCCACACACTGCTGCGCTACGTTGCTGGGCTGTTTATATCTGTGCCAGCCTGTGTTGGGCGCGCATTGTCATTGAGCTCGTAGTACCTGGTATGTACAAACCTGGTGGTGTAATAGTACAGGCACGTACTGAATTAAAGAGAAAAAAACGCGAGGGGCTGAGAAACTTTGTTTCAGGCATCCGAGCCCCCGGTTTAGCCGTCTCGAGGGTAGAAATTATTGAAGTTTGTGTGGGAAGCAAGGTTTAATGATGGCCGCTGAGGAAGTTGTTGTTATTTTGAAGCAGGTTTATAGGCCTATACACTAGACCACAGAGACACCGTGACTTTGCGGCCTATAGTGGATAGACTTTCCGCTTCTGAACTCGGTGTGCGTCGGCTCGAATCCCCGTGTCATCCAATATAATATTACGTACTACTCTTCGTGCCTGCACCTTTTCCCGAAACGTCGGATGGCGTTGGCACAATTCGACCGTCGAGGTCACGATGGCCGCAATTCCCGTGTCGCGCATGGCAAGCCTTTTAAGTTTTTGGCCTCGGTCGCACTTGACGCCAACCCCCGGGTTTTCGCAATCTCCGCGGGAGTTGGGTTTCTGCATCCCCTATCCCCGTGTACGTAAGATTTAGATGCAAACCAGTTTTTTCCACTTGTAGGGGGTGCACGTACATTTCCGTTTTTTGCACAGGCACCACGCTGCGATTCTGCCGCCGAAAAGCTATCCAGCCCCCTAGCGGCAGCACCCTGCCACTCTGTGCACGTGTGGCTGCTGTTGTACCAGGCGATTATATTTGATCGGAGCCTACGACGATTTACCCGCCTACCGGTATACGCCACTTTCGCTGCTGCTGCTGCTGCCGCTTCTGTCAAGTGACGTGCCGGCGTAAAGTGTACGGATCGTTTGAATATCACATTACTACTCAAACGTTTCTTTTACTTATATTCATGCTAGGTGTGCTTCTTATGTGATATCGTACCATACCAAGAGAGCACAACGCTACAACTCTGCCGCCCAGCAGAAGCGGTAGGAATTAATCATATATGTAAAATCGCAGATGACAGACAGCAGACACTGTGGGGAGGGCGCAAATGTAGCCTGCGAAGCTCTACCCGCCTATACGCCACTACCTCTGGCTGCTGCCGCTTCTGCTGCTTTTGCCAAGTGTCAAGTGATATGCCGGCGTAAAGTGTAAGGATCGTTTGAATATCATACTAGTACTCAAACGACTCTTATATTCATGTTCGGGTTGGTGTTTTTTGTATATGGTATCGTACCAGCATACCAAGAGAGCACAAGTCTACATCTGTACCCTGCAGAAGCAGCGGTAGGTACACTAATTATTTTCAAAATTATAATACACTCCAGCTGTGATATCGAATATTTTGTCGAAACTCATCTTTGCAAGCTGTGTGTGATACTCCGATCTCGCGTATTACGGGTTGTGTGCCATCATTAAGGATACAGGTCGGCGACTCCCGTTGCAACTACATTGCAGTGTAGCTATCAGGGTCAACAGGGTGATGCTAGTCTATTCATGTCACATGGCAAATGACAGGCAGCAAAAACATGCGGAGAGCACAACGCTACAACTCTGCTGCACAGTGGCAGTGGTAGGTGACACAATTTTTTTGCGCTTGGCGTGTCCTCGCTATGCTGCGGCGAGCATCTTGTGTCAAAGCCTGTCATAATTTATCACCCCACCATACCACGCGTTTCTTCTGTGCTGCCGCTGTAGGTGCACGTCTCCATCGATGGGGAAACATAGCGACCTTTGTAATCGAAATATTCCAGATACCAACCCATCCTTGTACATTTACATCCACAGAGGCACTTCTTCAACGAGTATTTTTTCTGTGGTTTTTACGAAGATCGCAGCCGGCAGACGAAGGAAAACGTGCGGAAAGCAGAACGCTACAGGTAGGGCCATGCGCGTGCGCGTGCTGTATCCTCTTTTTGCGGCGGGGAGTTGCTACTTTTGTCATAGCATATGTGACGTGTTATTGTCCTCTTGCTCCCTCGTTCTCAATACGTGCCGCATCCCACACCACACGTACCCTTCGGGCTTCATGGCGCTCCCTAGGATAGAGGTCGAATTGTGACGCTCTTCCCGAAATAATACATATCATACGGTGTAAAAGTTGTGTGCGATATGAAGTGGTGCTGTGTGTTTTCTCAAGAACAGATCAGTCGTGAGCACGTCTATATCGAGTATACCCCATAAGTGCTAAATGTACTTATTGAGTACACTGTGCGGGTAAAATTATGATTCGTTATCTTCTCGTGCATTTTTATTCGTATGATGTACAAACAAGCATGGTTGTTTCGTCCGGTAGTGAAATTATTGTATGCTTGAGCCACTCCCCTAGGCACTTACTTCCCGGAGGGGAACCCTGCATTTATATATGTATGTTGATACCCGTGAAAAACATTAATAGTATAGACTACTTATTATATAGAATTGACGCACTGCACCGCACGGCGGGGCGCTGCGCTGCTGGGCCATATATAGCTTGCCTGTTCTGACCTGTCCGTGTGCGTTGTGAGTCGACACCGTAGTACCTGGTGTGTACAAACCTAGTGGTGCAGTTGTACCGGTGCGTGCTATTGAGTTGAAAAGGGAGAACAATACTCAGAATGGCTGAGAACCGCGTAAATCTACGATCGGACCCCGTCCGGAGAGGAGAACACATCAAAGTTGGTGTAGGAAGTGCAAATTATCGGAGGCCGCTCAGGAAATGTTTTTTTTTTTTGTAGGTTTTTTGGACGCTCTACTAGACCACAGAGTCACTTTTTCTTTGTGGTTTTTTCATAATGGATGTGCGGGATGCACTCTTTCTTATGCGTTGTTGCGTATCTGCGTGAATGTAGTGTAGAGTTTCGAACTTCCTCGTCTGCTCAGAATTGATTGCTTTTATCTTTGCGGTCACGAATATGCTTGTTTTTCTGGCATTAACGCCATTGGAAATATTGTGCAGAACGGACTAATAGTATGTGCGATTGTCTGTGTTTTCGGTTACAGCCGGGTACTGTCACGTGCCCGCAGCAGTTATGGCAGCAGCACAATGGTGCAGCAGCGGCATTTGCCTCTAGTGACACCAGAAGCAGCATTAAGAACGCTTGTCGTACTCCATCAACCTTGCTGCGGCCGCGGTATACAGCACAACAGCCGCTAGTATTATACTTACCTACATTTTACTAAGAAGACACTAACATTGGGTACAACGCCCTTTATTTACCGTCGTGTACGAGACCAACCCTCGGCAACCCAGACAGTACGTCGGACGTGCAGGAGAAGCAGTCGGAGGAGCACCAACATTACTTCGCCATGGCTGCTTTGTTGGGGCGCTGTGCTTTTTTTGCTTCTGCTCGTGTTTTCTTGCCGAGATCAATCTTTCTTGACATTAAATGCATCGCTCAACTTGACGATATCTTCTTTCCACGTGAGGGGGACACACAAACTCGACGAAACATTGGGCGCCGATGTTTTTGTCGGTAGTTTTTCGTAGCTGTATATAGCTAAAAACATGTTTAACGAGACCGTGGTATTGGCGAATACAAATATGAATGCAAAGACACCATCATCGCTTAGGGTCGGCCATATCAAGTTATTGGCCCAGCCTGTTTCCCTAGTGCAATTAACCCAGTCCTAAATTACGTAAAAACTACCAATAGGCAAAATGTTCCATCTTCTCTTATATGGTCGGACTTCCATGTTGTTGATGTACACGCGTAAATTGTGCACTAGTCCCATTTCCCATATAAATGAAAGTGGTTCACGTTTAGCAAAGGGTGTTTGCGGTTCCTACGATGACGATTTATACACAGATACGAACCATTGCCCCAAACCGGACAATGCATTCGGAACAGACGACCGACGCACTGAATTTCACTGGGAGAGTCTATTGCAGGCCCCGTCAAAACGAAGGCCCAGTTGCGTGAATGGGTCGGCTGGTTGACTGTTATTTGTTTTGACGTTATGATATTGTTGAGAACCATGAACACAAGGAGTTGTTGATGCGGACGAGTGAGCTTCCTCTGAACGAGGCCGGTGCCACGCATAAAAGGGACGATCGAGACACACTTGACAAATTGTGCAGATCCATCGTTTATGACGTTCTGAATTTCACGGCGCGAAGATACTCTGTGGGCAACTGCTAGATGACCTCTGGCCGTGATTGACTGTGTGTCGCTTCGAGCGAGACAGCCTCTCCTGTGATCGGTACAAACCCAGTGTTGGTACTTACAGCAGCAACGATATATGGTAATCGATATTGGAGAAAATACAAATGTAGATTTCTTTTTCGGCTTGTCACGTAAAATCCGATTTCTGATATTTTTTTCGTCTCATTGCCTGTATTTTCTCAAATATCAAGCTTTCACAAAAGTAGAGCCGCACACACAACACACGCACATGCCTCCAAACGCCATGCCCTGTGCAACTGGCAGCTTTCGTTTTGTTTATATCGAAGAAGGGTACATATATGCAAAAACCACTCGTGTCCTTTCGTCCAACACGTCGGGAAGACTGGTTTTCGAGAGGGGTGTACAATGAGCGTAGCGAGCGTTAAAACGCAGAGCGTATTTTTGTTCTCGGTGACTCTGAATATGAGCTAAATAATATACATATCAAACGATGCATTGAGGTCACACGATGCACGGGCATTTCCGTAGCGTGCCGTCAACGTAGTTCCAAATGAAGTTGATGAGCTCTGACATCGGTTTTTCATGGAGCACTGTCCTAAATGCCCCTGTAAATTTTTTGTAGGCGATATACCCTATTTTTTCCTCTTTTGTCGACTTTCGATGTAGCACAACCTTCTCTTCAACCGATCTAGGAGAAACGAATAAGACATATAATATTTCGGTTGGTCGAACCGTCTCTGATATCGTAGCGACTACTGTATTGGGAAAAGGCACGACTATAGCTTAATTACTTGTAGATGAGAAATATTCGTGGACAGCTTCAGATTATCCACAACCGGCCTGCTTAACCTCGTCACAGTTGGGATTGGTCAGCATATCTGCTTTGGTCGGATTTTTTCGTCTTCATTGTAACACTTTTTTTTTTTTTTTCTTGAATTCAATAGTTATGACTGGGAAAAAAAAAACAGTGTCGCACCGGCTACTCGTACGACGAACCAGAAGACGATGCGAGCGTCACACTTTGTGGTTGTAGCACTCGTAGGGTTTACAATGTAATGCTGGCTCAATAACAGAGTTGTCGAATTTGCCCACACTTATACATTTTGAATACTTCGCGCTTACATATGTGGCCACAGCAGCACCCACATGCCACGGTGAGAATAGCCTTGCGACCATTGTAAGCACGTACTCAACCCCCTACCACTGGTGAAGCGAGTAGTCAGTGGAAATACCCCGTTTTTTCCTCTAGCGCTGCCGGGACCCGGAGCTTTGTCAGACGCGAACTGCAATCGTGAACCCCCCAGATCCTAGCCGTACATAACTCCGACGCACATATACTACAGTGATTCGTTCATGACCTTGCAAACCGAACCTGCATGAGAGTACATAGGACCGATACCATTGCAAGATGCAGCGGAAGTCTCTACGCTCTCCGAACACAGCAGGCTAAATATATCTCACACAAAGCATGACTTGGACGACATTCGTTCGCGCACCCCAGCCAATTTTTTCTTTTTTTTAGTGATGTAAATGCAAGATTATTCTCATCGAAATTTTCCGCCAGTATCCCGGAGTCCTACACTTGCGTATGTTGACGATGGAGGAACGTTTGATCTGAAATTTGCGACCGTTACCGTGGTATACTTCATACACGGTATACAGTTAGCTAGGCGGTAGTTGTATATGACTTTCTCACATAGAACCTGAATCAAGTCCTCCAGTATACGGTTCTGCTTTCTACTAAAATACATCGAAGGCACGGCGTTGCAACGGTTCCCATGACCTTTGCGCCGCTGATGAATTTCACCGAGAGCTGAACACCGACGCAACAGAGCAAGCCTTTAATGGCTTATTGAGCATGTTTCGTGCATGGGGGTTTTATTATCTAGTCGCAGTCGGCAACTCTTCTGCCGATTCCCGGTGAAGTGTCTCCGCTGTTTAAATGTTGACTACTCTGCTTGTAGCACGGTGAATATTATGTGCCACGACTCCTCTCGCGTTGGACTGATGAAGGCTTTCATGGCGACCGTCAAATGTATAAGATTATGTTTGTTCGGTCGCCTGCTCTCCTACACGCGTCGCGATCGGTGGTGCGTTGTTGGCATTTGCTGTGAAACGATCATGGCGATGGACCTCGACAAGCCTAGGGAAATCATCGACCATAACATGTGCCAGTTTTTTTACCACCACCCCAGCGACACAGTAGAGCAGCGTTCTTGAACGTGGTTTGTGTTTTTTTTTTAGTTAGTGACCACCCTGCTTGTCACGGCTACACCCCGCCAAGACTACCGAAGATAACTTTTTTCGGCTTCCTGGGTGTTGCGCTCCCCCCCACCGATGCTGTATGTCGGTTGCCTGCGATTTGCCACTGTTCTGATTAACGATGCGTCAAGTAGGAGACCGTTAACAAACGGTGTCTATGAAGCCTGGTGCTGCGAAGATTTTTTTAACCACCGCTGCGGATTGACTGTTTGCATCCCTATGTTGCTGAAGTTTCCAGAACCACGTAGAGTTGACCCCGTGTCAAGCCGGTCGCCCCCGGTGAGGGTACCAGGTCATCCTTCAGCCTTGTATAGGTCAGTTTCATATGTCCGAGTTCCCCCGAGTGCATACTCGTATATTCTCGTGGGGACTTTTTTCTTCTGCACATATTGACTTGCGGAAAGCACGGAAGCGTGAGTTAGCAACACTCGATTAAAAACCAACAAGCAGCGGGAATTCTGATCCCTATGATCCATATAAAATGAAGTCAAGAACCGGGAGGAGGAAGTAGGACACCTGTGTCAACTGCTTGTCCGAAAGCTGGAAAGTAGATGTGTGTGAAAAAAAGTATGTACTTGTAAATATTCGATATCATGTGGCGACGTCCTCTGCGTCTTGCATGCCTGGCGTTCTGGAAGAATGTGCTTCATATTGCCAGCTTTACCTGTAGACGCCACCAACATCTTTGTACAGACTGGACACACAACCCCGCCCGCGAACATTCTTTTGGAAGCAGCTTCAACGTGACGGATCGTGACAGCTCTATTCGTCACCAACTGGCTCGATGCGTCACTTCTGACCCCTCCCTCGTCCGGCTAGCCGGCTCTCGCACCAGCTATTCCCTCTCTTCTCTTCGCAACATGCGCAATCTGAGTTTGTTTCATAAACTATAGGGTTGTTTCAGGTGGTTGACTCGCTTGAAGTTAACGTCTTGCTTTTTTAAGCGTGCTTCGGTGCGTCTGCTGACGACGTTTATTTTGGGTGTGTGCGGAAGATGTCCCCAAGTGTTTCAAACTTTCTCATGGGGACGACCGCAAAGTTCGCCGTCAAAACCGAGAAGACGTACAACGTCGAGACCACCAAAAGAAATCTACGGAGTCACGACCACATAGTACTGACAACACTTCACCTAGCAGGCACAACAACAACAATTTGTAGGTTTTGATTGGCGGTGTACCCAAATGTCCTTTTCGTGCCCTGAAACTGATTCCATATGTCCATTCGTTTGCGCCACACGCCGTAGGCCATGCCTTGGGATAACATCGAATACCCGCAAGGTGGAGTGGCCGCAATATTTTTCACGAGAAACAAGCCAGGACTAACGCGTACATTCTTACACGACTGGTGCGTTTTACGGAATCCCGATGCGTACGACAGTGACATCCCACCGTCGATTTACCGAGACTCGTCATTTAAGGAGTTTCTCGGCTCACTCAAAACTTTTTTAGAGCAAGACGAAAGTGCTACCGGGTAAACAACCCCTTAAGTTGGCTGTATAGCGAAAACCCCTAAACCTAAAGTCACGAGTTTCTGTCGATTTGGGTTCAGGAGCCCTGGACGGTCGTTCAGGTAAACACTGTAGCGGATAGGTGCTAGCTCTGGCGTAGAACACGTGTCACGATAACATCTCTGTTCAGATGTGTATTCGGATAGTATGTGCATTGATAATTGCGTTGGTAATGCGCTGTGTGGTACGATCACAGAGGCCTAGTCACTAGATGGTCTTGACGCTAACCGAAGTAGATGTTGATGTTAATGTTGATGTTGATGTTGATGTTGATGTTGATGTTGATGTTGATGACGTTGTTGTAGATGTTGTTGTTGATGTTCATGTTGATTATCGCTCGTGCTACGATAGAAATAGCGGTGTTTTTATGAAACGCTTTTTGGATGATGGGTCTCCTTAAGCCTGATAACATCGGGAAAACGTCATGTCGTTTTCTTGCGTGATTCTCGTTGTGTACCTAGGCCATGTGGATTTTCATCCGGTAGCAAACTTTTTGTTCATCCGAAATCAGCCTCCGGGAGATGTCTCAATGCTCCAAAGTTGAGGAAATTTCAGGCCAAAATTGGTCATCAACGGTACGGTAGTGGAAGAAACGCCCCCTTTTTTCACTACTTCGTCGGAGCCAGTCGCAAGAGTGACTCCGTACCTCACTGAAGTAAATTTTGCGTCGATTCTTTTGGCGCAGCGGAGCTAACCATTCCTTTTTCGCTTGCCGTTTGCGAAACCCAAACGGCAAGAAACGTCGTCGACAACGCAAAGGAACAGGGACGTCACCTGCGCCAGTGACAGCGAGGTACTGTGAACAAAAAACTTCGCGAGGGACCCCCCCCGCTCTTATCTTGGTCTGGTGCACCTCTCAGTTATGAGATAACCTCAGGAGCCTTTCCGCGGTAGACGTACGGCGTATTTTTCTGAGTTGTTAACAATACTAGCTCAATATCTCACCCGAATGATGTTGGTCATGGTATCCGTTCCCCTAATGCCACCAGCTCTTCTATGCGTTCATTCTAGAAATCGTCCAATCTTTTGCCCGACCAGAACAACCGATAGTATATGAGCCCGATATTCTGTCATCGATTCAGAGCACCCCGTCGTCACAATATCGTTCTAAATTCGGGGATGGCCTTTGAGTATTGTGGTACCACGTCCTGCACTAATGTCTGCGTCCTGAAAGCGTAGCATGTGTTCTAGCGTACAAGGATTGTCATTCGTTCGCTGTAGCTATGCCTTGTTTAGTCCTTCGTTGAAAAATGGCATGTAATACAAACTTGACAGCAAGTGCCAGTTGCTGCGGCCACGCACGCCCTATGTAATCACACCCCACAAGTGCATTCCCTGTGAATTTCGTATTTCGTTATAATGTCGTCTCGTACGGGGGGTATATTTTGCGGTTCGTGTTGCCTAGTCATCACCCGGACAACAGCGAACACTTTTTTTGATATTGAGATACTAACACATTATCCTACTTTTTTTTTACGGTCCTGCTCCTTACCTATATTTTTGTTTTACTGTACACTTGTTAAAGATTCCCGGACACGGTAGACGATCGTCCCCAAAATGTGTCGTGCTGTCACGAGACCTTTTGCACATATTCCCATTTCCTTCCACGAACGCCCTGATGTACCTTCGCGGCTTCTGGGAATTGTCCAGTATCAATCGTCTTCAGCAAATTATTGTGTGGTTGAGGTTGTTTGAGGATGTGAGGCAATGCCATTCGGAGCTTTCCGACTGTTCAAATCGACGCGCTCAAATTTTTGTAGTGACTTGGAGTTACCAAGTTGGAGACATTTTGAGGGGTGGACACGGTTGGCTTCTTTGAGTATTCTGGTCTCCGTCATCGTTCGGGGACGATCGCAATCACTACCATAGGGCGTACTGCGCCAATGCACGGGGTACCATTATTTACTCCTGTTTGTAGGCAACACCCTTGGTACATTCCCCCCGAAGAAATGCTTGTTTGATAACGCCACCAATACGACGTTACTTTGCGTTGAATCCACGACAGGCAGGCGTTTAGGGCTCGGCCAAGGACTACACAATGAGGCGTTGTGCGCATATCACCTGCACGGGGAAATGTTACTTCAACGTCGCCGGCAGCAAGAAGCCATTGTACTGCAAAGCACACGCTAAGGACGGGATGGTCAATGTTTGCGGCAGACGTTGTTTGAACGACTCGTGCAAGGAGTTCGCACGGTACAACCTCCCCGGTACGAAGCCAGCGGTGTACTGTAGACAACACGCAGAAGACGACATGGTATGCGTACTCAGCAAGAGTTGTTCACGCGATTCGTGTACGAAGCGAGCGAGCTTCAATGCACGCGGAAAGAAACCGGCGCTGTACTGCAAACAACATGCCGAGGATGGCATGGTTACTGTATACACCAGATGTTGCTCGCACAATTCGTGCACGAAGCAACCGAGCTTCAATGTTCTTGGCCGAAAGCGGGCGTTGTACTGCAACCAGCATGCTGAGAAGGGCATGGTCAACGTATACAGCGGCTGTTGCTCTCGCGAGTCGTGCAGCAAGCGACCGAGCTTCAATACCCCCGTCAGCGATACGGCATTGTACTGCAAAGAACATGCCGAGGATGGAATGGTTGTTATACACAGCAATCGTTGTTCACACGAGTCGTGCGTGGCGCGACCGACCTACAATCTCCTCGGCAGAAGGCCGGCGATGTACTGCAAACAGCATGCTTCGGATGGCATGGCTAGCGTATACGGCAATCGTTGCTCACATGACTCGTGCAACAAGTTTGCAAGCTTCAATTTTCCCGGTAAAAAGAAGGCTGTGTACTGCAAACAACATGCTGGGGATGGCATGGTGGGCGTACAAGGTCGTTGCTCACACGAGTCGTGCACGACGCGGCCGTCCTTTAATGTCGTCGGCAGCAAGAAGGCCTTGTACTGTAAGAAGCATGCCGAGCACGGCATGGTGGATGTAAAAAACACCACTTGCGCTCACGACCCCTGTACCAGTACTCCGCGGTGGGGTATTCTACACGACGGTTGTCCATCCGTATGCACTCGCCATAAGATCAACCTTTCGGCCGATCTGGTGATTGATTTCAAACTAAGGTGTAAGGTTGCTGGTTGTAAACTGTTAGCACGGTGGGGACTTCCCGCGGCGCAGCCTACGCACTGCCCTGATCATGGCCGCGTTCTGGATGGGCTGTCACGCACTGTAGGAGCTGATCGAAAACTCAACAGTCTATATAGTTCATCGCACAGTTCTCAACGGGATGGCCCGTTAACTGTAAAAGCCGAGTGTTTGTATTGAATTTCTTTACCGTGCACTATCATTTTTTTTACGATAATTGTCGAACTGGATCCTCATTTTGGTTCCTACACATTGAGCGCTTTCGTTAAGTAAAGACCGCCTGATATAGCTATTTTTTGTTCGTTTTACATGAGTGTTACGACAGACCGCGGCAAATTAAGATAGCGGATGCGTTTCAAAGGTTCGTTGTAGAATACGGTTATCGCACCTGTTTACATTGCGGCATTTGTGAGGCGAGGCGCTGTTTTTGTCGAAACCATAGCGTTGTTGATGCCAAGTATTTTTTGAAGGAGGTTCCTCTGCTTTTTTTTTTCCGAAGGTATGTTGCGCTATGTTTACCTGGTGTTTAAAATTTCGCTTAGCATGGCTACATTGACGATGACGAAGGGCGTTTCATACCTCCAGTCAATCTCAATCTGCGGATTCAGTAAAAAACACGAAAAAGTAAACTCCGCTTGGTGAGATGTCGTTTTGCCCAACCAAGCTACCAACAGGCACTACGGCTGTTCATGCACGTACGATCATAGGAACGAAGCGGTCGCAACAATAGTGTAGACTATGTGTCGCCGATAATGATGTTGTGTATGTAGAAGACTCTTGATCGAGACTTTTTCCGGCTGATTACGAGATGAAGGTTCGTTTATGAGATTGGAGTTTGGTCACGTAGGTGTGGTCACGGTTGACGTTGACTGGTCACGGAGGTTTCCACGAACACCCTGTGTTTGTGGTCAAATTACATCTCGTCATTTCATACAAGCGTTTACAGGTAGCGTTATCTTACGTTCGAAAATCACCACAACATATTCTAGTGAATTTGTGGTGTGCCGCCGGTGTAGACAACCTGGCGTGGTCGCGGAGCCACCACCGCCAACGAAGAATGAGCACCTAATCGACAACGATGTTTTTTTGCTCAATGTACATGTAGTGATCACCCTGAAACCGCCCCCCTTCAAACTATTAGTCTAAACTATGTTGTTTACCCGCCAAACGATATAATGGACCCACTAGGCAAAATTCGACACATTGTGTGACGAGCTTCGCAAGGATGGAGTAACGTACATTGTCTTTGGTAGGTACGTGGGAGAATTGGCGCCGGGCGGTAAACAATCTCAAAGTTTAGCCTTGCCCTGTTTGGTCTCCAACTACAACGTTTCGTTAGCTCACGGATGTCCTCGTTAGTTGCAATTTTTTAGGGTCGCACAACGGACCAAGCGAGTGCATTCGCACATAAATTATATATTTACTTCGATCACCGCGAGAGGTAAACCCCTTCACCAAATATCAGCACCGGTGACGTTCACTTCGGGAGTAATCGGTGACGCCACCACGCGGAATTTGCCGGTAGCCGTATGTGTCAAGTGGACAACGTTACAGGAAATCACCTCAGGTAGGTCCACTTAACTAGCATAGGCCCTGCATAGCATGTCACCGCAGCTATATCTGAGTTTATTGGTAGACATCCACTGTTCCTCGCCGATAGTGGAGTATGGCTCGTTTACAAGTGTGTTGGCTCACACCATATGCACAGCGCGCACAAAAAAAGCTGGTGCGGCCGGTGAGCTCTGCTTCGTATGGCCGCCATGTTTTTTTCGTGGTCCATTAATCGTCAGGAAAACGCGAGATAACAACGTAGCCATCGTACCCGCCGTCCATCGAACACACCTATACGGCGTCTTCAAAAAAGAATAAAGTGCTCCACCCTAAATGCTACGGTGAGTTCTCCTGGATAACACCATATGAAATATCGACATGACAATGAATTGGATATAAAACCGAGGCAATAACAATCGACACAAGCCTTACACAGATGAATAAACGGCCCTACTTGTATATCCAGAGTTAACCTGTTTCCGCATGAAAAGAGAGTAGCCCAATATGGGTTATCGGATAAAAGCTACGATGATATAGTCTAGCTCTGAAATCGCCTGCCAGATATCAACATGCAAGTAGTAGGTATTAACGACAGCGCCTTCGTTCGGACCCAAAGCGGTTCGGCATCACAGGTAGCGAATTTCTATTCTGAACCATATTCACGTTTACCACATAGATGTACTCGCCGTTGTCCCAATTTCGTGATAGGCAAAATGACGATGAACTATTTGTTGTGCGGGTTTGTCCAACATACACTGAAATGCTCTACCACGTACGTACGAGGTATGGTATGTAGAATCCTTTCCTGTGTTATCTGTCGCATTGATACCACCACTTAGTATATACCGGTTGTTGAATCGTTAGGTCGCAGCTTGACTAAACTAATCGAAACAAACACGTCATGAGGTTGGAGGTATGCATTTTTGCTCAAGACACCGATTGGATGATGGCTTCCAGCCACAATCGTTTGATTTCGGAAAACATGGGCTGTTAAATTTCCGATGATGCCCATCTGTGACTCATATCGTTTGCTCGACATGGACGACACCTCAATCATTTATCTAGCATAAGCCGGGGGTCTCAGAGACCTTGAGCACATCTCGCCCGTGGAGAAACATAGGAAGTTTACAAACATCATAAACTTGTGTCTAACGTGGAAATGCGTAGCAATAGGTTCCACGCGTCGTATTTCTTGGTCGGAGTATCACACACAGATTGGATAGATGAGTGTCGACAAAATCTTCGACCTCACAGCCAGAGTGTAGTATTAAATTTACGAAATAATAAAAATAGATTCCCGCTGCGAGATCCAATATTTTGTCGAAACTCATCTTTGCAAGCTGTGTGTGATACTCCGGTCGCGCGTACCACGAGTTGTGTGTCCTCATTAAGGATATAGGTCGGCGACTCCCCTTGCAACTACAGTGTAGCTATTAGGGTAAACAGGGTGATGTTAGTCAGTTTGTGCGCAAAACTATGAAACCCGTTTCTGAGAGGGACAAAATCTGACAGCTGTGGAAGCAAATGCAATCGTTTATCAAGCGAATTCTGTAAATCGAATAACCGGTAAAGGGAGGGCAGAGTTTTGAAGGACGTGGGAACGTGGTTTTGATCAAAATGGAGCGGGAGAGCGGGGGGGCGGGGGGCGGGCGGGGCAGCTCAATTTGTGCGTGGAAACTATAAATCCCTCAAGGGGATAAACCTGACGGTTTTAGAAATAATGCACCAGTTAATGAAAGGGAAGGGAGGGGTGGGCGGGTAGGGCGGGCGAGGCAGTTAAATCTGTGCGTGGATATTATAATACTTGTATAAAATCATTCGTGGTAACCTTTTCTTGATGGCAAGCCATGTAGTGAGGCTTTTGCACGCGCGGGTAATGAAGCGTATGTACCAATGGCATGAACTTGCCACGTCGTAGGTTCACTCTCGACGTGTTCCCGAATTTCCTGTCGGAGGCATTAGATGCGCCAGATTTGACATTGCGTTGATGAACAATTTTCGTTATTTTTTTTTTTTTTTCAATATGTGGCGTGTTCCTGTACTCCAGAGTGAATGGAGCCTTTCCTATCTATGACGACGGACGTGATTTTCGCGAACTCTCGTGGGGACAACAACAGCAACAAACAAGCAACTAATGGTCGACGTTCACCTTCATAATTAGGTATTTATCTTCGTCACCCCACGCGGTACGCACCCGGCCACGTCACTATTTGTTTTAACTTCAAAAATGTTATCATGGCTTGAGTATACCAAGCGTTTTGCCATTGTTTTTGAAGTACAGTTCTTATGAACTAAAGGAACCAGGGTTACCGGATATGGATAGATAGGATATAGAATATTCGTCGAAATATTTAGACCAACACATGCATACTAGCCGATACGATACATTTCCCCCCGCTCATTCTTGTCAGAACGCCCTACCCAAACTCATAATCTGCCACAGTAGCATATACTATCAGACAATTGATATGACCTCTTTATATTTGCAGTCGTCCATGCCGTAGCTCGAATTCTTTTCCGATCCATACTTTGTTATTATATAGGGGGTCCTTTTTGGGAACTTTATTGCAAGTGACCTGTCTGTTCCTTGCGTTCACAGGCTTCCGTGGTGTCAGCAATCTCGATTTTAATGCCGAAGGGGACTGTTGGCTACTGTCCACCGCAACGATTGCCGAACGTTTTAATTTCAGTGGGGTGCAGAATCACTCCCGCGACAGGGTAGACCGGGAGGGAGAATGGGGATATTTCCCCCTCTCCCCCCCCCTCAAAGCCCTCTCTTTACCAACACCTACACCATCGCCGAGACCTAGCAGCACGCGTATAGCAAACCCCCACATCTTTGCGACATGAAGCTTTTAGAAAAAACCTCCGCCACCCCCCCCCCACCACACACCTCTTTGAACACTCCCGGCCTCTACTCACTGGTTGCTCGACTTGTAGGACATTCATTATAAAATGATGCGTTACTTCCACAACGGTATAGTTTGTCTTCTCAAACGATTTATAGTTTCCGCGCACAGATGGAGTTGCCACGTCCCCCGTCAACCACCCTCTCCTTCTTGTTAAAAGCCAGGTTCCCATGCCTTAAAATTATTCGCCCTCTCCTCACCGGTTGATGGACTTACAGGATAGACTTGATACTTATGCCTTTCCTTTCACAGCTGTCAAATTTTGTCCCACCCAGAAACGGGCTTCATGGTTTCCGCGCACAGACTGGCTAACATCACCTTGTTGGCCCTGGTACAAGCTACACTGTAGTGCCAAGGGGAGTCGCCAACCTACATCGTAAATAAGGACATACAACCCGCAATGCGCGCGATCGGAGTATCACACACAGCTTGCAAAGATGAGTTTCGACAAAATCTTCAATTTCACGGATTGAGAGTTTCATATATTTCAATAGTATGTAGTCTATAGACTTCATGTAATACACACTTCTACGTTCAAGCTTCTGAACAAGCATTGGGGCGCACGAGGTGTCGCCCGTTACAACCCCTGGTTTCCGCCTTCGTATTATGTCGCGCATAGTTATCGGCGATCCCGCTGCTCGGGGATTATTCATTGAGGGTGTTGCTGAGTATCACGTTTACGACTTCGCAAGACAATTTGTGCACCCGAAGAAGTCGCTACAAATTATACA
Organism: Undaria pinnatifida; assembly: GCA_012845835.1. Taxonomy (NCBI): domain Eukaryota; class Phaeophyceae; order Laminariales; family Alariaceae; genus Undaria; species Undaria pinnatifida. Next base: position 1,749,091 of record JABAKD010000023.1, read on the forward strand.
AGTATACTCTCGGGTGGACTCGAACTCACGAAACTGACCTATGCCAGGCCCGAGGATAACCTGATAGGCCACCGGGACGACCTGATATTGTCACCACCTCCGTCCCCATCAATGCTCAGCAATACATTGTAGTATAAGTTTTTCGATATAAACGACTGTCGTTTGAAATGCATATGTATTACATAAATTCAACCACACTCCAGCTGTGAGATCGAATATTTTGTCGAAACTCATCTTTGCAAGCTGTGTGTGATACTCCGATCGCGCGTATTACGGGTTGTGTGTCGTCATTAAAGATATAGGTCGGCGACTCCCCTTGCAACTACAGTGTAGCTATCAGGGTGAACAGGCTAATGTTAGTCAGTCTGTGCGCAGAAAACTCTAAAACCCGTTACTGAGGGGGACAATACCTGAGAGCTGTGGAAGGTAATGCATCAACGTATCAAGTGAATACTGTAAGTCGAACAACCGGTGAGGGAAAGGTGGAGTGTTGAAGGAGGTGGGGGCATGATTTTGATCAGAAGCGAGGCGGGAGGGGGGGAAGGGGAAGAAGGGCAGGTGGGGCATATCAATTATTCCGTGGCATCTATAAATCCTTCTTGTGAGGGAGGGGGGGGGGGGGGGGGGGTTGAGGAGGGCGGGAGGGGGGGGATTAGGTCGCTTAGATGAAGGGGTTTGCTATACGCTTAGTGCTAGGTCTAGACGATGGTGCGGGTCGTGGGAGAGGAGGACGCGTTGGGGGCGAGGGGGGGTTGGGATTTCCAGCAGTGGCATTGACGGCTTTATAAGAATAATGAGGTGATATCCAGGGCGTGGATATGTTGATTACTCCTGCGGATTTCGATATTAGGTGGGGCGTTTGAGCAAGAGAGAGCGAGGAAAAAATAAAAGGGGAGGGGGGGCGGAGGGTTTTTAAGAGGTTTAGGTCACACACAATATTAAAATACACTCTAGCTATGAGATACAGGATTTGGTCGAAGATCATCTTGGCAACATTGTGTGTGATGCTTCGATCGCGCGTATTAATCATACAAGTAGGGGCTTGCTAGACGCGCGGTGCTGGGTCTAGGCGATCGTGTGAGGTGTGGGATTGCAGGGGGCGTTGACGGGGGGAGGGGGGATTAATGAAAGCTACCTCATGGATGGCTAGAATGTGTTGTTACTCTGGCCGATTTCGATTGTAAGAGGGGCGTTGAAACAAACTAAGGGGGAAAAAAAGGGGGTGGCGAAGAGGAGGGCGGAGATGAGTTGGAGATACGGCATGGATGGCTACAAGGACAACGATATGGTATCAGCTGGCTGGTAGTGTTTATTACTCTGGTAGATTTTGATTTCGGTGGGAGGTTTGAACAATAGGCATCGGCCGGGGGGGGGGGGGGGGGGGGGGCATTTCAATATGTGCGCGGAAACTAAAAACTCCTCAAGTGGACGAATCTGACCCGTTGTAACAAGAGGGCATCCCCCTAAATCACCCGCCTGGAAGTGTATATTTTCTTAGATATTTTGGTGTTACATGTAGTATGCAACCCAGTTCTGAAGTGTAGTGAACAACGGGTAAAAAGCTTCATAATTTGGAATTGCTTATGCATGGAAAAGATAACATGTTTTAGTCGATAGGTACAATTATGTAGATGCCATTATTTTCTGACATCGTTAGTTATCATAAAGAGATACATACTGACAAATGCATCAGGAAGTGTCATGTGGTCATGCAATGTCACTGTCATTGGGAACGAAAGGGAGAAATGCGAATCGTTACTGTTTTGAAAGGAACGCTTAGTGTACACGCGCTCAATTACTTTACTTCATTAGTCATACTTCCATTGGCATAGGTTGGGAGGCGATCATGCAGACGGTACGTACGGAATACCCTACGTAATAAGTCGTCAGTGTGGCCTTTCTCAATTTTAACCCATCTGTCTGTACCTTTTTTTCACAATATTAATGTCTCACATTTAAGATTTTTCGTCTATAATTTTTACCGTGCCGATGTGGGGCTCTGAGGTCGCCAACTCTAACACACAGATGCAGCTCACAAATACACCAAGCGAGGTGACGTGGGCATTCGATGTCACCGCTATTGAACGCGAGGGTGGCTTTGCTTCCTTAATCATATTCTTCTGCGTTTGGTAGAGGTTGTCAGGCGATCATGCAAACGGCCGGAGGCGCGAAATAGCCTGGGTAATAGGTATTATAACATATATATAATATACACTCCAGCTGTGAGATCAAAGTTTTTGTCGAACCTCATCTATGTAAGCTGTGTGTGATACTTCGATCGCACGTATTGCTGGGTGTGTGCACCTCATTAAAGGGGTAAGGTCCGCGACTCCCCTTGGAACTGCTGTGTAGCTTGTACCACGGTCAACAGGGTGATGTTGGTCAGTCCGTGCGCGCAAACTATATTTCATTTTTTTGGGTGGGGTTAAATTTGACAGCTAGCTGTGAAGGGAACTGCATCAGCTTATCAAGTATATATTGTTAGTCGTATAACATGTGTGGGAAAGACGTAGTTTTTATGGCCGTGGGGACCTCGGTTTGAATCAGAGGGAGTTGGGGAGGGGACTTGCGCGGCAACTCCATCTATCTGTGCGCGGAAACTCGAAATCCATTAAAGGGACATATCTTTCGGTCGTAGAAGGAATGCATCCATTTGTCATGTGTGTACCGTAAGTGCTACAACTAGTCAGCAGAGGGCGGGAGTATTCGAAAGCGCGTGTGGTGGAGGGGAAGGGGGGGGGGATGGCGCGAATTTGAGTTACGGCACGGATGACTTCTAAGGGTACTGAGGTGATATCACACGCCTGTTCATTCCCCTGGCAGATTCAAATACTTGGACACGGGACGTTTTGACGAGAGTGAGGGGTGGGGAGGGCTTGGGAGGGGCGGGCGAGACAACTCAATGTATGCGCAGAAACTAAAAGTCCTTGGAGGCAACGAATATGACGACTATGGAAGGAATGCACCAGTTCATCATGTATATACTGTCCGTGGTACAACCGGTGTGGAGAAGGCGGAGTGTTCGAGGGGGTGGGGGAAGGGGGGGGGGCTAGGGGGGGGTTACAACAGCTATAGTTCGCGTATACGTACATTCGTGAGGAGTTTGCAACACGCGTCGCGCTAGGTCTAGGCAATGGTACCCGTGTTGGGCAAGGAGTGGGCGTTGGCGTGGGTGAAGCGACCTCTTCTAGATCTCATTACGGTATAGTTGGGGAATAACTTTTCTAAAAGACTTAGTTCTAGGCGTTGGTGCGGGTGGTGGGGAAGGATAATGATTGAAAAGCTTCTTTCATTGTGAGGGGACAGGGATTTGGGTCAGTGATTATTTTGCGTCTCGGCGTCCGTGTGAGATTTCCGGAACTGGATTTTGTTGGTCGAATCCCCTCGTTCAAGCGCCATCGGGCAAGTGCCTCAAACGCCCCCCCCCCCCCCCCCCCCCTCCCCCCCCCTGCTTAATCAGTTCTGTACCTGGCCGGGATGGGGTATGTAGGCTGAGCGAGATAATATTTCTTGAGAAGTGCAAAAATTATATATTTTTTGCAGTATACGCCATGTTGGACGTACTCACAGCATTGTCAGATTGCAGACATGAAACCGTAGAAGAGATCATGGAACGGAGAATTTCGGGGGTTTCGTATATGTGTTGGATAGATTTCCACAACGGGATTTGGGGTTGTGGGCTTCTATGTACCCTATTAATATCATTATATTTCTGTTTCTTTTTCTTCTATACCACCGGCTACCACGCCGAGGGCTACCACGCCCCATCTATATACCACCGGCTACCACGCCGAGGGCTACCACGCCCCATCTATACCGCACGGGCCACCTCGCCTTTACCACCACTGCACAGCTATCACGTCTGTGTATATCCCGGCTACCACGCCACGGGCTATCACGCCTGTGTATTCATCCAGGTTATCACACCAGAGCTATCACGCTTCCCAATACACGTACATCGGGTTATCACACCATTTCGTATTTTGTAGTTTTCATTTCACCGGGTTTTACGCCATCTCTTCTTCTACACTACGACCTGGCGCACACCGCACGATCCCACTCAACACGCTAGCGGAAGGTTCGAACAACAGTGAGGCTTCTGTGCGGACGGTCACGAGATCATGCGTCGGGACCGGCCCTATCCGTCGTTCTGGAACCATCCCCAGGACTTCTTCTGCCAAATCCACGGAGACAACAGCAGTCACGACACATCCCACTGCATTGTCCTACGAAAGGAGTTCGTCATGCTCTACCCCGACTTTATGGAGTACCGGCGCAGAAGGCTGGAAGCTGCAGCTATTATTGGGGGACGTGGATCTGGAAAGAAAATGTACTACTCGCATCGGAAGCAGCCGCGCTTTGACTTAGGTGCAAGCTGGATCAGGGGCCGACTACCGCCTCCGCCGCAGCGAGCTGGATCGGGACCCAGGGGGTGTAATGGTCGTCATACCGAGGGTCGACATTGCATGGGATATCAACCAGGCGGAAGGAACCGCGGAGGCGGTGAATACTACGAAGGGTACTCTGCCGCCGATCTCAACCCCTACCAGCCGCACCACTACAGCGAGCAGTACGAAGACTCAAAGCAGCAGCAGCAGAAGCAGCAGCAGCAGCAGCAGCAGCAGCAGCAGCAGCAGCAGCAGCAGCAGCAGCAGAAGCAGCAGCAGCAGAAGCAGCAGCAGCAGCAGCAGCAGCAGAAACAGCAGAAACAGCAGAAGCAGCAGCAGCAGCAGCCGCAGCAGCAGCAGCCATATTATGCATCTTCCTCTCCTCCTGCATCCTCTACATCTCGTGATCCCGGGGCGTCTGCCCAGGCAGCTCTTCGTCACCTCGGAGGGACAGCACGTAAAGTGCGTAGAGGCAAGTGTGAGATTGCGAATGATTCACTTGCTTCCAGTGTTCCCCTTCCCTCTGCCACGTGTGAGAGTGCTTCTCTTGTTTCCCCCGCAACTGCTGTAGAGCCAACTTTCGACCGGTCTTTGTGTGTGGAGACTTTCCCGGGCATGTCTTTGGGCCCTGAGGTAGAGGCTGTGCTGGCACGTGTTTTGGATGAGTCCGAGCGTGCGGAGAATAGCGTGCAGTTTATAGATGAAGTAAAGCACGAGTTTCATCGTCTGATTGAAGCAGAAGCACTCAAAGCTTGTACGCGTATATGACTGAAAAGTGGATGCTTTTGGTTTTGCGACGAAAGCGAAAGCTAGACTGACTGGTAGCCCTCGGCGTGAAGCGAGAGCGTCATGCTCGCCAGGCATGTCTCCAATGACTTCGTTGATTTCTTGACGCTGGGTATCGTATGACTTCGTTTATTTCTTGCCTCTGCATAGCATATGATTTTGTTGTTTTCTAGCCACTGTGTACCATATAACTTGGTTGATTTCTTTCCGCCGCGAATCAGATGACTTTGTTGTTTGCTTGCCACTGATTTCCTTTTCTGGATTGATATTATATTTTGGTACTCAAGAATATGTGTAGCTTCTCTCGGTTTTTGGCTATCTTGTAGACGAACGCTTGCAGGAGGTTGTACGTTCAAATACGAGTAGGATAGAGGAAATAATATACGCGCGCGTGCTGCGTACATATTGTATTAATAGTGAATCGGTACGTGAAGAAATGTGATTTGCTCCGGTATCCAGGTGGCAGATATCACATGTCATCGACAAACGACGATACAGTAGAGCGAGGCACCCAAGACCAAGCGAATCTCTCCATTGCACGACCCATCCCCTGCTTCGTGTCGAGTCAATCCGCTGGGAGCGACAACTGATTTCACCCAGGAGGATATGCTGGATGACCCGAGCTGCGGCGACGCCATGAGACCGGAAGGGGGCAGCCGCAACGGAGGCAACAGCAGTAGGGTTTGGGACTGTGATGCATGCTGTTTTTCTATAGTTTCCATGGTTACGTATGCTGTATGAAGTTTCTTTTTTCCTGGTTTAGCTAGCTCCCGTACGCAGTGCTGGTGTATCGAGATATTCCGGGATACAATAGTATTGAGAGAGAAAGTATGGCGTGGAATGGGGCAAGGGTATTCCGATCCCTACAACTTGGAGGATTTGGAATTTAGATGTTGACGAGCCGATTGCTCTATTTCCTGTTCGAGAGTTGATCGGTGCGCTTTTGTGGACTGCCTTGTTGACCAGGACGGATATCGCGAATGCAATGAGGGCAGTAGCAAGCTATTGCCGTGCGCCGCAGATGGTCCACTGGAAAGCGGCATTTACATTTTGGGATATGCAGTAAAGACAAGTAGTTATGGGATTACATTTCGGAGAGGGACAGCAGTAGAAGGGTTTCATTTGATTTCGTTCGCAGACGCCGACCATGCTTCGTGAAGTATGGACACGAGTGTGTCGGGGGAGGTAGTGATGTTTGCAGGGGGGCCTGTTTTGTGGCACTCCAAGACGCAGAAGTGTATGACTCTCTCGACTCTTCAGGCGGAGTACCAGGTATGTGGCTATGTCGGAGATGGGTAAGAAAAATTGATTTTTGAGACAGTATTGGTATTTTATGTTGCCGAAGGCTAGGGTGCCGTGCATTGCCATGTATGAGGATAACGAGGGTGCAATTAAAATCGCAAAGCACCCGATTTCCAACTCGAATTCGAAGTACATCGACCTAAGGCATCACTTTCTGAGGGAACTGGTAGAAAGGAAGGAGATCGAAATTATCCACATAGCGTCACAGTACCAGCATGCTGACTTTCTCACGAAGACGTTACCTGAGAGGGAGTTTGAATTTCACCGGGGGATAGTCATGAATTTGAAGTGATTTCTCTCTCGGATAATGTTTGATTTTCTGATTTTCTATTTTTTATATGTTTCTTTCGTTTGTTTTCGGATTTATATTTATCAGGGTTGAAAGAGTATGACTCAAAGTGATCGATGGAAAATACTGAATAGTGTTTTTGGTTTAATGGTCATGAGTGTTTTTGCAGAAAAAAGGAACGAATTTGAGCGTTTTTGCAAATGCAACATTTGGTTTTCTAGATTTGAGTAAAGAACACAGTAGTATTTTGGTATTTGGGAATGTACGTTACAAAATGTAGTCCAGATAAATCATGACAATGTTGCGAGCAGGGGGGCTGTTGGACGTACTCACAGCATTGTCAGATTGCAGACATGAAACCGTAGAAGAGATCATGGAACGGAGAATTTCGGGGGTTTCGTATATGTGTTGGATAGATTTCCACAACGGGATTTGGGGTTGTGGGCTTCTATGTACCCTATTAATATCATTCTATTTCTGTTTCTTTTTCTTCTATACCACCGGCTACCACGCCGAGGGCTACCACGCCCCATCTATATACCACCGGCTACCACGCCGAGGGCTACCACGCCCCATCTATACCGCACGGGCCACCACGCCTTTACCACCACTGCACAGCTATCACGTCTGTGTATATCCCGGCTACCACGCCACGGGCTATCACGCCTGTGTATTCATCCAGGTTATCACACCAGAGCTATCACGCTCCACAATACACGTACATCGGGTTATCACACCATTTCGTATTTTGTAATTTTCATTTCACCGGGTTTTACGCCATCTCTTCTTCTACACTACGACCTGGCGCACACCGCACGAACCCACTCAACACGCCAGATGCGATAAGGCGTTGTGGGCACCGTGAGACGTGAGGCAAACTCGCAGAGGCATCAGCTTCGCCTGAAGACAGTATCGTTTTCGGGCAGGTCGAGCAGACAGGAATTGAGGAGTGAGACCATAGGGGAGATGAAGCTCAAAGAATTCGCTTCCCCCAAGCATTGCTGCTGTGCTCTTTTTTTTTTGGAATTTCTCCCTGAACGTCCTAGGAACGTTCTCTTGGATGCTCTATACACCTGCGGCCGTATAAGGTGCTTACGTCAATCTCTCTTGTCCACATTAAAATTGAAATCTTAACGAGAGCACTCATGTAGTAAGAGCTAGCTAGAATCCACCGCCACGGGTTATCTTCCCCACTTGAAGTATTTGATTTTTGAGAATGTTGTTGTGACCGAATGACTAGACCTCGGCGACAATTTTACACCATATATTGCCTGCTATACTATCACTATATTACATTTGCCCACCTTGAATAGTTGTATTGTACAAGAAGGACGAAGTTTGAGGACAAAGTTCAGTATAAAAGAGCGAGAACGGGGTTGGAGACGCGGCCATTTGGAACAAGGATATGATGCCATAGATTCCCCACGCCTTGCAAAAGAGCAGCACTATACATGTACAGAATGCATTCCTTCTAAAACAAGTCAGCTGAAAACAATAACAAGGAATGGTGTTCACGTGGAAGCGACCTATATGGGCTTCGACAACAAATGGGTCAAAAATGTTGTACCGAGGTGACATGTACGCCAACAAGTCAATGCATAAACGTTGGCCAAGAGCGGACGACCTTTGGTCTGCACAGTGAGCTCGAGCTGTAATAAAACGATGAAAGCCGTTGTCGTTAAATCCTATGAACATATATGCCGAAAAGTAATAAGAAAGGATGGTCGAGATATACAAGACCTGGTAGTTGCGAAACCAGAACGTGGGTTGTTATGGAGATTGTGTGACACCCTGGCACCGTAGTTGAGAGGCTGTGCCGTCGATGTTAGTCGAGATGATGGCCCGGCGCGAGAGGATAGCATGGAGGACGAAGTGCTTCCGAGATACAGAGAAGATGTTGAATAGAACAGTGGTGGCGCTCAATTTGGCCAATACACACAGATGTACACCGCATAGTTGCAGGAGCCCAGACGACGGCTGCTTCCCAGAGATGACCAGGACAGCAATTTTCCGGAAAGATTTACAAGAGAGAACCACACGAGAGGGTGAGCTGCCTGCATATCAAGCGGAGAAATCTACGGAAATATACCTCCGCACATATACGTACATTACACTCGAACAGACACATATGAGATCTACGATACACAAGAGCAGTTCTGCTGAACATTGACTCTCAATGGCTATGTGCTAACATTTCAGTAACACTCCCCTTAATGGCAGTCACTCTAAATCGTAGCAAACTAATGATGATAATGTCAAGCAAGTTTTTCGTTTCATGCGTTTCAACCACTTAAGTACCACGTGATGGTTCAGTCCTATACGTGCGACAATACATTCATGCGCCTTCTAAAGAGTACCTGCCACTACACAAACCAAACTGCAGTGACTTCCAATCCTGCTTGGCTCGTTCAATCGGTGATGGTGCGAGGCCGGAATATCGATTTCAAGAAAGTGAAAATTCGTTCGCACAATAAGAACATATTCAAAACTAACACACAAACATATTAACGCGACTAATTGAAATGGCTGTTGATGAAGTCGTTCATGTTGAGGTTGCCGATAATGTCCAGCGGGTTCCTGAAGCGATGCTTGTTCAGGTGCTTTGTGCCGATGTCGGCAGGGTTAATGTAGGTCGGGATCTACTGGATGAATATCCTTTCCTCCGACTTAAGTTCTCATTTGATGAAAAGGCGCAGCGCGAAGTGCTTCGTCCTCGAGCTGAAGAAGAGGTTTCCCAAGGCGTGCAGCGACGCTGTATTGTCACAGTACAACGGCACCTTCGCAAAGTCCTCGACAAACTCTAGCTCAGTCAGCATGTTAGAGCAGAACACTGCTCCTTTATCGCCAAATCCGACTTGACAAGCTCCGCCTTCATTGTAGACATGGTCGTCAGACCTTGTAGTCCTGACTTGAAGCCGATAGCCGCACCGGTCAGCATCGACAAGTAGCATAAGGTGGACATTCCGTTGTCCAGGTCGTGGGCCCGGTTGGAGTACGAAACGACCGCAAGCTTGAAGCCTCCTCTCTTGTACGTGATGCTGAAGGCGGTTGTCCGCACGAGGTAGCAAAGAGTGTGCCCCGCCGCCACCATGTGGATCTTGCTGGGTTTCGCCGTCGGGCGATCGAGTTGACAAACGGCATACATGAGGTCACACCTTACCACTTTGACATCATACATCAGGGCACCCCACGATGCTCTGGTAGCGCTTCTTTTCTTGATCGTCCTGCAGAGTCTCGTCAGGCACCTGGTTGGAGAATTCGGGACCGTGCCCCGGCGTGTTGGTCGGCTTGCATTCCGACATTCCGGACCTCTCCAAGATGGACTTGGACTAAGATTCTTGAGAGATGGTGAGAGTGCCATGCACAAGGTCTCGCTTTATCTCCATGCCCAAGTCGAGCAACACCGCTTCAGTGTCGGTCATCTTGAAATGCCGCCTCAGCGTCTCTTTCACCATCGCCATGAAGTCAAGGTTGTTGCTGGGTAGAAGGACATCGTCCACGTAGAGGGTCAAGCAGATCCGAACACCGTCGTGATTGTACAAGGAGACACACGTGTCGGACTGGGGCAGAACGATATCGATCTCGACAAGGGCGGGATCGATGGTGTTGAACCGTTTCCCGGGGCTTTGATCCAGCCCGTAGAGGCTCTTCTCGAGGTGCATCACTTGCTCATCTCGATCCTTGTCCTTCATCTCGACATCAGGCGGCTGCTCGACGAAAAACAACTTCTGGATATCCGCGTACAGGATTGCAGTTGAGACGTCCGTCTGGTGTAGAAGCAGGCCGAAGTGGACAGTTATGCAGCATATGATCCGCACGCTCTGAATCATGCACACCGGGGCATAGATGCTGCCACAGTCAAGCCAAGAAACTTGGTTCCAATCTTGAGCCATTACACGAGCTTTGAAGGAGCTGTCCAACTTGCGCTTGGACACCCATTTCGAATTGGTTCGCTTTCGTCTAGCGGTAACAGCAGAGCGCAGAACTAGGTTGTATACTTGACGATCTTTAACACTCGCGATCATGTCTTCTGCTGCTGCGTTCCACTAGGTGGCTTCGGGCCTGGCCCGCGCTTCTTTGATTGTCCGTCGAACATTCGGTTGCGTTGTTCCCGCAGCGTACACGAATTTCGTGAGGCCGAATTTGCCATCCGTGTGGACGACATCGGGAATCTCCGCCTTCACGGTAAGCGCGTAGGAGAGGCGCCGAAATTCGCGGATGGTCTTTGCAGTGGGTACGATTGAAAAAGACCTGGTGGTTGCAGGCGTCGACGTGGAACTTCGTCCACAGCGAGTACCACGTCCTCGTGCAGACCCGCTGTCACGTCCACCGCGCCGCGTAAGGCCTCCCCGCGCAGATCTACCACGCGAAGCAGACCTGGCGACTGCAGCCTCGGCGCAGAACCTCGTCCACCACGAGACGAACCGCGTCCACGCACGGAACCACTGTGCGGCGCAGTCCAAGGCAGAGCAGAACCAGCGGGCGATGAACCAAGGGGCGGCGCCGAACCAGGTGGCGATCAAGGAAAAGACGCATAGTTTACCGGCACCATGAAACTGACTCCCCTCATCGGGGCAGGGCTACCTTCTTCAGGCGTACCACCAGAAGTTCCAGGCGCATCGTTGGTAGAAGTAGGTTCTGCAGGTGGAGGTCCAAAACCACGGTCGGTTTTCTAACAATTGTTCTCGAGAAGTTCAATCGCAGACAGATCCTTGACGGCATCCCAAGCGGCACGTTCACGACAGAGCGAGTCAGCCCAAAGGTTTGAAGTGTAGTTTCGCACGCCTTTCACCACGTCGTCGTGGTCGTCGTACGTGAACTCCCCGTCGTCGAAACCGCACGCTTTCAACGAAGTGGCGACATAAGGCGTTTCAATGAAGATAACATTTTGACTCACCCGCACACGTCACGTCTTGGAGTTGTAGATCCGGTAAGACTTACTTTCTTCCCCAAATCCGTCGAGCTCCCCTTCGCGATCACGACGTTCCAGGTTATTGGTGTGGACCTCGTCGCGCGCGAACGCCCGGTACCCGATCACCCGGAGATGGCCCGGACTGGCATGGTTGCCGTAGATCGCCTTGTACGGCGTCCCATGTTGAAGATTTGCGTGACGAAACCGGTTGCTTATGTAGACGGTTGTCTTCATCTTTTACCTCCCAGAAAATTCTGGACGTGTCCATTCGGCAACAAAACAGCGCAAGATGTTCAAAATCGTCCGGCGCGCACGCTCGCTCGCTATGATTTGCTTATGGGTGTTTGGAGAGGCAAAATCCAACTTGATGCCGACGTCTTGACAGTGTTGACAGAACTACGCGCACGTGAATCCCGTGCCGCGGTCCTCGCGGATGGTGTGCATGCGCTCGCCGATAAGAATCCCGGTCTCCTTGACGAATACCGCAAGGGCGTTAACAGAGCAGGTCGTGTCGTTCATGAGCACCACGTCTTTTTACTTGATATGCTGGTCAACGAAATAGACGGCGTATCTGAACCCGCCCAGAGTAGAATTAGACGAGAAGGGGCCCAGGGTGTAGACGGATACGAGCTAAAAAGGACGTAGAACATTATAGGCGCCCTGCTTGGGGTGAGGTTGTTGTGCGCGCTTCCCGAATGGGAAGGTGCTACAATTTTTGACGTCGACGGTGTAGTCGACACCGCTAGACGGCTCCTTCCCGAGGACGTCCAAGCTCTTGTGATGGATGTGTCCCATACGTTAGTGCCACAGCTCAGCGGGCTCGGACTGTAAGGCAAGACCGTCAGGGGCTCGACCGAGGATCATCTGACCGTCGACACCACCCCCTAGGTTTGCAGCACATGAGTTATCCGGTCGCGTCGCCCACTCAACAGGCTTGCATCGGCACAACCACGTCTCCCGACTCCAATCTGGGGTTAACCGGATAAAACGACATCGCCAATCTCTTCTGCAAAGCCGTGCTCACGGAAAAGAGTTTGGTGCCCAAGTCCAGCAAAAAAACGACGCGAAGTGAGACGCGTCAGTCATTTCAGTTGTCGTCTGTGACGGCGCCGAAGATAGTCTCCGTTGTTACGCCCTTAGGGTAATGCAGGATGTCGGCGACGATCGTGTGAGGTACCTGAAGGTCTTCGACGTGGCACATGTAGTCCCGCGCTTCTGGTGTAAGCGCAGGGTCGAGATAGTTGTTTGTCGCTCCGCTGTCCACAACCACCCGGATGGACGACCCGTGTGAGCGAAAACGAGCAAGCGACACCTCCGCAGGAGTCGCCATGGGCGCACCGAAAAACCCTGAAGTCAACCAGTGGTCCTATGCAGACGACACGGAGGAATATATATGAAGGTGCGGCCGCCGGAGGCGTCAGGGAAAAAGCAGAAGATGAGTTCGCCATAGCCGTTAGAGCACGTTGGGCGCTAAAGGAGAACCTGAACGTAATCGGATCGGCGGGAGCCTGTGGCCCCGTCGACGGAGTCGATTATGCCAAGTGAGCGCACCCTATGTTGGTAAGGTTGACCTGACCAGCGGAATGCAGCAGCGCGACGTTAGCAATCAAGCCTTGGTGCTCCTTCTGCTTGTTTGCGCGAAGCTCCTGCTGTTTCTGACGCACAGCACCGCTGTGCGTGGCGATTGTGTTGTTGGAGCATATTTTTGGCTGAGCACTCCCCCCACCACGTCCGCGCTTGCGTTTCCACTTCTTCTTCACCAGCTTTGGACGGTTGTTCTGCACTTGTTGGGGGAAGTCACGCTGGAAATACCCGTACGCCTTGCACCGATGGCACTGGTCGGATGAGGACGCCGGCAATTGCGCGCCCCTGGTCTGAAATCACAGGTCCCGACGCGTTGCGCGACCGCTATTTCACGAAGACACGGTTGGTCGTCTCCTGGAGACGGTAAACAGACGTTGATTCCTCAAGGTGGTGCATATGACGGTTGAACTTGAAATTTGTTGCCTTCGTCAAGCCCAAGAGCATGACGTCTAGGTGGACCTTTTTGGGGATCTCCTCCCCCACGCCGTGGAGGAGGAGATTTAGAGCCATTAATTTCGCGAAGAAATCGATTGGATCCCAGCCCCCCACGCACCGAAGGTCGACAGGCTGTCTGTGACACGCCCGTCGAGCTTCCTGGGTGTGAGCGTCAGAACGCTCGTTGAGGGTTTCCAGGCCGCTGTTCCATCCGCTGACTTTTTGTGAGTAAGGACGGTGGCGTGCGCAGACCCGGAGTTGACCAACAGGAGGAGGGTGAACAGGCGACAGTTAGCCTGGTCCCACTTGACCGTACTTCCTTCGTCCGGCTCCGGTTTCGCAAGTCTGTCGGCTCATGCTATGATGGACTTGGGATCTGGCGCAAAGAGGTTGACTGCGTGCCGGAATTTGGTCTACCACACACGAAAACCATGCTGCTCCGATTTGGTGCCAACGGCGTCCAGCATGCCGTTGATCCCGGAGATCGATGATTTCGCCATTAATGAATACCAGGATCGCACTCCCGGGCGTGGTCAGGTTTACGGCACACGTAATACGGCCCTAGAGCCTAATAATGGTCAGCGCGCCTAAGAAGGATACGGTGCAATGCTACAAAAGGTAGGCGTAGTTTAGGTCGAAGCTCTGTAGCTCACGACGGACGTCCGTCGTTAGCTATCCAGAGTCCGCCCAGACCACTGCGTGCCGTCGAGCACAGCTTATGACCCACCACAGGTGGCGGAACTTTGGGGGCGAAAAGACAGAGTAGCCAGCTCCGGCCTCGTCCTGAAGGTACACGGGCCAGATGCACTGCTGGGACTTGCTACGTATCTTGCAGCGTAGAATTTGTCTGCTGCACGGATGCAACCAGCCCTGTTGAGATCCTCAGCCTACAAACGCACCGATAACAAACCAGCACGCGGAAGGTATCACGGACAGACCTACCTCGCGTAAACCACAACGCCCAGGTATACCTCGCGTAAACTACAACGCGCAGGAACATTTTTGTGAGCGCGTCACGTAGGTGTAAGCGGCAGCAGGCGGCTACCAGCTAGCAGTCGTATCCTCAGCCTACTCACGATACCAAGCCGGTAACTCGGCACGTGAGGGAAATATCTTTGATAGACTGCGCCTTCCGAGAGAACCACGCGCAGGCAATTTTGGTCGCCAGTTACAGACAAGAAGAACACCGAGAACAGTGTGCCGCGCAAAGAACTACCAACCTGCACAACCATTTTTGCCGAGCGTAAACAACGCCTAGAGGTTGTGCTCCGAATGCTTTACACAAACAGTAGCGTACAGAACGTGCAGCGGAGAGCTCAGGTGCTCAGTCTGTGCCCAGTGAGAAAGCGGGTTGACTCAGTGTGGCCTCCAGCAGAAAGCAGACTCCGGCAGTAGCTCCCCGCGTAAACAATATCCAAAAAAATCCAAATCCTGGAGGATCCAAAGATATACAAATCATACAGGACGGGTGTGCTCTCCACAGCACTCGGCGACAGCAGTAGACGCGCAGTTGCCTCAGGCCCCCAATCACACACACGAGGCTTCGTAACCTGTTATGGATAATGTGTGATACCCTGGCACGGTGGTTTGAGAGGCTGTGCCGTCGACGTTAGTCTAGGTGATGGCACGGTGTGAAGGGATAGCCTGGAGGACGAAGTGCCTGTGAGGTGTACAGAAGATGTTGGATAGTACAACGGTGGCGCTTAAAGTGACTAACACACACATATAAAAAACCGCAAAGTTGCAGGTACCCAGACGACGGCTGCTTCCCAGAGATGACCGGAACATCTATGACCCCGAACGATGTACAAGAGAGACCCGCACGAGAGAGTGAGCTACCTGGATATCGAGCAGAGAATCATACGGAAGCAATTCCTCCGTACACATACGTTCATTACACTCGAATCGAAACGTATGAATCTACGCTACACAAGAGCAGTGCTACTGAACATCGCATCAATTGCTATGCGCTAACATTTTCACAACATTTTTCAAAGTCGTTGGACCGTATGGGCAGGGGTGCCGACGAAATAGGTAAGCAAGAGTGGTCAAAGGGAATTGAACCGCTGGCTACTAAGTTAGAACGAAGACCGACCGTAAGGAGCTCTTGGGGGCAGGTAAAACCAAACAAGAATAAAGTAGAAGCCCAAAAGAACCGACAGGTGGGCTAGAGATTCAGCATACGACCGCTAAATTGACCCAAAGGGGGGGCTCTCAACGTGAATTATGTGGTCGTCAACGTGGGACTATAGGCGGCAAAAAACTGCAATGCCGTCTTATGCCAAGTGGGGGGGGCTAAAGTGCACCGATTTTAGTCGTGGGAAAAAGTGCGCCAATATGCAAGAGTGGTATAACATCATAGTAGAAGTATGCCAAGGGGTAAGGAAAAAACAACATTAGCGGAAAAGAGTTCATGCCTCGCGAAAACGAAGATAGAGACAACGCGTGAAGAATCCATGTTGTCGCCAAACGAATACATCGAGTTGCAAACGAAACGATAAAAAGCCTCAACATGATTCGGAAACGTTTTGGTTCGTCGATATGTACGAAACGTGGGTAGGCCACATTCCCGGTTGAAGGTGGAAGCGAAACCACAAACACGAACATTTTTCCAACGTGGAAAAGTAGAACAACTTATGCCACAGTTAATGATCAATGATGACATGAACATCACCGAAATACAAGAAAAATGCCATACTTTGAATGCGGCAAAAAATGAGACAAAAATAATATTGTGAAATATAAACGGTGTTGGAGTCTCAACGATACTGAGATTTTGAGGGGAAGTTTTGGGGAGGCATGAGGCGATAACACTGACGACACTATCACCTATCATGTAGATTTGTACTGAGACAGTAATGTCCAACGATAACACGCGAACGTGGACTTAACGACGAGATTTGTCCCAAAGGTCGTGAAGGCCACAACGGTCGACAATCGCGCACATTTTTGAACACTACCGATAAGAAACAAACGTCCCCGAAAATAACAGAAGAACAAACATTACCCGCAATGCATAGATGCCAACGCGGAAAGTAGAAGTCCCGAAAATTCACGCACGCGAGAGTCGGAGGGGAAACGTTGCGAACATGCGCACGCACACTGCTCAGGGGAAAGGGTGTACGGTTTAATCCGGCACACAGTGCAGAGGGATGAAAAACAAAACTGAGTAACCAAAACGCCCAGCAATACGATGGAAGCAGCTCCGGGAGCTTCTGACCACCGAAGCTCTCACAGCCTCTGCGTCCACGTTCGGGGCGTCAGCGGTCGATGATCCTCTGACATCGGCTGACCTGTGCAAGTCCGCCAGACAAGTTGCAGCGTGAGTATCGCGGACCAATGAGCGTTTCGATGACGAGACCGCCGTGGTGTCCGAAGCAGTTTATTCCAAAAGTAAGGTAGCGACTGACTGTGCCGACAAGGTCGTCATACACTATGGGATCCTTCGCCACTTCATCAAAGTCAACCAGCTGCCTTCCGCGATGACGGAGACACTCAGCAGAGGCAGAGCCAGAAAGCTCAACTGACCGATGAGTTGGCCATATGGAAAACAGTCAACACCGCCAGGAAGCTGGGGATTATTCGGGGACGTATACTCGAGAATCTCGGAACCTCCCCCGCTGACCTGCAGGCGTTCGTAGGCGGGGACATTGGCGGCCAACGTGGCCTCCCAGTTTCGGCCTTCCAGCCTCACAGGGTGGTCGGGGCGTATGGGCACCGCGAGGACGGGACGATCGCGCACCACCCTACTGTCGCCGATCACCTCGACCGCATGGGATTGGCCGTGGTATCCATTCTACCGGTGGAGTTCTTGCCCGGGGTCGCAAACGACCTCCCATGTCTGGCGCGGGAAACGTCTTGGGCGATATGTTTTCAGTGCCAAATTCGACGCTGTGTGCCCACACCTTCAGCATGCACAGTACGCTTTCGATCCTTGCAGCGCATGGCGTGCTGTGCGATATTGACGCCCGCGACACCGCTTTGTAGTTGAACGAGCTCATCGGCGCGAAGCAGCCATCGTAATTATTAGTCTTCTTCCCCCCCCTGTTTGTAAGGGGTTTGACCGCCCACGTCGGCCTCCGTTCGTGCGCACTCTACAACATTGTCGCGGCAGGGTGCTACGGGGCGTCGCTGCCGGCGGCCGCAGGCACTCTAACGGAAGTCCATTGATTCCCTTGCTGGGTCACCTGGTTCGAAGACAACGCCAATTCGATCTTCCCGCAAATCTATCCGATGTTCCCGTGCACCGACGGGTATGTGCCACTGGTCTTCTTGCGAAATCATGCATGAGTCCCCCGCGTCCTGCCGGAGACTCACCGTCTCTACCCGCGTGCCCGAACGGTGGCAGTGGCAGTTTGGCGCCGGCGGAGAGTCGCTGGCAATGTCGTAGCATATGGTGGTCCCCGCGGGAAGCATAGGGGTGGAAGTCGGGGTGGAGGCTTCGGTTCTCTATGCATGCACGAGCCCCGCCACGATGTGAGGACAACATTTGCGGACGAAGACGCGGCACTGGCGGTGTGAGGGGCGACTGCGTCGACAATATACAGTGGTGGCCGATAGATGGGACCATCCTATTGGGGCGCGAGTGCGGCGTTGGCCATTGGTGGACGGCTGCGTCGACGGTCAAAAATATCGGAGCGACGGTGCTGCAGGCAACGCGCCTAGTAACGCAGGGTTTCCGGCGTGCGCGTTGGAGGCTCTGGCTAGCGCAGGCAGCGTTGAGCCCGAACGAGTGAATTCTTTCCCGAGATGTGTTATTTTAAGGGATTGTGGTAACAATGGACACCGCGCGCACGAGTGACCGTTAGACTCGCCGCACGTTGTAGTTACTGGCTCAAGGACATGCAGGTTTGGCCGGAATGTCCGTTTGAGGTAATCAACAAGCAGCATTGGTCTCTAGGCTATGCAGCATACAACCACACGTGCGTTTTGCGCGCCTAAAATGACGTACCCTGCATGACAAATTTGGGTCCTTGACGCCGTAGGGATGTAGTATGTAAGCCGGTGTCGCCTAATTCTGAAGTAGACACTCGTTTCCGGCCAGTGAAGGCCTTAGGATGCCGTCAGCCAGCAGCACAATCCCCTTGTGGAGTCACACCGAGGTACCACCTCCACATATTGTGGGCACGCCGTCGTTGAAGAGTTGATTCGCCATTGATAAGCATAGGGTGTAGTCGTCTCAAACAGTATGGCGCTCCCCTATCACCTGGTGTCTGCTGAACGTAAAAATATGTTGCTACGTCGACGTGCTTGCCGGCTCACAAGGGTTGTTGAGCAGGAGAGGTAGCTAGTCACCGCAGTGTTGTGTGACACGACGCCTACTTAGTTCTAACAAACGTTACATTACGTGACACTACAGGTTCCCTCGTGAGGTAAGGCAGACAGTTCGATATATGGTGGCGCCTGGTTATAAGGCGGTAAATGTGTTTACTGACTCGCCAAGGGCGCATGGCACCTTTAACGAACAGTACAGTCGCCACTGGGTAGTCGCACGGGAGGGTATCCGTCGCTACCAAGTCCTGGCCACGCGGTCTCTAAAGAGTGGAGTCTTTCCCTTATGCACGAGGTGGAGTCACCCACGCATAGGCAGACGACCTATCGCTTTTCATGGCAAGGAAAGCTAGCGAAAAGGCTTAAACATCTCGGCGTTATACTGCTAAAAATAGTACGTACTCCGAAACTTATGGTCGATGTCTAAAGCAAACGGTGTGGAGTCACACAGGGGAGCCACCACCGCATCGTAATGGTGAGGACGCGGTCGCCTAAGGTTGGACGCACCCTTGCACGCGAAGAGTTTAGTATCTCTATCGCAATGTTTGAAAAAAAGCACGAACCAAGATGACGTTGCACGATCATTTTTCATTCGTGCTGGAGCAGCTGACGGACCCGCCAGTAGAAATCGAGACACGTATAAATATATTCCTCGGGGAGCACCGGCTTTATCGGCCGCGCTAGAGACCCTATCAGCACATCTCACATGCCTGATCAAGGGCGGAGACGAGTACGGATTACTGTTGGGACGCCAGAATCTCAGGGCGCAAACGTGGAAGTCGGGATAGTCGACGAACACAGTTCTTCCTCAGTAATGAAAAATATTCAGAACATGAGAAATTGTATGGAAAGAGACATAAAGAAGTACATTCGGCCGAGGACGCGACATCGGTAGCTCGGGTCTGGGTACAGTTATTATCGCCAATATTTTCGGTGTTCGCTATGTCCATGGAACTCCATCCTCTTCTTTGGTTCTTTCCATGGAAAAAACAGGAGCTGTAGAAGTTCCCCTCTCTGCACATAGCCGAGAGGAGACCACGACTTTAGGCGGGTCGAGCGGTGTACAGTAATAATTACTAGTCGGGAAATGCGTGCCATGTGATGGTCCGAGTATACCAACAGTGGCGTTTCATAGGGTGGAACAGGGAAACCGTGGCAAGACGCCTGTCAAGTATACAATTCGATAGAGATTTGCTCAACGGTATCCCCGCGGCAGAGAAAGCAGCCGTCGACATGTGCAATATATAGCCTCATGAAGAGCGCGGCGACTATCGACGGTGCGACCGTGTCAGGCATGAGAGTCGGCGGTACCAATGCTTCTGGGGTCAAGGAAAAATAGTACTGCCGGGAATGACGCGACCTGAGCGTCTGAAACACGTGAATCACAACCGGGACCAAGGCTACGGTAGGGAGTCCCCTTTTGGGCCTCTTATTTCAGTGGCAGGGGTCACTCGCGCGAGTAACCCCTTTGTTCCTATGCGTTCTTCCGTAATCTTCATGTTTGACATCGACGAAATCAATCCGCAACGCAAAGGTGATCTAAGCTGCGCCGAAACAAGTGCCTAAACCATTTTTTTTCCGTGAGGTACAGAGTCACTCGTGCGAGTGGCTCAAACACAGCAGTGAAAATGGGGATACCCCCGCTACAGTAGCCGTCGTCGGGATAAACCCGGCGGTAGCTGACGTGAAGCGGGTCGATATGAAGGTTATTTTATCGGACAATGCGCTGCTATCGGACGAGAAAACACTCAAATTGATCATAATAAGGAGGTTGTTCGTGGCGGCGTTTGTGGAAAAGGGTATAATGCCCCGCTGGCGGTGTACATTTTCCTCCAGGAGCAGATAGAGATTTTGTTGAAGATATTGTGGAAGTCGCAAGGAACGCCGTCACGTTGGGCGGTGGAGATCAACGAAGGGTGTAAGGTAAAGGGTTTTCGACTCGTGACAAGATGGGGACTCGCCGCGACGCAGCCTGCAAATTGCCTCTATCACCCCCGCGATGTCGCGCACTGTTGGAGATCATCGCGGAAGGAAGCGTTCGTCTAGCTCGTCGCACACGGCCGAACGAGGGCCCTTGTTCCATAAGAAACCTAAGTGCTTACATTGAAGTAGTACGACGCGTACACTACTCGTATTACATGTTCTCCAAAGTATTCTTCGTTTGTGTCTCAAGTACTGCCATTTTTTTTTTTAATTACTGTCACCTGCTATACCCCTCCCCCCGCGCCAACCCCCCCGCCCCAACCCCCCCCCCCCCCCCGCCCCCATTAATATACTGGTGCCAAATCCGTCAGATTTATCCCCTCGAAAGGATATATATAGCTTACATGCACAAATTGCCCCCTTCCCCCTCCCCCCCCTCCTCTCCAAACCCGCTCGCTTTTGATCAAAACCAGGCCCCCGCGTCCTTCAAAACTCCGCCCCACCCCGCTCACCGGTTAATAGACTTACAAGATTCACTTGATAAAAGGATACATTTCCCTTCACAGTTGTCAGATTGTGTCCCCCTCAGAAACGGGTTTTATAGTTTCCGCGCACAGACTGGCTAAAATCATCGTGTTAACCCTGATAGCTACACTGTAGTTGTAAGGGGAGTCGCCGACCTATATCCTTAATGAGGACACACAACTCGTAATGCGCGCGATCGGAGTATCGCACACAGCTTGCAAAGATGAGTTTCGACGAAATCTTCGATCTCACAGCTGGAGTGTATTCTCATTTTATATATATACCACTACCGTTTCTGCATCGTTTGCCAACAGGTCGTCGATATATTTTGATTTTGATGCACTCCAAAGTTCTGCGTTGGATATTCCGATCAGACTGTTGAATACAGTGGCGTACGGCTAGACGTAGGGGTTGTGAGTGACAGAAGCTCGTCGTTGTTGACGCTCATTATTTCTAAAAGGACTGGTGTGTGGTTGTGGCGAAGGGTTCTCTGCCGTATTTTATCATCTTCTTGCAGTTGTGACTCATTTAGTAAATTATCATTGATAAAGTCGAAACTGGCTTTGGTCATAATCTCCATTTGTCGATGTGCAGAAAATATTTTCGACATTACGAATTTGTATTGTTGACCGTCATTCTGAGCTACAGAAGCTGTTGACGGGCGGTATACGTTAACTTCCAGGCATGATGGTGGCGACTATTACTAGGTGGTCGCGAGTGTTATGGGGGCATATCAAGCGAATATTCGATTGAGTAGCCATACTCGAATGTGAGCATCATACGCGCATCGATATGTGTTGGTGCTGGTCCCCATGTTTAGATAAAGTGCTCTAGATTGACCTTCGTGGCTCGGGTGTGGCGTAGGTGCAATTATTTTGTCACTGTGGCTTACGTGTAAACACAATGTTGTAGCCAAGATCAACTACGTAATTTTTTCTCAAGATCCTACGAAGCACCTGCAATCTACCATGTATGGATAATCCTCGACAAAAAATTTCCTGCTATGGGGCCTTGGGCCATATCGCTTGTATGGGCAACCTTGGCGCGTATCGCAGCCGCTAACGCCAAACAGAGAACGCGCACTATATCCACTGTATACAATTTGTTCCGTTTACGTCAATTAGTTTTTCCGCAACCGCCTCCTTCAACCGATGACACATTATAGTAAACACGTTCAAGATACATGCATTGTAATATAATGAACTCACGCCCAAGACAACAAGTTTCCGACAACCAACATTTCGATTTCATGGTTGTCAAAAATCGCTGGAACGGACAACAGACGTGTTGCTGATTATGGCATGTTACAGCTTATGTATATAGTGGAGTTTGTTTCGCTATTTGAGGCACCCCGAGATATGACAATACATAGATTATGTACAAATGCTCCACGGTAACTTAACAATAATGTGATGACATTCACATAGTTCGTGACACCTTGCCTGTTGCCGTCATCGCAAAGCTCGAAAATTGCATGGTGCTGTCAGGTTTCCTGTTGATCCACGGTCGCGATGTTTCGTTTATGTGAGAGACCTCAAATTATGGTTCGGTCAAGCGTTTAATTGTCAAGAACAAATATTGTTGTGCGGTTCTGTACAGTATACCGAAAACTCTATATATATGGGCGCTTCGACGTTGTTCTGATATTCACATCAGGTTCGTTCTGTGCCGTTGCAATTTTTTGGAGCGTTAAGATACGTTTTCGTGAGGTTTGTCAAAGCACTGTTGTTATCGGTGTGCTGTTCGGTGGACTTATATATTTGAACACTACGGTTTGGTACGGTGTCTGAAATGCTGAAATCTCGTTTAGCGGCTGCCATTCTCGTTGGGACCAATACGTTTCAAAGGGATCTTTCGTCAGCGCCATAAAAACAGACAATAAACAAGACGCGCTGTTTCGTTGGTTTCCAAGCAATATCTCCGTGCACCAACGACACCACTATATTTAAACTTTGCACCGTATGAAAAACCCGTGCGGCCTGGCTCAGGTAAAAAACGGTTATTGGTTTTCTAGCAACTATCCACGTCACTTTTTGGAAATATATCGGTGACATGTTGCCCAATATTATCTTTGGGCTGCTGTGAAGACCTCACCTATCTATTTTTTTCATATATCTATTTTATCACAAATGAAAATATGTTTCTACAAAGTTGGGACACATCTCAGACCAGTACTGAGGAAGTATATGTATTTTATATCTCTCAATGTCGGGGGTCCCAATCGTCATGCACAACATGTATGCGATACTATCAATATGTAGTTATGAAAAAGACCGCATATTTGTGGACGAAGTAATGAGCAATAGGACATGTGATTCCTCAAAATGGCAATGCTGTGTGTTAAATTATAGGTGGGGGACACAGAGTGCCCTCTGCAGGTCTGCCAATTGAACAGGTCCTCGGAGAGTACTCACTTTCGTCCCTTCGTAGATATATAGCTTTATTCGTTTCCACCAGAGCCCGGGATAGCTTCTGAGATCGGAGGCACGTGCCTCCCATCTACTTCATACCTTTCCCCAATATAAAACGCCAACCTTATCATACGAAACCCATCTAAATGAGCTCAAATTCGGATACTTACAGGCCTTTCGAGGTCGTATCTTAACACTAGCCCACCCTGATGAGTCGCATATGCAGAAATTTGGGAGATTCGGGGAAACTCCGGTTCTACGAACTAGACCATGAGTCGAAGATGCGGCTCTCTAACGGCTCATGTTGGAGTCGTGTAGCGCGCCGGGGGGAGAGGGAGCTCAATCGGTCCCGGGTCGTCCAGAAAGCGGACCAGGAATACCTTGTCCTCGGTAGTGCTCGCGCTGATTTTTCCAAGCCACCGTAAGCCATCCTCTCCCTTGTACCAAAAGTGGGCTCCCTTAAGGAGTACTGTGTCGAGGTAGCGACGGAGCCAATCGGCGCGGGGAACACAGGCGTAGCCCGGCGCTATGAAACGTTCCCCGTTGTTGCGGGAGAGCTCACGCTGTGCCGCTCCGATCCGCATTCGGGGGTAAAGGCGGTTGGTTTGTCGGTGCTGGTCCGGGGTTCCGGTCTAATAACGCAAGAGGTGGGAGCGGGAGAGGTGAAGATCCATTTCCCGCTCCCAGGACGGTTCGGAGAGTCCCGCCCAATGCGTCTTGTTTAGCGCCGCGATGACGCCACCTCGCTCCAGACCAGGGGGGAGAGTGTTTTAAGGCTTGGTTTGGGTAAGCTATCGGTTAACCTTTTGCAAGTGGTCGAACGGACTAATACCCCACGAATTCCTGAACAAATGGCGTCGTCGACAGACCATGGTTTTTTTGGGTCGTGGGTTCGATCCCCACCACCCACAATAATAAACTTTTCAATTTTTTCCTATGTAGAACTTGACAAATACCCTCCCTGGTACCCCAGGGAATGACACGGCTTGGATGGATGACAGGACCGCCCGTATATCCAGCCGACCTGCTATCCCGCCGTTTCAGGGGGGAAGAGTGTTATAAGACTTAGTTTGGGTAAGCTATCGGTTAACCTTTTGCAAGTGGTCAAACGGAATAATACCCCACTTATAACCTTAATAAGTGGCGTCGTCGACCGACCATGGATTTTGGGGTCGTGGGTTCGATCCCCACCATACACAATAATACTCTTTTCATTTTTTTCTGTCCTGCCGACGACACCACATGTTATGTTAAAGGTGGGGGACACAGAGTGCCCCCTGCAGGTCTTCTAATTAAGCAGGTCCTCGGAGAGTACTCATATTCGTTCCTTCGTAGAGATATAGCTTTATTATTCGTTTCCACCAGAGCCCGGGATAGCTTCTGAGATCGGAGGCACGTGCCCCCGATCTACTTCCTAACTTTCCGAATATAAAACGCCAACCTTATAATACGAAACCCATCCAAATGATCTCAAATTCGGATACTTACAGGCCTTTCGAGTCCGTATCTAAACATGTGCATTCGAACATTGGGGTTGCATACGCTATTGTCGCCATGTTCCGGGAAAAAAAGAACATGTACGCAGGCCAAATCGTCATTTGACTTCTGCTCCAGAACAATCTACAGGTATACCTTAGAGTACCTCGAACCGGTTTGTCCATTTTTGCGGGGCCACAGCCATTCTTTCGTGACGCCTCTTGGAAACCAACATATTTGGAATCGCGAAAAATGAAAGGCCTTTCATGGGTGGATACGAGTTTGTCGTTAGATATATCCTCAGGGCTACGTGGAAAATCTGGCCGTGCCACCTTCTTCCGCTAGTCATGGGGTCAGTGTTGAGGTGTGAGTCTTAAGCTGTTGTTGTTGACGACATGATCCCAAGAAAGGACAGGTGTGCCTGTCACGCTACCGCAGATGACAGCAAAATTAAGCAGTAAAAAACCCAGATCGGTAGTAGTAGAAGTATATTTTCTTACTGTTATCGAAAACTTGTTTGTTAAGGTAAATTTTCAAGACTGATGAAGAGCGGGGGGGGTGGGGAAGGTTGCCCCTGGCCAAGCTTCAGTTACCGGCTCTCGTACTAGAGATCCAGAGTGTCATGCCAATAGGCTCCGCTGAGTGCAAGCTGACGACGGCCTACGTCGGCGACATTCACAAGACGGAGGGTGTGACTCATTCCAATCTTGAAGTGCGAGTAGCGGCCATCTCACAACACAGACAGGTACATGTAGTCCTAGTATTCTACAAAGAAGCATCCTACTCTTGAACTTCCAGCTACCTAATATAAGTCGATCAGCGCAGGGCGCGCGACCTAATGCAGGATGCTGACCTTGTTATCTTTTCTACAAGCTCCGCAGGTCGAGAGGTTCATTAAACTATAGTGCAATATATATGTACGTGCCGATTGCTTGGATCGCACGACTGTCGTCCTAAACGCCCGACAGATTCGAAAACTCACGACACCTATTCCAAATCAAACAACGGTTGAAACAATGGAAATCCGACCATATAAAACATCAGGGATAGACGGTTGGTCTAATGCTCATTTATACTGATGTTACATACAGAGTATCACACCATAACATCAGCCCACCCTGAATAGTCGTTTAAGCAGGTTACACGACAATATTGGGATGGGAAAACTAAGACATGAGGAATTCGTGAAGTGGATAAAGGACACTACTATTCATACCAAAGACAGCAATTGTGGCTAGTGTCCAACCCACAACTTGTTAATGATTATTGATGATCGAGGGTATGATACCTCTCGTAGGGGTGAATCCGTGTGCCCACTGTCATAAAAGCGCTAGGCAAAAAATGCTGCTGCAAGGGAACGCAGAGAAAAAAAGAACGGTCTATAAAAAAGGTAGCACTCGCACCGGAGAAGAGAAAAACGTGATGTACAGAATACCAGCCAGCCAGTGGATATCTACTTCTTGGTCGAAATGGGCGTGACAAAGAGAGCACCACAAGGGTAACATCCGATCTATAAACAGGCATGTGCTCTGCAGGATACAAGACATCGATTGAATCGTTGTGTTTCGGACGCATTAGCGTGTGTGAATAGGCATGAAAAGTAACACCCGATGCGAAAACAGACGTGTGCAATGGCAGACAGTGAACGGCCATACAATATATGTCAAGTGAACGACACAGTAGGAGCAGCTGTAAGGCCTCCACAACTGAAACAACGAAACAATCATGTGTTTTCTTTGATCAAACAATTTGAGCGGCATTCGTTGGGGATATTGTTGCCACCGTTTGTCGTTTGCTAGCTTTAGTTACACTTGGCTTTGTACGGTTATCAAGCGTTTACCCGGGGTCCTGGCCAACCCCGTGGTTGTATATGTTTATCAGTGTATCTTTATAACAGGACCAAAACCCCCACATTAGAACATTTCCGTATATTTGTTCCCGCCCACAAGACAAATCACAGTCTTCGTCCTTTCAGTGGGCGGATGAATATGCAATAAAAATTTCGATTATTAACAGAGTTTTTGGAATATTTGGAACGGAGCCCAAAATAATAACGAACGTTTTTTTTTTAGAAAGCAAACCAATTGTGTACAACTGCAAGAAAAACCTTTGACAGTCCTGTGGGGCTGTACAGCACACTTCGAATGAGCTGTCGCTCCGGCTGGAAGAACTCGGCATCGCCACGCTAGTCAGCATCTAGAGAAATCACGGTTGAGCCAGCGTATATCGCTTTTTGCGTCCACCCGAAGGCACGAGATGGAGAAATGACCGTCGCGACGACCTCCTCATCTCACATGGTCGGCCACGGGGTTTCGCAGGATCATTTTTTCTGATTGATACACCACATGGTTTTGGAGATAACGCTTGGTTCTGATTTTAGGCTCCGTCCTATTTTTCCGAAAACTCTGTTGTCTACTAGCTGAAACACTTTGGAACAAATCCGTGCATATCCCATCATTAACCACGCGACACTGTGTACCTAGACGCTCCACGGCCATTGGAACAGGCGCGTCATGCTGTTCAAGTTTACCCAAATTATAGTCACCGTATCCTCATGGACACGGTGAGTTACTGTTTGGCTTAGATTTGAAGGTGGCTGTCCTGCGCGGTTCATGGTTTCGATGCTTTACGCTGCCAGTCGGTACTGTCTTATGAGGGCATCTTACTATGCGGTTCGACTTTGTGGTACAAAATATTGTGCCTTTCGGTCCTGGTTTCAGAAGCCGTTAACCCTACCGGGCGGCGACATGAAACCTGCAGTGACCCAGGCTACGGTAGGGTGGACTTTTTTGGGGCCTTGAATTTCAGTGGTGGCTAGGGGTCACTC
The DNA here is from genome assembly GCA_012845835.1 of Undaria pinnatifida. Taxonomy (NCBI): domain Eukaryota; class Phaeophyceae; order Laminariales; family Alariaceae; genus Undaria; species Undaria pinnatifida. The sequence continues at coordinate 1,777,220 of JABAKD010000023.1, forward strand.
GCGCGAGTACCCCTTTGATATTGTGCGATCTTACGTTTTCTTCATATTTTATATTGACGAATTAATAGCGCAATGCAAAGGTAATCTAAGCTGCTCCAAAACAAGTGCCTAAACCATTTTCATCCGTGAGGTACATTGTCACTCGTACGAGTGGCTCAAACACACCAGTGAAAACGGGGGTACCCCCCCTACCGTAGCCTTAGTCCAGTATGAAAATGTACACTTACGTCGTTCGGGTCGACTCGGTGCTGCCTAAAAAAACTGTTACGCGCTACAAATGCTGCTACCCTACGGAACGAATTGCATGTACTTAGTGATGAACAAGTATGTTGTTGTTGTTGCTATCGTTCTCACATTACCTCGCATAATCATGTCACAGGACCGGCTCCATTCACACTGGAGCCGAGGAATACTCCAGGGGAAAAACAAAAGCAAACCAAAGGTGGTACACCCATAAGTCACAGCTGACGCAATTCATGCCTCTACGAGAAACATATGAAAGTGACATCGGGAGTCAGAGTCTACGATGTGCCAGGTCCATACAGGTGCGCATACATCTCAATACCCGCGGCTGAAAAATCGGCTGCACCGCTTGCCACCCAAGAAAGACTACCACGTATATACTGCACGTAGTACCTATCGCTACGCATAGGTACGACAAACGCAGTCAATTAGAAAAAAATGAAAATGAAAAAATAAAAAAAAGATAAATCTATGGAAATGATACAAAAATAAAAGAAAGCGACAAAACAAAAAAGGAAGAAATTTTGAGAAAAAAAAAAAAGACAAACCAGAAAAGACAAGACTAGACAAGAAGAGGAAGCAAGGAGAGGAAAGAAGATGATAAATGTCAAACCAGCAGGATTTATAAACGGACCAAAAATGGGCATTGGGCTCATATAGGGTATCAAGTGCATCATCATTGCCACTGGGGAGAAAACGCAACATGGCGAAGCATTCAGGGCAGTCTTACGCTATCCATCCACCTCTGAGAATCCTTTACCCCCAACAAGCTCCCAAAACATTACCCTCTGTACCAGACGCTCCTCCCCGTACGTGCTCCGAAATCGTCGAACAGCATCCTCCGTTTGCGCACTATCGCCTGCATGTTCTCGAAATCGGTCTCGGCATGCGCGTCGGCGTACGATAGGGCGTGGTCGTCGCGCTTAGGTTTCCGCTATCCGAGGCATCGGGGGAGCATGCAGTGGTGAAGCCGTCGCACCCTGTCATAGTCTGGCTTGTTCCGGCTCCGCGTGATGCAAACGTAAAGCAGTGTCCCGACTACTTCAGCTTTCAGCAAACGCACCTTCAACCGTAAGCGCACACCCGGGCGATCATAGATTATCATCTTGCACCGCTTGAAGCACGCCCAGCCCCCCTGAAGACGCCGCCCTAATACAATGCGAAGGTCTCTGTCTGCGGTGATAGCCCCGCCCGAGTACACAAATTCGTTGTTTGTTTGCATACACGGCCGGCTGCATTGATTGTGAAGGAGCCCTTCCCCCCGCCTATTGTTTCCAGCTACATTGCCTCTGTTTTTGATTGGAAGACCTTAAGCCCCCGCACAACGAGGACGCCGTAACGGTCACCGTCATCATTCCCTTCAGCCCTTCTCATGATCGCGATGCGATGCCCACATCATCCGCGTACAGCATACCCCACACTGTCTGCACCATCTCCCTCTCCTTCCCCATCCGTCCGTTGATTATGCCTGTGCGTGAAGAGTCTTTATTCTCGCTTTGTTTGCTTTCGTTGGAGCGGCACCATGTTGTCCGTGATGGCTGCATCAACGTGGAAGCGTCCCTCGGCCACCCGCAGTACCGCCGTCAACAACGGTTAGAACAGCAGGGGCGCGATCACGCATCCTTGCATGAGACTATGCAGCACGTCCAACTTATCCGAGCACTCGCCATTATCGAACTGCGCGCATGCGCGCACGCCGTCGTAAAATTGGCGGATGACGGCCAGCATTTTCAGGGGCACGCCAACCGAGGAAGAACATCCCACAGAGGGGTTCAGTCGACGGGCTCATATGCTTTTGTGACATCGACATAGCACAAGTACCAGGGAGCGTCTTTCTTCCGCGCCAGTGCCTGCAGATGGTGTAATACGGACATAATATCAGCCGTGGGGCGTTGGCGTCTTAACCCACACTGTTGGTCCGGCAGGATGTTGCGTTGGTAATAGTAACTCAGGCGACCAGCGATGACTTTGAGGTGTACTTTGACAACGTTGTCGACGAGGGAAATGGCACGATAATTGCCACACTCAGTCCGATCATTTTTCTTGTGGAGCACCTTAATCGTTGCATATTTCGATTGTTGGGGCGCGCCACCTCCATCCACACAGCGACGACGCATGCAGAGTAATGCGATGAGGGTTCGGTAGGACTAAGACGGTACAATATATATTTCCGCGATAAAGTTCCAGCACGACTGTACATGTCCCATCTTCATATGCTTGCCCGTGCCCGTACTCGATATCCCGCAAATATATGCATTGAGGTTTGACTTCTTCTGACCGTTGTTTCAACTTTTGAATTTTCGACATATATATATCAGACATCCCTCACAATTACGCCCTCAGAATAGAAAAAAATGGCTTTGGCGAAAATATCATCATGTTTTAGCAAGAATCAGAGAATATATATATATATATATATATATATTATAATTAGAAAATACACTCCAGCTGTGAGATCGAAGATTTCGTCGAAACTCATCTTTGCAAGCTGTGTGTGATACTCCGATCGCGCGCATTACGAGTTGTGTGTCCTCATTAAGGATATAGGTCGGCGACTCCCCTTACAACTACAGTGTAGCTATCAGGGTCAACAGGATGATTCTAGTCAGTCTGTGCGCGGAAACTATAAAACCCGTTTCTGAGGGGGACACAATCTGATAGCTGTGAAGGGAAATGTATCATTTTATCAAGTGAATCTTGTAATTCGAATAACCGGTGAGGAGGGTGGGGCGGAGTTTTGAAGGTCGTGGGGGCCTGGTTTTGATCAAAAGCGAGCGGGTTTGGAGGGGGGGGGAGGGGGGGGAAGGGGGCAATTTGTGCATGTAAGCTATAAATCCTTTCGAGGGGATAAATTTGACGGTTTTGGCACCAGTATATTATTTTGGGCGGGGGGGGCGGGTTGGGGCGGGGGGGGGAGGGGGGGGGGGGGGGGGGGGGCGGGGGGGGCAGCTCAATATGTGCCTGGAAACTATACATCATTTAAAGGGGATAAATGTGACGGGTTTGGAAATAATACATCAGTTTATGATGTATATCCTGGGGTAAGTCGTACAATCAGTGAGTAAAGAGAGGGTGGAGTGTTCGAGGGGGTGGGGTTGGGATGGGTTGGGGGGGAGCTGGGGGCCGTGGGGGCGGGGGCGGGGCGGGGGGGGAGGAAGGGCTTCAGGTGAGGGGTTTGTTATACGTGTGGTTCTAGGTCTAGGCGATGGTGCGGGTGATGGGGAAGAAGAGGGCGTGCGAGGCGGGGGGGGGGGGGGGGGGACACAGCGGCATGGATGGCTCTCGAAAGATAATGAGGTGATATCCTGTGCGTGAAGTGTTTATTAATGTGGCGGATTTCGATTTTTGGTGGGGCGTTTGAGTAAGGGAGAGCAAGAGGCGGGGGGGGGGGGAAGAATTTTTAGGAGGTTTAGGCCACAAATAACATTCAAATACACTTCGGAGCCGAAGTGTATATATATAGTCTATAGTCTATATATGTACTTTCACTATTACCCTCCACCCATCCACAACGAGCGCGCACGGCACTCGTGCCTATTCTATTTCAGTACTTTGACTGAAAATGATATTTTGTGGAAAGTGCACGCAGTGTGCCATGTGAAATACATTGGAACTTAAGACATAATACATCTCAAGCGTGGCGTAGCAAAATATTTTTTCATACGCTTCCGTGTACCGACAAAGACTGCTGGCGGATTGCTCACCTAATGGTTGATTGGCGGCACCGTTTTGTAGCGATACACGGTATCAGTAAACTCATGACGAAAGCCACGTGAGCAGGGAGCAGTACGTGCGTACCTTTTGAATATTTTCCATAACGACAAAGGATTCAATAATGCCATATTTTTTTTTGAGTAGATGTTGTCAATAAAAAATATAGGTACCTTTTTTGTCCATATCGTATTGTAAACTCTCTCTCTCATCGTGCGGTTGAGATTACTCCGGAACGCAGAACCTTGTATAATCTACTTCAGTTGAGATAGACTAACAGGCTACTTCCCGACGGGTGTTGTTCTTGGTATAACAAAAATTTAGCTGTGGGGAATCGACCTCATATGGTTCCATGCTTGGACATAGAGATTAAACCAATACGACAGTGGAAAAAGAAATAATTGCGGAGGGTAGCCGAGCAATGTTTAACGGATGTGGATCAAGCGTTTGACATGTGTCACGGTCGAAAACTCTTGTTTATATGCTAGCGCGGGATCGCCACACAATGTTCCGCAGTAGCTTTTGGATTGGTTTACAGGTTCACCGTACCACTACGTGATGGAGCCGGTTGCGGAATGAACTAACAATATAGCGTGAACACCCTTCGTATGGCGAGAGCGGTTCTGCGATACAACAACGTAATTTCCCATTTACAGCGAATCACTTCAAGAACCAGCACTGTTCAAATTGTGTTTTGTATATTCGTCTAAAAAGTAGAAGTTTTACCGTTTCCAAGACACCGAATGTTCCTGTCATTCGCCGTGATATGATGATGTTATCCTAACCCCTACGCAAGTCACGAGAAAGAGTACGTAGCACCGTATCTATGCGTGGCATCCTGAAGCAAAATACCCAGTCTGATGTCGCCACGGGATTGAACACTACACCGATCCGTCACCACATCCGTCACCAATATCGCACGTAAATCAAAGATGGTACAACGTCACGGAAGCTTTTGTCTCACAACATGACGGTCACCAGAAAAAGTTCATAGCAAGCTCTACACGTACCGTTAGCCTAAACTTGCGTGGATGAACGGCGCGGACGAAATTTGCGGCATCCTAGAAGTTTACCACCTTTTTATTGGTGAGGTTCCTTACTCTTTGAAGATTATGAACTCCCCCAAAAACACATTTGAAGGAAAACAAAACTGCTACCGGACGAAAATTCCCAAGGCCCGGGTATGAAACGAGAATAATGCACTAAAATACTTTTATTTGTGACGATTTAGGGTTAAGGAGCCTCGTCAATCAGAAAAGATTTATGACGAAAAGTGCTACCTCCAGCGTGGAAGGCGTCCGCGACTGGTCATCCCCAATGTCGCGGTGGTAAGTCAAAGCTGCCAGACCCCCCGAATATATGGCCGTATATCGTTAGTCCACACAGGGAAAAACCCTCTTCTGAACGACATCACATGCGAAAAAATAGATTAGTCTCAGATACCAAGAGCGCTATTGACAATGATTATGCCATCGTCCGAATGAGCCTGGTCATTTGGTTCAAGAAAACAACGTGGAACTGACCTAACCTTGGGTGTCTTACATTATCATTGTCATTTATCAATGGCATCTTACCTTAACCCCAACCCCAACCTACACGAAGTACCGGTCGATGTCCCCCTAGGGACGTGACTGGGTTAACGTCGTTAGCGAACCACAACGATATGTATTACACCATCCGCCTTCGAAGTCAACGCCCTGTGGGGAAAATGAGGAGCAACGAAAACACGAAAGAAGACAGAACGATCTCTATGGTAACTACTCACCATCAGGACCACAGAAACGACCAGAGCCTGACAACCATCAAAAGCAAAAGTGATGGACCACGAAGAACATCAATAATAGAAACACTCGGCTTTTACGTGGAACAAGGGTCCCTGTAAAGTACTGTGTAGTGAGCTAGACGGAAGGTTTCTTCTACGACCAGTCCCCACAGTCCGTGATAGCCCATGCACGAGACGGCCGTGATCAGGGCAGTGGGTAGGCTGCGTCTTGGGGAGTCCCCACCTTGCCTTCAATCGACAACCGGTGACATCACAAGGCCGATCGTAAACGATGATCAATCCGGACGTCAGGTTGTTCTTATGGCGGGAGCATACAGATGGCGAACCGTCGGCTATGGTGCCCAACCGCGGCACTCTGGTACAGGAATCGTGTGAGCAACGCTTGGTGCGTACGTCTACCATGCCATCATCTGCGTGTTGTTTGCAGTACAATGCGGTCTTGCTGCCGAAGACATTAAAGCTCGGTTGTTTTGTGCACCTGTCGTGGAAACAACGATTGACGGATAAATTCACCATGCCATCCTCAGCATGTTGTTTGCAGTACACAGCGGTCTTGCTGCCGAATGCATTGTATCTCGGCCGGCTCGAGCATGACTCATGCGAGCAACGCCTGTTGCGTACGTTTACCATACCATCTTCTGCATGTTGATGGCAGTATAGTGCCGGCTTATAGCCGGGGACATTGAAGAACGGTTTATTGGTGCACATATCGTGTGAACAATGTCCGCTTCGTACGTGTACCATACCATCAGCTGCATGTTGTTTGCAGTACACTGCCGTCTTAATGCCAAACGCATTGTATTTCGGCCGGTTCGAGCATGACTCATGCGAGCAACGTCTGTTGCGTACGTTTACCATACCATCTTCTGCATGTTGATGGCAGTATAGTGCCGCCGTATTGCCGCGTACATTGAAAGACGGTTGTTTTGTGCACATGTCGTGTGAACAATGCCCGTTTCGTACGTGTACCATACCATCAGCTGCATGTTGTTTGCAGTACACTGCTCTTTTGACGCCAAACAGATTGTAGCTTGGACGTGTTTGGCACGAGGGGTGTGAGCAACGCCTGCTGCGTATGTTTTCCATGCCGTCATCTGCATGTTCTTTGCAGTACAACGCCTTCTTAGCGCCGGCGACGTTGAAGTTCGATTGCTTAGTGCAGGTTACATGCCCACAACGGCCCATAGTAGCGTCTGATTCCCGTGGTGTACTGTCAAAGCAGTGAGGAGTTCGCCCTCCGAGCAGCAGATGCCTGTCAATCGATAATTGTTAGACAACGTAACGTCGAATTCATGGGTTTCACAAATCAGCAAATTTTGCAAGGTCGGCATACCAAGAAGGTGGGTTTCAAACAATCCACTCCAACAAGTAATGCTCTGCGCGTTGGCCCAGTTCCTTCCGACACTAAAATATCAGTCGTAGCAGTTACATTCCTAGTCAAGTTTCCAGCAGAAGAAGTACATTTTAACAAAATTTATTCCGTACGATGAATTCACGCTATGCTATTATGCGTACGACCAACGACGAGCAATAAAATGAACCGGATATAAGAACGAGATCGAGGAAGACACCAAAATTACGACTCACGCGGGCGGCGATCCAGGTAGGATTCCTGTATAATACAGGAGAGACGGCGGTCGATGAGCCCTTAAATTCCCTGCCACTCGTCTCACTGTGGTCTTAGTACTATGATGCAGTGCCCAGAGCTACCCAACACCATCTAGACCGAAACTCTTTAATCCGATGTGTATGTTTACAAACACGCCAGAATGCATAGCCACCACGTTGCGTTTGTCAATAAAAAATACTCGCACATAACAGAACCCTTATCCTACCGCCGATGCACAAGTGCTATCGCGTTAGAGACATACGGTACAGGTTACCAAACCAAAAACGCAAACTATACCATCAGCACTCACTCCTCGTCTGACATATATATATACTCCGGAGTATATAATATATATACTATTATAAAAAATAAAAATACACTCCAGCTGTGAGATCGAAGATTTTGTCGAAACTCATCTTTGCAAGCTGTGTGTGATACTCCGATCATATATATATAAAATATATATAATATAAGGAGTATATTTTATAATATATATAGTGTATTTTCATTTTTTACAATATATATTATAAAAATTAAAATACACTCCAGCTGTGAGATCGAAGATTTCGTCGAAACTCATCTTTGCAAGCTGTGTGTGATACTCCGATCGCGCGCATTACGGGTTGTGTGTCCTCATTAAGGATATAGGTCGGCGACTCCCCTTACAGCTACAGTGTAGCTATCAGGGTCAACAGGATGATTTTAGTCAGTCTGTGCGCGGAAACTATAAAACCCGTTTCTGAGGGGGACAAAATCTGACAGCTGTGAAGGGAAAGGGGGGCCTGGTTTTGATCAAAAGCGAGCGGGTTTGGAGGGGGGCGGGGGGGGGGGGGGGGGGGGGGGGGGGGGGGGGGGGGGGGGGGGGGGGGGGGGGGGGCAGCTCGATATGTGCCTGGAAACTATACATTATTTCGAGGGGATAAATGTGACATTTTTGGAAATAATACATCAGTTTATCGTGTATATCCTGGGGTAAGTCGTACAATCAGTGAGTAAAGAGAGGGTGGAGTGTTCGAGGGGGTGGGGTTGGGATGGGTTGGGGGGGGAGGGTGGAGGGTTGGGGCGGGGGTGGGGGGTGGGGGGGGGTGGGGGGGGGGAAGGGCTTTAGGTGAGGGGTTTGTTATACGTGTGGTGCTAGGTCTAGGCGAAGGTGCGGGTGATGGGGAAGAAGGCGGCGTTCGAGGCGGGGGGGGGGGGGGGGGGGGGAAACAGCGGCATGGATGGCTCTCGAAAGATAATGAGGTGATATCCTGTGCGTGAAGTGTTTATTAATGTGGCGGATTTCGATATTTGGTGGGGCGTTTGAGTAAGGGAGAGCAAGAGGGGGGGGGGGGGGGGGGTGATTTTTTAGGAGGTTTAGGTCACAAATAATATTCAAATACACTTCGGCTGTGAGATCAAAGATATGTATCAGCTTGTCATACGCGTGGTGCTAGGTCTAGGTGATCGTGCAGGTGGTCGGGAAAGAGGGGGCGTTGGAGGGGGGGGGGGGGGGGGGGGGAACACAGCGGCTCTCGAAAGATAATGAGGTGATATCCTGTGCGTGAAGTGTTTATTAATGTGGCGGATTTTGATATTTGGTGGGGCGTTTGAGTAAGGGAGAGCAAGAGGGGGGGGGGGGGATTTTTAGGAGGTTTAGGTCACAAATAATATTCAAATACACTTCGGCTGTGAGATCAAAGATATGTAGCAGCTTGTTATACGCGTGGTGCTAGGTCTAGGCGATCGTGTAGGTGGTCGGAAAAGAGGGGGCGTTGGAGGGGGGGGGGGGGGGGGGAGGGGGAAATAATTGAAACTTTCGTCATGGATGGTCAGAAAGATAATGACGTGGTATCAACTGCGTATAGGTGGTTTATTACTCAGGCCGATTTTGATTGTGAGTGGGGCGTTTGGACAGACTAGGCGGAAGGGCGGGGGGGGGATCGGGGGACGGAGGGGCGGGGGGGGGAAAGGGTTGGGGTTTGTTATGAAAAAGAGGTCAGTGGAGGGGGAGGGGAGGGGGGGGGGGGGGGGGGGGGGCGGGGGGCGGGACATTTCAATATGTGCGCGGAAACTATAAATTCTCGAAGGGGACAAACCTGACGATTGAAGCAATAAGACATCCCTTTATATCATCTGGCTTGTAATGTTTACTATTCTAGAATATATATATATTGGCTGGTAATCGACTGCATCCACCAGAACTCTCAACGACACTGGATGACCAAAGTTAATAACCAAAAGGGAAACGAGGAAGTTCGTGTTGACCCAAACACATCCTGGCATCAAATGAAATTGGTATTGTTGTTGCACCGATGGTTCTGCGGCACACATCCCTCACAGTAGTCGCCGTAAGACAAGGACACGAGACGAAATCTGAAATCCGGACCAATTCTCCTAAATAATACCAGGTACCTTGGTACGTGCTATCAGCGCCCCATTAATAGGTAGATTGTATCGATGCCGACAATAATGTTGTTATCGAAATAATTTAAACCCAGGCATTGCTACAATCCACATGCGGCATTTCCTGATAAACTGCCAATGTTGCCACGCATGGATGGCGTGCAGTTGTTGTCTCAAGCGGAACAGTAATCTGGGGCAATCTACCAAAGAGGTATACATATTTCATATACTCTTGTAGCGGCGAGATGTAGCGGACGAAGATGACACAACTTAACGATCACCAGATGGAGAGTAACGTATACGATCGGGCACATCACGTACCTCAACAAAACCAAGTTACCACCGTGCCAAAACGCCAAATTCAGTCAAAAATACGGGGAACCCAGTAAGAATGTTTATGGTTTCTATAATATGAAATGTGGTTAGAAACCCATCAAGCAATGAGACACTTTCAATTACCAACGAAAAAAGAATTATACGGAAAATTGACCCACGGTTAAAGCTATTGGTGTGGAAATTCGACGTACATCCATACACATCGACACGTGTATGGATGTAACCCCCAGTCCGCGAATATGTTTGCATAAAGAGCAACTGATGACTATCTGCCGAAGGGTACCATCTGATCCCAGAGACGCCAACAGTGTTGCCTAGGGAAAACATGAGCCAGGTCGGCCTGATTCTACTCTCTGGCCGCCCGCTGCCCCGGGTACGACCAAAAACAGGTTCGCACTTCTAATCGATCCAGCCTACAAACGTTACTGTTGCCCTTTGTATGGTATTCATGGTGGTTCCGCACTTGCCCTTGTACATTGTCATGGTTGATCGTTCACGTACCCTTGACATTCTGCCAGCGAAGGTCGGTCGTTTTCGTTCCGATGTTCTGAAGCTCGTCGACACAAACATCCCATCTTGGACATGGTATGTGGTGGCAGTGCATGTTTAATGCGTCGTCAATAAATTCAGTAACTACAAAAAAGGCTGGACACCGTTAAGGGTGCTAAATAAAAGAGGTGAAAACCATAGCAAGATGTATACATCATAAACGGAAATGCACTTTGAATCAACTTCAACAACACAATTGATCGTGGATTTTTCGCCGTGGTTAGGGTGGAGGAAGGCCCTGCAACTGCTGATGCTGGACTAAGACATTATTGTAACATTGGGAATATGGGATCGAGCCTGTTAGTCCAGTATGTCGATGTAGTGAGCGGAGACTTGGAAGGCGGAGGCAGGAATAGAAAACACTTGGTGCACGTCATTATTTGCCCCAGTCTTCGACGGAATGGTCATTGGTGTACCATGTGTATCACAGAGCCCTTCAGAGTCGTTCGTACGGCAGGCAGAGCATAATCGAAAAAAAAACGAACTTGTGGCATATACAGCGGCACCGAGACAGGGCCAACACGAACACAGCTGCAGCAGCTTCCGCACACTCTTCACTAAACGTAGATAGTCCCCATTGGGTATTGCTGTTTTCACAAACACCTGTGCAGAGTTGACTAGACGCTTTACGTATCGATTGTAAACGGCATACTTAATGAAAAAATTGTCCTGAAGGAAAAAAAAATGCGGGTAGCAGAGGCTACAACAGCGTGGAAGGCTGCCTATAGGCGCTACATGTGAAGAGTTTTCCAAATTCTAGATAGATCCAATATTTTCTGGCTCAGGAAAGGGGACACGTATATTTTTTACCCCGATCCGGGACGCTGATTGATCAACTCAGCCTCGCACCGGTTTTTGACACCAATTCTTCGCGGCACATCGTACCGCAGCTCTTCAGCGCGTCGTCACCTCCTTCGGACGTAAGTTAACCCGATTTCTGTAAGAAAATTTACCATGCGGACCGACTTTGCCCGAGGATCTTCATGCTCCGCACCCTTCCAAATTCCGACCGCAACTCAACCATGGGCGCCACGTCAGGTAGACCGCATGGCTACAACACTACATTTAAAAGGCCATGTATATTAAATGTCGTGGTCCCTAGTGCTTCAAGTTCCACGTTTCAACACTCAAAAACGCAATTATTTCGAACATAACCAACAGTGTGCGACTAAAGATGGCGCTATCGCTTAAGGACACCTTTGTTTGCTCGTAGCTCTTTCCTTATTCTGCTCATTTTCCAATGGAGTTTCTTTTGTGGATTTAAGTGTATTGGCAGTGAATTTCAGGTAATTTTACGCTCATCGCAAGTGAGCCGAAGTTCTCAACTGCAACGTTCAAGTTGTGGCGTTGTGGTGTACTCTCCCTGCGTGGATTTCAACATCATAACGGTGTACGAATACGCCAGGCGGACAAAAGAGTGGTGTGTGTCATCATTAGGGTCGACGGTGGCGCCATCGGTGTACAAGGTTTCCAGCAACATGCGTCGTACGAAGGCGGGACGCGGATGCGAGGTGGTGTATATGTGGGCCAGGAGAGTCGTACGCGTGTAGCGGGACTGCCACTCCCGCTATGTCTCCTTTTTCCCACTACGTTCTCTGCCAATCATACATACATCCAGGTACGTGGGCTGTGGAAGCTCTCCATGGTTGAGCAGCGGTTCGTGCTTATTCTCAAGGGATCCGAAATATGAGGAAGCGCAATTCTTCGCATGCTACACGACGTGGCATCCATGGTTGAGATTCGGTCGGGATTTGAAAGGGTGAGGGGCGTGAAGCGCTTCGGGGAAAGTCGGTTCTCGAGGTATATTTTCCGACAGGAAGCAGAATGGGTCCCGTCAGGAAACGGTGATAGCCGAGCTGAAAAGCCACAGTACGATGTACCACAAAGAGTTGCTGTCAAAATCCGTTACAAGGCTGACTTGGCTAATCAGCTTCGCAGATCGCGGTCAAAAACTTACGTGTACGCTGCTGTACTGCACGCTAGCGCGGAATGGCTGCGGTTTACCGATTTCTGTCGTCTGCCGAAATGAACATACAGCAGCATTAAAGTAGCGGCAGAAATATGGGCAATAATACTTACAAAACACAAAAAAAATACAAAATACTGAATACGATCTAAGGACACAAGCGAACCGGTCCACGGAGGAACGCCTAACTAAAAATGAGAAGACGCCGATCATAGTTACGAAATTTTGGGGACTGCACGACCGTATTGCGATATACGGGATAAGTGGCCCACAGTCAACGAGGGGGGGAAAAACAGAGGGATGAATGGTCTGAACGACTGGCTGTGAAGTCAGCGAGGTTTGTGACGACAGCGCATATAATGGCTCCGAAGGTTATTGCAACTGCTACAAAATCAAGTACGAGTACACGATCTAACAGCAGTGTACAGCAACACCAAAGAAGTTGGACGACTTCCACAATCAAGATCGGGCCCCGTCCTGCAGAAGAAGCTGCATTCACGTGCTTGCTTGTTGTTGGTGCGTTCGTGTGTAACGTAGGCCTAGGTTGACAAACAAAACACAATGAAAAAAAACGTCGGCCCTCCAAATGGATGTCACCGTCGACCCGAATCGTTGGTGGGGCCTTTGCAGCAACCGATCTATCTACGTCTCTAGTTTGTCTCGCAGTCTTGTTCAACAGCTTAGAGCTTTTCACTGACTCAAAAAATCATGAACAAATCACAAACGCCCAGTATTTGCTCCTATGCTGCGTCTATTATACGCGGTAACCAGAAATCGTCAAACCGTTTCTCTTTATTTCTGCAACTTCGATGCCGGGTATTGCATGTTCGGCTAAATTTTCCAACAACGTTACCGCCACTCTTTCTCGCCTGCTTTTGAGAGGTGGAACGCAAAAAAAACGTTGCGAAAAACCGCACGGTCGAGAACGGTGAAAAAAAAACGGTGAAAACGGCCGCAGTGGGGCAAAAATTACCCCGAAATCACCACGAAGCGAGACTTATTGGCCCGAACCGGTACGTACTACCCAAAATTTTGCTCCGCAACGCCTTGGATGCGCAGCAGCTACGTACCTACACGAATGCAGTGACAGATTTGTCACTTGTGTCGAATATCCGAGTTCCGTTTTCCTCTCGCTGTCCGCACCTCGCCGCAAAACCAGCTCGACAACGCCAGGAAGACCACCAATTCCTTCTGATCACCTCTGACACCCTTGCCTCGCTCTAGTCTCGTTGTCAAATGTAAATGACGCAAATAGCGGTGTAGCAGTATTATGTACAATTTTATTCGAGCGAAGCGAGTTTCTAATCTACATCTTGGCCTCGCAATATAGGCTCCCATAAAAAAAAAAAAATGTTTGCGTGCGTGTCTTCGACTAAACTTGATTCTAGTGTGGGATAATTTTATTTTAGACTGCAGGTGGAGGCAGACCACCACGGAGCAACAAAACACACAGCAGACCACACGGGCAAAAACAGAGGCACACACCGCTCACACAGCCGGCACACAGCCCTCACACAGTAGGCAGCACACAGACAACTGGCGCAGCGGGTGACAGCGCTCACACAGGGGGCAGGACACAGACAACGGGCGTAGTGGCCAATAGTTTGAACGTGCGTGTCTTCGATCGACACACACAGCAGACCACAAAAAAAAGAAGCAGCACACACCGCTCACACAGCCGGCACACAGCCTTCACACAGCCGGCGCACAGCGCTCACACAGCCGGCACACGGCTCTCACACAGCCGGCACACAGCGCTCACACAGCGGGCAGCACACAGACAACGGGCGCAGCGGGCGACAATAATAGTGGCCAGCGGAGAGCAGGCGTGGAGAGTGTGTGGCCGCTAGGGGTGTGTCCGCTGAGTGTATCTACTGCTGTCTCGTGGTGAGAGTAGGTCCTCATGGAGAGACGTCCGTTAGGGGCGATTGACGCAAACTCGGTCCGTGCGCTAACGCCAAAAGTGCAACAGCAGACACTATGGCCCGTGGACGCACACATCGGACGACAGTTACATCTGTCAGCTGTCGCTCGTTTTAGCGACAGCTATTGTATCTTAACAACGTCATCTGTGAATTCGACAAATTAGGGTCGATACTAATCTTTGCGAGCTGCGTGATACACCGGCCGCCCGTCATTGTCAAGTACCTAGTAATGTACACCACTTGTTGCGCTGCGCCGTTTGGCTCGTTATCCATGTTGGGCTTGTGTGGGTCCTCGGTGCGATCTATGGGACTGCTGTGTGGTGTGTCGTGTGGTCGTGTGTGCTGTGTGAGTACACCCAAACTTTGACTGGCCATATCTCCTTCAAAATATTGGTTTCGTAAAAAAAAAAAAAAAAAAAAAAAAACTTAACTGCAGGTCTAATTCGCCCAAATCCGTTGAGTTTATGGAAGTCTATCGGTGCGTTTCTCTCCAAAACCATAAATCTGAGGCCACTTGGAATGAGGTTTTCTGCCCATTTATCCGTTGTATCTCAGCGACAAACAAGTTTAGTTGAGTCCCCGCGTAACCCCTCGACGTGATACGCTCGAAACCAGTCTTGAAGAAAAAAAAGGACCTCACACTCGACCAAATAAAACATAACAAAAGCTGGCAAAATAATGACGAAATCGCAATTTTCTCGCCATCCCCCCGCCCAAAAAAAAAACTGCTCCGATAGAACGATCCGACTGAAACACAGGATTCTTACGATAAAAGGTCGTATGTGACTAGGGGGTACGTCAGTCACTCAGAACAACTCGAGAGTGATTTTAGGAATTCGTGGGAAAAATTAACCGGACGGACATTTTGATTTCACACCCTCAGTACCACAAATGGACAGCGCTATGACAGAGCAAGCCAATCTGGAAGTACTGTCATGTAGTTCTTCTGCATGCACGTCTTAGTAATGCCAGAGTTGATGGAGTGTGGTGAGCTTAAGGTATATTTTTTCCCATCCGCCGGAGGTTAATGTATATATATACTGAAGTTCGGTTGTGGATACGCTGGAAACATACTTGACGTTACCGTGACGTTTTTATATGTTAGGTCAGATGGATGCACGTGCAATACGTGCTGATACTGCTGCTCATACGACGAGGGCTGATTATGGTGCTTGTGGTGTCGTAAAAGGCTTCTGCTGTTGCTGAACCTCTGCGCTGGTTGAACTATCACTGCTACACGAAGCTGATTTTACAGGGAGTTATCCGAAAAAAAAGCAAAAAAAACTTGTTACTTTACTTTACCGAAGGTCTGTTGTGACTAGCATTTTTACGTGATTTGCTGATTACCACCGCACTATCTGGCCCTGCTGACCACGACGAAGAACACCAAGCTGATTTTGTATACGACGTACCGTGAGATCTAGGACGACGGGTAGGCGCTAATGCGGAAGGGGGTGGGGGGGTGGGGTCCAGCTCACACTGCCAAGTTTCTGGAACTACGGTCGATATAAAATATGGCAAACAAGAGTGTATTCCTCAACTTGTTTTACTCGGTGTTGCACAGTAAGAGGGTATACAGAAGGTTACAAGGTTGTGTTCTGTAGGGTACGCACAAACCATACCCGGGGTATTTACTCCGGGTATTACCGTACAAAGAAATTCTGAAAGGTCTGACGGACATTCGTACCCGTACCCGGAACTGCTGGAAGTTTGGTGCGACAATCACACCGGTACCCGATACTTCAGGAAGTTCTGTACGCCAGTGCCACAATAACGCTGGGTACGGTAAATCGTTACTATAACTTGTGTCAGCTCTGCCCACCCGTGCCACAATACCCGGAACTTCTGTGAGTTCTGTAGCACTTCCGCAACGTACCCGGAATATCTGAACGTTCTGTAGGATCCCCATCCGCTAGCCCGGGAATTCTGTGGCCTCTGTGAGACTGTGACACTAAACCCAGGGTACGGCGGTACATATATAGGTTGAATAACCCAGAGTGTATTGCACATAATAAAAAAATTAAAATACACTCCATCTGTGAGATCGAAGATTTTGTCGAAGCTCATCTTTGCAAGCTGTGTGTGATACTCCCATCGCGCGTATTACGGGTTGTTTGTCCTCATCAAGGATATAGGTCGGCGACTCCCTTTCTTGCAACTACAGCGTAGCGATCAGGGTCAACAGGGGGATGTTAGGAAGTTTGTGCGCGGAAACTTTAAAACCTGTTTCTGAGGGAGACAAAATATGACAGCTGTAAAAGGGAATGCATCAGTTTATCAAGTTAATCCTGTTAGTCGAATAACCGGTGAGGGGGGGGCGGAGTTTCTGAGGATGTGGGGGCCTGGTTTTGAACAAGAGGGAGCGGGGTTGGAGGGTGGGCGGGGGGGTGGGGGGGGGGGGGGGTTAAAGTCGCGTAGATGTAGGGGTTTGCTATACGCCTGGTGCTAGGTATGGCGATGTTGCGGGTGGTGAGGAAGGAAAGGGCGTTCGGGGCGAGGGGGGATGGGAATAGCAGAAGCGGCATGGACGGCTATAAAATGACAACGAGGTGATATTCAGGGCGGCGAAGTGTTTATTACTGTGGAGGATTTCGATATTAGGTGGGGCGTTTAAGCAAGAGAGAGCGAGAAAAAAAAAAAAAAAGAAAGGAATGGGGTGGGGGGGGGGGCGGGGGAAGGTTTTCAGGAGGTTAAGGTCACATACAATATAAAAATACACGCCACTTAAGAGATCAAGGAATTGGTCGAAACTCATCTTGGCAACATTGTGTGTGATACTCCGATCACGCGGATTGACCATATATGTAGACGCTTGCTATACGCGCGGTGCTAGGTTCCAGGCGATAGTGCGGGTGATGGAGAAGGAGGGGGTGTTGGAGGGAGGAGGGGGTGAATGAAAGCTACGTCATGGATGGCTACAAAGATAATGACGTAATATCAATTGGGTGGGAGTGTTTATTACTGTGGCCGATTTCGATTGTAAGTGGGGCGTTTGAACCAACTGTGCGGGGAACAAAGAGGCCGGGGGGGGGGGAGGGGGAGATGAGTTGGAGCTACGGCATGGGTGGCTAGAAAGATAATGAGATGATATCAGCTGGCTGGTAGGGTTTACTACTCTGGAAGATTATGATTTTAGGTGAGGCGTTTGAACAAGAGGGATCAGGCGGGGGTGGGGCGGGCAGGCGGGACGGGACATTTTAATATGTGCGCGGGAACTATAAACCCTTGAAGGGGTGCGAATATGACGGTTGTAGCAGCAAGACACCGCTAAATATCACCTGATTGGTAATGCATAATATTCTAAAAGGTTTTATGTTAGATGTAGTACGCAACATAGTATTTAGGTGTGGTATATAACGCGTTAAAGCTTCACAAATTGTTAGTGTACATGGATCGAAAGACGCAATATTTCAATGTATAGGTACAATATTGCCTTGTAATGCTTATTATTCTAGAAGATTTGATGTTAGATGTAGTATACAACATAGTATTTAGGTGTATTAAACAACGTGTTAAAGCTTCACAATTTGTTGGTGTACATGGATCGAAATAGACAATGTGTCAATGGATACGTACAATCGTGTAGTTACCATTATTTTCTGACATCGCTAATTATAAGAAAGATATACATATTGCTAAACACAACAGGCGAGGTGATATGTTCATGCAATGTCACCGCCATTAAGCACGAAGGGAGAAATGCGAATCGTTAATGATGTATGTAAAATCATTATTTTGTTTCAGGGATTCAGTCAGGAGTTTTTTTTCGTCTTAGCCTACGTATGCGATTCACGGAACTGGAATCTCGGTCAAACTTCGTTTGAGCGCGGCTTAGGGGGGCGGCTTCAACTCGTTTCGCCCTGCCGTCTCTGTTCAGAACATCGACGTGAACGTGAACGGATGCCGAGCTAGACAGGCGAGGAGTTGAAAAAAAACGCATCTAAAAGACAATTCCCCGAGATTTTGGTCGTATTATAACGTCTGCAGCGCCTGGATGATAAAAAAAGAAAATGGCATTATTTGCAAACGGTAGTTGCTAATGTTGTGAATTTTGCGTTGGCATACCATCGAGCGATTGTTTTGCTTGGCGTCTGCCGGGCTTGAGCGTTTGGTTGTATTTTATAGCGTCTGCAGGGCTTGACCGAATGAAACACGTCCTCGAGGTGCGCCTCCACCACCACCGCCACCCACGCCGCACGACCGCCGCCGCCGCAACTGCTGCTGCTGCTGCTGCTGATGCTGTTGTGCGGCGGCTGTTGTGCGGCGGCTGTTGTGCTGCGGCTGCGGTTGGTGTCTGCGTATATTTCTGAAAAAAATATTAACAAACGGGCTGTTGTGTTGTTGTGGTGATGATCGTGAGATGATCGAGCCAGGCCGAGCTGCTGTGCCGCAACTCATCTGGCGGGGCCATCGCCACCGCCTCGTCTGCCCCCGCCTCCGCCACTGCTGCTGCTGCAACTGTTGAGGGTGAGGTTGTGCTACTGCTGCTTCTGTGCTACTGCTGCGGTGCTGCTGTTTGTCTGATGGTGTTGTGCTGGGCCTGCCCCTGTCGGTGAGTCTAGGTGCTACCGCACCATGTCTAAATTGAAAATTCGATGTAGCGTACCCGCTCGCCGCCTGTGATATGAACGCTGCGTACGCCTTTGTTACGATTTGTTCACCGCAAACACAACCAAGAGCATGCCGGAGTGAATCTGGTCTGTTTTTGGTAATAGCTTGATGGCAGAAATATTAGTTAATTATTATAACGCAAACAATCGACAAATAATATTTACTGAAAAAAAAAACACGTTGTTGCGGTAGGTATCATAGTAGTGCATATATTTTTTGAATTTTGGTAGGTGCACGTAATACATGCATGGATAAACACGTGGCATGCGGACGTATGGCTAAAACGAAGGAGAGGTACTAGTGATAACGATTACTGTCCCAGAAAAATACACAGAGCAGAATCGCGAGTGGCTGCGTCCCCTGGGCCTATAGCGTGGTATTATAAAAGCTTGGACAAATCGCCATGAGTCATACTCTCGTGCAAACATTGTCCTTCAAAGAAGGTACGTACGAGTAAGATCACACACAGCGATGCTCTATTACACACAATGTTTTTTGTCCATGATCTATTGAATGGCATGGAGCGAGGCTCGTACCATACATTTGCGACAAAAGAAAAAACGGGAAAAATAATCATTCCTCCTGATGTTAAGCTGCGCCACGCAAAGGTCGTAGTATAAGTCGACAATATCGACGAAAGAAACCAGTGAGTGGCATGCATTCGTCCCGTATTGCATCGTACGCGTTTAGTATATTTGTTCCCCGAGAACACTCTCTTTGGAGGATGCCGTGCTGTGTTGTTGCTGTGGTCCCTGACTCCGTTGCCGTATTCGTTTGCCGGCCAAGTGAAAGCTGGCGTGTTGGTACAAAACTGACAAAAACGTTCGTGTTGCTTCGTACTTGGCGTGCTACTTACTGCTGCAGATTGGTGATTAATCATCTCGTCTACCATTTTTTTTTTTTTTTGGCACTCTTCTACTTTATATCTTCTGGATATACAAGCCGTGATCACAGGTGTCGTCCTTGACCCCCCCCCCCCCCTCGCGGTTATTGCCTTCATTTTGTTTTGCGCATAGGGTTCAGCACCCACTGATGGTCCATTTTTGACCGAGTGTTGCTAACTGACGCTCTCGTGCTTTCCGCAAGTCTAATAGTGCACAAAAAAAAAAACCACGAAAATTATACGAGTACGAACTCGGGGGGATTCGAACTCACGAAATTGACCTATACCAGGCTTGAGGATAACCTGGCATGCCACCGGGGCAGTGAGTGATATAGAGCCGATCGCCCTAGTGGCGTAGAGGAGTTACACTATTAATACTATTAATAGCGATGGTTCTTGAATTAAATAACCACCACATTGTGAGCTTTGTTGACGATATCTATTTGTAGGAATATAGGAGAAGAAAATGATCAACTAACTGCTGAAAATATCGCCAAGCAGCGTCGGTATGTACAATTCGACGCGAATCGTCGAGAGAAGAAAATGCTGAATTCTTGCGATAAAAAATTAAGGCATGTACAGTAGTGGGGATGATAGAGGGGAGTCCGCTGTAAGACTCCGGGCCTGAGTTATACTACTGGGAGGGCGAGAGTATTGCGGAGATAGCAATAAATGGGATTGGAAAAAGAAAAACAGTGAAGTGTAATACTGCTGCTGTAAACATACGATACCCAAGCAATTAGCAACGATTGACTAGATCTGGATCGACTACTGTGGTATATTATGCAATTGGTCCATGTACAAATTCTCTAATCGTAAGCCAGTATGAGATTATAGTCATTGAAATTGCTGAACTTCTTAGCAAGTGGTGGTTTTTTCAATCATCGAACCCCGGCCGAGCCGATCAATCGAAGGTTGTGTTACACTGTGCAGGGTGGTATTGAGGCAGGGGGTCAAATGAAATGTCAGCGTAGCGCATGGTTGGGGTATGCGAAGAAAAGTCAGCAGTAGCGCGAGTTGACCTATTTTTTTCCAGTTGAAAATACCTTGAAGGATTTCTAAACCAGGGTTGAACCCTGTTCTGTTGTGCTGGCGCTGTATACGAGCCTCAGCTCGCTAGGGCTTCCACTCCGTGCGGTGTGGTGTCGAGCTGGGAGGAGTCGCTTTTTGCCCCCGGTCTGTTGGTGTTGGATGGGTATTGAACGATTTCAGAAACGGCGATGAGGCCCTATCCTCATCGGGTGCGTCGAAACGCCTGCCGTCCGTTTGCTGGTCTATCTCCTCACCGGGTCTTCCTGGCTCAACGACCTGCATAGCCCTCAACGATAAGCAAATGCGAATAATATGTTATGTCGCACAATCGTGCGGGGCTGTGTGTCGACCCGAGGGAGAAATCGGATATCGTCCCCGGTTTGTCAGGATTTCTGCCACGAGCACAGGACTCTATAGCCTTCCATGGTGACGGTGACCTTACGACCGAGCCCCAGCCAATCAGCGGTAAGCAAGTATGGTTGGTGTTCTACGTCGTGTGGAGTGATGTCGACACGGGAGGTCATCGTTACTGTTCCCGCGTTTTTGGAACTGTAGAGATTCAGAGGATTCATAAATCGGGGATGGGACCCTATTATCATCGTGACAGACCGAAATGCCCCTCACTGATGGGGCTCTATCCGCCTAGGACGGCACGGTGGAGCTCGAACCAATCAGCGATTAGCCAACGGGATTAGGGTTTTCTGACCGTGCAGGGTGTATATCCGAAAAAGCTCCGTTTCCTTCCCCGGTTGATGGAAGTTTTAGAGATGCGGAAAGACCTTTGGACCGGGGATGGGACCCTATATTCTCCTTAGGTGGAGATGGCTCAACATGCGAACCATGGCCAATCAGAAAGTCAGTCGGCCGGACGAGTTGGGATTTACACAACGTGCGTGGAGGTATCATGTGTGCATGGATTACGATACCGGCATGTGACCCTATCGTGCCCGGGTGACGCCAACTTTGTGTTTGAATCTGTTCAATGCGATATCAGAACAACATCTGACATGTTTTTATTCTCGCCTGATAAAACTCGAGCGTGAAATACATACCTGGCAAAATCGTAAGCGCTGTAGTCGCGTACTGTATCTACAAGACGTAAGCGATCTACGCAACTAGCAACAAGCAGCAGCGTTGCAATAGCATCAATGAGTTGAATGACAAAGGAAGTCATACCACCGTGTTTCGCGTCTGGAACAACGTCAGCACGTCTCTCCACGATCAGACAACACACAGAGAGTCGATCTGGGAAGCTCGAATCAAGATGATAATAATATGATAAATGAATATACACTCCAGCTGTGAGATCGAAAATTTTGTCGACACTCATCTTTGCGAGCTGTGTGTGATACTCCGATCGCGCGTATTACGGGTTGTGTGTCCTCATTAAAGATATAGGTCGGGGAATCCCCTTGCAACTATATTATCATGCATTGTATATTTCAGAAGCTGGCTAAGTGCGCGTTTCTCATTGGCTACGAAAAGGACACGCAGCGGACATGGTCAGTCAACCTACTGGCCCCGGATTCTTGATTGAGTGAAAAAGTCACAGGAAACGCAATCGACACGTTTCGTTGCTAAACTAAAGGGTCAGTCGGTGTGTGGTCGGATTTACACAATCGAAACCTGCTGAATGAAGTTCGGAAACGGAATCATTTCAAACACGGTAGCTTTTAATATAGTTGTACATTGTCATGATTATTTGTCTAGCGAACTCTTGGCAGCACTATACATACTGTACTTGCAGACTATGATTGTGTGTGGTGACGTTTTATACTCTACCAAGTGTTGCCCTGCCCTACCCAAAGTATGGGTGCTGGCGCTGTTGCGGAGCCCTTGTATTAAATATTTTAGGATGTCATATATCGTCCGAGATCGCAGTATGACACACAGTTTTCAAAGATGAGTTTCGCCAAAATATTCGACCTCAAAGCTGCAGTGTATGTCAATTTGAATGATATCGTCGGTGACAACAACCGAACACCGAATGTACTGCTGTATGTAGCAGTACGTGTCGTGAATGATAATCATGGTGGAACCTACTAACTGTAGGTCATTTTCATGTTTCTTTCGCTTCTAACCCGTGGGCGCGTATTGTATTAACGAGGGACACTTTGTAGTCGAAAATATTCATTTCTCATGAGTCGAATTGATCTCGATCGATTTGGTGGAAACTTACGAATTTGGCGCATATCGGGAAACCACGTCTTGTTGCGCGTTGTCCACGTTTTTTTTTTTTTTTGCACCGATCGAAATATTACATAGTCTAGACCTGCCGCTAATGAAATATTAATAGATCTCGACACCTATGTTGGAGATCGTGAACAAAAAATTGGTAGTTCTGTATCGCTTTCATACTCGTACCTGAAACGTGTGGGAGTTCTGTAAGCCTCCCATACCTTTACCAGGAATCCACCAAACCTACAGAAGATAACCTTGAAACAGCAGTAGAACCAACCAGCAGGCGACACACTATGTATCACTAACAGGTCGAATGTATACGCGTCAATCACTACTAGGTGCGCCGAGGCGATGAAAGGAAACACTGCGACCGGTGTGCAGCGTGGTTCGACATAGGAGTGGAGCTTAGGGTCTGCTTGCTGCTTCTGATGTGCCAGTACGAACATCAAGTAGGAGGAACACGCGCCTCACACGATTAGCCTCACCTTTCTTCCCAGCTTCTAGACGAAACAGAGAGGAGGAGGCGATGCCGCAAGTTCTAGTGGTGTGGCTTTGAAACGTCGGCCAAACCAGAGCCGGGCAGGAATTCGGTCAACAGGTGGTACCAGGGCAAGAGAGGAGCTTGTACGGAGCCGGGCTCAGTGCAACGGGACCCTCAGCCGTGAAGTGGTGTACTGCTGCGTACTGCTAGTTTCGTGAATGTTCGGGTTTCGTGGACAACCGGGAGGCCTGTTGGTAGCGGACTTATGTTGTTGCAATTTACTATTTTTTAGAGTAGGTCAGTCACCAAAAACGCAACACAAATTACCGACGATACCAAACAACATCGTGACACAAATTACCGACGGCAAGGAGTTTCGTGACGAAAAATCTCCCAAATCATGATATTTTCACGTAACAGAATCTCGAGACAAAACCAACCAGGTAGAGCCGCCTCTTCGGCCTTTTGCGCTGGCTCTTGCACGCCGGCTGACAATGAGGCAGCCTCTGCCGTAGGCATGAACGAGAGTGGTTGATGCGCAGCGAACTACCCCGCTGTGCTCGCTTCTACGTGGCCATTGTCCATGCCATTTCATGTGACGTTCCTTTTGTTTTTAGCTTGTCGTACGGTTGAGCTACGAGGAAACCCGTACGTACGCGGTGAGAACAGCAGCATGTGTACGACGAGAATGAACGCTAACTGACGCCACTGGCAAACACACAAGTGCAGAGGTGTAGCAGCAGTAGCCGTAGGGCGAAACATCTAACACATGTTGCAGCACCTAGTAGAAACCAGAATCACAGGAGACAGCTCAAAGTGCAGTATAATACCAGTGCCGTTGGCAAATAAATTTAATTCAGTCGTACTCGCATCACTCTGTCCAATACCAGGTATATAACAACCGTTTTTTTTTGTTATGAAGAAAAAATATTACGTTTCCAGTAAGAATAATACGTCGTGCGAGCGGACGTTCTGGGATGCTGCTGCCGCGAGACCATCGAGCACACCGCATGTTTTACATGAACAAGAACGCAAAAGAGGCAGGGCACATGGGGCCCCAACACAGCGACACGTGACAACCACAGCAAGCTGTCGATCGCGTAATTGGCCGGTATCCCGTGCTTCTATGGGTGTATCGGAAGTCGTTCGTAGTGCCGCTGAAGACCGTCGAAAAACCGCGTGAAACATCTCGTTCTGGTGACAGACTCGCCAGTAGACCCCCGAAAATTCTGTCCCTTTTCTTTTTCTTGGCCCCGTGCACCCTTATTGAAAGATTGCCGAGATTTGTAAAAAATGACAGGCTTGTATCCTGCTTTCAAAGTTGTATGGGTTATTATTGCGCCCCCCCCGCTCGGAGCACGGGGCCTGAGAGAGGGGCAGGCCGCCGGGGCTGCTTCAACAGCAGCCCCAAGCTATCATCCGTAATCTTGAGTCAAGTTCCATCCCAACTGGCAATGTCCAGCTTTCGACACCAGCCTCCAATAATGGTATTTGGCTGATCTTACGGACGCATTGTTGCTTCCCTCCCCTACCCACTTTGCTCTACCCCTACGATGCGCACGTCAAGACACAACTTCTTCTCTCTATCCGCCTGGCTCAAATGATAAGGTTGAGTACGAGCTGAAGTGGTTGCATCGTCTTCTACTCCTCCAGCTTTGGAATAGGGCTAACTTGACGGCAATCTGTATCCTGCCCCGGCTGGATCCCGTTACCCACCCCCTTTTTGGCCATTACAGTTGCTACGTGCCTGGCATCCTTCCCGTTGCTGCAAACGTAGGCCTTATAGTCATCAAACGCCCACCGGCCCTCCCGTTGCAACGTCTCTGGGGAGGCACCCACTGCTGATAAGTGCGTTGCGTCCCCAATCCTAAGAGAGTAAAGAGCGTACTCATTCGCCCGCACGTCCGCCAACGCAACCACTTCTCATAGGGCTACCGTCGCTTGTTGCTTCTTCCACGTGAACTATCTGCCACCACGACTGCCATACGCTGTGAGGGGAGCCGACGAGGGCAAAAACAAAATACACGACATAAACTCAGGCATAAGACTGACAGCACCGCCACCGGACCCCACGGGCCTCGTTGAACTCGCCCGAACAGGCAAAATCAACCGCCCTTGTGCGCAACTGGTCGCCCTTGGACCTACGAAGTCAAACCTCGACGTCGTCGGCTGTCGATCATTGCGCCACCCCACCAACTGTACCCGACCGCGAAATAAAGCCACGTCTTCCTGCCGTAAACAATACGTTCCGTGGATTCGCGAACGGGATTCCGAAAAAATCTCCGACTCGCGTTCAATAAACAAAAGGACGAACCAAACGCAAGCCACAATCCGCGTCCCCCGTTACATAAAATAGGGCTCAATTTTTCGGCAGCAAGCAACATACCCCACGACAAGGGCCGACGCACGGTCGCCTGATTACCCACTTCGACATGCAAGCGCGTCGCACCGTCGAAGGCGCTCGCAATGACGGGGTGGGTTGTGTCGAGCTCGAAATCGCGTGAAGTTCGATGAACAAACTTGATGGCCGATAGATGGCTTTCGATGGTTGCCGACCGCAGTCTCGTGGTAGCCAATGCGTGCTCTACGTATTCAAACAAATGCCACACGTTGATCATATCGTCAATGCCGCGATCAAGTAAGACGGGGACATCAGAACGTACCCGAAAGTCTACCCACGCTCCAAAATGCCCCAAAAAAAAGTTCAGTCGAGGCCGCAACAGCGTGTCGAATGAGTCCGAGGCCAATAAAGCGCTTCAAAAATGCCCCATGGTCCCCAGTTCCGGAATCTGCCACGGAATGTTGGGACGAACAGCGCGCAATTTATCAAAAACGGAGCCGCGATCGCTGCGAGAGATACCGTTGGCAGCAGCGTTGTGGATACCACGCACATGCGTTGGCTCGAAACGTCATCCGTATGACACTCTGAGAACGCCGGGGAGTCGCATGAGGCCACCGCAACGCGGTGCCAGCATTCCCTCGACACCGCCGCACGAAATGCACGGCGGCCTCGTTGTCTCCTCGCAACAAAGCACAATCTACGGTCGCTGATCGTCTATCAGCACACGAAGACACTAGGATAAATGACGACAGAACCATGCCCAAACGTTCAAGCACGTTGATAGATAACGCGTCTAAGCCGCGGACGGACTTACTTGAGCTGCAAAACCGTGACTCCTCCTGGGCTGTGTGACCATAGCTCCAGAAAACACGGGTTTCGAGACGATGGCCCCCCACGGCTTTTATTTGATGCGTCCGAGAACAACGTACGATTTGCCGGGCGATCCAGCTAATGATAAATAAGCGCCGACAGCACCCCGCCGCGCGCGTCAACACCTTTATCGACAAACCACCGCTAGAACTCGAGATCGGCATGGAACTCGGGCTCAAGGGTTAGAACTCCGCCCTGGAATGGCTATTCCACCAGCGAAGTGATCACCGTCACCGATGAGCGGCATCCCAATCGGAGCCAACAAACGATTCACGAAAAAGACCCCGGACAAATCGCAAAAATGTTGAGCATGAGAAAACCTGCTAGCTGCCACGACACCTGCTTCGCTGAATCATAAATGCGAGTCGGGGGCCACTCCGCTAAAAGCAATCGCAGCTTGGGGAGCTTGTGTGGCGGCGCTGTCACTGTAAGCGCCTCTGTATCCACCAAACAGCCCAGCACTTCGAGAGTCGTGCCTCAGTGATTTTGCTGGCGAACAACAGAAGAGGGTCGGACGCGCCACGTACGCCCAACAGGCAAATATGGTCCGACGCCAACGACTGCAAAACCTGCGTACAGAGACGACCGTCCGGATACCCCTTATCCTCGACAAGAATGCTATCATCTACATAGTACCGGGCGAAAAATCGACTCCCGGGGTAGCCACCACTTGCCGGAAACGGGTGGACAATCGCGAGGGAGGGATGTAACCGAACCACTCCGCGCCGGGGTAAGACGCACATGTTCACCGGCAGCCGCTCCTTGTGGGGAAATAGCCGCAAATTTAAACGTAGAGAGGGTGTGAGAATGTTTCAGCGCAGAAGCCATCAACCCGCAGAACCCGGGACTATTACGCCATCCGATTAGCAAGCGAAGATCCACACCTAAGTAATCGCCCATTGCGCACCAAATCACCGACGCCCCTACCGGGTCATCCAAGACTTGACCTCAGGCGTATTTCACGTCAAAGCGGAAAAATACGATTGTAGCTGTGAGACCATGCAACTGCCGCAAAAACAACACCCGAGAACAACACATCCCGAAATACATGACCGAGCAAGCAGAAGGGGGCGATGGATAAATGGGTATCGTCGTTAACGCTGGAATGCCGCCCGCCCGATCAAACGTGAGATCGTGAATGATGCAAAAGTCAGCCTTAAGCACGACGGCCAACGGTGAAACACGTAAACCAGGAATATGGGACGCGGAACTTGTTTTATTCAACCAAAACCGACCGTGCACTATGTCAGCACATACATTTTGGTGAACAGCAACGGCATGGGGGGCCACATCCGGGTGACTACCGTATGCAAGCTCAGCTGTAAGATTACCCCTCCGCGAAACACACACCGGGGAGCCGCGCGTTTCATTTCCATCTACAGATGTTGTAATACAGACCAGCGTCCTCTATGAGATATTCCGATGAAATCTTATACGTTATAGACTATGCATCCAGTTTAAACATTTTCATTCTCTGGTCAAACAAAGTAGTCTAGTATAGAACACGCTCTTTGTGGGCAAGCTATTTACAATAAAAGTATTAACAGCAATGTCATTAACGGAGAAAAACTAAACCCTTAGCAATACACCAACTAAACAAGGTACAAAATATATATGAGTACATTTTGGTATATAGTGGCATGGTTATATCGCCTGAATCTGCGAGGCATGAGAGCCTGGATGAGGTCTCACCGTTTCATCTACTTGCTGCTGACGCCAAATCGAACATTCCAGTGCATCTGCTGCAAGTACCCCCGCCTACGTTCGAGCTGGGATTTTGGCGATGGGTCAACTGCCGCCTCCTGATAAGATGTTCAGTGCTCCTCGCGGCTTCGAGCAGTAGTTGTGCGCGCTCGGAGATGAGGTCTACGGCCAAACACTTAGACATCCAAATGAGTGGAGATCAGTGCCAAACGCCTCCTCGCTTTCCGAGTATCCAAAACAAAAACATTAACACCCGACAAGATCATTTTTGCGACCAGTCTCGTGCCCGCTGCTGGTATGGAAGTTTGGGCAGCAGTTCTATTGGAGTTTAGAGCTCACACAAGCGTGAAGAAACGCGGGGTTACCGGGCACGGATCGTCGCCCAGGCGCACACGAGAGCCTGCTGACATATTTAGCAGGGCTGCTCCATCAAAACGGCTGTTCTTCGAGGACCGTTATTGTGTGGGTAAGCTTTTGGATCGCGAGATGCTGACAGGAAGAAATCATTCACATAGGGGGTGCTTGGCCGTGGCCCCTCGCGCAATGAAAATCCGCCATCTGGGGCCTCCAACCGTGTTTGCCGCACCTCTCAACTGGGTGCCAGTTGTGCACAGACGCAACCTTCCGATCATCTGGTTTAAGGTTGACTCTTTAGTTCTTTGGTTCGAGTCGAGCTTTTACGTTCAGCTCCTGGTTTCCCACCAAAACATGGTTCACCGAATGTGGACCCCCGGCGTCAAAAAAAGGAGGAAAGGGAGGATGGTACTGTTGGTTTCCATTACGGGTACGCGTGGTTACCAAGGCAGCGGTCGGTACCGGACGGCCAGCGTTAAGCCCGCCGCAGGCTGATCATGATTTGGATCATCCCCAGTGACGGAATGCGAAAAGGTTGACACTTGCTTACCGAGTGATGCGACTGGGACGAGAAGCCGGGAAAGCAGTGTTTATTGACTAGACGGGACGGGTGGACACGACTAATTGGCGGGACGGGATCAAATAATGGTTTGAGAACAGGTCGGGATATTCGTCGGGGACAAAGTCAAAAATCGGTCGAGACCATTATCAGGTAAACGTTTGGCAACACGGTTGGGAAGCCGGTCGGGAATGTGGTCTCGACCAGGTAAGTCTAGGGATATATGGCCGGGAAATGTCGCCAGGAATCGTTGGGTAAACACGATCGGGAACACGAGATGGAGTCAACGGTAGACAAGAGCAGAAAAATGAGATATAAATTAACGAGTGCTATATATCATTTGGCACATTCTGCTTTGGCAGTCTACGTACGTAATGGTGCGATATTGTCCTACACGTGCTTCAAACGTTTTTTTTTCCAACTTTTTTATTTTGAAAATATACCAGGTACATTTCTATTTACGAAAGGTTTTTCAAAACATTTGATGCTTCAACATTAGTCGCGATTACTTATTATCGGCTCATGCAGGCGCACAAACAAAGGTTACAAAAACCACACAACCCCGGGGGGGGAAAACATAATCAAAAAGTTCAACGCACAATGGGTGCATACCTACAATTGACCATTGCTGCTGCAACTGTTGCATACAGAATTGAGCATTCGTTGGAATAGTGGAGTTCGATCCAGAGGCATATGAAGGGGAAAAGATACAATCGATTGAAGAAAATGGGATGGTGAAAAATTGCTACACTATATATAGACTATAGTCTAGTGATTTGCGAGACGGGACACACTGTGTGCGAACGTCGGCATGGGATGAGAACAAATAGGAGGGTGATCGCAAGGGTCAAGTTGGGAAAATACAATACGGCGGGTCAGAAAACAGTCGGGACTGGAACAAGATGCGTTTATTGGGGACCCTAGGCGGCGGAAACAGAGACCAAGGTCGGCAAAAGGTCGGAAGGTCTCGGTCGGGTACGAAATATGCTCGGGATTCCCGTTCCCGGCCCAACCCGTTTCCGACGCGACGACATTCTGCCGACTCGAGCATTACAACGCTAACCCTTGGATTTTTACACTTGAACAACATTGTTCGAAGGCAAATTGTGCTAAAGGGCTCTGGTGTGCGATGTGTTTGCAGCACCTTGGATACTCTCTTGCCTTCACACAACAAGTTCTCAGGATATATCTTCTCGAACATTTCCAAGGCCAGCGTTTTTTTTTTTTTTTGCAACGAAAGCTGGTGTTTCGGTTTGAACCATGCTGTGTGTAACAGGTCAACGATTGTTGAAGCTCACCGTTAACTCACGTTGGCGGAGCCCTCGTGGACATCAATCGGATGCTCGACTTCGTCACTGGGTATCTCAGTGCACAAGGATGGCAAAGCCCGTTGCAGTAGAGATTGGGGAAGCCTGTGGCATTTTTGACATTGCACAAAGCGTTCGCATTGTTTGCGGAAAATCGATGGGCAACGACTGCATTCAAAGTTGGGCGACAAGTTCTAGCGTTTTCGACAATTTGCACAACGTCGCACAAAGTACATTTTCGCGATTACTTTGTACAACGGAGGGGGGGGGGGGGGGGTGTCACCTTTGAAGCCGATGCCCTCGGATATTAATCGTAATATTTATATGATGGCTACAAGTGCGATGCCGTAACGGCCTTTGTCCTATTCGACCGCAGATATCCGCGTGTACGACGCACATATCGATACGATTCGGGTAAAAACCTGGAATGACCTACGCACACGTGGCTGCACCGGTATAAGACTTAGTTTGTCCCGTGGCATGAGCACTTTAGGTAGGGGCCTACGATCTGCATCTAGTAAAACTGTTGTACCTGTAGTACATAGAAAGTATCGACAAATGGAAGAGTGTAGATCCACTACAATTTTATCCCATGCCGTTAGCAGTTCCGCGACACAGGTAAGATACCACATACCGGCGCATCACACGACCCCTACCATTGTCGACTTCGTGATAGACTTATAGTCTACTGAAGGTGAACCTCGATAAAATGTATGCTCCATCCGAAATGTCAATGTTTATATTGGCTGCGGCAGAGGGTGTTCTTGCACATAACCGTGGAAAAAATATTAACTTAATCATACTAAAGCAATAAACCCCAGTCTGCAACACAGTCTGTTCATGTTGCAACCAATATATACAGTATCTCGCAACGCCCAAATACATATTTTAGGTGTACTTTCACAAATACACGTTCGGCGGGATGTAGCCACCAAAACCATCGCGTCCGCTTCGCCATCACCCCCGCACGTGACCTACTGGTCGTAACGCCAGACAGCACCTTTGTCGCGCCCATGACGCTTGGCGGCGTCTGAGCTGTCCGCGGGTCATCAACATAGCAGGCTATTGAGGCGCGCTTCGTCATCTTCAACATTGCCTTAATCGGCGGTCACCGAAACATCTAGCCGACATACATCAGGATACTGATGGCCCGAACCATGCCACACCCGCTTTGGACTGACTCGGCATTAACGAAAGTAGGGATCGGACGCATAGGAGGCCTTGACCTGAAAAAGTGTCACTGTCTCAATAAATCTTACCGCCGATTCTTCACCCACAAATCCATCCAACCTATCATACGCTTGCCTGTGAACGAATAGAGCAGGAACTTTGCTAAATCAGACGCCACGAACTCCACGAAAAAGATAAAAAAAAAAGTAAGCAATGTAGACCGCGATGCTATTCAATAAAAACATTCGGCTTTAACATGGAACGAGGCCCCCTGTTTAGCACGGTATGGTGGACTCGACGAAGTACTCCTCCCACGACCCACCCCCACAGTGCGGGAGAGGCCATGTTCGAGGCGGCCGTGCTCGGGGCAGTGGGAAGGCTGTGCCTCGGCGGCTCCCCATCTCGCCAAAAAGTGGCAAACAGCAACCACACACTTTTGATTGAAATCAACAACCAATCCGGTGGTCAAGTTGCCTTTATGACGGGAGCATACAGACGCCCAACCGTCAGAAAGAAGACCCCACCGCGGGCGCGTGTTACAGGAGTCGTGTGAGCATCGTTTGCTGTATACGTGGACCATACCGTCGACAGCATGTTGTTTGCAGTACGCTGCCATCTTGCTCCCGAGGACGTTGAAGCTCGGTAGCTTCGTACACGACTCATGCGAACAACGCATGCGGCGTACGCGTACCATGGCATGATCTGCATGTTGCTTACAGTATAGCGCCGTCGTGCTACCAGGGAAATTAAAACTCGGTACCTTCGAGCACGACTCGTGTAAACATTCCTTGCTGCATACCTTCACCACGCCACCATCTGCGTGCTGCTTACAGTAGACCGGCCCCTTGATGCCAACATCATTGTAGCTCGATAACTTCGTGCATTTGTCGTGTGAACAACGCCTGATGCGTACATCTACCATGCCTTCACCTGCATGTTGTTTGCAGTACACCGCAGGCTTGCTGCCGAGGACATTGAACTTCGGTACCTTTGTGCACGCGTTATGTAAACACCGTCGGTTGCGTACATCTACCATGCCATCATCTGCATGTTCTTTACAGTATACTGCTGTCTTACTCCCGAAGGCATTGAAACTCGGCTGCTTCATGCACATATCGCGTGAACAACGCCTACTGCGTACGTCTACCATGCTGTCATCTGCGTGTTGCTTACAGTACAATGCGGTCTTCGACTCCAAGGTATTGAAAACCGGTACCTTCTTGCACTTGTCGAATAAACAACGCCTGCTGCGTACCGCGACCATACCATCCTCTGCATGTCGTTTACAGTATACTGGTGTCCTGCTGCCGAGTACATTGAAACTCGGCTGTGTTTTGCACGAGTCATGTAAGCAAAGTTTGCAACATACATTTACCATGCCGTTCTCGGCATGTTGCTTGCAGAATAACGGTTTCTTGTTGCTGGCGAGGTTGAAGTTGGCCTTCTTCGTGCAGGTGACATGCAAACAGCGCCCCATGAAAGACTCGAATTCGAGTCGTGAAGTGTCACAAGCAGAACTATGTTCCGCCTGAGCTGTTAACACCACCTGTCGATCGTGGAATTAACGCAGCAAAAAGTCAAATATCGTGAGTTAGACAAACA
Organism: Undaria pinnatifida; assembly: GCA_012845835.1. Taxonomy (NCBI): domain Eukaryota; class Phaeophyceae; order Laminariales; family Alariaceae; genus Undaria; species Undaria pinnatifida. Next base: position 1,810,822 of record JABAKD010000023.1, read on the forward strand.
GGCCGTTTCAAGGCGAGATAGAGCGCGGGGTCGGTCTTCGTACAAACAACGCAAGATGTACACCGACGTCTTGGCGCCACACGATTTCTAACTCGACTACGGTAGCTGAGTACTGGATTCGCTAGCAAGTATATAGTGCGGCTGTAGGTTAAACTTTGTCTATGTAAGAATCGGACGCTATCCAATTCGAAGTATAACCACAATGAAAAGGATCTCAAGAGGCAAGCCAAAAGATTGTTGACCAACGTACGATTACAGCGTTACCCCAGGACATGTCTGCAGGGTGGTACTAGATCACATTCACAACGTCAAAACGCCCCGATTTCAGCAATCTCAGTGTACAGGTGAGTTCTGGTCATCTTGTTGTAGCCGTCCATGCCCAGCGCTATAAAATGTGTTGAAGTCCGAAACTCTGGGTTTGACTTCTCTAGTCGGAAACGACAGCCTAAAAAATAATTATTGATTTGTTTCGCAATGCTTAAGGCCTCAAACATTCTGTTCGAAGGTCCTAACGGCAACAGTCATTTCCTCCCGCATTGGGGCCATTGAGGAAAGTCCGTGCGACAGTCAAAATTTCGAGACCGGCGGGTCATAACACGGCATACAGTGTTGGCCGTCGACTGAGTTTTCCAGCCATTGCCATTGAATTCAACTTACACGAAACCACAAACAACCAGCCTAGCCGTAAAGACAAGCAAAGCATTCACCATCAAGAAAACAGCATGCTGTTGTCGGAGACAAGGATCCGCATCATCCACCGAAAGATGCGTAAGGCATACGAGACGGATATGTCGCGCCAAGCGAGATACATCAAACGCTTTCGGATATTTGTTCTTAGACGTGTCATGTCCGTGACCCCAACGTCAAGAACACGATACCGAGAACAAATACCTTGCATTTTGCTACATACGACAAACGCTGGGATTGCTGCAGTCCACAAGTGGTCAAGCTGCTTTCAGAGCAAGTCTGAAAAGCATGTCTTGTTCGAACACTGGTGCTTGACGTGGATACAAACCGCAAAAATCACGTTATGACTTGAGTAAATTTCTCAAACGCCTGTGAATACTGAAAAAGCAATGAAATATAAGTTATAGTACATCAGGGAAATGGTAGTACAGACGATCACCTGGCATTGGGAGGTGTTCATACGTAATGTCCACGTACCTTCAAAACAATGGCAGTGAGTACACTTTATCGTGCGGCAGCAACAAGTGTTGCAGTTAAGACTCTATTCAACCAGTATGGAAAATTGGCATAAGTTTGATTGGAGATGAATACCGAAAGGATGGGAACCATCAACATCGCGATTCGGCTCCAAGGTCACTAGCCTGAGCGCATCCCTCTACAGGATACACTTCTCAACAGGATATACCAAGTAGTCCAAATTATGACCTACGTTTGGTGGCAACAAACAATGGACACATAGTACCAGCATAAAAACTCTACCCGCCTGTTTCACCGGGTGCGGCAATGATATATATGAACCCATTCAATTGACACGTCCCTCCACCGTTACGGTTGTTTTCGGTCGGTAAAGTGTTCGTAGTTCGAATATCGTTGGAAATACCTGTGTTTGCTTACGAGAGAACACCTGTACTGGAATCCGTGTTGCCTCGATCGCCAACAAAAGTATTTTGGAAAGGTATTGTAAAACCTTTTGACAAGACCTGCCTAAGGTAGATCCGGTCCGCGGCGGCACCACGTAGATAATGCCTCGTTAGGAGACCCGCCATCAAAACCTTGTCGCTGCAATATATTCTTCAAAAGAGAGCGAGACCAATCAGACTGTTCATCATTCAAAGATAAAAAATGCAATAAACAAGACTCTTTGCAAGACGTTGACGGTTGTTAATGAAGCGGGTTCACATGCTCACATCGCTGGTGAATATACAGAGAACCTCCAATACACACGGAGCCTCACTTGGTTGATAAAGACTTGCGATGTTGCGTTGGGGATAAGACTTGGTCAACAGCACATCAGGCGTGAGAAGCCTTGCAGCACGGTGCTGCGCAAATCTACTACCGTGAGAGTGTTAACAAAAGTCAAAAACAAAATTTCGAGATTGTCGAGCGCAAAACGACTGAATAGGCACGTCTAAAGGTGTAGGGAGAGGTTGAATTCGAAACTTCAATCACGAATCGAGGCCCCTTTACCGGCTTTGTCCACACAAATCGTACCACATAAAAGTACAATACACATTTCACTTTATAGCGTTTTCTAAGCAGAATAACTGTGTTGTAGTACTTTTTTTGTCAAATGGCGAGAGGGGGTCGACCCACCCTAACCCTATCCCTAACCCTAACCCTAACCGTAACACTAATCCCAATATTAACCCAGGCAAGGGCTGCAGCCGAACGCGGCTTCGCCACGCGTTTTGAAAACACTGACGATAATGTGCGGACCACCTCACACATCGAAAATAATTTGATACTTCATCTCGTATAATTCGCGGGTCGAGAACATCCCAAAAGCTCCTTCACGAATTAAAAGCATTCTATGTCCGTCGGAGTTCTTTTCGGAGTTAAGCTGGATGAGGGGGGCGAGGGAGCGAGGCATGACGCCTGCAAACCGTGTTACGCAACGCGCTAAGCAAATACCGGCCGCAATACCGAGTGACGCAATAGACGGGGTAGTTCCATGGAGTACCCTGTTTCTCGGTAGTAAGAAGAGGTTACTGCTTTTGTTCGAGACATCACCTACACCGTATGTAACAATCAACTTATTCGGGAAACCGCAAATTGATGTTTCAGCACCTTCGAAGGCGTGTTTGCCCCGGGGAAGCTTAGAATCGGGGTCGGGAAAGGCTATTTTTTAGTGTGGGTGCACCAAAAACGTGACACACATTACCGACGACATCGAACAACTTCGTGACACAAATTACCGACGGCGAGGGGTTTCGTTAAAACAAAAATCCTAAATCATGACATTTTGACGTAACAGAAATTCGAGACAAAACCAAGCACGTGGAGCCGTCTCTTCGGCCTTTGGCGCTGGCTTTACACGGCCGCTGACTCTCAGGCAGCCTCTACTGCAGGCATGAACGAGCGCGGTTGATCCGCAGCGAATTATTCTGCTCTGCTCGCTTCTCTGTGGCCATAGTCCATGCCATTTCGTGTCACCTTCCTTCTGATTTTTGAGCTTGACGTCGAACGTTTGAGGTACAGGGAAACCCGTACGTACGGGATGAAAACAACAGTATATACGATGAGCATGAACGCCAACTGACGACCTTTGGAAAAAACACAGCAGCAGGTGAAGCAGCAATAGCCGTAGGGCAAAATTTATAGAACATACTGCGGCAACTAGAGGCAACCAGAACCACAGCAGATAGCTCAAAGTGCAGTGCGAGTGCCGTTGGCAAGTTTAGTCGTACTCACATCACTCTGTCCAAAATATAACGACCGTTTTAAGTTCATATCAAGGAACAAAAGGAAATTACATTTCCTGTAAGAATGATACGTCGTACGAGCGGACGTTCCGGTGTGCTGATGCCGCGAGACAATCGAGCACACCGCAGGTTATACATAAACAAGAGCGAATAAGGGGTGGGGCACAGGGCCCCCCAACAACGAGACACGTGACAATCACAGCCTGCTGTCGACCGCGCAATTGGCCGGTAGTCCGTGCTTCGGTGGGTGTATCGGAAGCCGTTCGTTGTACTGCTGTAGACCGTCGAAAAACCACGTGGCATTTCGTTCTGGTGGCAGACTCGCAAGTAGACCCCGAAAATATTATTCTTTTTTTTTTTCTTGGCCCCGTGCATCCCTACTAAAATATTGTCGCTTTCCTCCAAGTCCGACTTGCCTTGCGAGACGCGTCCAATGACGTTTGCCGCTTCTTCAGGAGACGAGTTTAACTTTCTGTCGACACGCTGTAGCGTCTACAAAAACCATTTAGGATGCTACTTTTCCAAAAAAAAAGGGATGATTTTAGATAAAACTGCAATAGAGCCTGAAAAATCGGCAAACGTCGCGTGATCTGTCTAAATAAAAAGTATACGCGAAATTTGAGAAGAGTGAGACCGATTATGCCGTTTCCCGGTTCAGAGGCGCCTTCGAAGGTGTTGACACATTCAGTTACGGTCATCAGAATCAGATATAAAAAGAGGTGGCGTTACATTTAAATACCTGTAATGTTCTCTACGCATAACAAACAGGACAGGCATACAAAAAAATGACACATTTATTATTACCTATCTACAGTACGGCTTGTGTTGGGAATCCTGATGCATTCTTATATGGTTATTTGAAATCTACACGTGCCTTTTTTGTGACTTACACCAACATCCGAAGGCACCTGGGATGCTTGTTCATACGACCTGAGGTTGTGTCGCCCATACAAAGAAAAAGCCAACAACGGTCAGTGGTCACTTAGCACTATGCCAACATCGTCGCTTCGTCTGGTGAAATTTGATACGCCATACGAGCGGTACACACACGTTGGCAAGGCTGCTTCCATTGTCCATTGTTTGCGATATGGCGGTCTTTCACAAGGGGGGCTAGCTGTCCAGCCACGACGCTATTTTTACAGCGTTCAAAAGAAAAAACATAATCGTGGCAACCAAACATGAGTTTCGAGCCGACACAACCAATGAAACACCACATTGGTGTTGTCGTTGCTGGATTTGCGTGGGTGTCGCCCTCCGAACTTCAGCGCGTCGGGTTTCTGTTCGGAGTGCGTTGTCCGCTCTGGGTCGACCGCACATTGTGGTATTTCGCCATCACAGCAATGTTCAACTTCCACTCCCAACGATCAAGCCCTTCGATTTATAGGTGTACTACGATAAGTGTATGAGTCACAAGTGAAAAGCAAAAACACTGCAGACGGACGGCTTTGACAACACGACTCGGTGTTACAGGTACGTTGGTACATACCGTACAACGGCGTCGATTTCGATGGCCAAACGGGTTGTTCCTGTCTTTTTTGGCCACGGCCGACCATAAACATTGGTGGTGCTGAAGAAGTATCTGGTCTCCGGTATATATCGCCATGTGCTCAAAGTCTCACGTATAACTTAGCGATACACGCTGAACATGAAAACATACTTTCAGTAACAGACCCCCAGCTTTGGTAAGTTATCATGTGTACAACAAACGTGGAAACCTGACGCCGCCTGGGGCGGTTTTCACTCAACGCCAAAATAGTTTGATCCCGGAAAAAATAACAAATGCAGTACCACATGTCCCACATCCCAACGTGGCAGGTCATCATTGCAAAATATTTTTAGTTGGTCGGGTATACGCTCTGAAATCTTAAGCAAGTACTGCGTGACATACTTGCTTCCTGAGTCAGATGCAAGTACGTACACTACATGCTGCTGTTGAGAAAAATGAGAGGTGTTGTGAGCTGCTGAACAGCTGTTCGTACGACTAGAGCTGTGTACGGTTCTGTTGGCTACGGGCTGCCGCCACTGCTGCAGCTTTGTACTGCTGGCATTACTGCTGCACGAACGTCGAAGTATCCGGCTTTACCCGACAGATAATCGAGCGTACATATTCTAGTGTTTCGTACGATATTCTGTTCGAGTTGTTTTACTTTTTGTGCTAAAACTCAGTGCACCCCTCCCCCTTGCTGTCCTCTACGTGTATTAATAATCCCTATCTGGTATATGAGGCATCGCGACTAAAGGAAAGACGCGGCGGGGGGGGTTCCAGCCCAAGCCGCTATGTTCTGCACCCACGCGCGCTAGACATACAACGCAAACGCGGTCTTCCAGTGCATAACCACAAAGAGGAACACCAAACAATCAATGTTCACCTGCAGGTCACCTTAATCTCACGTATACACGGGTAGCATTGAACCACTACTATACTGGTACTTCGATGGAGTGGTACACAACGCAGCCACGGGTGTAAAGCAAGAGGTGTAAAGCAAGGTTCGGCATGAGTGCACAGAACAACCTCCAGATATGGTTTTTCCCGAGATTTGGGGTCAGAGACAAAGGCTCAGCGTTTGATGTTTGTTCTTTAACAGCACAAATACCGCGTAGGAGGAACGCATACCCCCGTCGACGATGATCCTCACCTCTCTGCCCTGCAGAGCTGCCGTAACGAAACAGAGACGTGGAGGCGATGCCTGATATTCGGGTGGTCTGGTTGGGGCACGTCCGCCAGATCGAAGGTGGGAAGGAGATTTGGTATCAGATGGTACCAGCGCCACATAGGTGGTTGTACGAGGCGGGGCTCTCGGTGAAAGGAGACCTGCTGCCGTCAAGTTCTGTACTCCACACGGCTTACTGCTGTTATCGCAAAGGGCCGCCTTCACCACATACCTAGACTATTATCTAGGGTAGAGTATAGAAATCGGGGAATATCATGGTGCCGACATTGTGGTTCCAGCATTACACGAGGGTGTTCGAATCAAATTGCGCTAATTGGTCTCATTTACCGCGGGGATAGGTGCTGACAGCCCCTACAATGCGGCGGGATTCTTCTGCTGGCGGTTGGTGCGTTGCTGGCTGCGCGCTGCCACGCTGTGCGCATTGCCTTTTGCCGGCCCTAACGCTCTTTTCTCGCAGTAACTATGCGGGTATGACACGGGAGATCACCAGGTAGCTAACACCACCGCGGTAGTGCTTTCAATGAAGAATTTTTTATTTTTTACAAAATGAAAATACACTCCAGCTGTGAGATCGAATATTTTGTCATTATTTTGAGGTGGATCTGTGACAGCAACGTACCTACTCGTACCTGGCACTTTTACAAGCGTTCGATGGCACCGGGCTCGTGCATTCCAGGTCTTACTTTACAGCTGCTGCTGCTTTAGTAAGTCAAACGACAACCGTCATGCACTCGTGTTCCTGGCGAGGGCAGCTGTTTGCCTTCGTCGGCTTGTAGGTTTGATAGTTTTGGAGTCCTTCGCTCCTGTGCGTATAGTTTATATAGACTGCTGCTGTATAAAAACAGAGTTTTTTTTGCTGAGTTTCAAAGGCTGGGTAGGTATCGGCCCTCTCCCACCGACGCCGATTGCGAAGCACCCATCGGCTCTCCGGCTTCCACGAACATCTACATGCATACTACTGCCCCCGCCCTATCATCTAATGACCGGAAACGTTCGAGGGTGCCAACTATAGGAGTTCAACACGGAAGGGATGCTGCGATCGCAACGCCATCAGTTCTAACTGCGGAGCCGCGCCGAGAAACACAACATGCATACAACGCTGCACACGAGAGTGGGTGTATCTGCACGTTCCTATCTCATCCTCTAACGGTAGGATGCGCGTCGGAAGAAATAAGGAATCGCGTGTATTATACTGTAATCGAGCTCTGGCTTGATGTCGTTGTCGAGTGCACACAAGAATACATAACAAAGCTAAAACGTTAATGGTCAATCGTGGAAACCGTACAGTTCTCGTCAGCTGAGTCAAAAGGTCCTCGTACGCGGCTATGAATGTTGGCAAGGATAAGGCAATCACGTGCTGCAATCGTGCGCCGCACCTCGAAATGAGCGTGTATACGCCGGAGGTTTGATAGTATTGGTGGATGTAGATTGAAAAACGAAGTAAAACAGTGTCACAAACGATGCTAGTCGATCGTCGTGCCTGTTTCGTTCTCGTGAGTTGACGAAGCATCTACTACGGCACGATAAATGTCGGCAAGGATAGGCAATCGCGCGTGTCATGCTGCAAACGTCCTCCGTGGCTCGACACAAGGGTGCACGCCAGAGGGTTGATATCGTTGTCAATTGGCATGTATGAAGACAATATTTCGCCAACCTTTAGCGGTCAATCGTCGTACTCGCCCCTGTTCAGGTGGGTAGGGTGAAAATCCTACACCCGAAAGGAAAGAAAATGGAGGACGCGCCGTGCTCCAATCAGGCTCGGTCGCTCGATACAAACGTGCACGGTGGAGCTTTGGCGGTAGCGTCAAGTGCGCTGGGGTATCAAAAGCCATAATAATATCAGCATTTACGGTTAGTGATCGTATTTGCTCTGTTCTTTTGAGTTCAAGCAGAACAATCTCCTACGCCGGGATACATAGCGGCGCAAGAGTAAGGAGTCGAGCGCGTGCTATGCTGCAATCGGGCTTCGCGGCTCTATACAAGTGTGAAAGCCGGACGTTCGACGTAGCTGTCCAATGCACAGGTATACACGAAGGTGTTATCACGATTACGTTAGTGGCCAAATGAATATAGACTCCTTGGTAGTAGTTCAGTCGACCTTGTTCTTGTCAGTTAAATAAAAAAGTTACTGCGACCTCGTGAAAAATGTCGGCAAGGGATGGTAATCGCGAGCGTCACCCTTCAATCGGACTCCGCAACACGATAAAACCGTAACGCCGGAGGTTTGAAGTCATTTTTTGGTGTATACGTATAGATGAGCAACTAGTTCCGATGCCATTAGTGGCCAAGCGTCTGTGAGTGCAGTTCATAAACGCAGGGGGAAAGCGTTCGCCAGCCGGAAGTTTGCAAACACGCCGATAATTGCAACGCCGTATTCGGTGCCTGATGTCGTGAGTTGTAAGCGAAACAAGATCACACACAGAGATCAATGTCGATAATTGTGAAGAACCGTGCGCGTCTTGGTGCAATCGGGCTACTCATCTCCAAACTAGCGTATACGTCGGGAGTTTGACGATACTGTCGAGTGTGAAAGAACACATCAAGATAAAATGCCGCTAACTTTAGTGACCAAACGTCGTAATAACCCCGTTTTCATGAGCTATGCTCAGAAAAAACTCCGATCCCGAGATATAGACTATGTCCGCAAGTTGAAACAAATCGCGCGTGTCATGCTTGAATCGGTCTCTTCACAAAGATTGAAGCGCGCACGGCAGAAATCTTTACGGTACTACCGAGTGAAGGGGGATGCTTGAAAAAGCCGTCTTATCGCCAACTTTGGGGATCAGTCGTCGGTATAGCCTCGGTTTAACGACTTCAGCCAGATGAATCTCTTTCGATGAAAGTATTGTCGGTAAGTGTAAGGAATCGCGCGTGTGTCGTGCTGCAATCTGCTTCGTGGCTCGATACACTCGTGCACGCCGAAGGGTTGACGTAATTGTTGCCGGAGGGTTGATATAATTGCCTGTGTGCACACGGATACATGACTCAATACTTTTGGAAAATGTTTATTGGATAATTCTGGTGATATAACTGCGTTGCCGCGAGTAGAAGAAAAAATAAGCATCGACGCCGCGAAACATGTGGGCATATTCATGGAATCGCCGAGTCTTCGTTATCGGGCTCCGCGATTCCGTGCAAAGGTACACGCCGGAGGTTTGGTGTAGTTGTGCGGTTCATAGATATATTCATTAAAAAAAAACACGCCGCCGACGTTGGGGGTCAACTATCGTGCTCGCCCCGTCCCTGAGAGTTGAGGAAAAAGCACTTTTTTCACACTATATGGCGGCAAGGGGTAGCAATCGCGCGTCGTGCGTTTCATTTGTGTGCGTTCTACGTTTCATGGAGGCTCTCTGGGTCAATTGAAGCGTGCACGGTTGTAGTTTGACCGTACAATCGCCCCCACGGGGAAAAAATGAAGCGATATTATCGTCAACGTTGGTGGTGAGAGACGTCGTGACAACCCCGTTGTAGTGGGCGGTAAGAAAAAGCAGGTCCCACGCCGACAATACGTCGTCATGTTTAAGAAAAAGCGCACCTGTCATGCTCCAATCGCGTTTCGAATCCCGATTGATGCGTGCAGGCGAATGTTTGGTGTAGTTGTCGTGATTACATATATTCATTACGCCTTTTTGACGAAAATGCTTTTGGCCACTCACCCTTGGTAATAACCTTGTTGCCGAGAGCTATGACCATAAATCCCCCGACGCCTAGAAAAATGCCGATAAGGGTATGGAATGGCACCCCTAATGCTGCAATCGGCCTCCTCGGTAAAATACAGGCTTAAATACCGGGGAATCGACGTGATCGTCGAGTGATCATCACAACATGACGTTTTTTTAAAGCCAAAGGTTTTGGTCAATCGTCGTCAAAAAATAGTCGTTGTCGTGAGGTAACAACAAAGAAAAGAGCTTCGACGCCGGAGGTAAATGTCGGCCAGGGTAACCAACCGGGCGCGTGTCATGTTGCAATGGGGCTTCGCGTCACCATTCAAGGGGACTCGACGGTGTTGCAAAATCTGTGTGGAGTGAGTTTTAGGGATACATAATAATGACGCCAACGTCGTCGGACGTTCGTCGTTATAGCCCTGTTGTCGCGAGTGGAGGCCGTTTTCAACGCACATTGAGTATGTCGTGAATCGTGATTAAAAATCATGACCTTTTATTCCGAAACATGTCGTATGTCAGCAACCCAAACTCAAATTGGTGGAGAAATGGTTCGTTAAAATTGATATGTCAGGATTCTCGACAAAAAAAGGTGTTTTTGATGTTTCAAAATATGACGTCTAAGAATTTGAAGATGTGCTGTGTCGCGACGATCTGCCGGGATTCGTGATTTTGTCGTTTGATAGAAACGCCGATTACATGGACGAATATAGGTCTCACACCAGAGATAAATGTCGGCGGAGGTAATATACCACGCGCGTGTCGTGGTTCGATCGGGTGTTTTAGTTCGATACAAGCGTGGACGGCGGTGGTTTGACGGTGTGTCGAGCGCACCGGAATGCATGAAGCAGGAATATCGCCCACGCTGTTGGTCAATCGTCTTAGTTACACGATCTCCTGACTCTAAGCAATAGAGACTCTTTCTCCGAGATAAATGAATGGGTGAGAAATCGCGCGTGCGCATCGAGCTTTGCTACTCGATTCACAAGCAAGCGTGCAATCGTGTACGCCGGTCTTTTGACGCAACTGTATAGTTAAGAGGGACACATATAACCATATACAAGCGCTAAATTTGGTCGCGAATCATTCAATCAACCTCGTTGTCTTGGTTTCAAGCCAAACGTAGGTCCTACGCCGGGATGAAATTTCGTACAGGTAAGGGATCGTGCGTGTCACGCGGCCGATCGACTTCCACTGCTGCAAAAAATAATACCAATCGGAGGTTCGACGGCATTTTCGAGTTTAGAGATATTCACAAAACAAACATATCGACAGCGCTGGTGGTCGTTGTCACGAAGGCTTCCCTCTCGTAGGGTTTATATGCCAAAACTTAACGAGGCAGACAAAAATGTAGGCATCGATTGCGATTCGCGTGCATCATTTATAGCTCGTGCTCAGCTACACGATGTCAGCGTGCATCCGTCGGACATTGATGTCCTTGTCGGCGTAAAGGGATACTTAAATTCAATACCATGACGATATCGTCGGTGGTTGGTTGTCGATGTTGCCCCGTTCTCGGAGCTGCAGGCGAAAAACGCCCGATGGCGATGAAACTGTCGGCATGGATAAGAAAAAGAGCGTATGACGCTGCAAATGGACTCCGCAACAGAATACAAAAGCGCACGCCGCAGCTGTGAAGTTGCTGTCGGGTGCGCATAGATACACGAAGATAAGCTGGCGACAACGTTAAAGGTCAGGCGTCGTAGTAGCCCAGTTCGTGTAACTTTGAGCCAAAACGTTCCCACATCGACAGTTATGTTGGCAAGGGTAAGGAATCGCGCGTGGCATGCTCCAAGCGGGCTCCACGGGTCGATACAAGGACACATACACCATAGGTTCGAAGCTGTTGTCGGGTGCACATCGATGGATCAAGCCGTAATAAAACCGACGTTGGTGGTCAATTGTCGACTCGCTCCTTATCATGGTCTCGTTGCAAAATACAACTCCTATGCAAGGTCACTATAACGAAGGGGATGAAATCGCGCGTGTCATGCAACAATCAGGCTCCCCTACTCTACACGCCTGGCGTGTCTGATTATTTGTTCAATGTTTAGGAATACATCGAGATATGATAGTGATAACGATGGTGGTCGATGATCGTAATCGCCTCGTTTTCGTGGCTTAATTCAAAACAATCTCCTGCGCCGGAGATAAATGTGGGCAAAGCAACTGACGGCGCGCGTGTCATGCTGAATCGGTCCCAGAATCTCGACCCACGCGTTGACGCCGTGTACTGGGGGCGAATGTCGAGTGCACAGAGCCACACGACGCCGTACCATCAGTGATAAATCGTCGCAGTCGTGCTGTTGTCTCGAGTGCAAACAAAAACCTTCGGACGCCGCGATACGTCTCGGCAACGGCAAGAAATGGTTTATTTCATGCTTTAATACGGCCCACCGGTTTGATGCAATCATAGAGAGCGGAGGTTCATATTATTCTCGCGTGTACGGGGAAATATATGGGGCCCTGTATCATCGCCAGCGTCAGTGTCCAATCATCGTGAGAACCCCGCTCCAAGACCTCAACCGGAATAAACTCCGATGCTGAAGTAGCTGTCGCCAAGAGATGAGTTTCATGTGTATCATGCTTTCACCAAGCTCTTCGGCTCGATACAACGTGCACGGCGGTGGTTAGACCTCGCCTGGTTTGTAACACACTCGAGTGCACCGGGAAACACGGGACCATGGCAACGCCGACATTAGTGGTAAATCGTCGTAGTCTCGCCGTTGTTGCCTAAAAAAAAAAACCTCCCATGTCGGGCAAATTACAGGTAAGAGTAAAGACCCCCGTGCACCATGCTGCCATCGGCCTTTGCGACTAGCTTATAAAACCTTCACAGCTGTGGTTTGACGGTGTCGCCGGTAGCAGAGGGATACCTGCAGCCATTCAAACACCAACGTTTGTCGTCTATTGTCGTAGTACCGTCGTTGTCGTGAGCTGAGGCATAAATAGCTCCTGCAGCAAAATATATATCGGCAACTGTAAGAAATCGTGTATGCCCTGGAGCATTTGATCTCTTCGGCTCGATACAAGCGTGCACTGTGAGATGTTGACGTATATTTGTCAAGTCCGCAGGGATAAATGAAGCAAAGGAATAGTCAATATTGGTGGTCAATCGTCTAATTCGCTCTATTTCGCGATATACGACCACATAGCGTTCGAAGGCCGGCATAAATGTCTGCATGAGAAAATAATTTCGCGCGTGTTGTGCTTCAATCGGGCTTCTCGACTCGACACAATCGTGGACGGCGGGGCGTTGACGATACCGCCAAGTGGACAAGAACACACGATGACGGCAACGTTGGTAATCCATTTCCGAAGAGGTTCTTGTCAGTACAGGCAAAAGCTTCAACGACGTGATATATGTCGCAGTATTGATAAATTGTGAGTGTCATCCTGCAATCGGTCTCCGCGGCTCAATTCAAGCGTGCACGGCGGGGGTTTGGCGGCACTGTCCACATGCACAGGGATACATAAAGCCAAACTGACACAACAACAGTTGATAATCAAGAAAACGTCCGTGCCATGTTGAAATCGGGGCCTGGGGATCCATACCTGCGTACACGTTAGATTTTTGACGTTATTATTGTCGAGTGGACATATATACCTAATGCCATATAGGCACCAGTGTCGACGATAAATCGTCGTACCCGCGCCGTTCTTGTGAGTTCAAGTAAAACTCTTACGCGTTGATAAATGCTCGCGAGGATCATAGATCGCATCTCAAGCATAGGAAGCAAGTTGGAGTTGCCTAAAAAATGCTTCCGACGCAGAGACGGTGTCCCCTTACGTCTCTCAAAACGCATACACTCGTGTACCCGAAAATATATTCTCGACCAAAACGTTTCGTAATTTGCGCCTTTAACCAACGTACACAAATTGAACACAGTCACAAATATTCTGCACTACGACGTAGAGTTTCTACAGACAATTCTTGCTGGCACCAAACCTGCTTTTCGCGGAGAGGCCCCAGAACATTGTGTGATTCACAAACAATAAACCAATCAACTACGAAAAGGCCATCATTATCTGGTTGCCATAGTTGAATGGCTAAATGTCCCTAGTAACCGTCAGTGACAGTATACTGCCACGTTTGTAAACCAGCGGGACCGCGTCGCCTTTTTGATGGAAACACGGCTATACTCGAACACGATGTTATGTTGATGCTTGTCCGCTCTTTTAAGCCTGAACACTTGCTTATGAGCGCGCTGATCGCAACATGCTTCGACTATGGTAACGGCCCTAGCCGAGTAAAAGCTTTAAGGTTTCTGACAACCTTGCTACCAAAATGAAACTGTTGTTGAATATCCCGGGCGACAGTGCTAGTGCCCCCCCAAAATGTAGTGAAAATCAGTGCGTTTTTATGATGTTCGATGGTATAGCTGTTCAACACTTGTTAATCTTCGTGTATACTTCGCATCATCATGGTCCACGCAAAAAGTTGTAGACTTACTTTCTTGAATAGTTTTTTTTTTTTAATTCCCGGTTGGCACCACCCTGGCATCTCCGGGGGTCCCACTTCGACACCGCCTCTTTTTCTTACTTGCGGAAAGGTCTAGCTTTTACTTTGTTTCTTCCTCGGCTATTGACGTTTTCGTTTCTGCTCGTTTTGCCAGTTGTTTCTTGACTTTTCTGCTGCTTCCCGCAAATTTGTTTTTTCTGCAAACACGATTTTGAGCTGTTTCGCGATTTTTTCTTCCTTTTTGTTTAGTAAGTTGAACTTCCACATATTTGACGCTTATTTGCCGCCTGTGCACCAATTGCGTAACGGTCCAGCTCTACCTTTTCTTTGATTCCCAACATTAGTTTCGCACTTGACGAAGTTTCATCACCTGAGATCTGAGCTTGGGTCATCATGTCCGCACCGCCCAGCACCCCACCGCAGCACTATAGCTCACAGCAACGCAGCGCCGTGCCGTGGTGTTGGATGGCCTGTACCTTAGCTCAGCAGCGTACCCCCGCGCAGCGTTAGCTCAGCAGGGCGAAGCTCTGTGCTTTGTTGTGCTCTGCCATACTGCCTGTTTTGCAGTACTTTTTTTACTAGCTAGTACATACATGCCAATAACATTCTAAGTTTCATACCACGTACCCGTACTACTAATACTGCACAAGGTTTGTACATATGACGGTGTATTTTGATCACGAACGACGCACCCCCATCTCAGTTCAGCACGGCTATATATTTTTCAGCAGCGCAGCGCAGCGTAGTGCAGTGCCGTGCCTTGCCCTTCATTTTGCGGTGCTACGTGGTGCAGCGCTGTGTGTTTTTTTGAACACACAGCAGAAGTTACTAGTTGTAGTACCATGTATGATAGTACCAGGTATGATATAGACACCAGGTTTATGTATGTGTTATGTGTACTCGTCGTTTAGCTATTTTCAGTCGATCGTTATCTCTTGGTCCCCATGCCCCCCCCCCCCGCAAAATATCGCACGTTTTTCCGTTCAGAACGTGATATCAACAAGCACACAGCAAAGTGCAGGGCAATAAGCTCTGCATAAGTATTTCTTGGCAATATTATCAATTTCAGATTTCGCACCCAATAGTGACGGGCCTTGTTTCCTGCTCAATGATTTACATGTTTCAGTTGGTTGCATTCTTTCTTGCGCAAGCTTAGCGGGCAACGTCAGCAGCCCGCGGAGCGGAGCCCTGATCTTTCTTCAGAACCATACAGAGTACCACCAGGTTTCGTTAGTACGTGTGTGACTCCGTCTTTTTGGCCTTTTCGTCGCTGATTTGTTCTCCATCTCGGTCTTCTTCCTAATTTTTTCTACACAAATTACACCGTTACTACTGCCGATCACAACGTGGCATCGCCGACATACAGCACAGCACAGACAGGTCAATCAGTGCTGCACAAGTAGTTTCTTGCCATTATGATATCGCTAGATGCACAAAATCATGGGCCCCCTTTTTTCTTTCCCCTTAGCGCATTTATTACTTGAAGTATTTCTCGCGCGAGCGCAACGTCAGTCGCCCGCGAAGCGGAGTTCTTGTTTGATACTACCAATACCTCTACTACGTAGCAGGTATTTGATATCCATGCCTCCATCTACGGTATGGCCGTGGAAGTTCTACACACAATGAGTAATGTTCCATGTCCATCGGTAGTGCCTTCGCCTTTTTCGCCATCGCAGAATAGGTAATAGTCCGACCAACCCGTGCCATGCGACATCGTCTTTTACAGTACGGTACTTGCTGCAAACACGAGCCACAATGCACAGACCAAACGAAACATCCTTATTGTTCCAAGCGTACTGAGACTTTTGATGTTATCATTGAGTTCCATTGGTTTTCGGTTGGCCGGAAACGCGCTCAAAAAGACGGCAGTGTGCCGTTTATTTTCCTCCTAGCGTAACAATTCCGTATTTTTAGTTGTTAGATGCTTGATTTCTCCGTAGGTTATCACCTTTTGCCTTTATCAACATATATATAGACTATAGTATATATACTATAAAAATAAAAATGAACTCCAGCTGTGAGATCGAAGATTTCGTCGAAACTCATCTTTGCAAGCTGTGTGTGATACTCCGATCGCGCGTATTACGTGTTGTGTGTCTTCACTATGGATATAGGTCGGCGACTCCCCTTGTACCTACAGTGTAGCTATCAGGGTCAACAGGGTGATGTTGGTCAGTCTGTGCGCGAAAACTATAAAACCCGTTTCTGAGGGGGGCAAAATCTGACAGCTGTCGAAGGAAATGCATCAGTTTGTCAAGTGAATCCTGTACGTCGAACAAACGGCGAGGGGAGGGCGAAGATTTAAAGGACCTGCCGGGCTTATTTTGATCAAAAGGGGGGCGGGAGGGAGGGGGGAGGGGAAGGACAGGTGGGGAAGCTCAACTTGTCTGTGGAAACTAAAAATCGGGAGGGGGATGGAATGCGGATTTTAGGTCTCATAAATGTAGGGGTTTGCCATACGCGGGGTGCTAGGCCTAGGCGATGTTGCGGGTGGTGGGGGAGGAGGGGGCGTTGGGGGCGGGGGTGGGTGAGAATAGCCGCATCGGCGAGGACGGCTCTATTGTGATAGTGAGGCGATATCCAGGGGGTGGAAGTGTTTTTTAGTCTGGCGTATTTCGAAATTGGGTGGGGCGCTTGAGCAATAGAGAGCGAGGAAAAAAAAGGGGGGAGAGGGGGGGGAAGGAGGGCGGACATAAGTTGGAGCAACCACATGGATGGCTGAAAGGACAATGAGATGATATCAGTTGGCTGGTAGTGTATATATAAAAAACACGTTCTTCTTTTTCAGGGATTCGGTCAGGAGTTTTTTTTCATCTCGGTTTATGTATGCGATTTGCGCAGCTGGAACTCTTGGTCAAATAGCTTTGTTTAAGCGCCGGCGTCGGGGGGCGGCTCCAACGCCCCTCTCGCTGCCGTGCCTGCTACGCACATCGACGTGAACGCGGACGGATGCCGAGCGAGACAAGATAAAAGTTGCAAAAATACCGCATGTCGAGGAGGAATTCCGGATATTTTGGTTGAATCTTAATGTCTGCAGAGTCCTGATGGTACAGAAAAACTGGCATCATTTCCAAACGCTAGTTAGTTGCCTCTTGCTTTTTTCTTTTACGGTGGCATAGTCTCCTTGTTGTGCGGTTGTTTTGCTTGAAATCTGCAAGGCTTGAGTGTTTGTGTGTTTTACTTGACGTCTGCAGGGCTTGAACGAACGAAACACGTCCTTGACGGGGGGCTCAAACGCCCCTCGCCTTGCCGTACCCGTTCCGCACCAGGCTGGGATCGGCTACGTAGGCTGAGCGAGAGAAGCGAGAAGAGCGAAAAAAAGTGTATTTTGGGCGATAATAGCCCTAGCCATTCTTGGATCTTGGCATAAGCAGAGCTTGCAATAAAACAACATACGGGAAAACATTTTTTTCCAGGTTGGCAAAATATATAAATGGGCTTGCTATTTCGTCCCCACGGCACTTTTTTCATGGTCACACCCCGAAGCGTTTGGCCTATTCTCGTACGACTGCCATGTCGTTGCTTTTTTATGTAAGATTTCTCAAGTAATTACCATTATTAGAGCGTTTTTGTCTTCGAGGGGGGCAGTCCCTTACCCAGCGACACCATTATTACACCCAGTGTCCAGACTATAATAGCAAATAGGAAATGAACACATCGAACAGAGTGGTCGCTTTTCAAAACCGCAGTACGAGAAACAATGTTTCGTCAGTCTTTTTCGTCGCCGCTCCATGGAGTCGTCCAGTATATATCATAAAACATAAAAAACACCTGAGCCGTGAGATCGAATATTTTGTCGAAGCTCATCTTTGCAAGCTGTGTGTGATACTCCGATCGCGCGTACTACGAGTGTTGTGTCCTCATTGAAGATATATGTCGGCGACTCCCCTTGCAACTACAGCGTAGCTAGCAGGGTCAACAGGGTGATGTTGGGCAGTCTGTGCGCGGAAACTATAAAAACCGTTTCTGAGGGGGAAATCATCTGACAGCTTTGAAAGGGAATGCATCAGTATATAACGTGAATTCCGTAAGTCGAATAACCGGCGAGGGGAGGGCGGAGTTTTTATGGACGTGGAGGCCTGATTTTGATCAAAAGGTGGGCGGGAAGGCGGGAAGGGGGAGAGGGACAGGTGGGGCAGCCTAATTCGTGCGTAGAAAATATGAATCCCTCTTGTGGGGGAGGGGGGGGGGAAGGTGGCTGGGGGGGTGGAGGGCTTTAGGTCGCATAGATGTAGGGGTTTGCTATACGCGTGGTGGTAGGTGTAGGTGATGTTGCGAGTGTTTGAGAAGGAGGGGGCGTAGGGGGCAGGGGGGCGGGGGGGGTGTAGCAGTGGCATGGACGGCTCTCAAAAGATAAATGTTGATCCAATTTCAACGATTCATTTTTCAGGACCGCATAATAAATACAAGTACTCCACATTATATTTCATTTATACTCGAAGTATATATTTATCCCCACAAACGAAACATGGATGCACTTCTAAAGGTAGGTCTGATTATCAAGGTAGTGGTGTTTCGAACGCTTTGTTGTGTGGTTCCAAGAACTGCCCTGGCGACTGACTGTTGTTGTTGCTGGTCAATCAGTTCAGCACCCCGACGTGGACCAGGATGGATGCTGAGCGAGACAATCGAGAAGCGCGCGAAAAATCTTTTTTGAACGGCACTCTCCATTTATTCCTCGGATATTGATATATGGAAAGGTTGATAAAAAAAATTAAATGGCGCGACATTATTTCTTAATTGGCGTGATTTTTTTTCCCGAAACAAATGATATTTTCTGTATACACAAATCCCACAGTACTGCGCTGAGTATCGTAGTAGTGCATTTAATTTTGAATTGCGGTAGGTACACGCACATACATGGATATAGACGTGGCAAGCGGACGCATGACTGAAATGAGGGGAAGGCATTAGTGAAAACGATTACTGCAGGAGAAAAAATCACACAACAGCGTTGCGAGTAGCTGCGTCCCCGGGGCTTCGAGGGTGGTATTTTACAAGTTCGGACACTTAGACATGTTTTGTGTTCGCTCGTGCAAACCAACACGGGTACGTACGAGTAAGACAACACCGACCACGCACAGCGATGTTCTATTACACACAAAATGCTTTTCGTCTGTGACATATTATATAGCATCCATGCTATATATGGAGCGAGGGTATACCATACATTTTCGACATATACCAAAAAAAGGGGGACACATTCATTACCTCGTGTTTTTAAGCGGCGTCACGCGAAGGTCGTAGTAATTCGACAGTGTCCACGGAAGAAACCGGTGAGTGGCGTGCATTCGTCCCGC
The DNA here is from genome assembly GCA_012845835.1 of Undaria pinnatifida. Lineage (NCBI taxonomy): Eukaryota > Phaeophyceae > Laminariales > Alariaceae > Undaria > Undaria pinnatifida. The sequence continues at coordinate 1,830,307 of JABAKD010000023.1, forward strand.
ATCGCATCGTACGCGTTCGGTTGTTATTTTCCCTGACAAGACCTTTCGGAGACTAATAGGCGGTGTGCTTCATTGTTGCTGTGTTCCCTGACTCCGTTGCTGCGGTCATTTACCGGTCAACTGCAAGAGGTCGTGGTTGTGCAAAACTGACAAATATATTTGTACCTACTCGACGTGCCCCTTGTTGGTTGCTGATTAATTATCTCTTCTAGTGTTTTTTTTTTTTTTGGCCTTTTCATATTTTCCAGCTTCTGGACAAACAAGCCGTGGTCACAGGTGTCGTCCATCCCCCCCCATTCCAGTTATTGCGTTCATTACTGTTGACGCATAGGGGTCAGCAGCCACTGATCGTCGATTTTTTATCGAGTGTTGTTGTTGCCAAGGCATGCTATTTTCCCCTTTCCGCATATCAACTAGTAGTGCAAAAGAGAAAGTCCCCCGAAAATTCTCAGGAGTACACACTCGGGGGAATTCAAACTCACGAATTTGACCCACACCAAGCTCGAGGATACCCTGATACGCCACCGGGGCAGTGAGTAATATAGAGCCAGTAGCCCCGGTGGTCTAGTGAGGTTACACTACTAATACTAGCGTTGGTCCTTGGGTTAAAATTTTACCGCGTTGTGAGCATTTTTTCGTATATTAATTTTTGGGGGAATATATATAATATAAATGGTCAACTGATTGTTCAAAACGCCTAGCAGCAAGGAAGGGTAGGTACACAATTTCGACGCGAATCGGCGAAGGAAATGACGATCTATTCTCCCCAATATAATTAGGGCATGTACTATAGTGGGGAGAGAAGAGGGGAGTCCGCCAGATGACCCCATATATATGAGTTATACTACGGGAGGGCGAGAGAAGTGGGAGTATCACAATAAATGGGATGGGAAAAGGAATATATATATATTATAAAAATTGAAACACACTCCAGCTGTGAGATCGAAGATTTCGTCGAATTTCATCTTTGCAAGCTGTGTGTGATACTCCGATCGCGCGCATTACGAGTTGTGTGTCCTCATTAAGGATATAGGTCGGCGACTCCCCTTACAACTACAGTGTAGCTGTCAGGGTTAACAGGATGATTTTAGTCAGTCTGTGCGCGGAAACTATAAAACCCGTTTCTGAGGGGGACAAAATCTGACAGCTGTGAAGGGAAAGGGGGGCATGGTTTTGATCAAAAGCGAGCGGGTTTGGAGGGGGGCGGGGGGGGGGGGGGAAGGGGCAATGTGTGCATGTAAGCTAAAAATCCTTTCGAGGAGATGAATCTGACGGTTTTGGCACCAGTATATTATTGGGGGCGGGGGGGGGGTTGGGGCGGGGGGGGGGGGGGGGGGGGGGGGGGGGGCAGCTCAATATGTGCCTGGAAACTATACATTATTTCGAGGGGATAAATGTGACATATTTGGAAATAATACATCAGTTTATCATGTATATCCTGGGGTAAGTCGTACAATCAGTGAGTAAAGAGAGGGTGGAGTGTTCGAGGGGGTGGGGTTGGGATGTATATATGAAATGTTTTACTGCTGCTGTTAATAATACCTAAGCAAGTTGCACCGATCGACTCGATCTGGATCGACTGCTGTATATTATGCAATTGGTCCATGGACAACTTCTCTAATCACAGGCCGGTATGAGATTATAGTCATCGAACTTGCTGAATTTTTTTGCGAGTGGTGGTTTACTCTATCGACGAACCCCGCCCAAGCCGATCAATCGAAGGCTGGGTTAATAGTGCGGAGTGGTATCGAGGCAGGGGGTGAAATGAAAGGTCCGCGTGACGCGGGACTGGGGTATTCAAAAAAAAAGATCAGGGGTTGCGCGAGTTGCTTTGTGGTTTTGAAAATTTAAACTTCCTTGAAGGATTTCTGAACCGGGGTTGGACCTTGTGCTGGAGTGCTGGCGTTGTATACTAACCTCAACTTGCAAAGGCTTCCACACCGTGCAGTGTGCTGTCGACCCGGGGGCTGTCGGTTTTCGTCACTGGTTTGTTGGCGTTCATGAGGTGTGGAAGGAAATTCTGCAACGGCGATCGCTAACATCATCGGGTGCGTCGAAAAGCCCCCCGGGCGTTTGCTGGTCTACATTCTCTCCGGGTGTACCTGGCTCCACAAGCTAAGCAGCCACTCGACGACAAGCCAATGCGAATAAAAAATGATTATCGCATAATCGTGCGGGACTGGTTTGACCAGCGGGAGAAATCGGTTATCGTCCCCGTTTGGTCAGGATTTCTGAAACAGGTGCCCACAAGACTCAAAATCCTCCCATGGTGGCGCTGCTCTTATGTCTGAGCCCCAGCCATTCAGCGGTAATCGAGTGTGGTTGGGGTTCCACGTCGTGCGGAGTTGTGTCGACACGGAAGGTCATCGGTATTGTTCACGCGTTATAGGAGCTGTAGAGGTTTGAGTGATTCATGAATCGGGGATGGGACCTTACTTTCCCCGTGTGCGACGGGAAAGACCCCCGTTGACTGGCCTCGATCTGCCTAGGACAGAGTCATTCCACGTTAGGGGTTGCACCAAAAAGTCCCTGGCCTGTGACGACGCAAAAGTGTGACACTCAAGTTCTATACCAGATGTGTAGACTACATAGTTAGCGTGTCATCTAAAAACGCGATTACGTGCGGAATGCAATCTGATACCAGTGCTGTGGCGTTCGAGCCAATAGGCGATTAACCAACGGGGTTGGAGTTTTTTTACCGGGCAGGGTGGTCTTGACCGCAGAAATCGCGGTTTGCGTCCCCGGTTGATGGAGGTTTTAGACATGTGGAACGACCACTGGTCCGGGGATGGGACTCTGTATCCTCCCGAGGTGGAGTTGGCTTAACATGCGAGCCACGGCCAATCAGGAAGTCAGTCGGCCGGTGGGGTTGGGATTTCCCAACCGTGCGGGGAGCAATCATTCGTGGATGGATTCCGATCTTCTATTGTGTCCGGGTGACGCCTACTTTGTGCATGAATCCTGTCCAACGAGCGATTAGACCTAATTGACATGTTTATATTCTCGTCTAAAAAAACACTAGTCGGTAATTCTTACTGTCAAGATCGTAAGCGCTGTAGACAAGTCGCGTACTGTATGTACAAGAAGTGAGCGATCTACACAGACAGCCTGAAACAAGCAGCAGCATAGAAAATAGCATTGGAGAAGATGAATAACAAAGACAGTCATACTTCCATGTTTCGCGCCTGAAACAACGTCAGCACGTTTCTCCACGATCATACAACACACATACATACAGTCGGTCTGGAATACTCGCATCAAGGTGATACTATTACAGCATACAATGTATACTTCAGAAGTTGGCTCAGTGTGCGTCTCTCAGTGCCCACGAAGAGAACACGATGATGACATTGTGTATCAGCCTACTGGCCTCGGATGCTTGATTGCGTTAAAGAATATCATAAGAAACGAACTTGACACTATTTGTCGCCAGGCCAAAGGGTCAGTCGGCGCGTGCTCAGATTTATTCGATCGAAATCTGATGAATGAAGGTCGAAATCGGATTCACTTGAAAAACGGTAGATATTATTAGTAGTACATGGTTATGATCATTCAGTCTCTATCGAACTCTTGCCATTACCTTAATACTGTACGCGCAGACTCTTAATTGTGCGTAGTGACGTATTGGACGTTTTGTACTGCACCAAGTATTGCATTGAACAATTCGAATTGATGCCTTGCCCTACGTGGAGAATGGTTGCCGCGGAATGCCGGCACCCATGCGGAACAATTGTAATCTTTAAGTACAAGGGTACGCTGAAAAAAAGTTTGAGAATGGTTTCTCAGTCATCTCGCTTGAAACTGAAGGAAAAAACATTTTCAAGTTTTGAATGACATTAAGAAACTGTGTACTGATTTTGGCAACATACAGCATGCCCGGCATATTCAATGCAAAGTACGCTCGAAGCCGGTTCCAGGTGAAGGAACCCAGACATCCATCGCAACGAAGATCTTCTTAAGGTTTTCTACGTCAGCTGGGATGCATACGACCTGAGGTTTCCGCACAATTGAGGTAGCATGATCAGTTGTCACGAGTATGTAAGGCACCGCTCTCACCAGGATTGGTTGATCTTTTCCAAGCACATTGTCTATGCTTTCGGTTCAAATAAATATTTGTAGCGTGGTTTGTGTCGACAATGTGGTATCCCTACACGATGATTAGAGCTGTACGTTCAGATCCCCCCCCCCCCCCCTGCGGACTCGACGCTATCAGTTCGAGTAGCCCTCAAAAGTCGTACCCGGTGGCAATGACATGTTGAGCGCCGTAAAAAAAAAAGTTTTCGAATATCGCGGAATGTTTTTCTGTTGACATGGTATATACATTGATGAGGGGCCTGGAACCATGTGTTTCGCGAGCCAATTGAAAAAATATATGTATAGTTTCCAGGCACATATTGAGCTGCCCCACCCGCCCCCTCGCCTCCCGCCCCAACCCCCCCCCCCCGCCCCCAATAATATACTGGTGCCACAACCGTCAGATTTACCCCCTCGAAAGGATTTAAAGCTTACATGCACAAATTGCCCCCTTTCCCCCACCGCCCCCCCTCCAACCCCGCTCGCTTTTGATCAAAACCAGGTCCCCACGTCCTTCAAAATTCCGCCCCACCCCCCTCGCCGGTTATTCGAATTACAAGATTCACTTGATGAAAGGATACATTTCCCTTCACAGCTGTCAGATTTTGTCCCCTTCAGAAACAGGTTTTATAGTTTCCGCGCACGGACTGACTAAAATCATCCTGTTGACCCTGATAGCTACACTGTAGTTGTAAGAGGGGTCGCCGACCTATATCCTTAAGGAGGACACACAACTCGTAATGCGCGCGATCGGGGAGAAGCACACACAGCTTGCAAAGATGAGTTTCGACGAAATCTTCGATCTCACAGCTGGAGTGTATTTTCATTTTGTATAATATATCCAGTGGGGCCGGTTTTCTCAAGGACCGATAGAATGCTTGCGTCGGGGCTGTGTTATGTCGACATAGCGAAGGGGATACGTAAAAAATTGTTTCTGAAAAGAGGATTCACAAGAATGATCTACGGAATTTATCCAAACTAAAAACTAGAGATTCAGAATAAGATTGGAAATCGGGTTAGGTCTACGTGGTATAGATTCTGCTGCAGCATGTTAACTGCCAGATTTTGTGTATATATAGAAACGGCCATGTATACGCGTCCTGATGTTTTCTTGACGGGGACGTCTTCTATGCAACCCCTGTTTTTTAGACAAAAATGTATATATGGTCTATACATATATCACGCTGCCAACATCGACAACGTCTGCCTCGATAAATACGGCGCCGTGTTTAGTGTACAACGCTTGGCGGTGATGGAAAATGTGTGTTATTCATCGGCAGTGATAGCACCTCCTGCAGAGGCATGATTGGATAAATAATTGGTGTGTACACAATGTGACAAGCTTGCATCAACGGACCCTAGGCACGCCTGCTGTGTATTGAACAGTAGTGAGAAACTTACGTATACTTACCAGCGAGTGGATAGAGCGAGACAACAGGCCAGCTTCAAATCACATAGAATATAAAATGAACATGCCATCGGCACACATGTCCTAACTGTAAAGTGATTTATGTAACTATACAACGTATCGATGACCTGTACACAAGTTTTTTTTTGCACAACGGATGCTCGGGGGACAGACAGAAAAATTGGATATTCGCCAGTCACAATGTGCTTTCATTGGCAAATATTTTATGGTTGCGATAAGTGAATAAAAGAACAAAGAGCTGCATGTTTCGTGAGATGCATGGTTTTTCAGCAGCCCGTCAAAGCCATGAACTATATATTCGGAAAAATGTTTGTTGTCTAGGGCACCTATTCTCTCTTTGATCAGCACGATCAGATCATTCCTAAAAACAATATCATAAATAAAAAATCGAAGGGAAAGCAACTGCAATAGCGCAGTACGCAGAAGAGTTGGTTCACAATGAAAATTGTGTCAATGGAACTTTGATTTGTGTTTCAAGCTATTCGATATGTATCTCTTTCCCAGCGCCGTTCAATTCCAATTATTGAAAAAAAACTAAACTTTGAGTTATATCCCACAAGCAGAAGCGCACGTTATACCTTGTCTTGCAAAGCCGACCCCAAAGAAACAATTCAAAAATGGGGCTTTGTGATTATTATGGCCGAGCACTGCGCGCCGTGTATGATGAGCGTTTCGACAGCTCCGTAGCCTCGCCCTACATCCCTTCTAGCTAACATAGAATACCCAGGGTAAACGCCTCCAAACTTGTAAGTGTGACAACGTTGTCAGTCTCATGGGATTACCTTAGAGATTTTCCACCGGCGCGAGAAGTGCTATTGTCCGTTCGTAGTGTTACGTTATCGCGGCAGTCAGCCACAGTCGCTCGTCATGCAGGTGTTCTATAAAATTGATGCGTTGTTTTGAAATTGGCTTTTTGATACACGTAATGTCATGGTATTCGTCACAGCCGCCATAAAACAATCATAACTGCCAGCGGGGTTTGTCCTATGGTAATGGCGCATTTGTCGTGTGGAATGCAGTACATCGTTCATCGGGTGAACACTATATCACTGTGGAAAACACCGTCAGGGTGTGTGCTTTACCTTTACATCTTTGTGGCGTAAATCCAGACCGCAACGCATCAACTGACCAAATGGCCTGTCTCGCACCATGCGGTGACATCTACTGCGGAACCGCTGCCATTGGGCTCTTAAAAACATGGTGCACACTTGTTTTCGGGAATCGCCGTTTTGGGCTAACGCCAAAATTTAACAGAGTAAGACCATGTACGGCGAGGTACTATACAATTCTTCCCTGAAAGGACATATAGAAAAAAGAAGAAATTAAGGGTGAAGTCAAAACAAGCCTTGTCATCTGGTGCATCAGTGGAAAAAAATGACAAACAGCGTTTTAGATTTTGCAATGTCCCCCTCGTCGTTTCGAAGCCATGCTTCCAGGTGATAAATATACGTTTCTTTGTAGGAATTAGACAAAATGTGGAAGACTAGTCTAAATGAAAAGAAATGTCTTAAACGTGCTCCGTACTTTTTACTTCGGATTGCTTGCTTTGGATCTGGTGAATTTGTTCACAATGAATTTAGATATATGTGAAGTATCTACAAATTAACCTACGCATCCAGAGAACTTTCCATGCGGTGACGCGTTTCGCAGCCTAAGAAAACGAAGAACGCTGATATAGCACGTTTCCGCACATTGTGACAAACGAGTTTCCATGACACGAGGACGTCGGCGCAAACATATTTACTTCGCCTTTTTCACGGCTTTGTATAACTAGGTGATGGGTTTTTAATTGGTTTGCCACCTTCATCTACACGAAAAACAGATCGACAGTGGGGTTCGGCGCTCTTGAAAACATCACGAATAGAATGGAAAAGGTGCAGCTCTACCATATAGCATGTGTCAATTGTTCAAACTAAATCCCCTACTGTAGGGATTATTTGAGAGTTAACTTCACCGGCGATCGAGTGTGCATCTGTCGTATGGCGTTAGTAGGTCAGCGGAAACGCGAGGATTGTCTATACTGATGGATTACTCAACCCCCACCCGGGGTAGACTTCGTGACATAAAAAACCCTTCCACACTCCCCCACCAACGCCCACCCCCAATCCCACGAACACTCAGCCCTGTTGTTACTGGTTGAACGACTTACAGGATATACATGATAAACTGGTGCATTGTTTCCAAAACCGTGTCAGAGTTATCCCTTTAAAGGATATACAGTTTCCACCCACATATTGAGTCCCCCCCCCCCCCGTTCTCTCCCGATCACAGCCAGGCCCCCACGACCTCAAAACCCCCCCCCTCTCCTCATTGGTTATTGGATTTACAGGATTCACTTGATAAACCGAAGCCTTTCCTTACACAGGTTTCAGACCTTTTTCCCCTCAAAAACGGGCTTTATAGTTTCCGCGCACAGACTGACTAACATCACCCTGTTGACCCTGATAGTTACACTGTAGCTCCAAGGGGTGTCGCCGACATAAATCCTTCATGAGGACACACAACCCGTAATACGTGCAATTGGAGTATCACACACAGCTTGCAAAGGTGAGTTCCGACTAAATCTTCGATCTCACAGCTGGAGTGTATTTTAATTTAAAAAAAAAATCAATCACGTGTCAATCAACGTTACAAATATGTTCGATCCCAAAAGACGAAGGTGATCTCGTAGACGACGCTGGGTGTTCTCTTCATGGGCGACCCTGACAAATCAATCTTAACCACACTATAGGCAATCGACGAAGCAGAATCTACTGAACTGCATAATCAAGATGCAACCTTCATCATGGTTTAGTTCTGAGTCATTCAACGCCGAGAGCGCAGCAAAGGTTTCAGAGCTTCTCGTATGAGTGTCTCAAAACCCAACTGGAACACCTCTTCAATGGTACTCGCTGCAGCAGCCTGACGAACTTTTGTAATGGTTATCCCACAACAAACAAAAAAGTGTTCGAATTCTTACCATGCTAATCGACGGTGTCACACTTGAGGATCTCAACTCCTCTACAACTTTGGCCCGCAAAAGCACTGTACATTCCGCGGAAGTGACTCCTTCTATGATCTCCGGATCATGTTTACCTACAAAATGGCATGTTCGGGGCGGTGTAACCTCCGCAAACTTGACACATTGGGGGTTAGTCATCACCGTCGTACGTACTGTTTTACCGGTCGCACAGCCTAGCGGCTGCTTCGTCGAGAAGAGCCAGACCGCTGCCGGTCGGAGAAGCGTCTGATGTTTCAACATAGGGTATCAATAAAACTGTGATCGTGGTCAAGGCGCGCTTGGTAGTTTCAATCTCGCAGTTACTAAGCCAGAGACGGAAACGCAGAACAAGACGGTGCAGGACACCGTTGGAATATAATCAGGACGCACTTCCTTCAACTAGTAAATACCCATTGACGATAATGGTCGGACACCAACACCGCCTACGCCCACATCAAATTAATCTTCACAGTACGTCTGATTAATCGTTGTATCTAAACACCAAACATGAAATTGCATCGAACATATGATATGACAACCCTGTGGACGAATTCCGCATAAATTTAACTGAAATTTTTGACGGCACGACATCAACGAAAGCACTAAAAGGTTTAGCACCACACAGCAGGTCGAACTCGACATCACCAAAACAAACATGGTTTCACGACGAAGCCTATCAATATAAGCACTCGGCTTTTACATGGAACGAGTCCCCCGGCTCAGCGCGATACGATGGACTAGACAAACTACTGCTGCAGCGATCAGCTCTCACAAAGCAGGACATCCCGTCTTGGACGCGGCCATGATTGGAGCAGTACGTGGGCTGAGTTGCGGCGAGTCCCCAAGTCGCCACCAATCGACAATGCGTATACGCGCTCTCTTTATTGAAATCAATAAGCAATCCCGGCGTCAGTTTGTTCTTATGGCGGGAGCACACAGATGCCGAACCGTCGGCCAGAGTACCCCACCGCGGCGACCCGGTACATGAGTCGTGAGAGCAAACACTGCTGTCGGAGTACGTGATTTCCTCCTCGGCTTGGTGCTTGCAGTACAACGGCTTCTTGATGCCGACTGAATTGACGAGCGGGCTTTTACCGCGCGATGGGTGTAAGCAACGTTCGTTGGGAACGTGCACCATGTCAAACTCTGCATGTACTTTGCAGTTCACTGCCGTCTTGCCTCCGCGGAGGTTGAGACTGGGTTGTTTTGTGCACGAGCCCTGTGAGAGACGGCTTCTGTTTATGCATTCCATGCCATCATCTGCATGTCGCTTACAATACACTGCGGTCTTGCATCCGACAAAGTTGAAACTCGCTCTTGTTGTGCACAAAGGGTGTGAACAACGTTTGCCACATACATTAACCATGCCGTTTTCGGAATGTTGTTTGCAGTATACTCCCCTCGTACTGCCAACAAAATTGAAGCTCGGTATCTTCGTGCACGCATCGTGTGAACACCGTTTCCTGAGAACGTTTACCATGCCCTTATCTGCGTGTTGTTTACAATACGCCGCGTTGTTACCGAGGACATTGAAACTCGGTTGTTTCGTGCACGTCTCGTGTAAACAAGCCATCCTGCGAACGCGTACCATGGAATCATCGGCATGGCTTCGGCAGAACAATGGCGTCTTGCTTCCAAGCACGGTGTAGGTTGGTCGCTTTGTACACGTGTAGTGCGAGCAACGCCTGCTGATTACGTCTACCATGCCTTCATCTGCATGCTGTTTACAATATACCGCCGTCTTGCGGCCAGCAACATTGAAGCTCGGCACCTTCGTGCACGTGTCCTGTAAACAACGCCTGATTCGTAAGTAGACCATGCCGTCATGTGCATGTTGTTTACAGTACACTGCAGCTTTGCTGCCGAGAACGTCGAAGGTCGCTAACTTCTTGCACGTGTCCTGGAAACAAGGCTTCCCACGCACTCTCACCATGCCGTTTTCAGCATGCTTCTTGCAGTACAACGGCCTCTTGCTGCCGGCGACGTTGAAGTTTGGACACCGCGTGCACGAAACATGCGAACAGCGCCACATGAAGAGCTCGGATTTGCCTTGAGCTGACACGAGCTTATCTCGTGTACCCCCCTTGAGCTTTGCACACCTGCCCAAAAGGGATTCAATACAAAATACAACTTAAAATTTGTGGGCTCCGCAACCGAGATGATTTCCGTTGAACACATACGGAAGCGTTTGCCTATCAACAGTACATAATATTGAACAGCCATTTGGCCGCCTAAGGCTTACATCAGGTTTCTGAATCTGTGCGCTGGACTCTCTTGAGAGTACATCGTTCGGTGTGTGACTTAGATACTTCGAGTATCCAAAAATGTCGTTACCTAGTCCGACGCTGAAGCATTTCCTACTGGAACTAAAACGGGAACGCATGTTTTTGTCAACACAAACCACCCCAAGAATGGCCTGAAGAGGGGCGGGGGTCCACTCCGCTTCACAAAGCTCAGCAGCGCCGCTTTCCGTATCTTAAAAAGGCAGGTCGGTTATGGTACTTTCGGCCGGAGCCGCCCACTACCGGCGGTATCAAGATATATAGTCGACATCTTGGACTGCGAATTTTTTCATTGAAAACTGTTAAAGGGTTTAAGAGTCGTATTTAACAATCCTGAATGCCCTCAAACAACAAAACGTATTTTCTGCCGGCAATGAGGAATGACACACATAATGAACTACGACCACGTGGGTAGACCAGTGCGACGATTAAATATTGAGAAATGGCTGCAATGAACAACCTCTGCTGAGCATCGTTATAAAATTGCAACTAAAAGGAAGAAAAACATAGATCTAACGGAGCTGTGTACAAACAAACGTCATTTCAGCACCAACTAAACAATGGGATGTTGTTCAATGCATGGGGCTTCATGATACACCGGTTCACGTGCTTGGCGCGGGCGAGGTGGATACGTCACGCCATCCAAAATTCGTAAACGCCTTGTAGTCACCCGTTTGGATGTGTCTTGTACGAGGTCCCACCGTCAATAACTCCATAGCGAAATTGACAAGTGAGCCATTTTGATACACGGAACATACAAAGGGTCAACAAAATACGAAAGTGATCATCCTCATGGACTACCATATTCAACGCGCATGTACAGCTCAACGTTTTGTGACTAATGCGGAACCGCAACCCCCAAAGGTCATGTTAGGATTGAGTACATTTGGGACATGCCGTCGTATGCTGGACCGATGAGAGGGTACAAGTTATTAAGCATCAAGTGATAGTCATCTACACAGTCGAGTAGAGCGCTCACTGAAAAAGCAAACAAACTGGTGGGTGCAGCGTGCACTGGTTTAACGGACAACTATCAATAGCACAGTAAAAGCATTCAGCTTGAATTTCGGCCGACGTGCGATGTTGGGAAGCCACGTTTCCATTGACGTACGCATGCATATTTACATAATTGTCATTAGTAGCTGTCTAAGTTTCAGTATATATGAAACGGTTTTGTCAGCCGGGCTGCATATCGCATTGACCAGTGCGAAATCAATTCACACCCCGTACAACTCTGACGGTTGTCGTTTGTCAGGCAGACAACTACTCTTTGAAAAAAATGCTGCGCAACTGTGTACCCTGGGCACCAAGTTTTGAAGATCCCTAAGTAGTTGTCCTGGACAACTAATGTTTAAATAGATACGTATTTACAAAACAACGAAAGAGAAACCAGTTGCTGCGCGACTTCTAGACCAGGAAACTTAGTTTTGAAACCTGAGCGGCCAGGTCCTCTGGAATTCTACAACTTCATTCGACAAGTGCAAGCAAATATCCGTCTTTAATGTCCAATTAGTCTAGAAAACTACTGTCCTGAGAAAGTGAGCGAAACTCGTTTTAATGGACAACTGCGTTTTCAAAAAGCTGTTGTCCATGACAACTAAATTCAATAAAAAGAGGACAACTACATGCCCTTGACTAACAACATTATGAAAAAGCCGCGCAACTATCTGTCCTGGACAACTGCAAAAAAAACGTAACTAGTGCGACCGAGCGTTAAGCAACCCCGTCAACAACGGTGTGCCAACTACACGGTATCGTGCCGGGGGCGGGGGGGTGGGGGGGGGATCGTTGTGTTTGTCGGAAACCTGCCCTATCTTTCGTCAAAGTAGGGCTGCCACCCAGCAAGTGAACAGCTGTTGCATCAAGGGTGATATTTTTGTTTGTTGTCCGGACAGTGTGTATTGACAGCAAGTAAACCGACATGACAGCAACGTACGATACACCTTCTGGAGTCACGCGTACTCGTACGTCTTCGCTGCTGTGAAAAACCAAGTCCAAGCTCCCTATGAACACTACTGCTAGGGGGGGTACCATCGCCAATGTTCGCCGCGGCGTTCTCGGTGGAAGAGGGGCCCGGGTTGTACAGCATGTGATTGCTCGGCATCACATGGTAAATAGCCATGTTGTCACCTACGCAACCATCAACAACTCCACAAAAAATGATAATCTGACAATCCACCACTAACGCACAACCCACAGTGTCCAGATATACGACAACTCGTTGGGGGGCGGGTACTTCCGCGATCGTTGCTGATACGGTTGCTGAACGTACTGCTGTGGTCGTTGTTGCTGGTACTGCTGTACGTCGTATTGATTCCGCCCCTGCTGTTGCTCAAGACGATGCAGCTTCTCCAGTGATTGTTGTTGGAACTGCTGTTCCTCGTATTGCTGCAGCCGCTATTGCTCAAGTTTACGTCGTTGCTCGGTGTTTGGTTTCTACTGCTGCTCAAGTTGATTTATAATAATCTCTTTTCGAGCTTTCACGTTTAGGGTTCTGCCCCTGAGGTTCAATATTATTATTTCGACTTTGTGTTTTTGAGGTTGACATTCTTGTTTTGAGATTTGACATTTGTTTTTCGAGTTTCCGATTCCTGGTTTATATATTCGACATTCATTTTCATGACGTGCTTCCAGAGAACATTCAGACAATGAAGGCATGCACGACAAGCGGGGCGACTTGCTAGAACATTCCCTGCCTGCACACCAGAGCAACAAACGCCACACCAATGATGATACGAGGCTCTCCACGGGGACGGGGAGAGAACATTGACATATTTTAGGTACATGAGATATAACCATGAATTAGTGAGCGCGTCCCGAAGTCCATACAATGTGCCTCCGGAGGAACACCACTGCCGTCTTCACAAACTCCCTGACGGTTCCTTAACTCCCACGTACGCCTCGTACCGTCAATATAGTTGTCCTGCACCACTACTCGTCCTGAAACACTTGACACAATTATTATTAATAGTAGCGCGCGGTGGTTGTACATAGTATAAAATCAATACTCTATACTACTGGGTCCACCGCATGCCCGTAGTGTCTTAGGTGAAGTGAGGAGCGGTAGTAAAAACCATGTACGCTGCACGACAACTTGTTCCTGCCCGCCGGTACAATGAACAATGATCGGGCCCCGTCTCCTCTGTATCAGGTGTGTGAGGAATTTTCTTTGTCGTTTTGAAGCAAGCGGTTGCGTTGACATATACTACGTGGCTTGATGTAAAGGAAAGGAACACCATTCAGCGATCATCTACTACGAGCTAGGGCATGTTTTCATGAGCAGCACTAACAAGAGCACCAGACATGGACGCGACATCTACAGGACCACAACATCTTCGACGACAGTGGGAGTAAACTGGGCGTAAAGACGTAAACTAGAAAATATTGTGAAAAAGAAGTACAAATAGATAAGGTAACACTGCGGTAAACCACACGACCAACCTATTACGTAGGGAATTTCGTGCCTCCGGCCGTTTGCATTTTGAAGCAAGCGGTTGCGTTGACATATACTACCTGGCTTGATATAAAGGAAGGGAACACCACTCAGCGATCACCCACTACGAGCAAGGGCATGTTTTCATTAGCACCACTAACAAGAGCACCAGACATGGACGCGACATCTACAGGACCACATCATCATCGACGACAGTGGGGAGGAAACAGGGCGTATAATAGTACAAAAAACAATAATGTGAAAAAGAAGTACAAACAGAAAGGGTAACACTGCGGTAAACCACACTACGCAGGGAATTTCGTGCCTCCGGCCGTCGCGCTTATGAATCATTCAAGTAGGGGCTTGCTACACGCGCGATGCTGGGTCTAGGCGATCGTGCGGGGTGTGGGGAAGAAGGGGGCGTTGGAGCGGGGGAGGGGGGATAAATGAAAGCTACGGCATGGATGGCTATAAAGATAATGACGTGATATCAATGGCTTATTAGTGTTTATTTCTCTGGCCGATTTCGATTACAAGTGGGGCGTTTGAACAAACTGGGCGGGGAACAAAGGGGGGGTGGGGAGATGAGTTGGAGCTACGGCATGGATGGCTAGATGGATAATAAGATGATATCAGCTGGTTGGTAGTGTTTACTAATTTGGTAGATAAAATTTAGGTGGGGCGTTTGAACAAGAGGGATGGGGGCGGGGGGGAGCATTTCAATATGTCCGCGGAAACTATAACCAATCAAAGGGGACGAATCTGACGGTTGTGACAAGAAGACACCACGTTAATATAGCACCCGCCTGGTAATGTTTATTATTCTTGAAGGTATGATGTTATATGTAGTATGCAACCCAGTTCTAAGGTGCAGTAAAGAACGTGTTAAAAAGCTTCACAATTTGTTAATATACATTGATCGAAAGATAGAATATTTCAATTGATAGGTACAATCAAGTATATACCATTACTTTCTGACATCGTTAATTATAAGAAAGAGATACAAATTGACAAATACAACAAATGTACAAATTTCACGCACAGATTGAGCTGCCCCCCCCCCCCCCCCCCCCCCCTCCTATGATGAACTGGTGCATTATTTCCAAAACCATCAGATTTATACTCTTGAAGGACGTGAAGTTTTCACGCAGAAACTGAGCTACCCCCCCCCTCACCCCCCCCCCCAACCCCGCTCCCTTATGATAAAAAGCAGCCCCCCACGTCCTTCAAAACCCCGCACTCCCCTCACCGGTTATTCGACTCACAGTATTCACTTCATAAACGGATGAATTTCCTTGCACAGCTGTCAGATTTTGTCCCCCTCTAGAACGGGTTTTATAGTTTCCGCGCACGGACCGACAAACAACACCCTGCTGACCCCGATAGCTACACTGTTATTGCAAGAAGAGTCGCCGACCTACATCCTAAATGAGGACACACAACCCGTTATACGCGCGATCGGAGGATCACACACAGCTCGCAAAGATGAGTTTCGACAAAATACTCGATCTCACAGCTGAAGTGTATTATAATTTTCATAATAATGCGCCAACGTCCCAGTGATGTAATTTTGGATATTTAGAAACATTAGGCTTCAGTATTCATGTTGCACAGCCCGCTCTGGCGTTCGCCACCCGGCCCTCACTACCACATCGCCACCCGGCCCTCACTACCACACGCTGGTGGCACGCTCGCTCTAGACATCAAACCTTCGTGTCCCAGGGGACCTAACGGCCAAACTTTCCCAACACGGCGAAAGGGTAGGTGAAACGCCTCGGGGGATGGCTCCATCTTACCCCGGGGAGGCGGAATATTCAAAGAAAAAAAAGAAATCCCCACCCAGCTCGACGCGTACCAGGTGTATTGTTGTGCTGCGTACTGTAGAAAAACTGGTGTGCTGTTTTGCTGCCGTTGTAGATTGATCCGTAGGTAGCGCTGCAAAGCTGTACTACTGTAGGGGTTTGGACGGTCCGTGGTAGGTGGGTGGCGGGTGCACTCTGTAGTTCCTGGCGCCTCCGTGGATCGTTATTTAAGTGAGCGAAATATTTCGTGATGTGCGACGTGAGTCGCCCCTATATATAAGTCGCCACAGAACAATGAAGACCAATACAATTCAAGCTGGTTTCAAATAAAATTTCCGGTTTACTAGGGTAAATACTGTCGCACTGCCGTACTGCTGTAATGAGTATTGTGCGAAGGTAGCTCCCCTCTAAAAGAAATCCCTCTCGCAGACATCGAGAGTGTAGTACAATCCACACTGATTTCAATTTCAACAACCTAACTTACTACCGTACGTACTTCTTCCCTGATTTACGGCTGATTGGAGTAGTGGCTTTGTCGGTGGGAGGTGTGTGGGTGGGTGGTGGTCGCATCTTCGTGGGTTAATTGTGTCGGGCTATGGGGGTGGGTCGACCCTACAAATACCAGAAATTCCTCACACCAACTATAAGACTAATACATTCACACCAATGAAAATGAAAAAAATCTACGCACGAATTTCAAGACAGGTTGATTTGTGTGTTGTGCGCTCGGTCGGTGAGTGGTTTGAACGTTCTGCTGCACTTTCTGTACTGCTATTATGCTTCGTGCCTGGGGGGCGGGTCGCCCCAACAAGAAGTTCCTCACACCAACCCCAAGACTAACCCAATCCACACTAATCCCACAATTGAACTTGCGGTATACCACAGTACGTACTGTTGTTGTAGTACTAACAGTGAGTGGGTCAGTGGGTGTTGGACATGTATTGGGTGCACTACGTGCTTTACTTGTCTCGTGCTTTTGGGATTGGGTCGCCCCCCCCAGGACGATGTTGTCACTGATTCAAATATAGAAATGTTCACACCACTTTCAAGACGTGTTAGTTCGTGGGTGGATGGCTTTGTCGGTGGGTGCGGGGAACTTGTGGCACAATCTGTGGGTTACTATTATCGGGCCTGTGGGAGATGGCCCTTCTACTTTGTTTTTGATCCACACCTGGTACTACAGCGTTAAATGTTTTTTCACCCCTATACCTGCCGGCGAAAGCACACTACGGGAGTACTACTAACCCAGTAATATTTCGGCTGTTTAATGGATGTCCTCGCGGAAAGAGTAGCTTTTCGTCGTTAGCCGTCAACTCTGTTACGTACGTACGCAGGCATCATATATATATACCAGGTGGTATTTGGCAATATGCATCTTATAATTAGCGATGTCAGAAAACAATGGTATCTACATGATTGTACCTATCGATTGAAATATTCTATCTTTCGATCCATGTACAATAACAAATTATGAAGCTTTTAACACGTTGTTTACTACACCTAAAAACTGGGTTGCATACTACATGTAACATGAAACCTTCAAGAAAAAAAAACATTACCAGGCGGGTGATTTAATGGGGTGTCTTCTTGCTGCAACCGTCAAATTAGTCCCCTTCAAGGATTTATATTTTCCGCGCACGTATTGAAAAGCTCGCCCCCCCGCCCCCCCCCCCCCCCCCCCCCCCCCCCTCCCCCGATCCCTCTTGTCTAAACGCACCACCTGAAATCAAAATCTGCCAAAGTAGTAAACACACCAGCCAGCTGATATCATCTCATTATCCATCTAGCCATCCATGCCGTAGCTCCAACTCATCTCCCCCCCCCCCTTTGTTCCCTGCCCAGTTCGTTCAAACGCCCCACTTACAATCGAAATCGGCCAGAGTAATAAACACTAATAATCCATTGATATCACGTCATTATATTTATAGCCATCCATGACGTAGCTTTCATTCATCCCCCCTCCCCCTCTCCAACGCCCCCTCCTTCCCGACACCCCGCACGATCGCCTAGACCCAGCACCGCATGTATAGTAGGCCCGTACATATATGATTAACACGCGCGATCGAAAGATCACAAACAATGTTGCGAACATCAGCAGTGTCAACAAAATCCTTGATTTAAATATCATATGTGGCCTAAACCTCTCGAAAACCCTTTGCCCCCCCGCCTCCCCCGCCATTATTATCATTATTATTATTATTATTATTATTATTATTATTATTATTATTATTATTATTATTATTATTATTATTATTATTATTATTATTATTATTATTATTATTATTATTATTATTATTATTATTATTATTATGATTATTATTATTATTATTATTATATCATCATCATCATCATCATCATCATCATCATCATCATCATCATCATCATCATCATCATCATCATCATCATCATCATCATCATCATCATCATCATCATCATCATCATCATCATCATCATCATCATCATCATCATCATCATCATCATCATCATCATCATCATCATCATCATCATCATCATCATCATCATCATCATCATCATCATCATCATCATCATCATCATCATCATCATCATCATCATCATCATCATCATCATCATCATCATCATCATTATTATTATTATTATTATTATTATTATTATTATTATTATTATTATTATTATTATTATTATTATTATTATTATTATCAATTTTATTATTATTATTATTATTATTATTATTATTATTATTATTATTATTATTATTATTATTATTATTATTATTATTATTATTATTATTATTATTATTATTATTATTATTATTATTATTATTATTATTATTATTATTATTATTATTATTATTATTATTATT
This sequence comes from Undaria pinnatifida, assembly GCA_012845835.1. Classification (NCBI taxonomy): domain Eukaryota; class Phaeophyceae; order Laminariales; family Alariaceae; genus Undaria; species Undaria pinnatifida. The sequence goes on from JABAKD010000023.1 coordinate 1,849,149, forward strand.
ATTATTATTATTATTATTATTATTATTATTATTATTATTATTATTATTATTATTATTATTATTATTATTATTATTATTATTATTATTATCATTATCATTATTATTATTATCATTATTATTATTATTATTATTATTATTATTATTATTATTATTATTATTATTATTATTATTATTATTATTATTATTATTATTATTATTATTATTATTATTATTATTATTATTATTATTTTTTTTTTTTTTGTTCCCATCGTTTCCTCTTGCATAAACGCCCCACCTGCTATCGAAATCCGCCAGAGTAATAAACACTTCCACGCCCTGGATATCGCTTCGTTATCGTTTCAGAGCCGTCCATGCCGCGGCCGCAATTCCCACCCACCCCCGTCCCCAACGCCCCCTCCTTCACCGAACACCCGCACCATCGCCAAGACCTAGCACCCCGCGTATAGCCAACCCCTACATCTATGCGACCTAAAGCCCTCCCCTCCCGCCCCCCGCCCCCCCCCCCCGCCACATTCCCCCTCCCCCACAATAAATATATATAGTTTCCACGCACAAATAGACCTGCCCCACCCGTGCCGTTACCCCCTTCCCCTCCTCCCGCCCCCCTTTTGATCAAAATCAGGCCCCCACGTCCTCCAAAACTCCGCCCTCCCCTCACCCGATATTCGACTTACAGGATTCACTTGATAAACTGATGCATTTCCTTCCACAGCTGTCAGATTTTGTCCCTCTCAGAAACAGGTTTTATAGTTTCCGCACACAGACTGCCTAACTTCACCCTGTTGACCGTGGTAGCTACACTGTAGTTGCAAGGGGAGTCGCCGACCTATATCCTTAATGAGGACACACAACCCGTAATACGCGCGATCGGAGTATCACACACAGCTTGCAAAGATGAGTTTCGACAAAAATATTTGATTTCACAGCTGGAGTGTATTTTAATCTATATAATATTATATCAGGGCTACTGTAGTATCACGATCAATAACAAGGTCGGTTCCACCGACCCTTCAAAAGTATGATGCTTCAGGAATCGCGATACCTTGGCAACGCGCGTCCGTGCAGAAACCTTCGACCGCATTTTTTCAGCCGACGAGGGGGTGTCTGTCGGTACCAGCCCCGGACGCGAAATTCCCCTTCCAGGTTTTTCAAGAATACGATGCAAAGTAAGGTGTTGCTCATCGGCTGATGTTATGCAGTGTTTAACAAGAACTGGTTATACCCGTGGCCCCAGCGGCGTATCAGGTTATCCTCGAGCCAGGTAAATATCATTTTCGTTTGTTCGAATCCCCCAGAGAGCATACTTGAATAGATTTCGTGTGGACGCTTTGTTGCTTAAGTAGCGTCCGGTACAGACTGACGGGAACCTGGGAGCCTTAGTGACATGTTCAAGTGCATAGTCAGGCTGTTCATCCGCTGAAAAACTGGTGGACGTCAGTCATCTGCGGCAAACATCTAGGTGAATATTTACTGATGAAGGAGTTTACCATGCGAATTAACAGAAGTGAAAAGGAGTGCGGCCCAACAAAAACGACAATGACATGCCGTGGATGGGATACAAGCAGTCATATTGGAGCGACGATAACAAGTCAGGAAACACGAGATGGACTGGATATACACGGCTGCTGTGCACTGCTTTATAACAAGGGAAGTACAATGAGCATACCACAACATGCCGATCATTCTCACTAGTAACCTTCTGCTGTGCACTGCCTATACATGGGAAGTACCAACATGAGTGCACCAAAAAATGCTGATCATACCATAACATGCTGATGATGCTCACTAGTCGCTGCTGCCGGGCACTGCCTACAAAAGGGAAGTACCATGAGTAGCCTATACCACAACATTCCGACGATGATCACTAGCCACGCTCACAACTCGTCGGCTCACAAGTCAAGCTCGCAACTGGGTGATTCATGATGAGTAGCGTACTTCCAACTTACCGACTCTGCGACGGGATGGACTGGGTATACACTGCTGCTGTGCACTGCCTATACAAAGGAAGTACCATGAGTATACAACAACATGGTGATAATGCTCACTAGTCACTGCTGCTGTTCACTGCCTGTACAAGGGAGTCCCATGAGTATACCACTACAGTAACGGCTACGGTTTAAGATAACTTTTTGAGAGATGGTACGGATTTACGAAAGAGAGAAATTGGCTGGTACCAATCAAAATCGATTTAAGAGAGAATTCCTATTGCTTCCGAGATTATCTCTTAAATCGAACTATTTGGAAACCACGTGGACACACACATCACACACACAGATTGCGTTCAGGCTGACAGGTCGCGAGGGAAGCGTTAGTTTCTTGGGTTTGTGTTATTTGTAGGGCGAGTGATGTCTTCATAATGTGAAGTTATTTTTTTTCGTTGACTCGTGTTTTGTCGGGGGTTCAAATTGATGGGATGAGAGGTTGAGGGTGTTGTGTTGAGGGTACGGTGGGAGGAAGGGGTGCAGCGTGTAAACGGGTGCGTGTTTATTGAGTGCTGGTGCATTCGTAGCCTCGTGTTGTCCTTCTAGAAGAGGTGCGAGCAAAAAACACACCAATAAACAACAACAAAACCACTACTGTACAGACTTTGCGTGTCCACGTGCAAAATGTGCATCGCATGACACGACGATGATTTATCTTCCAAGGGCAGATCCACCAAAAGCACACCACGTACTTAGGTCCACGTGCTCGCCAACCAAGAGAATGAGCGGTGTTTGGACTTAGCCCGACGTGGTAAAACTTGCTGCGTTACGCGACATTGAATTATACACTCTACGCGACCTCCTACGCCATATAGTTCGGACAAGAGCATCTCTCTCTGGCGCGCTTTCGATTTGGCTACGGTATAAGAGAATATTCTCTTATACCGTAGCCGAGACGGTACGAGAGAAAGCCGGATTTAAGGGAGAGAATTTGGCTTGTACCGACCCTCTCTTAAACCGTAGCCGCTGCTGTACATGCTGATAATATTATAACATGCTGAAGATGCTTACTAGTCACTGCTGCGGTGCACTATCTATACAAGGGAAGTACCATGAGTACACCACATCATGCTGATGATGCTCACTAGTCATGCTCACAATTCGTCGGCTCACAAGTCATGATCGCAACACGGTGATTTTCCATGATGATTGCTGAACTTCTAGTTCATCGACTCTGTGACCGGATGGACTCGATGAGCACCGCAGCTGTGCGCTGCCTACATACGAAAGTACCATGAGTATACCACAACATGCTGATGATGCTCACTAGTCACTGCTGATGTACTCTGCCTATACAAGGGAAGTACCATGGATACACCACAACATGCTGATGATGCTCACTTGTCACGCTCACAACTCGTCGGCTCACAAGTCATGCTCACAACTCGGTGACTCTCCATGATGAGTGGTGTACTTTCAATTCATCGACTGTTCATATGACCTGACTTAGTAACCTAGTGCAGACAGCCATTGTAGTTAACATGTGATAAAAAATGTATTCCCCATGCAGGGAAATAACTTCGCAAATTATGCATGACGAGCATGACTCAGCAATATAGGTTGTATCATCTGAAGATTAATATTTTGTGCGATCAGTTACTGAAATTCTTGGTACCAGAATTAAACTAAAATAACGAGAGAGCGGAAATACGGGAACGTATAAAAAGAAAAATTGTGTTCACGCGCACCAGGTACATGATATCTGTAGCTAAAATGTTAGAGTGAATGTGTATCAATTTGTAACAGTGGGTTCAAGTTTCAGTGTCACGTGTGTTTGTTTCTGTTGTAGTGGGACTTTTACATCATGTCCATCAGATCATTTTTATTGTCTTCACACTACAGAAGTAGACCAAAACCCGCTATTATAGTGCAAAATACAAAAAAAAAAACACCCACAGGTATGGAAAACGGAACTGCGCACTTACCCACAATCGCCAACAAACCTGACCAAGCCATCCATCCGAAAACCATGTACAATACATATGATAGAGTAGTTAAAGTGGAAACTACAGAAGTAATTGTATGAAATAGATATAGTGTTAGATATAAGAGTACAAAATTTTCCAGCAAAAAGTAAAAATACCAACACCAATCGGTAGAGTGGAAAAATAAATAAATATATTTGTACAACCCTGACCAAGGCATTCATCGGCAAACCATTTTCACAACGCGCCTGGTATGATAAGAGTCGTAAATTATAAACTACAGAAGTGATTCTATTGAATAGACACGGTGTTAGATCTAGTACAAATGTCCCGACCAAAAAGTAAAAAATACCAACATCAATCGTTATAGTGGAGAAAAAGACATTTTTTTTTCCTTCACAAAAACGTAGGACCCGTTCCATTGAGAAAAAAAATACCCATAGAGTACAAAGGCTCCGCATGCGTGCCGGCATACACGCCGGCACAAATGCTTCGGGTAGGGCAGGGCAGCACTTCTAAATGTTCGATTCCATACTTGGTACAGTAAAAAAAGTCACCACACAAAATCATGGTCTGCACGTACAGTATGCAAGGTAATGCCAATAGTTCGGTCTAGACTAACAATCATAACAACGTACTACTAATAATAGCCACCGTTTGTTATGTGAATCTGATTCAAAGCTTTAGTCATCAAATATCGATCCAACAAATAAATGCACACGCCGACTGACCCTTTAGTCTGGCGACGAAACGTGTCGAGTGCGGTTCTTATGGAAGTTATACTCGATGAAGCATCCGGGTTCAGTAGGATGACTGACGATGTCCGCTGCGTGTGATAATAGAAGTTGTACATGGACCTTTTCGCAATATACAACAGCAGTCAGTCCAGGTCGAGTCGATCGGTGCAACTGGCTTTCGCAACATTTCACTACAGCGGCAGTAGTACACTTTACTTTTTTCTCTTTCCCATCCAATATATTGTGATGTTCGAATTACTCTCGGCCCGCCAACGCAGTAGTATGACTTAGATCCGGGGTAAAATAGCGGGCTCCCCTCTTCCCTACCCTCTACGGCACTTGCCATAATTTTTATCGCGAGATGAATTCAGCATTTCCTTTCCTCGTCGATTCGGGTCGATTTGTACCTACCCACGCTGTTACTGAAAAAAAAATCCCTCACGTACTTCGGTAGGGATCATAGCAGTGCATTTGTTTATTGAATTCCGGTAGGCACACACATACATACATGGATACAGACGTGGCAAGCGCACGCGTGACTAAACAAGGAGAAGATAGTGGTGATTACGATTACTGCGCCAACATTGCGAGTGACTGCGTCCCCGGGGGCCTCGAGAGTTGCAAAATATACAAGTTCCTATTCCTGTTGTTAAGCTGCGCCTCACGTTGGTGGAGGAAAGTGGACAGTAGGATGGCGTGCTTTGATGTTGCTGTGGTCCCTGACTCCGATACTATGATTATTTGCCGGTCAAGTGCCATCGGTCGTGTGTTGGTACGTAACTGGCAAATAAGTTTGTGTTGCTTCGTGCGTGACGTGCTCCTTTTTTCTGCTGATTACTGATTTATTATTTATTTACGCGTTTTTCTTTTACTTTCTGCTGGCACACTTCTACTTTCCAGCGTCTGGAAATACAAGCCGTTGTCACCGGTGTCGTCCTTCGCCCCCCCCCTCCCCAGATATTTCCTTTAGTTGTTTTGCCGCATAGGGATCGGCACCCACTGATTGCGGATTTTTCATTGAGTGTTGCTAACTCACGCTCTCGAGCTTTCCGCAAGTTAATTAGTGCCCAAGACGAAAAAATGCACGAGTACGCACTCGGCGGGATTCAAACCTACGAAGCTGACCTATACCAGGGTCGAGGATATAACCTGATACGCCACCGGGGCAGTAGGTAGGTCGCCTTAGTTGTCTAGTGGGAATACACTGGAATACTACCACTATAAATACTAGCGTTGGTCATTCAGTTGAATAACCACCGTCGTGAGCTTTGAATAACCACCGTCCTAAGGGGAAGGGGGAGGGGAGCCCGCTATATGACCCCGGATCTAAGTTATGGTGCTGCATTGGAAAGGGAGGGTAATGCGAGCATCACAATAAGTGGGATGGGGAAAAAAAAAAATAATCAAGTGCATTACTGCTGCTGTAATAAGACAATATGCAAGCCAGTTGCACCGACCTCCTAGATCTGGACTGACCGCTGTTGTATAATGCAAAAAGGTACAACTTCTATAATCGCACGCCGCGGACATGGTCAGTCACCTTACTGGCGCCGGATGCTTGATCGAGTAAAACTATCATAAACAACGAATTCGACACGTTTCGTCTCCAGACCAAACGGTCAGTCGGCGTGTGCGCGGGCTTATCCAATCAAAATCAGATGAAGGAAGGTCGGAATCGGATTCACATAACAAACGGTGGCTACTATCTGTAGTACTTTGTTATGATTGCTACTATATATCGAACTCTTGGCATTACCTTGAACACTGTACGCGCAAACTATGACTGTGCGTGGTGACTTTTTATACTCTACTACCAGGTGTTGAATCGAATAATTCGAAGTGCTGCCCTGCCTTACCCGAAACATGAGTGCCGGCGTTTGCCGGCCCCCATGCGAAGCCCTTGTATTACATCATAATTGACTCGCGGAGAGCGCGAGAGCGTGAGTTAGCAACCCTTGATAAGAAATAGACGAGCAGTGGGAATGCTGAACCGTATGCGCGATAAGAATGTAATGCAAGAACGGGGAGGAAGAAGGGATGACACCTGTTATCACGGCTTGTCTAGAAGTTGGATAGAAAACGTGTGAAAAAAATATACGAGGGGTATATGTACCATGGTACACTGTACCTCGTATAGTCTATAGACTAGACTATACGCGCAAGAAGCGAACTCGCGAACCCGCCAGCAAGCAATGATACACGTCACAGCGATCAACCACTACGTCGAGGTACGGCGTGGTTAGAAAACAACAGTTCAGAGAACAACTCCAAAAAAATACTGGGTTGGTCAAAAGGCAAAGAAACAAAGTCTTACAGGGTGTTGTTTCTGCTGTGCCAGCACGGACGTTATGTTGGAAAACGCCCCCGAGAATGAGCCTCACCTCTCTGCTCAGAAGGTGTGCCGACACGAAAGAGAGATGTGGAGGCGATGCCTGCAATTCGAGTGGTCTAGATTGGGCAGGTCCACCAAGTCGACCGTTCGTGGGAATGTCGTTTCAGATAGTACCGGGGCCACAGCGGTGGATGTAGGTGGAAGGGCTAGCCCCAGGGAGATTCTACCACCGTAAGAAGATGTACCCCACACGGCTGGAGTTGCGAGTTAAGAGGGCAACTTTTTTGTAGGGTCCCTCCCTCATTAATAATAAGACATAATTTTTGGGAGTTGACATATTTGACGGAGGCGGTAAAAAATGGGTAAAAAGGAGGCAACACGACGATCGTGCAAAGAAAAAGTGCACGACTCCAAAACGCCTCCTGAACCACACATCCAGAAACCTGAACCACACACCCAGAAACCCTTTTTCAAATCAGAAACACAGCGTGAGTACCAAGGCACGATTACCGCACGCATCACAGCCCCCACACCGCCACAAGGGTCATGTCTCTTTATGAACTGCTACACATTTGTGGAGCATATTACGAGGTTGACGATAGCCCCGATAGTGACATGGACGTGTGCGTAGGGGACGAGAACCCTCCCGCTCCCGCTCCCGCTCCCGCTTCTCCTGTGGGCAGTCAGTGCCTCTACTTCTGCTCTCCCTGCCGCGGTCCCTCCATACTCCTTGCCCCAAGAGGATCAAGCACAAGGGTCCGGTGACAATGCCGATCACCCTGTGGATGTTGACCTAGACTGTGGCCACTGTAGCCCTCACAGCAGCAGCAGGAGTAGCAGTCAGAGCTTGGACGTTTCTGATGTGGATGGCGCAAGACCACTTCGTCAACCAGCAGACCCAGCAGAACGACCGACGCCGCGAACAACAACGAGCTCGGCGGGAGGCGGACGTGGCGAAGGTAGTCCTGAGGCCAGCGACCGCAGGCCAACGGTGAGTATCCTGTCGGTAGTTTCCCGTCCCGTCCGTGCGTCCGTCCGTGCTTACCCGTAGTCTGCCACCGACGCGGTGTGTACGCTGGCCTCTTTTTCATTTTGTGCAATCTAGCTCGCCTATCCTGTGTCCGCTGGGGTTGTCACGATGGTCTGGGTAATGTCCGCCGAGCAGGGCACTGCTGTCGTCGAAACATACGCGACAGGTATAGACTGCGTGTGAAGTCCACACCTTTGTCGCACTATCTCTGTTCTTGCCGGCTACTCGCCGGCTACTGCTTGTGCTGCTGAAGAGGACGTATGATATATTGCTGTACTTGGCTGCTGTACTTGGCTTTACCTGCGACATGGACGAAAAAAACGCGTGCCTGCCCGCCCAGCACGCGCTCACTACAACTACTTTGTGTTAATGTATTACTGCCGTTAAACTTGAAATTTCTATTTTGGATCTGCTCGCGATGTGAGAGGACGGCCACGACTCCTAAAAAATCTACTATGGTACACATAAAGCAGCAGCCGGGCTGCACTGGTTTGTCATGACAGACATACCAGACATACCGAACGCATAGCTGACCCACTTTCGATCGAGACAGTCGCTACTGCTGCACGCGCCACATGCTTGTGTGTGGCACCTGGCAACAACACGGTTTCTGTGTTTTGCAAGTGATTTGTGTTGCATCTTCAGAAAAGGGTTTTGTCGTACAACGTAGTCGTACGCGTGTGGTGTGTGGTTATGATCCTGTCCTCTCACTTCCCCGCGAGGGGTTCTATTCCCCATTTGGTAGTTGCATTGCCTTTTTTTCGGTGAGCCCGAAAAACAAGCGGCGCCCTGAAACATGAAAACCGAACAAATATTTATCATGATGAGTCATGTGATTTAAGGCACGGTACCACGTGGAAATACCGTACGTCTGACGGCGAGCAAAATGCGTTCGTTACCGCTGTCGATTGGCTCTTCTGCCTGCCATTCCAGACAAGTAGTCCTGGATACAGTGCCAACATAATGTCCTCAAGGCTTGACTCCATTCCTCTCGATGGGCGGAGCGTCGAGGATGTGGAGGCCGACGTGAAGAAAGCATTTTTGGAGTTCGGGATAGAGATGAAGCGGTTCGACTAAAAAAATCAGCAAGGAGCCTGGGGCGCGTTTGAGGTTGATCGGACTAGCGTGCAAGCACGCCATGCCCAATCACCAGAAGGAGTACGGAGGTAGTGCAGGTGAGGTACCGGAAACGTGGGCGCTGCCCTCAAGTATATATCGTGCTTGTATAGGTTGGGAATGACAGTCGTGAATGATAGCCGGGAAGACTTCTCCCACGTGTGCCGCGGATACGGCTACGCTATCGTCTGTGGTACTCACATAGCGCCGGTGACCCCGATAATGTAAGGTGGTGAACAGATAGCGGACTAACGTTCGCTGATATGAATGGCATGAGAGATGAGTTTATTGTATATCTCTCGAATTGCATTGTCATTATCGTTTCCTGAGTCGTGGGAGAGAGAGGTTCCTCCCCTCGGCCAGATACCTGTATCGCAGCTTCCTGCGATACCCTGAGTATCTCGACCACCCTATTTTACTGTCTCTCTCCCTACTATGATACCGGCCGGGTTCCTAACTAGTACGGCCTACAGTTGTCTCGGATGACCAAGCCTCCGAATGGTACGGTACCATTCGACTCCTCCAATCTAACTCAAGTAAACCATAACGGAAAGTAAAAAAAAACATCCATAACCCCAGCTACTCTTGCCTCCCCCCCCCCCCCTTCGAAAGAAAAAAAATGGGAGGGTGGGGCGGCAGAAAAGAAGGCACAAATACCTGGCTTGGATGGCCAAACCAGCGACTACCTTACGTCTGCCCGTGCTCGTCACAGGACCTCGTGCTTGCTCGTGCCCGACGTGGGGATGCTGACCTACACGCGATGCCTTTCTCGAAAGGACTGCGTGCAGGCCCTTCCATCCCCAAAACCAAACTTGCTCTATCCCAGTTCCCGATACAGACATGCCTCGGTATGTCTCCAATAAACCCTGCTTTGTCCGTTACTTCGTTTGCGGAGGCCGTTACTTCGTCTACGGACAAAACTACCCTTTATTGTATATCTCTCGAATTGCATTGTCATTATCGTTTCCTGAGTCGTGGGAGAGAGAGGTTCCTCCCCTCGGCCAGATACCTGTATCGCAGCTTCCTGCGATACCCTGAGTATCTCGACCACCCTATTTTACTGTCTCTCTCCCTACTATGATACCGGCCGGGTTCCTAACTAGTACGGCCTACAGTTGTCTCGGATGACCAAGCCTCCGAATGGTACGGTACCATTCGACTCCTCCAATCTAACTCAAGTAAACCATAACGGAAAGTAAAAAAAAACATCCATAACCCCAGCTACTCTTGCCTCCCCCCCCCCCCCTTCGAAAGAAAAAAAATGGGAGGGTGGGGCGGCAGAAAAGAAGGCACAAATACCTGGCTTGGATGGCCAAACCAGCGACTACCTTACGTCTGCCCGTGCTCGTCACAGGACCTCGTGCTTGCTCGTGCCCGACGTGGGGATGCTGACCTACACGCGATGCCTTTCTCGAAAGGACTGCGTGCAGGCCCTTCCATCCCCAAAACCAAACTTGCTCTATCCCAGTTCCCGATACAGACATGCCTCGGTATGTCTCCAATAAACCCTGCTTTGTCCGTTACTTCGTTTGCGGAGGCCGTTACTTCGTCTACGGACAAAACTACCCTTTATTGTATATCTCTCGAATTGCATTGTCATTATCGTTTCCTGAGTCGTGGGAGAGAGAGGTTCCTCCCCTCGGCCAGATACCTGTATCGCAGCTTCCTGCGATACCCTGAGTATCTCGACCACCCTATTTTACTGTCTCTCTCCCTACTATGATACCGGCCGGGTTCCTAACTAGTACGGCCTACAGTTGTCTCGGATGACCAAGCCTCCGAATGGTACGGTACCATTGGACTCCTCCAACACCGAGGTAATGTGAGACTACTGTTTCCCGTACTCTTAGTTATTTTCTACCCCATACTGTTCCTTCCCCCGGCTGTCTCTCCTTTGCCACCTTTGCCCTCGCAAGCTTACGTGACACCCTCGTGGAATCGTCTATGTTATTACGCGTGTACGCCTTGTACGCGTCGGACCTCCACCTCCCCTCTCTCTGGATCACTCGTTCCGATATGTCTCCCCCCGCCGCAAGCGTGGTCGCTCCTCCGATACGCAACAAGTGCAGGGCGAACTCATCGGGATTCCGACCTGACTTCGCCACCACCTCCTTGATTGCTCGTAAGGCACGGCCATATCTAACCACTCTTACGGCCTTGCCATATCGATACGAGGCAAGGGGGGCGTGGTCGGGCAAACCAGGAAAACATGACATCAACTCCAACATAAGGGCAACGGCCCCGCCGTCTGCCCTAAAGGACGACCTCGGCCCACGCACCTCGCTTCGAGTCCGCGCGAGCACACTTCCGACCTGTCCCTGATCACTCTTATGCCCCTTAAACCGCACCTCTACCTTGTCGGACTGTTGCCCCCGCGTGTTACCCAACTGTGTGCCGTTGGCGAAAAACGCCACGCCACCCCGCGTCAGGCAGTGCACAGGGTGCACCGCCCCCGAATCCGCGGCGAACATTTCGTCCGATCGCGTCAGCAGGGAGTAACTCAGACACAAACACAACCACAACACTTTCCCCTCCGGGCCCCACGTGGGAATGAGGGTTTCCCCCGCGAGAAGCATACCAAAAGACACCGGTAAGCGTGCGCGGCGTGGCGTTCCTGCCGTCACGTGGGCCCGTGCAATACCTCTGAGCGCACACTGGACCACGGGAGCCGTGATCGGCAGCTGCACTCCTACCCTCAACCGGTGGAAGTACTGCACCGCCGCAAATTTCCCGGAAATCGTATTCGCCAGGTTACCTTCCGACGCACAACACCACGATGCAAACTCGATCAACGCCCAGGCCTTAGAACTCTCCGAATCACTCGACGCCAGAAACTCCTGACAACCCATCAACCTGCGAAACGTACTCCAAGATCGGCGACCAGACTCGTGCGTACGCCTAGTCGAGCTCGCAACTGAGCCACCGACGTACTGGAGGCCAAGATGTCGGTACAGAGATCCGCCCCCGCTTCCCCCAGGTGCTGCTCCTGCCAATCGATGTCGGGACGTAGCGCGTGGAGGTTGGGGGCGATGGTGGGACGATCCCACCGCGATATACCGTCCGCCAAAACATTCGCAATGCCACGCACGTGTTTGGCCTTAAAGCACCAGCCACTGCGCATTTCGAGGCAGCCGAGTATCCGCATTAGTGCGCCCGCCCTCGGCTCGCGTCCCCCCCGGCATCGATTGACCCAATGGACGGCCGACATATTGTCGCCCCGCATTAGGATACTCTCGCCGACATATTGGGGCGCAACCCTGGCCTCTACCGTAAACGCCCATGCCGTGACCACCATGGCCAGCAATTCCAACACGTTAATAGACAAATCATCCCTCCCTTGTACATGTGACCGGAGGCGGTTCTGTGTGTCTTCATCGAAATTGATCCTCCACCACAGCCCCGTCTCCAAACAAAAGCCCCCCATCGCATCCCCTGAGGCGTCGCTAATGAGCGTGCGCGAATGGGGCTGCAAATGAAAACTCAGCAACGGGGCAGAGAGCGTGCTGCCCCCCCCCCGTACCCATCGCCTTCGCTACCATCAACCGCCAAAACGAAAGGTCGTCGTGGAACTCGCCCCCGAGGCGAACGTGCGAGCGACTCGACGACGCACGATCGCCCCCCCCCGGACCCCGGACTCTCTCGTGCCAGGCCTGTACGGGGAGCATGCCTAACTGATTAAGCATGCGCCGCACGAAAAACTTGCCCGGTCGCACTACTTCGCACACGTGCAAGAGCTTCCCCATCAAAGAACGCAACTCGGATTCCGGCGCGCTACGGCGCTCCCTTGGCCACCCCGCGAGCAACTCGCGAAGCTGGCCGAATTTTCCTTGCGGCAAAGAAATCGTCATCGCTACTGTATCGAGCTCCCATCCTAATACCTCGAGCCGCGTGTGCCACGAGGACACCTTCTCCGGTGCTAGCAAGGGCGGGTCACCCGCTTGTCGTTCACCGAGAAGGCGACCGTGGTCGGATCCCATGCTCTGGGACGCCCGCACGCACCGGTCCCCTACAGGGGAACACTGTGGCTCTACCAAAACTGCGTTATCGACGTACATTCGAGTAAAGAACGGCTTGGCTGCCCCCCCCCCATCCCCCGGAGGTACCAGGTACCCCGGAGGTAAGGGCACGGGGCATTCCCCTTCGGCAGGCTCACTCACCGTGACGTGACTCGTGACCGCCTGGCCAAAGGGGGTGACTACCGCGTTACGGAATGTTGTGTGGACGTGTGCGTGTTCAAGAGCGGCCGAAAACAAACACCAGAATCCCGGGCTATTCCGCCATCCAAACTGGAGGCGCCTATCGACTACGACCAGGTCGCGGAAGGCGTACCCGAACAGGGGGCAGTGAGCCCACTCGACGGGAATCTGCCGGAAGGCGTCCTTCACGTCCATCTTGCTCAGCAGGATGCGCGTGGGGGTGACCGACGGGCGACGCAGATGTAGAATACGCCAAATTATACCTCGTAATACGTGGCCTAGTTTACAGGGAGGGGCGGACGAAAAATCCGTGTCGGCGTTGACGCCCGGCGCGGATGTCTCAAAGGTAAGGTCGTGAATGATTCGAATCTTCGAGGGGGACACCGTCACCCCTAAGGGTGACACACGGAGACCGGGAATACGGTCGGCCGCGTCCCGCGGGAAGACGAATGCACGGCCGAGCCGCACGTCGTCCGCTATCTTACAGAGTATGTTTCCCTCGTACGGGATGATCGATCTATGATTACCATACTGCAGGGCGGCACCCAAATCCCCTCCGCCGTCTACCGCTACCGGCACCCCGTGAGTGATTATTTTCACCAACAAGTCGATCTGCGGAAAACGCTTAGTATACCCAAACCAGGCCGCCACCCGACCTGCATGAACGCGGGGAACGGGTAACTGATTTTCTAGGGCCATCATGCACGCGAACTCCCCCCCGTGGACCGCCAAAAAATGGGAATAATTGCTCGCTACTCGCTCTAGCGCCTGTTCTACCCCCCCGGTTCCAGCCACTGCCGTCAACTCATGTACCGACTCAACACACACGCGGACAAGTGCCAGCCCACCTGCCGTTGGCCCCGTCGTCGGGCGACGAGGCCCGTCTCCCTATCCGCGCCCGGAAGGCGTTGCCGCCAAGGCGACAATACCCCGGGCGGCGGCACTCCCCCCCCCGCTGCTCCCGGAGGCACTGGATCCCCCGCCCGGTTTGGGGCGGCCGTCCCGTCCGCGCCCCGCTGGCGAAGGGCCACCTCCTCCGCCGGTACGGCCGTTGTCGTTGCTTGCTCGTCCGCTGGTCCCGCCGCGGCCGTTGCTCGGCCGGTACTTCTTGTTGGCGGGGTGGGCGTACACGCATTTTTCGCCGAACCGACACCCCCGTGCCTCCGTCCACGCGTAACAGTCGCCGAACCCGTTGCCCCTCCCCGAGGTCTGGCGGTCGCGCTTCTCCGTGCGTCCCGCTCCCGCCGTCGGGGACGCCGCGGCGCCTAGGAGCCCCCCCCCACGTATATAGTTGGTGAGCGCCGGCCACGTCGGGACCACCACGCCTGGCATGTTCTCGATCGCCGGGGGTGCGGCCTTCGCGACGGCCACCGCCGCGGTGAAGAGGCGCTGGCAGTACTCCTTCATGTCGGCGTCGACCAGGGTAGCCATGAGCGCCTTGTTCTCCGGCAGGACGGCCTTGAGCCGGTGCTTCCGGCAGTGGATCCGAAGGAGGGAGAGACCCTCCCGGAGTCCGTCCCCCAGCATGCTGAGCCTGTCCACGCCGTCCTCCGAACACACCCCGTTCCCCAAGACCGCCAGAATGGCGTCGACCATGATCTCCAGCTGCTCCGGCAGGAACATGTTCGCGGCCAGCCGGGGGGTGTCACCCTCGGCCATGTACGCCCCGACGCGGAACCCGGTGAAGGTGTTCAGCTGGTTGGTCGTTTCATCCGACGCGAGCGCCACGTCCCCCAGCAAGGCCTGCATCTCCGCCCGCTTCAGGTTGTACACCGCCGGTTTTTCGCCGATGGTGATCCACACCTTACGGACGCCGAGGATGCGCCACGCCGCGAAAAAACTCCTTCTCGTCGGCTCGCCTCCCCGTCGGAGGAAGCTCGTCTGCCTGGGCACCCGGCTGCTGGTACCCCGCGATGGAGAGCTGCATCTGCTCGCACATGTCGATAGCGGCCTCCCGGTCGTCAGCCATGGCGGCGACCTCCTCCTGCGTCGCGGAGAGTTGCTCGTGGAGTGCACGGAGTTCCTCCCGCAGCTCGCCGACCGCCGCCGCCAGCCCGTCCGAGTCGCGATCAGTTTGGATCTGACGAATAAGCTCGGCCAGCGACGCGAGCGACACTCGCGCAGTAGGTGCCGGCGGCGGCGGCCCGCTCCTCGCGGCCGAGGCGTTGCCGCCCCGGCCCGTTGCCCCCGACCCCCGCCGACCGCCGTTCCTCGTTGCCGACGGCATCTGGTTGCGCCACTGCGTATCCGTAAAGGCGGGGCGAGGGTTTGGGGTAAGCAAGGAGTGGGGGGGGGGGGGGGGGGAGAGAGGGCGGGGTCATTATTGGTGAAAATATACATATTTCACCAGCGGGGGTTGGCCGAGGTCTGTCTTCCCCGACCCTGTGCCTCCCCCCCGCCCCCCCTGCCACCCACACGTGGGTGTGACCTCTACCACACAGCCCCTGGGCGGGTACCTCAGAGCACGTGGGCGTCGCACACGACGCCAAGAACAAAAACGTGGAGACTGTTGGGGGGGCGTAGCAGCTTGGATGGCCAAACCAGCGACTACCTCACGTCTGCCCGTGCTCGTCACAGGACCTCGTGCTTGCTCGTGCCCGACGTGGGGATGCTGACCTACACGCGATGCCTTTCTCGAAAGGACTGCGTGCAGGCCCTTCCATCCCCAAAACCAAACTTGCTCTATCCCAGTTCCCGATACAGACATGCCTCGGTATGTCTCCAATAAACCCTGCTTTGTCCGTTACTTCGTTTGCGGAGGCCGTTACTTCGTCTACGGACAAAACTACCCTTTTCGAAAGCGAAAGCCGAAAGGACCTCAACGAGATGGGATATCATGTTCTAATCCTGTTCTGCCTCGACGATATTGTTGTGTTTTTGCGCTGCGGGCACCACGTCGCGCGTGCATGCGTGCAACTTCAGGCAATGTGACGAAGAAGCGGAAGACAAGGAACGCGAGGACAGGCTGCGAAGTGAAGGTGAGTAAAGTATGGTTGTACGGCATGCGTGTGTGGGTTATTGGTCTGTGTGGTGGCCGTGGATTGGTCCATGAGTACGGCCCCATGGGTACGCAACCTCTGTACCGCCAGATAGCGAGTGATAAGCAGGACATAAAATGTTGCCCATGGGCGTGTATATCGTTTGGGATCGATCAAGTGCATGAAAGGTTCATTCTCGTACATTTTTGTGGTGTTGTTTTGCTGCCAATGCCAGGGGTATATCACTTGGCCCGTTCACGGCGCGGCAGGAAAAGAGCACCCTGTGCTGAACTTCACTAAGTTGGACCACAACCACCCGGTGAACAAGCACGCTGTTGACGAAGTTCGTCGGCAGACAAAGTCTTTGGACACCCCAACGAAGGAGGCGTGTGTAAAACTCACAGGCAAGTCTTGAGGAAGGATGTGTGTGAATGTGAACGCATCCTTGCTTTTGATACACATTGAAGTATGCTTAGTGGTGCATCGTTTTGTCTGGAGCACACCAAGCCCTCTTGCCCTCATCACTGGTCACTGGTCGCGACTATGCGGTTGTTGTTTTGTGACAGACACGGGATTCAAGCCGGCGGTTCAAGGCAAGATGATCGAAGCTCTCACAGGTGCACGCCCGAACCCCCGAGCCACCCAGAACCACGCTGCTACTCATGGAAGGAAGAAGAAATCTCCTTACGTTAACGAGCTGCTGGAAAGGGTAAGCGTTGCAGTAGATTTGAGCCTTGACTCGTCGGTTCGCATACGGTCATGGCACAGCATTATCTCAGGTTGCATGCCTCGATTGAAGCCCCCCCAGTCAGACAGCAACAGGTCCCTGGCGCTTTAGGGAGAAGGGTAGGGATGCACACTGCACACTCCGCCGATAGAGGACGCATCGTTTGTGCCGCGGCCGTTTGCGAGGAGCGCGGCGTTGAGATATAGGCAGTGTTGTAGAACGTTCGCTTGTGAGAGGTTTAAGAGAAGCCGAACACTGGCCCCAGGGCACCCCGTGAGTAACGATATCGTTGGTTCACCCGCCGCCGCTAAACCTGCAGCCCTGCAAATGTGAAGGCCGCTACTGGCGACGGAGGGAAGTACCTACTGAAGATGGACAACGAGGGACGCATGACGCACCTCTTTTGGATGACGGCATCGCAGGTTAGGGGACCCGTGGGATGGGAGGGAAGACTTGTCTCAGTGCAGTGCAAAAGATGGAAGTAGCTGTGGCAACGAGCGACAGGTGATAGATGTAGCCGTCGGCAGACGTGTTTACCCACGGACAGAAAATTCCCTCCCCCCATGAGAGATGCGAAGCTGCACTACACTAGGTGAACATCTGCTGATAGCAATGGCGTGCAGTAGACCTTCCATGATCATGCAATACCCCAGGGTTCGCCCTTCCTCCTTTCTACCATCCCTTTGGCGGCTGCAGGTGGCACTCTCCATAAAGTATGGCTACGTCCTTCTCTACGACGACACCGCGGTGAAAAACATGTACAGGCTACCCGTGGACATCGGCGTAGTGATTGACGGAGAGTGCTTCACGCGCGTCGTCTTTCAGATGATTGCGTCGGACACCCAGACGACGACGTTCGAGTGCATGATGGATGCGTGGAAGGAGACGCGGGGCGGGCAGGGGCCGGACGTGTTCATCCAAGACGCCGACGCTGCATGTACCTTAGCAGCGCAGAGCCGGTTTCCTGGGGCGACGATGCTCAGGTGCCAATGGCACCTGTGCAAGAACGTCAGGGAGAAGCTCGGCCCCATCTTGGGGCAAGCGTATCAAGTGAGTTCGCATTTCCCTGTGTGCAGATGCGACTCGGCTTGGGTTGTTGGGTTGTTGGGGCAGACGGGGAGGTGGCGTTCCGGTACAAAAACATTATCGTATGTTTGGCGCTTCGCGCTTCGCGTCGCGTTACCATACCCTCGACGAAAGCACCGGCGGCGATATTTGTACCAGTGCCTTAAAGTGTCGAATAAGTCGTAACGGCTGGCCTCGGGGTCTGTTATCCCTCACAAATTTCCGAAGAAGCTATAACCATCCGGCCCACCGCGTGGTCACCTCGGACAAGCTGCAACCGCCTCCGTTATACGCTCGTTGAACATCCTGGCGTACTTGCAGCGGCTATTGTTGTTTGAGTTCGGTGTTTTCACCCGCCTACACCCAACCTGTGACAACACGAAAGCGCTTGGAGAGAGACTGCTTTTGACTCAACACCCCCCCCTCACCACGCGCCCGCCGCTTCGGCCATCGTCGCTGTCTGTAACCCCACCCACTACACTCATAGTTTTTCTTCGGAGACTTCCTGAAGATGCGCGGCCGGCTGTCGGAGTCCGGGTTCGAGGAATCGTTCGAAGAGCTGGTCGAGAAATACCCGAAGGCGGAGGAGTACTTGCGGCACACTCTCTACAAGGACCGTCATCGCTGGGCAGCTGCTTTCTCTGTGCTAAAGTTCAGTATTTCGTCCTTCACCTCCAGCCGCGAGTCGAAGGTGGGCCCTTGCGTGGTCAGCATGTATCGGAGTATGCTTTGTGTTTCGGTGTTCGTCGGGGCGACCACGGCCACGTGTCCACTGCTGCATGTTGCGTGCTTGTATGCTTTTGCAGCGGCCACACTAGGAATAGCGCCGCTGCCGACCCATTTCCTCAACTCCTTTTTGCTCTGCCCTTTGGAAAGTGTGGTAGACGTCCATCGATGTCTGTCCTATGTACTTGTTCTCCACGTCATGCAATGTTGTGACAGCCCACCGAACCATGTTCGGCACGCCTGCCAAACGCGGCAGGTATCAACAAGATCATGAAGAAAGTCTGCGGCGCGATGACTTCTTTGCAAGGGGTCTTTGAGTTCTTCGAGGGAACACTCGAGGCTCAAGAAGATCGGGCGAAATTTCGCAGTGCTCGGCTCGCCGTTCCAGCTGTTGAACTTCAGGACATTGGCGGGGTGTGGTTTGGGGAGAGGTTCATGGCCCCCATCCGTTACGGGCTTGGGCAGTGGCCTCTTAGGTTTATGACTCAAGAGATGGACGCCGCCGCCATTTTTTGTGGTGGTGGTAACAAAGTGCTTGAGGGGGCGGAACGTTTCTCAGCACTAGGGAAACTAGAGTTCCTGGGCGACTTGATGGTAAGCGTCGAGACGGTCGCCGTCGTCTTTGAGAGCCGGCAGGGCCGAGAGATGCAGTACATAGTGTGCAGTATGGAGGATGGCAGTCACGTCTGCTCGTGCCGTACACTGCAAGAGCTCGGTCTATGTTGTCGGCACTTTTGGCAGGCCATGCGTTTGACCCCGAAGTTCAAATTCCATGTAGGCATACTCAACAGGCATTGGCTAACAGAGAATGGCCTGAGGGAACAAGAGGCTTGGCCACCAGAGTGCAAACCGCAATGGATGGTAGCGCGGAACCACGCCGGCGCGTCCGACGAAAACCAAGTACGCGCTCCCACCGTAGCGATGGTTGACACTTGGCAAGCGATCCCAGCAATCCCGGAGAACGCTACCATAGAGTGTACTCTGCAGAGGAGGGATGCGCAGACAGGGCAAAGTAGCCAGGAACGCCGGCTCCTGTACGATGTTGAAGAGGACCAGTGCGGCCGTGAGCTCTGGGGTGCAGCTGGTCCCCCATGACACTCTTTGTGCCATCGTACAGACTTTCGAGAGTAGCCTCAACGCCGCGGCGAGGATTTCTTCAGGAGAGGGGGCTGTGGTTGGCAACCCACAAGCTGTGCGCCAACCAGCCGCTAGAAGTCAAGGTAGTAGGCAGCGGTCTCTAGCATCGAATCCGGCGGGGCACTGCTTATGGGACGCGCGCAAGGCCATTGAAAACGTTGGTGAGGTTGCCGGTTTCATGTTCTTTCCTGTTCAAA
Organism: Undaria pinnatifida; assembly: GCA_012845835.1. Taxonomy (NCBI): domain Eukaryota; class Phaeophyceae; order Laminariales; family Alariaceae; genus Undaria; species Undaria pinnatifida. Next base: position 1,869,297 of record JABAKD010000023.1, read on the forward strand.
CGTGTTCGTGCACGACCACGAGGGAAGTTAAACGAAGTTGGAGGCCGATGGCATCGTGCTGCTCAGCGGATTTCGCGTTTGGTGTTGGTCGACCCCCCCCCCCCCTGTGGATCTACATCCAAGGTGATGGACTGCCACATAGCGTGTTTGGGTAGATGATTTCATGTCATCGACGTCCTCAAGCGGTGTGGGGGTCATTGGATGTGATTGGATGGTTGATTTTCCACCGGTGGTAAACGGAGTGTGTGATAAAGGGGGTACGAGTTGAAAGCCAGCAGACCGTTCGAAATTACCACGTTAATAAGGAGCGCCATTTAGCATTTCGGGTGATTGGTGTTGAGGTGTTGTGCTCGAAGGCACGTCTGCCGCACATCGCAAGCGCAACGCGAGGACTCGAGAACCTCATCTCCTCAAGGAACCCAGCACCTTGACGGTCCCTCCCTCCGAACATCTAGCCTTACGCATGGATTGCCATGCACGCGTGCGTTTTCACGTCTCTTGGGCCCCATCTTCCCTCAACGACGATCACAACGCAGCAGGTTTTCAATATAAAAATACCTGTAGCCACGCGACCTTGAAACAGCAGCGCAAACCTTTGCGCGGCACGACAAGTACGGATTTATAATGCCACTCGCAAGGCAGAAGATCAGCAAGATACCGTTCCATACCCTCGTCACACCTCGCTGCCTGTTCAACTTGCACCTGGCAGGCGAAACCCCTCCCCACCAACGCCGCAATGACATGCGAACGTCCCTCCTTCGCAGCGGCTTCCATCCACCTCTCGTCATATTCCCACCCGTTATCGGGGCACCACAAAACTAAATCGACATGCCCGGCGCCAGCGGCGTCGGCGGGTACACGCGAACAGCCGTCCACCGAAGCGCAATACAGGCAGAAGCCCCGGGAAACTAAGGGAAAGTTTGTTTTGCACCACCGCAACATTCCCAAATGTCCGAGTGTGGATACCATGACCAGGACGCCGTCCGGGACAAGTTGCTGGCCGCCCGTTTCAGCGCGCATGTGAGGAGGTACTCCTGACCACCACCAAGTCAACAGTTGGGCCACCGCGCTAAACCGGCCATGTTCGACCGCTGTCCAGAACGTGTCCAAGAACAACCCTTCATATCGCCCACACATGATCATATCCTCCAGGCATAGCAGCATCTCCATGTCGCCATCTTCCGCAAACCCCAGAACTTGGTCGCGCATCCATCCCCCGCTTTCCCCGGCAGCCCCCACGAAATGCGAAAGAGACCGCACCATTTCCAAATCTCTGCTTGCTATCGCCTCTTTAAGAGCAGGGGTCACAATAGCCTCGGCCTCCACGCGCTGCTCGTCCAGAACAAATCCATTTTCGGAATGACGTAGGTCAGAGATGTCGCAGCAGTCTAGCATGGCCGCACTACCCGACTCAACGGCGACTTCTACGGCCTTCAATCCCATCTGGTCCTTATAGCAGCCGGCAACGATCAAGAACTTCAGAACGTGAATGTGCCCGGCCTCCGCAGCAGCTGCGAACACTCCATCGCCCCACTCGCCCAAGTCACGTGCGTCTTTCAGTACTTCCGATTCCAGCAACAGATTCAGTACTTCGATATTCCCCTCTCCTGCGGCACATTTCAGTGCTCCGTTGCCCGGCTTCCAACCTAAGCCCAACGCCTCCATCGTGCGAGGAACCGACGTCACGATAGCGGAGCTCGCGGTTTCCCGTGGTATCCCTTCGAAAAATGTGTTTCGCCACCGCATTGAAACCCTCCCTACACATATATACGCTTGCAGCTGCCGCCCGCCCACGAAGGCAATGATCTCCGCACGCACGTCCGGATTGTGCAGCACCTGAAAACAAAAATACAGTGCCAACACGGGCCAATATCATGGGTGGAAACTCGGCGGGCGGGTCGTGTGGATGAATTTGCCATGATGCCTCTATATCCAACAGGTTTTGCGAGAGGAAGGACTTAGCAGAGATTTAATATTTGCTACACAAAACGAACGTACCAGGCCTTCATCACTTTTGTACAATGTAGAGTCCATACACATGACAAGACCTGCTTTTCCAATCTTAAATTTTCTTCAGCCCACATGATCCCACAGCAACAAGGCGTCATCCACATCGGCGACACAACAGTCTCAGTTCACGGAGTGCACGTCGTCGAACGTGATCTCACAGGACACACTTCTATCCTCACCTGTACCTCTGCGGCCTCTCCTGCTGTCGCTCCGGCGGTTGCTCGTGCCGCCTCCCGATGATTCGGCCGTTGGTGCTTCTGCTGGTGCTCGGATCGCACGTCGGTGTCAGCGCTCGCACTACGAGCCACCATCGCGATGGCAACATCCATCAGAGACATGCCTGCTGTGTTTCGTCTAATTTGCGCGTGCTGCTTGACCCTTGTGGCGGTGTGGGGGCTGTGATGCGTGCGGTAATCGTGCCTTGGTTCTAACGCTGTGTTTCTGATTTGAAAAAGGGTTTCTGGGTGTGTGATTCAGGTTTCTGGATGTGTGGTTCAGCAGAGGTTTTGGAGTCGTGCACTTTTTCTTTGCACGATCGTCGTGCAAAAAGGGGTTGCCGTAAAAAAGATGGGGGACAAAAAATTATTGAAGAATGAGAGAAGAGCACGAGGCTAGAGCAAAGCACAGCTAAGCGAGCCTTGCTTACGCGATTGGCGACGGCTGTGATGGGGAAACGATATGCACGAGGTCAGACCTTGAATGTAATTGGAATGCATACATCCTGCGGGATGTTTGGGTGCTTGGCAAGCGCTCACGACAAAGAGAAGCTGCGGTACGACTTGGATGCTTTTTTTTGCATGGCGCCTAGTTTAAATGCAAGATAACAAGGAGAACATACGTCCCAGGTATCATGTACGGATACCAATGGCAATTTTGAGGGGGCGTAGGCAGGCAGGTACATGCCATCCTCGCGCGCAGCTAGAAACGTATAGAGTATAGCAATAAAGGTCCGACAAGGCCGCCTCTACTTTTTCTGAAGCCGTCATGGCATCGAACCTGCTTCTTTCCTCTGTTGGGACAAAGCCAGTATGAAATTCGCAATGCCTGGGGTAAGAGGGTGTTGTTTCAGTCTATACTTCAGTAGGTTGGTTGAACTGGACTACTTGTCGTAGTTGCAAACGCAAGGCTGTTCGTGGTCCGAACAAAACGCGAACGCGTGCCACCATATTTATGTAGGACCGACCCGCAGTGGCGTGGTGTGGTTGTTCTATCTGCAGGAGCGTGCAGTGCGGTGCGAGTATATTCGTTGTTTTTTACAACAAGGAGGCGAATTTTTCAGGGTGTAGGGGACGTATACCAGTTTGAGCAATTTTTCAGGGTGTAGGGGACGTATACAAGTTTGAGCGCACCAATTCGCATGAGCGGCTCCAGCGCATTCGTCTAGGGTCCAAACACGGAGACCTGCTCCATCCAACAAGCTCTTTGGTCAAGGGTGCAGCTGATAGTCGAGGTCCTGCCCGCTTTCCTTTGTTTTTGGCAGGATAAATCACCATCGTCGGCATTGCATTCTACATCGACTGCCTCTCCGTTTTGTCCCACTTAGCAATGTATGTTGAGCACAAAGGTGTGACTCACTGCGAGCTTAGCAATGTATGTTGAGCAGAAAGGTGTGACTCACTGCGAGGGGGTACGAATGGGTAAATTGTAGAGTTATACCCTTGTTAGAAAAAACCGGGTGCCAGCGAGAACAAGTTTGTTCGTGAGACACTTGCCGATACGTATCGACAAACCCGTAAGTTCCGTCTCTCAGTGTCAAAATCCTATTATTGCCCGAACAGTTGTATCGTCCAGGGAATGCATATAGTCTACATCGATACCTACTGGCTTGCACATTACGTTCAGGTAAACATGTACAGTGGGCTATTGACCGGGCAGTAGATAACTAAACATGCCAATCGATACTTATCGTCGACCGCAAAGGCTACGAAAAGTACCTATCGATATCCATCGCGGGCAGCAATAGGCCTGGTATTGGAATAAGATCCTGTAGATTGGGTATTGATCTGGAACATATTTTCCAGTGTGTGGTACAAACTCTCTTTGTCAATACTCGTCACGGGTACGAGTACTACTTTCAAACTCGCGAGTAACGGGTTTCCGGATTGCGTTTTTACACGCCTTGAATTCCCGGGAATGGTGACGTTAGTCCCCTGAACCGCGTCCCCTGTTCAGTACATCGTACAAATTCTGCGGGAAATAGGCATCGAATCAATACAAAGACGTTCGAGGCATTTCGCACACATGTATCGAGATACCGACACGATGTTCCGGACCGCCGACCGGTGTAGCGATATAGGTACACAGCAACTGTCCAGTAGCACTAGCAGCCATTGCAGAAGGTCCGATCCGACGGAGGACGAAGGCCAGACTTTGCTCAAGACTTTTGGGGGCACCTCAACTTTGAACGTGGGGAAATGAGTATGGGGCGCTCCGCAGGACACCAGTAGCAGCACCAGCAACACCAGCAGCAACAACAGCAACAGCAACAACAGCAGGAACAGCCGCAGCTTGATTTTGCTTCATTTGTGTCCATAACTTCCGACGTTTTTGCTGAACGGCGGTTCTGTCCACCGTTTCGCGCGATAGGAGTATCATGTTGAGCTTACAAAGTTGGTTTTCGACGAAGTCTTCGATTTCTCATGCTTGATATTTCTTTGCTTTCTTTTTGCACGGCCATATTGTTCTTAAAATACTAGACTAATGCACTCCAGCTGTTAGATAGAACATTTTGTCGAAACTCACATTTTTGCGAGCTGTGTGTGATACTCCGTTCGGGCGTAATACGGGGTATGTGTCCTTGTTGAGGATTTTTGATCGGCGACTCCCCTTGGAACTAAAGTGTAGCTATCGCGGGTCAACAGGGTGATGTCAGTCTGTCTGTGCGCGAAAACTTTTTAACCCGTTTTCGCCGGGGACCAAATCTGGCAGACTCTGTAGAAGAAAATGCATCAGTTTATCTAGTGTATCCTGTAAGTCGTATAACCGGTGAGGGGAGGGGAGAGTCTTTACAGGCGTGGGAGCATGGGGTTGAACCAAAGGGAGCGAGGGGGGGCAGTTTTTGCCAGCTTTGGGTCCCATAGCTGTAGGGGTTCGCTATACGCGTGGCACTAGGTCTGGGAAATGGTGCGGGTGGTGGGGAGGGGGTGGGGTGGGGGGCGTGAGTTTTTTATGTTTTATTGGCACGCTTGTACTATCCTGTGCTTTATTTTTCGTTTTCTCTTTAAAAAATGTTCAACTACAACGGTACGTGTCATATGCGTATTTATAGAAAATGATAATACACTCCAGACTGTGTGAGATCGAATATTTTGTCGAAACTTATATTTGCAAGCTGTGTGTGATACTCCGATCGCTCGTATTACGCGTTGTGTGTCGTCATTAATGATACAGCACATCGGCGACTCCCCTTGCAACTACAGTGTAGCTGTCAGGGTCAACAGTGGGATGTTAGTCAATCTGTGCGCGGAAACTATAAAATAATTTTCAGAGGTGGAGAAAATCTGACAGCTGTGGAAGGAAATGCATATGTTTGTCTAATGAATCCTGTAAGACCAAGGCTACAGTAAGGGGGGGTACCCCCATTTTTACTGGTGTGTTTGAGCCACTCGCACGAGTAGCTCTGTACCCTACGGATGAAGATGGTTTAGGAACTTGGTTTGCCGCAGCTTAGATCACCTTTGCATTGCGGATTGATTTCGTCAATGTAAAACATAGAGAAAACGTAAGATTGCATAGGAACAAAGGGGTTACTCGCGCGAGTGACCCCTAGGCACTGACATAAAACGCCCAAAAGGGGGCCCCCCTTCCGTAGCCTGGGTCGTTAATTTGAATAACCTGTGAGAGAAGGGCGGAGTTTGGAGGACGTGGGGGCCTTGTTCTGAACAAATGGGAGCGGGGTTGGGTGTGGGGGGAAGGGATCCCAACGCTCCCGTACATTCGGGGTGGTAAATGGGCCCATATGCGTGTTTTGCAACAAAGAGATAAACCTAGTAAAACGATACTTCGAAGTACTTATCCTTGCATCGGACAATACAGCAGTGCATGGTAGTCGTCATTAACAATAAGCGATGACGAAGCGAAACCTGAGTAAGACCGACTTCATACGCAATGTAGAAAATTGCCGCAAAATAACACTTGAATGCACCCGACAAAGCTAGCCTCACCTAGCTAACACCCTGATTCCACTTTTTCATCTTGCAAAATATACATGCGACCAAGCTGCCCCCCCAAACAAAAAAAATGTACCCGTCACCGACAACGCGCTGTCTATTTGGTCTGCTTCTCTCTGAACGCCAGCGATTGCCTCATACGCTACATGCACCGTCGTTGCACACGTCGTAAAGTGGGGAAAAAGGACGATTCTGCCCGCACCAGTACTACTACTGCTTGCTAGAAACGCCGGAATGACAGCATTCTCGTGTTGTCTGCGTCATCCACGCATTCGAACTCCCCGCCTAACTTTTTGGTGTTTCGTTTCTAGTTCTGCCTCTTCGATTCAAGAGTGAATTCCACCTGTAAGGTGCACACTCCCCTCTTCTCTTGTGCCTAAAGCGGTTTGTAGTTTTACTTTTTCGGCCCGACTGCCATGTTTTCCGCCCGAAAGGTTTGACGTGGACGATTGAGGGAGCGCCTTGTTTCCGTAGTAGAAGACCACCGTAATCCGCGGGCTGTCCTCCAGCACCATAATATATTTGCCATCGGCTCGACAGAATTTAAACTTGGGTTCTCCGATAACCCCAGCCTTCGCCATAGAGGTTGCAGTTTCCCCAACAACGACGATAGCGACCTGCCGATTCCCTGTTGGCGCATCGTGTGCCCGAGCTGGGCGTAAGGTTTTTCTAGTCAACCAAACAGATTTTCAAACACGACCACGTACCAGGTACCATTTATCCATAGTTTAGACCGCCAATATTTACAATAAACAATACCACCGTGATCTTCTCCAACGACCAGATGCAAAAGTCATGCTTTCGGCAGTAAACATTTTTTCTTAAGGCCATTTCTTATACAGTCGGATTCCGCCAGTCGAAAACGGCCCTCTTCGACTGGACTTTTTTTCGACTGGAATCTTCTGGTCCTTGTTCTTATCGTCAGTCGAGTCATTTTTATATTTTTTGTGCTCTTCCTAGAGGCGGTTGGTGTGAGGGACTACTGTTGTACAGCAGTCGAATTCGGTTGGCAGCTCTGTGCTTCGAGCTTTCTCCGCGAGCAACGGCTCGACGAACCCACGTCCCAGCGAGTTGGTGGCTTTGGGCTCAGCCGAAAGCCGCCAAAGCTACGTTCGTGGAGTTGCACTCAGCCGAGAGCTGCCAAAAACTACAGCAGGCGCAGCCGTTATTGGCAGCATGGGAATGATACCGAGCGCTGCTGCCGTCGTGTGATACACGCTTCTGGCGAGCGGAACTAGGAATGCGCCACGCTGACTTGCTGCGAGAAGCAACAGCAGTGATAGCCACGCCAGCGTCAGCGCCTTGTATGATACTGCAGAGCGTTGGGGTGGTGGTGCTGCCTGTATCACGTCCGTTCTCGAGGAAAGCATGGGTACGTTGCGTCGTCAGTGGCAGAAGTATATTGCTTTTCATCTACTTCACTGCAGTAAATATAATCAACCACTGGTCCTATGTGACATTCCACTTAAATCGTCAATGCAGCTGTAAAGGAGTCACACTTCCTCGTTACCGCTCGTATTTCGGAACCGTCGGCCGTTTTGCGCGAGGAGGGTGTGGCACTCGCGTGCGCTGGCTTGGGGCGGGGTGGCGAACCCCGGCGTAACAAATGATTAGACTACTGAAACCTCATCTTTATTTTTGATCCAAATGACTACGACTGCAAGGACGTTAGCCTATTGTGTATTTAAGATATGTTTCCTAGCACGTGAATGCAGTTATGAAAGAGGTAACTTGAGCCTGACACGATTGTTGATTTCGTTAAACCGAGAATGTGCTGCTCTTTATCCCAGTGTTTATGTTCTTTTCTGAAAGTCATGGGTCTGACGTTGTGTGGTGTGGCACATGTGACATTCACATGCTTATACTATATCCTGAGCACCTACTTTATTTAGTGCGGTAGACCCTCTGTTGAAAAATGCACTTTTTGTGTTACTACGTATATAATCGAAATGGTCGCTTGAGCAAGAGGTATTGAAATTAGCTATATAGTGGTATGCAAGAGTCGTCAAACCACGCTACCAAAACAATGTTATAGCGGTACTGATGAGACACTCTAGGGGAGTATTATGCCGAGGTAAGTCGATAACGACCGCGGGATCCATACTTGTCAGGTTTCTGGGCCGTCTTCGATAAAAAATGGAGCGAGGTCAATCACTGGCCGCGTTGTATCATAAACGTGCCTCGCCTTGCCCGCTTTTCCCGTCTCTGATGTTGGCGGCCTCGCCTTTTCTTGCCTCGTGTACAGACGACCGCTGCTAGATACCAGGTATCATTTTGTTTGGGTCGTATACACTACTACTAGTAGTCATGCTCCGGCCGAGGGATGAGGTCAAACGGTATTGAAAAACCTAGCTGGGTCTTGTCCGCGCGAATCGCGAGGTGTTTGAAGAGCCACATACGAGTATACGGGCGGCGCATGTTTTTCATGTTACCAAGCCTCATTTATTGAGAATTCACCATCATACGGATCTTCCCACTCGGCTCCAATCCAGTCGAAAGGTAATTCTTCAAGCGTAAGGAACGTACTGCTATTTGATTTGGTTGAGAATTACAAAGCACAGGTTTTTGACTGTTGGACATGTCCAAGAAGAGATGCGCAGCGAAGGTTCTGGGACTATTGCTTATAGCATTTGTTAGTTTTGGTCATGTTGTCAAGACTGGAACCGCCGCCATAGTAAACAAGAACATGATTTTCTGCTTTAGTTACGGAATGATATGGTTCTATGTTGAATCAGACAGAGTCTTTGGTGGACAATCGAAGTTGCATTTCTACAACCGTTCGACGTTTTCACGAGCCAATGCCGTAGACAGTTACCGTAATGAAGGAGGAAAACTTTCGGTGCTGATTCGCGGATCAATTGTGTGTGCTGTCGGCAGAAAACCCACTTGGTATATATATATCGCTAAAAAAAAATTTGTTTTCAGTAACATAATAATAAAACGCTGTTTTTCGTTGAATTCACGATGGACAGGTGTGTACGGCTCAAATGGGGACATATTGTGTGCTGGCGACATCCCGACTCTGGAGCTATTATGGGGCGCTGTTCACATGTCACTTGCACAAGGCAAGCTTACTGCAACGTCGCCGGCAGAAACCACCCAGAATACTGCAAGCAACATGCTGAAAACGGGATGGTGAATGTTCGCAGCAAACGTTGCTCACATCATACGTGCACGAAATTGACGAGTTTCAATCTCGTCGGCAGGAAACCGGCAGTATATTGTAAGCAATATGCCGATGATGGTATGGTATTAATAGATGTACGCAGAAGGCCTTGTTATCACGACACATGCTCGAATGTACCAAGCTTCATTGTTGTTGGCAGTAAGACTGCAGTGTACTGCAAACAACACGCAGATGATGGCATGGTAGACGTACGTAGCAAGCGTTGTTAGCTCGACACATGCATGAAGTTCCCTGGCTACAATGATGTTGGTAGGAAAACTGCGGTGTACTACAGACAACATAAAAAGATGGCATGGTAGACGTACGGAGTAAACGCTGTTAACACGACTTGTGCGAGAAACAACCGAGTTTTGATGTCCGCGGCAGCAAGACCGCAGTTTATTGTAGACAGCATGCAGACGATTATGTGGTGGACGTGTGCAGCAGGCGTTGTTTACACGTTACATGCACGACGGGACCGAGCTTCAACGTTCTCGGCAGCAGGACAGGATTGCACTGCAAACAGCATGCGGATCATTCCATGGTAAACGTATAAAAAAACGATGCTGGATAGACTCGTGCACAAACCACCCGAGCTACAACGTAGTTGACCGTAGGACGGTGCTGTCCTGCGAGCAATTTGTAAAGGATAACATGGTAGACGCACGCAGTAGTCGCAGTTCACACAGCACGTGCGGCACACCACCGCTTGTCAGTGTTCGCTTTAAAAAACAGCCGTTGTATTGCAAGCAGCATACCATGAATGGCGTAGCGGATGTCCACGTCAACCGTTGCTTGCACGACTCCTGTAACTGATGGCCGAGGTGGGATATTTCAAGAGACGGTTTGCCATCTGTATGCTCCCGTCATAGGAAATATCTGATGGCGGAATTGGTGATATTTTTCGACCAAAAGCGTGAGACCACGGGTTGTCGTTGGTGGCTAAATGGGGACTCCCCGCGACACGGCCTACTCACTGCCCCGAGCATGGCCGGCTCATAGACGGTATGTCGCCCATTGTGGGAGTTGATTGCAGAAGGGATAGATCGTCCAATTCGTCGTACCGTGCCCAACGGGGTCCGTCGCTCTATGTCAAAGCCGAATGTTTTTAATAAATTGTTTCACAATGTGTATCATATTTTTTTTTTTTTTTGTCTAACTCGATCCGGTGGCCGTCGTTATCCTTTTCGTTTTAGTGACTTATAGAAGTTCGTGCCGCCTGCGTTATCGTTGTACTTGCGACGTCATTGGCAACCGGCCAGCAAGTTAAATGTAGGGCGCCTTTCAGAGGTTTTTAGGTATGCGACACGGTAACTCAATGTAGACATAGGCGATGTTGGTGGCCGAATTTTTGTTGCATGCTTTATGCCCCGTCTGTTTGGAGGGGGGTATGGCCTGATTCCGCCTATGGGCATCTTGACGTGTCTTGGCCTGGTCTTGCAGCAATGACATAGTGTGGCAACACTTTTTTATAATGATGAATAGCGCATTGTGCTGTAATACATGAAGTTGACGTTTGTTCGTAAGATCACAAACTGCTATGCCGGACAACCTTCGTGTTGCGCAACAAATCAGCCAACAAAGTGCACGACAGATTATATAGGTGCCGTTATGTTGACGAAAGAGGCGTGCCTTCATCGTGACAAATTTGCAATTTTTCCTACAGTTACAAAAAAATGGCATACTGGAAGCGAATTACATCAAAATACTGCAAAATACTTAGTCCAATGTCCGGTCGCACATGACGATACAGGTTTCTAGATGGTGCATAGTTGGTTGGGCAAGGTGTAGTTGATAGTTTATTAAACCGTTGATAAAGGAACATGTTGTGTCTGACGCCTATCAACCGAACAAAATTTTCTCCAGAATAATTTCAGTGTTAAGTAGCATTCGATGTATATAATTCGTCAAGTCGGTTTTCACGGTTGGATGGTCGCGGTCGTATGAACAACGTAGTCTTGAAGCAGAAATGCCAACGCCATAGGAAGAATGCGCCACTTCTAGACAAAGGACCTCAATTTTCTATGCTTCCTACGTGATATGAGTAGTAGGCTAAAAATATACAATATTTGTTCAAGGAGCCGACTGAGGTCTCTTTGTAACGTTTACCTGCAGACTGCGTCTCTTCATGAAAGGTTCCGCATTCCGTGGTTTGATTATTTAAAACGTACTGCTGTTGTTGTTGTTTTAGAAACGTCCGCCAAAACAAAATAAATTAACTACGTCCGGTGAATACTACGCTTTTCCGCCTAGAACACAAGATACGAAGAAGGAGAACAAGTGAAAAGATCCAATGTGCAAATTGACGTCACATGGCCGCGGGTATCCACCCAACTACTACAGCATAATGTTTCCCTGTTCCTACAACTAACCAACTCGCGGCTACAAACTACAGCGGTTGGGCTGTCTGCACCGTACGAGCCGCACGGCAATCGTGAGCACATACAAACCCATGGAGATTCCCACGAGATATATATATATACTACCGGGTAATAATTACATTGCGTCAGTCGCATTTTGATACCGTGTCGGACAATATTTTCTCATTTCACTAGAAGTACTTCATATTATGCGGATGACCTACGTCAACATCACGAGGAGGACTCTGTTAGAGGCTGAGGCCATCTTGCGCATTGATTTTGTGCTGCATCATCCAACACCTTATAGTTGGTTTAGCTCCTGGTCTCTTTGCCTGTCCGCTTCGTTCACCAGGGATAAGGGTAACATTCCACCGTTCTATGGAATAGATATTCAGCGTTTTTCAAGTCACAATTGAGTGAAGAACCGGACACGGTTAACGGCCTGGGTAAACATAATATATTGTGTTCATGGGTCATGGGTAAAACATATATGTGATGTACATCCCGCACTTAATCTATTCACACAGTAATAAGGTGTAGCCGTCAAATACTTTACTGTGTCCAACAGGCCAATTACACCAAACCGTGTGGCAAACCGGCATGGCACTTCGGAGAGTTTTGGCAGCTGTGCGGATTACGCATTAATCATCAATGTTAACGTTGCCTATATCCGCGGAACAGACGATCGCAAAGGTGTTTAGAGATCGGCTAGGCTAAGCACAGCGTCAGTGCACCTCAAAAAATAGAGAGAAGCACGTGATGTGATAGGAGATAACATGTAGCATTCCTCCATGTGACTTTCGAAGGTATCATGTGGACATAGCTAGAGGCATTTACCTCTGCGATATTTTTTGCGCTCTAGCAGAGGTAGGGGGGTATTTCTTCGTAGCAACTTCTTATTCGAGGCGTCACGAGTTTCATGTTGGCTCCGTCCCAGACGCCCAGCAGCAGTAGAATGGTTTCCCCTCACGATGCGACCTCTCAAGTATAGACCTTGTATTTGTTTCAGTAGTTAATTTAAGAGGCTTAGTCAGGGTTTTGGGCAAACAAAAATCATGAGGGTGAGGACTCGACTGAACGCAAGGTACACATGAGCCGAAGTCTGTGGCATCGAACTGGGCTTGTGCGCTCAGGTAAACATGTATCACAAACAGAGAGTGCCGTATTTAAACGGACCATGTCCACCTGCGTTCAACCTAAACACCGAATCTGGGTGTGAACCGATCCAATCCAATCTGTTCCAGAGGTAGCCGTAGGTTCGAAAGTGGCATCCGTGGATCTTTTCGAGCCGACCGTACCAAAGCCGTTCCACGGCAATTTCATCGCTTACGTTATCGTTAACCTTCCAAAAAAAGATGCATAGCTCGAACTTGCAGACGTGTGTTTCAGATGGTTGGCACAGATCGTGACATAAAACTAACATATACTTGCGGAGACCGAGTGATGTCGTAAGTCACAAACGTGGACTGCGTGGAAAAACATAGACAGGGAGGGTGACCTGAGCTAGAAGGTCATTATCTGCGGTAATTTTAATCGAGACGTAGGTGAAGATAGATGCAGCAGCACGTACTGCTCCACTCCATTCCTGAATAATGTAACGTGCGAATGCGTCAACAGTATCTAGCTGACATTTTCGGACTGCATGGTACACCCCCACAATGGGGGAGGCGGGGGAGTAGTGGCTATGGCCGGGTGGAAAATTGCGTTCTAACGACAAGTCGGCCGTGCAGCTATTATATACGAAATTTAGATCGCGGCTTACACGTGGACTAAAAACACCAGATCAGCAGTTTGCTGTTCGTTCGTGAGCTGTGGAAAGTGCATTTGCAACTACGTACCTCTCCCTAATCTCATATTATTATCATTCACAACGCCGAATAAATCTATTTTGTAGCACAGCTGCCTACCTCACGTCGGTCGGTCAATCGATCGTTTAGTGCCGTGGCGCCGTGAATAAAAACCATGACATATGTGCTATAAGAGATAAAATCAAAGTATTGGTAACAAAAGCCCTGACAAAACCGCGGTCGTTTCCTCCACGTTGTTTTTTTTTTATTTCTCATCGATGGGGGTTGCTTGGGGCTAGAGACGAGGGCACGTTGATCTGGCCTATCTTGGGCTGGAGAGATTTTATGGAAGTGTAAAAATAAAAACATGCAGGCTGTGGTTTTAGGGTCTATTGAACTTGCGGCACGAGAGCTACCACTTTGTTCTGTTATTAATCGAATAATTTTACACAATATGACATCTGATGGCGTCGGTTGTGTAATGCATGGCGCAACCCGGGCGGCGATTTGGTTTATCAATCCTGTGTAGGTCTTTACGCTCAATATTGTCGCACTATGGTGTTGGGGATCACGTGTGGGTTTCGTACGTACCATATATACGGATACATATTGTTTATTTTACTGTTCCTACGCGATGAGGGCGCTACCATAAAAGAGCGAAAACGGCGAATTGTGCCGATGCTGTCATATTATGCTTGGAGAGGTGGTCTCCAGGCCTGTTGATCTTATATGTAACTCGACGCTGTTCGTAGAGCGTGGTGGAATATTTTCCAATTTTCTTCCACGATAATTACACAACGTACACGCAGACGTTCGAAGTGTGGTACGTTTTAGATCATTATCAAGAATCTTTAGTTTTGAACATGTTCGGAAACCAATGAGGTGACTGAAGAAACCCTGCTGAATTGAAGCAGGGCCGCTTATCTTGCCTAAACGTCTGAGGTTATATGAATCTGTCCACCACGCTCAAGTATGTTACCGGCACCCCAATATATCTTTGGTGAAATACTAATCGCTCACACCGGCGTTAGATGAAGGTTGACACACTAGGGGCTCGGAGGGCCATGTCGTCGCAGCGTCGTGGCGAATCTCGAGAGATGTTCGCCCCTCCCCTCTTAAACGGAGCGATCCCGCGGTAGGGTTGCAGCATCATCGGATCAGTCCCGTAGGTCATCGGTTGAAGAGCTCAATGTCTCACCCAACAAATAGGCTTGGAAGGCGTTAATTCGCACAACCCAGCGAGCTTCTATGCCTTAGTTCTAGACCAAGATTTACTCGTGAAATTGCTCCACCTACGGTAGTTCCTCTCTTGAGGAACTCAATCGCCATGGGACGTTTTGGCGTCAAATGTGCAACCACTACCGTAGGATGACTCGACGTTAAATGCTTTCGTTCCTTAACTTCGTATTTGCCAAATCAATATGAAATATATCTCTCGGCCACGCTAAACTACAGCTGGCGGCAAAGGCATTTCGACTGGTTAGGTATATGTTCATTGACGCATTGTATACAGGGTATCCCTTCGTGAAGTTCGAGATATCGCCCCGATCATACCCTTCGCTATCGATGGTAAACTCTCGTGGCGAGAACAATCAAGTGTCTTTTTTACAAGGCTACATCCGGTAGGTAATCCAGACTAACCAGGACCCGATATGAGTTTTCTGTCAGCTTGGTACTCTAGAGATTACAACGCTATGCTTTGGCATATGCCGTATCTCAATGTGCTGAAGTGCTCTTCGCTACGTGGGAAATTCGACAATGTCATCGAGCAGCTGAAGAGAAAAATTAACAAAAGATGTGAGTTTCACGAGGCAGGTTTCAGACCAGGAACCTTGCATATACAATAACGGGGAAAGACTGTGGATGGATATGGACTATACGAAAGCATGAGTGCAGCAAGAGAACCGCCTGGATTCGGAGAAAGCATAGCGAACAGAGCATTATAACGGCACGCAACTTTTCTTTGTGGGACAGATGTCGCAGATTTGTACAGACAGCATAGCAAAAAAAAATCAAAAGACAGCAGATTAACCTGATGAACAGTACGTTAAGACTACAGCAGACAGAGTAGGAAATACCACACATACCCATCCACAGAGGGAGCTCCCGAGCGAGAGCGCACGGCAGTCTACCATCCAGAACGCCAACCAGGTACTACTAGGTACTAGGCACCAAGTAATAGTCCAGAAGCCCAAACCGGCACGAAACTGATACGTAACTGTCATAATGAAAATCCCAAATCAACAGTACACTCTTTCACATCTGCGTCTCAACGTCGACGGATCGTAGTGACACAATTTTTTGTTAGCCTAACGAGAGCCCATCTAAAGTGATCAATCATCGTCTAATCCGTCCTCAATCATGTTCGAGCTCGTCTCGCCACGGCTCCGTGTTAGCCTCGAGAGACTCTTATCGCTTTGTCACCAAAACGTTTCTAACAGGTTATGAGCCTCGGTAGCGTTTAACACACAGCGCATGAACACCACCAGCGTTGGAGCACAAGACTGGTGATTTTCCTCCAACACTACGCATGAAACATGGAAAGAAATGTGAGTCGACTCGAACGTCATTGGCACAACGTGCACGGGGAAAGATACCTTCGTGGGCAGACCGGCGAGCTTCAGGCGATCTGCGTATTAAATCAAGCTGAACGAGAAGTGCAAGTCCGGCGGACGGACCGGCACGCTTCAGGATATCTTGGTACAAGATCGAGCTGAAAGAGAAAAGGAAGCCCGGTGGACAGACCGGCATGCTTCACGCTATCTGCGTACAAGATCGAGCTGAAAAAAGAAAAAAGGAAAGCCGGGCGAGCGGGTCGGCACTCCTCAGGCGTCTCACGGACAGGATGGAGCTGCGTTTGAGAATATACACGACGGCAAAGACCAGCACAAGCAACGCGGTAATGGCAGTCATTGGGGGCCTCGGTAACGCGGTGATATTAACCACAATATATATAATATATCTAGATTCGATGCAACCAAATCGCAGAACTATCGCAAATGGAGCTCGCAGAACGGGCGTAGGTACGTCTACGCCAAACAAACACGTGCTTGATGCTCTGTACGGATCGGTTGAAGCGTTACCAGCGATCACAGACAGTGACACCCTCAACACCCGGACAAATCTGATGGAAGTTCAACGCTAGAAGCGAACCTGCGAGACCCTCTTCCCCGTACTCTACCTCGTAACTAGCGTCCGTGCAGCTACACTATTTCGACAACATAAATGCAGGACTTCGGCGGGGGATCTAGAGACGGACAGAAGACTTGGAATGCTTTGTACTCCAAGGACAACAGCAACAGCAAGGAAGAAAGGCGGGCCTGCTACGAGAAGCTTGTGAGCTTTCAGATGGAGGATGGGGTAGATCCTGATTACTGTACTATCAAGCGAATAGAGATTCGAAGGCGGCTGCATGAAATGGAAGAGAAACTGTCGGACGACAGGTTTAAAATTATTTTAGTGCAAGGCCTGACTGACGACTACGAGTTCGTAAAGATGACGAACTTTCACTCCTCAACCTTTGGCGTTAATGTAATTTAACTAATGACAAGAAACTTGTACACCGACCACATATCGAGACCAGGATATGATAAAAAGCTTGCCTTCAGAGGGAGCGGTAATGACAGCCACCAAATGGACACAGAAGGTACGATGCCACAAATGCCATGAATTCGGACATATCAAGCGAGACAGCACAAACTGTAATGAAGGGGCACCTGGTACACCAATATCGTGTTTGCTACGCACACAGCGATACCGAGTGCAACGCTCAGAGAAGGAAGCGCAATACGGTGAGCCAACCACAGGACAAAGTACAAAGTGCTTACACAGCGACTGAGTCGACGGCGCGGGACGAAGAAGACGACGTCGGAAATGTTTTTTTTGCGTCTGGGTGGACCCTATCAGCAGCGTTTCAGGGAACTGCGCGACCAACCGGGAGAAGGAAGAGTAGTGCTGACACGTCTAGACTTCCTCGTAGAACCTTGACATTACTGCTGAATAGAGGAGCATCTTCGCACTACTTTGATGATAAACTTGACCCCAGTTTGAATGAAAAGCTTTTAAACAACAAGCCACTCGAGAAATCCCACAAGATACTGACCGTAGGACGACACGTTCTGTCGGAAACAACGATGTGTACAATTCAGGGAAAAAATCATCCACACGGACGGCAACAAGCATCCAGTAAAACGTGCAGGCTTGGTCGCACCAGGGGGACACAATCGTTTATGAAAACTGCTACTGCTGCTGCCCAAAG
Source organism: Undaria pinnatifida (assembly GCA_012845835.1). Taxonomy (NCBI): domain Eukaryota; class Phaeophyceae; order Laminariales; family Alariaceae; genus Undaria; species Undaria pinnatifida. Next base: position 1,887,047 of record JABAKD010000023.1, read on the forward strand.
TCGACAACAACAGTTCTCTGTGGGTACAGCTTGGAAAGCAAATATACACACCAGATGTACAGACACAAGACGGCGCCAGTGACAGAGCCCCAACGTCACCTTCATCGACACCCCAGCATCGACACGTTCTGATTCCACAGGGGGCGACACCGCTGGCCGCGCCTTCAGTACTCACGAAGACAGCTCGCCGGCAGAAAACACGGAGGACATCTGTATCACGTTCCGTGAGGAGATAGCTCCCGAAAAAAAGTGTCGAAGTTCACCAGTAGGAATATGGGCCACTTAACATTGGCTGGCGAGGAGAAGCCGGCCGCTGAAGGCGCCGGCAGTGACCAGACACTGGAGGCGACCCTGACAGGAGCATTGCTGACAGACCACGAACTCGGTCACAAACGCGCAAAGTGTCTCCTACTTCCGGTCTCACACAAAGGACTAAACCCTCACCAGCAGCGTGAACTGCGTAACCTGCGATTGTTACTAGCCCAATGTCAAGGGATGGAGAGGTAGCGCACGTAAAAAAAAACACGATGGAATACGTGCTGGTAGGTGAGACAGAACACAGGTCAGATGGGGCACAATAGCACGGGTTGAAGTATACTATGGCTACGCCCTAGATACTGGAAACTCCGTCTCTGAGCACAATTCCGATGGGGAAATCATTACAATCCCGAATACATTCGAGTAGGTGATGAAATCTCCACAAGTGACAAAGAGGAAAGAAGGCACAAACAAGGAGAATGACAGCCTCCAAAAACACGCAGTCTTCGACCTGATATATCCGGACTCAGTACCACCGGAGCTTAAGGTGATCGGGACCAAACGGGTTTTTAACGTTAAAGCCGGTCAAACGTTGAAATGCAGATTTGTGGTTCAGGGCTGGGGACGAGGGTCGGCAATCGATTGTGGCTGAACATATTTATCTGTATGCCGCATATAAAGCATACGCATGGCACTCGCTATAGCTGCAAGTAAAAACTCGGATGTACTCCAGCTTGATGTATAGACGACGTTTCTAAACGCCGAGGTACCGGAGGAGGGGTATGTGAGGACTCCTCTGGGCTACAATTCGACGCTTCAAATGGACTTTCCAAGGTGATGAAACTCAAGCAGAGCTTGTATGAACTTCGTCGATGCCCTCGTTACTGATCCAACACCATCGGCGATTCACCGAGGGACATGGGATTCACATTGACTGCGTCTGATCCATAAGTTTACACCTTCGGCTCGGACGACAACCTCAGCAATCCAGACATGTACGTAGACAACCTCCTTCTTCCCCAAAGAGACACACCCCTACTGAAGGACGTTAAAAGGCAGTTGATGGGCGGATGCACCATGGCCGACATGGGAGACGTCTCGATGGTGCTAGGCATGCGAGTTTCCAGAGATAGGGAGGCTACGACCCTGACCATTAGCCAACAGCACTACACCAGATCAGTCCATGCACCATTCGGCATTGCTAATACAACCCAGTTCACACGACGGAGCAGGAACGGAGTTTTATTTTTCTGGAGCAGCTGGACACGATGCTGATAGACATTACATGCATCCAACTTCACCAGGATATCATAGGGTCGCTGATGTTCTTGAGTCAATGCACTCGCTACGACATCACCTACGCCGTCAAACCACTAGTCCGAGCCATGAGGAAATCGTCTAAGCTGCATGTGACAGCAGAAAAACATATTCTCCTCAACCTAAAATGAAATATGGGCCTAGCAAAGAAATACAAGACAGGGTATATCGAAATGACGGGCACTCCTATGCAAGCTAGGAAACAACCCTGACAAGGGCAAGTCAATCGCCTGGTGCTCGTTCATGCTGGCTGGAGAACTACTTAGATTCAAGACTGACTTCCCAAACGTGACGGCCTTGCCGATTCTGGAGGAGGAACTAGTCTTACGAGCACACACAAGTAAGGAGGTGGTGAATCTATCAAACACGATGGCCGAGCTGGCATTTGGAAAATGTTTCGAAAGTGTAACGCTCATTGGCGACAACAACGGAGCCCTACATACAGCAGGAAACAACACGTACAGCGTTCGAACGAAACACATCTATCTGCGCTTCTTTTACTCGAAGGAGCTAGTTAATGACGGCAAAATCACCATCCACCACGTCGCTACACAGAAACAACTAGCAGACGTAAGGACTTAATTCCTCACGAAGGGCGCGTATCTGCACTTAATGAACTTTATCGAGGCACACACTACAAGAAATGAAGTCTAAGGAGAAAACAAACAACCCAAGATCAGCTCGAAGGAAGAGGTTATACAATGAGGACGACATTGCGTGCACGTCAAAAAACGACGAAGAGAATAGGAAGTAATCCAACATCAAACTGAACGGAGACCAGGGTAGGACGGCAACGTCCGAAATTTTGACAATTACAGGAATTCGACAAACAGATGGATCGAGATCAGCAGGATCCATTTGCACGAAGCCACAACACGTCGTCACACAATATTATATCAACATATTCACAATGTCCCACAGCCAGGAAGCCCAGGCAGCTGACACCGGGGACATTTCCGACGACAGCATAGCTACGGGAGAAGAACGGCGAACAAAGCTTGTACGCCAGGTTTCCTTTCATGGAACAAGACTGCGGAGAATAGGCAGCGCCGGAGATCGCCCACTGGACCATTAATCTTCAAGGCGTCGAAGACTACTCCGATAAGTAATTTGTAACGTTAGTGTGGAATGTAACAGATAGATGGGGATATAATGACTTGATGGAAGGCCAGCGCTTCGTTGATTTTGTCACCAGCGTATGTGCCAAAGCTTATATAAGATGGTCTGAGCGCCAAAACTTCTCGAGAGCAAAGTGCAGGCCAAAGGGTGTGACCGCGAATGGAGGGCGTGGAAGAACTGTTATCCAGAGAGGGTGAAGTGGTACTAAAGGCAGACTCGAAAGAGAGAACGATACGTGTCTAGTGCGACTTTTAGGCAAACAGTAACCAGCAATTGATTCTGTTGGAGCAAAAAAATGGCAGACCTCGTTTGAAGCGACGGTGGCGATTGCCCTTCTAGTCGAGGACACCATTGGCTCTTTAACGTCCACCGCGACGTGAAGTGTAAGTGCGGTGAAACGATTGTCGAAAGATCTCAAACACAGCATGCGCAGGCTGATCAGAAATAGGAGGATACGCGCTGACATGATATTGTTTTTGCATATACAGCCTTATGACAAGGAAAGTAAAGTGAAGCTGAGCAGAGAAAGATTGCCCCCTCTGACACATTTTTTTTTTGCATATCTACGATCCCAGAATACTATAAGGGTGACTATGGCCTCTATCATATATGGTATTATAGTTTCATTCAACGACGAGTGTTAAAGAGTGGGATCCACAAGGAATCCATCGGTGAAATGTAGATGTTCATAATGTAGTCGAAAGAGTGTATGCAGAGTACGGGCTAAGCTGTCGGACCATGTGTTAGAAGTCATTTACTCTAAGTATGGAAGAAACATATATATGGTACTGCGGTCCACCGAGTACTAACGCGTCGACGGGTCACGTGCGTAAGATAGAAGTATTGGCCAGGTTATGTGCGTAAGATCGAAATGTTTACTTCGGCACGTGCGTATGGTTAAGCTGGGCGTAGTGGATACTGAGGTATGATATATTGTGTTACCGTAAAAAGAAAGAGACACGAGTGCTTGCAGATCGAGTTCACTCATCACATCTGCATCTGAACTTAGGCAGTTCACAGTGACACAAGTTTAGGTTGCCCCAACGAAAGCCCAATTAAAGTGATACACCATCGTCTAAACTTCGATGAGTCAGGCTAGACCTCGTCTCGCCACGGCTCTGTGTCAGGCTCTCAAAACCGTCATCGGTCAGTCACCACTGTGCTTGTAACATATAGTCTCACGCGTGATGCCGGCACACTTGGAGGACTGTAGGCGCATCGAGATTGTCTAAAACTTTTTCAGCGGCTGTGGGGGCAATGCTGACCTTGGTCGTGGCTATATGATCGATTTCCAAAGGTGACTTGAAAGTTGAAAAACATAGCGAGCGTTCGTTGAGTGTACTTTGACGGGATTTCTAATCGAAAAAGTTGAAGATGTATCTCATGTTAGAACGTCTGTGCCGGCGACGGGGGGATACTCTGTCCTCCTGAGAGTGTTTTATAGCACCTACCACGCCTGCAAGTCTAACATGTTTTGGTCGCCGGCCCCGTGCGTAAAAATATTTTTGTTGCATGTCCCCTTTCTTCTGAGGCTTTTTGGCCCCAACGTCCTTCCAACACGGAGGTTTGATACCAAGAGTTCGCAGAGAGTAATGTCGCTTGTGTATCCATTTATTCCTGGGAGCGATAGCCGACACACAAACCTCACCCTTCAAATTCACGAGCTGCTGCCAAAATTCACTTTGCAACTTGTGTGTTCTAGTGACTGTTTTGGGCTTAACCCATGTATATTGTATTTAGTCTATATATACATGTATACACACATATATATCTTCGGGGGGCGCTGTATCGTGGAGTGTCTGCTAGCGGCGCAGAACGGTGGAATGGCCACGGGGGTGTCTGGAATTCAAGGGCCTTCGAGAGACCATGTTTGAGTTACCAATATAATGTCGCACGGCACACCACAAGCAGTCGAAAATACTTCACGTCGCAGTGTTCACTCACTTTGCATTATCCCAATTTTCAGGTGAGAGGTGACGAGGCCGGAGTCGATGAAGTATCCGTTTCGATTGCAAATAAAACATGGTCGAGGCGACAGTGGGGAGCGGTGTTGCGCGAAGCCACAAATTCGTTTGCGTGCCACCTGACCAACAACGGGACATGGTACTTCAAATTTTACCACGTCAATGAGTTTACTAATACATTTTGAAGGCGAAGGTGAAGGCAGGAAGAGGAGCATATTCGAGATGATAAAGCGTGTTTCGCACAACTACCTAAACGTTCTGGTGTATAATGCACTCGAAGGGGCGTTTCACAATGCATACTGCACCGGCTCTGAGGAGGAAGTGGGGCGGGAGCTATGTGTCCAAGCCTTTCGTTCTTAGAGCGTTGTTTCCACAACGTCAAACAAGCGTTTATTATGTACAACCCAACCCCAACAGTAATGGCACCATCCATGAGATCAAATGGGGTTTATAAAAGCTGCTGAAACAATTGCGCACACTATACTAATTGTATTTTTCCCCCTGTCTAGTGTGAAATTGTTGCAGAGAGTAAATACCTTGACCAAACAATGTCCGCACAAAAATCGCATTCATTTAATCAACCCTTTCACCGGTCTGATCTCACATGATGGCGACCAACCCTTTGACATGAACACAGCACTGTATGTGTCGTAGAGTGCGCGCTCACTTCGAACATTTTAATTTCTCTCACGGATTGGTAGCCTTTCGTCGTTACGGTCATGCTTTGGCCAGCATTCGGTTCATACGTCACCACCAAAGCATTATATTTGGAAAGAACGTAAACTAAAGTCAAGGTTAATGTCTCAATGGTTAATTAACATATTTGGTTATGTTATTCGCACATTCTATATATGTCTTCCGGCTTCAAAAACTGCGAACTCGTTGCCAAACAATTTGTGTTCATGGTTGGTGGGGCCCGCTCGCCTGCACAACATGCCAGACACCATAACCAGGGCAATGCATATCATACACAATATGTTTGAGTGAGGTCGCAAGTATCCTAATTAGTTGCTGGCAGATTATACTTCAAACTTCCCGCTTGAGTACCTCTTTTTGCTCCTTGCGGTAGAATGCCTTGCCGATGTTTGCGACAAATAGTTATGCCACTACATTATAATGTATAATAGTCTTAATTCAGTTTTTGGGAAGTGTCTCCCATTCCCAATAATCAAAATGATGCAAAGACGTTTGTAATGCCTCGTGTAGGATATGCCAACTGAGGGTGACAACGTCGCACATAAGGTGTTGAGGTGACACTAAGCGTTTTTGGCGGAAATTGGGAGAAGTGCGGGTATTGCCACCTGGACAAGCACGAAGCGAAGACGAGTTCGTAGTGGGCTAAACCACATCGTTTGAATCCATTTTTTTTGTCGCATCCGACATGTCACATAAAACAACATAGCGGTTGTTCTGTGCCAGGCGTCGCCGTTGCTGTTTCTTTCTGGGCCCTGCCGTTGCCCCTGCTACGAAGCAGGTTGCCTTGTACGTGTTGATCGTGATATCACCGCTCGCATTCATCATAGAGATCCATCAATATCTACCTCTGCTGGATTTTCGTCATAGAAACGACGAAATTGTAACATTAACAATATCACCGCGGGTGTATAACCGTTTTCTAAATGTTTTGCATTTTTTTCGATTGAACACTTCGCTGTTGGATTGAGGACATGACAAATATTGAACATTTTATTTTCGAGTTCTGATCGACCTGCTGAAAGTGTGGCATCCGAGCAACGCCACCCGCTACCATTGCTCATAGACTGGAGTTGTAGAACGCTGCTAACACACACAACACGCTGTACACAATATGCTGCTCCACAGAATACTGCAAGGGTGTGATCGGCACGGTACGTACAAAGGCATACCGGCAGTATATACCGCCGGTATTACCGGTACCGGACGTTTTCACTGAGTAAGATCGGTACGCCGTCATTACCTGTACCGGAAACCTTTGAACGTTTGATACGATATCAATACCGGTACCGGAAAGTTCGGTAAGCACGGTATGACATCAATACCGGTTCTGGCGGTAACGATACATACTTTCGTACCGGCTTCGGCGGTAGTGGTACATACTTTCCTACCGGTGCCGTACACTTCGGTGAGTTTCGTACACTCCAATACAGTTCTCGCTGGAAAAATCGAAAATTTCAGTACGATGTCAATACCGGCACTGGGCACCTCGGTATGTTCGGTACGATATCCATACCACTACCGATAATAACGGTACCGAACATATCAAACCCTTGGAATATTGTTTCGACCTTCCTGGAATTCGCAGGCACCACATGGTATGGTACCGTAAGTTATTAACGCAAGCGGAGTAAATACCTATTGAGTTTTGCCACGTTATTGTATTTGTTGAAAGTTGATGTCACAGGAGCCACATGATTTGTATCAAGTGGAAATACGACGCAAATCTAGACGATGAAGAGCTGCCGGCAAAGGCTAGGCACCGGTAACGTAAGTCATTCCACTGTAGGGGTTGCAGGTGTTGGTTTAAGAAGTAACGTACCTGTCCAGTTGATGGACCTTCAGCAAGGAAATGACTGTTAGTAATTTGTCAAGAATTTTCACGCGTACATATATATTGTGTTACGACTAAGGCATGGACGCTCGGTCTGGTTGTGCTTCGAAATCGTTTTCTCTGGTGAAATTTGGAGCTGCTCTTGTAAGGGGCTCAGGGACTTTCTGTATTATAACCCCGAGCGTGAGGTGGATCATTTCTGCATTACGTCGATGTGGCCTCAGACATCTCCCTCGGGTTCGTGTAGGTGATACGGTGCTGTAAGGGATAGTATACTACGATATGGTATCGTGAGGTAGGGAGGTGCGTGGTGTGTTACACTAAAGCGGTGGTTTTCAAAGTGTATTTGCGACGGTATACACTGGCGAGTGTGGAATGACGGGAACTGGGGCCTATGATATGACGCGGTGTGGTGGGGTGACGTGGTCGTGGTGTACTTAATGCATTCAAATACAAATATATTGGGCACCCCAATCAGAAACGTATATGTCCGATCGGTCCAGAAAAAAAATGTCGATCTGATAACGTAAAAAATATATGGCCTGTAGAGGGAACGGCAGACTCACAGAACGCTGTGCCTCAGACAAAATGTTGAACGGTACGAGATGAATATATTTTTTAGTAAGCGCAAAAAAAACACACACACACGGACGGGGTGTACTTTTTCCTCGTACTGAGGTGAAAATTACAATGTGGTTCTCATGCCCGCCTTACATGTGACTCAGAACCCTCGCGCAATGGATGCGTGTTTCGAAGTTATTGTCCTATGTAGAGCAGATCAATCGATTTTTACTTAAAGACAATATATCGTTTTTTGAGTACTCTGGGGGGGGGGCGGGGAAAAAAAGTAGAAAACCGGAAGAAACTATCTCGAACGTGAATACGCATAGCATTGACCGTCATGAGCTGCTCACACACGCCATGGCATTACCCCTCTTTTTTCACTTGTTTTCTTGATATGCGTAGGTTCCGCAAGATCACTGTCGGCATTTTTGTCGGTACACAGTTGTCGCTGACACACGGCTGTGTTGATCAGCAACCATCATTGGCACTGCTTAGCCGGAGATGGTTTCACTTCGATTATCGCTGTCGATACGCAAATGTGCTCAAAAAAATATTTTTTCGCATCGCTGGTCGCGGCTTACATCCAGCTATGCCCCACACGGATGTGTCGTCGATGTAACCTCGTTTGTCGCCGTTGATAGTCGCTGGTCACTGTCGCTGTTGGTATAAAGCAGTTGGTGACACGGCTGTCATATTGGCTGTTGCTTCGCTGATTGCTGTTGATATACCAAGATCTCCGGCGCGGCTCTTTGACTCTTGTTTCGGTGATCGATGTTGCTGAAAAAAATTGCGGCACGGCCGTGTCGGAGCTGCTTTGTATGGCTGCTGACGTGGCTGGGGTTTGGTTGCTCTGGCTTCGCTATTCGGAATACAGCAGTCGTGGGCACGGTTGTGCCAAGGGCCATACTTCGCTTTCCTCGGCTTGACAGTGACAGAGGCCTCTGGTTCGCGGATCTCGGCATGGCGGTGATTGGGGCTTTGGTTTTGATTGTTTTTTAATATATTATAACACTATGCTTGGCACGACGGTGATATTTCAAGGCCACTGCAGTCGATTTGCGTATTACAGTTACTAATTTTTCTGTGTTATCAATACATAGGCTATCGGTGACAGAACTGTTTCTATACATAGTCACCGCTGTTTCGTGGATTGAGGTTGTTTTCCTACCATTTCTAGCAATGGGATGGCAGAGATGCTTTTGCTGAGCTTATATTTTACGTTGAACATATACTGACGCCTGTCTTCGTCGCCGTTGTTTTTTCGCGGATCATGGTTAACAGACAGTTATGGCTGACATTGGGTCAGAATTGCGATAGGTATATCACTGGTTACTCCGTAAATGTATAGTGCCTACGCAGTCATTTCAGAGGTGATGGTGTGTATAGCGTGTATGTATGGCTGATATGCTGACAGACGTGGTCGCAGGCCACACTGCATACGTTTCAACGGGTACCGAACGCGTTGCCGCCACCTCTTCCAATATAGGATCGGGGGCTACGGTTTTATATCGTGCGGGTGTCGCGTTGTGTCGGGGACACCCGTTGCTGCTGTAAGGACACGAGTCGCTAAACACTGCTCGTCCGCAGTACAGCTACATTTCGACGGCACCATCCCCGGGTCCGTTTCCACGTGGTATGGGCGTACATGCACCGACAAGGGTGTACCACACCACAGGTGAGTGGGGGCATCGTTGGCCCAGTAGCCCGCCCCCCCCACCTCGACCCCCCAATATTGGCACCGGGCGGGAAAATAGGCAACGACCGCACACCAGGGGAGTAGGCTGTCGGGACGGGGTCTTCGTCGCCACCGAGGCCTTCTAAACTGCCCCCCCCGCCCCCCCCCCCCCCCCCCCACCCCCCCCCCTTCCCCCCCTTGTCTGCCCCGGCGATAGCTGAGCGGGCCGACAATACCGCTTGGGTGCTTGCCCTGTTCTTTCAGGTAGTATCGCAGACACATGCGTGACTCCTGACAACTATGTCCAATTTCGTCACATGTAAATTTTGCTGCTAGGGAATGGTAGGTAGGAGTTGGCCGGAATCGCGCTGATAGTGTCTGTGCTGTCTCAGGCTTTCGCGATGGATCGGCTGGACACGCAGAATCACTTCGACGTTCGCTTAGTTGATTGCCAGAACAATGGCAGTGGAAGTCTCGCCCCCATTTCAACGTAATGAGATGTGTATTGACTTTCAAATGGTATTTTATTGTCATTGGCGGTAGGTGGTCGGGGTCTAATAGCTCCGACACCTAAATCATCGCCAGACAGGGGTGCGGCCTATGCTACAATCAATACCACAGCTTTCCGCCGACGAAAATCGTTGCGTGGACACATGGGCGATTCTCAACCCCTCGCCTACATTGACGGTATGGGCAGACCTATTTGGTACTCAATGCAATGGCCACTCCGGCGGTTGCCGTGGCATACCCCGGGGTGGGAGGCAGGCGGGAGGGGGGGGACGCGTTTGTGCCGGGTTTCGTGCGCAAACACGACGCGTTTTGGGATGAAGTCGTTCTGCAGAAACACATATTCTGTGATGAGCTTGAGTTATGCTTGTGTTTAGAACATAGAACAAGCAGTAGAGAGGTACCAAAAAAGTTGGACGGTGACCCTTCCTGGTATCGCTTTCAAACCAGAGACGGTGCTCTTACGCGATCGCAAAAATATCAAATTATCATCGATGTTCCACACCCGCCGGTCTTTCGCCTCTTTGCTCGCCACTCTACAGTAAAAACATCAAAAGAAGTTTGGGTTAGACTACCACCCCAGTTCGGTAGCAGTTGCAGAGAATAAGAAACAATGGAAATATGGCTAGGCCAAGCGCCTGGGGGAGGATGCATCATCTAACCCAATACTTATATTGAATGATCTGTGAAGGCGCAGAGAAATACTGCAGTAAATTCTGGTTTCCAAAACATAAGGTATCGATGGTACGGAGTTGGCTCCATGATTTCGAACCAGTAAGTTACTTGGAGAATCTAGGCCACATCGATTAGTGGGCCTGTTTACTAAGTAAGATCCCAAGCGTAGAGAACATACGTTGAATGTGAAATTTGGCTATCCCACCTACCCAGCTTATGAAAGAAAGCAGTATTTATTGTTTTTTAACCTTCGCCGACCGGAGAATTTTGCGAGCGCCTTGCCACTCTCAGCCCCGTCCGGAAGCAACAAGCGATATCTTAAAATGGGTCCGAGCTTTTACGAAAGCCGTTTGTTCCGGCCAATTTGAGTCTTCCTGAGGCATAGCACCGGAGCCACAATCCAACGGGCATGATCAAGAGGGAACAGAAAAACAATCAGACCACAGTAAACACCGTGCGTACTAGGGGGCTTCTGTGTCATGTATTCAAAATTATGTTTGATTTTTTTCATTTTTTTGTGTTTTTTTTTTTTTCAAGATTACATCCACGCTGAGCGCTCAGCGCGGAGGTACATCCCGGGCGAGACTCTCCTGCTTCAGGGCAGGAGGCGTCACAAACTTGGATACTTACGTTGAATGATCAGTGAAGCCGCAGAAGACTGCTACAGTATTGGTTTGTTTGCAGCGAGCACGGTAAGCGGGTAAGTCCCTAACACAGACAAAGGGTTTAACGAATTACGACATTGACAGTTCCGATCTGTCGGGATTTTCTTCAAGGTTTAAATTTGTTCTTAGGTACGCGGTGCCTTGGTTGTCTCTCTGACAACAAAATTGCTTCTGTACCCGAAGTGATTACCATCATCTGGTATTCATGTTCCTTGCTTTCTCTCGTGGATACAGGACAGCTCGGCACTTCAAGTGTCATCACTCCGAATAAGACCTTCGCTAATTGTGTTTCCACTTCATCCATCAAGATCCGGCCGATACAGGCGTTGACCCCATGCCACATAATCAGTGCGACTACTGGTTGGTAGCTATATCTGCCTGCTAGCCCTCCGTGGAAGCAGCCGCGTTGGTCAACCTCGACACTATATGGGACCACGTACGAAAAATGTCAATGCTTTTGACTGAAAAACGCCTTGCGCTTTTCAGATAGGGTGACATGGCTGTCTTCTATGTTACGAATCGGAGCCTAGAAGGAGGAGTCAGTCTGGAATCAGGGTGAGACATGCAAGTATATTCATGGCGAAGAAAACGAGGGTATCTAGCCTACTAGCATCGCAAGGTCCACACATAGGCCATATCTGTGGCACGCCTCAGGTATTCATAATGACTGACCTCCCAAGGTCCGATACGACCGAGTTCAGAAGGCGCTTGAGCGTTCGTCGGAGCAAGAGAGCATGTCCCTCGTGCAAGTGCTCAGGATGGGAAGCCTCCCGAGAAGGCAGCGTGAAAATATTAACTTGATGGCTGATCCAGAGGTTTATGAACGTGAACACAAGGAACTGAGGAATTGTGGCAGGGTGGGGCAGCCACACAAGACTAAGGGAGGGGACATAAATAGCGCGGCCCCTACTACCATAAAAACGCCTGTCATAGTAACTCTTGAAACTGTCACTGAACCGTAACATCTACGCCGAGCACACGAAGCGGTCCCTGATGAAAAACTATATGTCGGACTACGGCTTATGGTTTGAAGAATGCCGGGATATGATCATCTGCCTACGAGATGGTAAGGCTTTATTCTTGAGTGGTTATCTATTAAAAGATGCCAGGAAAAAACAGTAGAGGAGCGGCACATATATGGTGCCCCCCAACGTTGTTCGTATTTTATACTCATCATCACACGGATCCACAGTCTGGGTCAGGTTTAGAGGCGGAAATGGTCTCCCCCACGATTGACGCCTGCATTATATTCACGAAAGCACTTAGTGCCATACTGCCACCCCTGCCGGCGGAAGGTGACATGGGCAGCTTTGATTCAGCTGCCTCTGGCTGTCCTTAAGAGCAAAACTCCTGTCGACCAATTTCAGGATAGTTTCGTCTTTTTAAGAAAGAAGGCAATGCTATTAAAAGGTACATATTGCCTCCTTAATATATTACCATACCTGGTGGAAATGTATAACACCATTCTTAGTACCGTGTGTAGGAGAGTGGATTTGATTACCAAAAAGTTACAATTCTCTTCCACCGTATGATGGTCTCGGCAAAGTTCAAATGTGAGGACATATAGTATAACTTTGATCCCCTGACGAACGTCAACTTCACAAAAATCACCTCGACCGACGGCAAATAATCAAAGGTTTCACAGACTGATCGTTCAAACACCCTTGACCGCTCGTCCTTTTCGCTTGACTGACTTACCGTATCGTGACACGTTTTTGCTGCGGCGGAGAGACATGCCTCAATACTCAAGACAACCAATTCATTTTTTTAACCAATGGTTCAAGGTTCTGCAGTCTTTAACCACGCCCAACCGCGCCCAATCACGTACATATCACACCCACTGCTTCGCAAGTCCAGCCAGATAATCCCGTTGACCGTTCAGGGGGTGGCGCGCATAGTCCAGCATCTTGACATACAGCTCTTTGGAACTCTGGGGTTCCTCTTGACCTCAGTGTTGATCGTGTGCCCTTGCAGACTACTGCCAGGCTTCGCAGAAAAAAAAAGTGAAATGTTTGGCTTGGCGGCGAACCCAGGGACTACCTCGTGTCTGTCCACGTCGTTTTTAAAGGCCCCAACTCGCCTGCGTTCGGCATGCCCTTGCTGGCCTCCAGGCGTCCAGCTGCAGCCCTGACTGGTCTTGAGGGGCTTGTCATTCAATTCCATTGCAATCCGCGGGCTCACCACTTCCTGACAGGCAAGCTTCATTCTCTATATGAAATCCAGTGAACAACGCTTTGTCGGACACTTTGTTTTCTAGCGTGCAGACATATCTTACTATATATTATGGGTTTCGATGGAGAGAATGGAGCATGTTAGTGTCGCGAGTCTCGGACTTAGTGGGTTCAACGAATCGGTTAACGAGCAACTCCCAGGGCCCGTCTAAGGTCCAGCTCGACCCGTAAAGTCTAGCAAAGGCAAGCGGAGGGTAAGCGAGATGAGGATATAGCTGATAAGGTGGGAAGACATCATGTTGCTCCTGGAAGAGTCCATCACACCAAGAACTTGAACATTCCCTCCGTGGTAAGCATGGAATCTGAATCTGCAGAGGCGTTCAATGGACCTCAATGAAAACACAACCCCATGTTTTCGAGGAAGAAGAGGCGTTTCAACTTCCTGGACTTTATCACCAACCTTAGGAGTGGACCACAAGATGACGTGTTTTCCAAGAGAATGCGGTACGTTCGTGTGGCGTACATGGGTGGGCGCAGTTAGAAAGTCGCGGAATCTGCGAGGACTTTGAATATTAGTTGCTTGTCGTCACGGGTCGATATTAACGACGATATATCACGAAATGATCAGTTCTAGACAAAAAATGATGCCTTAAAGCAAACATAGTAGTCTAGAGTGTAGGAATAGAGCTACCGGTCAAGGGAACCGTTGTCTGCTGTATGCGCTCAACATATGTGTGATTGTGCGGGTGTGGGTATGTGTGTGGGAGGGGCGAGGTGCGTGCCACCCATTATCATACACTATGTAGTCTATGGTATACGTATATTCTAGGCATATATATATATATTGTGTATACACGACATCGCTCTTGCACACACTATCGTCTCAACGAGAATTTGTTTTTACGAAACAATCGGTGGAATACTTTGTCTAGGCCACCATATACTACATTGCTGAGGTCGAAAAGTGATGGCGAGTTGGATTCGTACTTTTTTTATGAGATATGGGATGGTGGACACGTCGGAAGATAAATGTGGCGGCATCTCGAAGGTAGCTAACCCCGTGCAAGCAATGGTACAGAGGTGGTCGACGTTTTTGGTTTATGCAATAGGTAAACAGCGGAATACATGCCACAGCAATGGACCGGTCGGTACATTAGACGTCTGCTGTCAGGAACAACAGGGCGGTTGGATACATGTGCCGTAAGGGAACGCGAGCGCATGCGGAACGAGATTCGCGTTTCAAGGTCGTCCACTCGGGCAGACGATTATTCCGTTGACTGTGTGGTGGGGCTGCTATCGTGAATTATTAGGTACCTTCCACCACGCCCCTGAACGTCTCGCAGAGAGTTGGAGAACGGTCGTTTTCTTCGAAAAAAATAAGCAATTAATGGCTAAATCAAGTCGAAGGAGCAATTACTCCAACTTGCTCTCGCTGCGAAATGAGAGAACGACCACGCTTGACAAATCTAATGGGCATTTTGGATCGAGTGACTCAGAGAGAAGGATGGCGAAGACCCAACTCGTACAAGGCGTAAAGTACGCAGAATACCGTATTGTGTTCGATAAAGGTGTAACGGTGTCTAGTTGCGGGGTGTGTAGGAAAATATATGACAATTGGGGGGAAATACAACCGGGGCAAACGAAACAAACCTTAGTTTGTACGGTCAAAGTAGTCTCACACTGCCTCAGGGTTGGAGGCGTCGAACAATACGGTACTACAAGGAGGCTGGGCTACCAGAGAGTGACCACTGTAGGCGATAACTGTCAGGAACCCAGCTGGAGTCAGGTTTGAAAAGTTCGGCATGTGCGTGAAGGAGACAATTTGCGGATTGAAGGAAGCTGTGAAGGGTGTATCTAGCCATGAAGAGAAATATATCTCATCCACGACACTTGAAACTATCAAGCATGACAACTTAATTCGAAACACCAACCATGGTAGGAGTGCAGCGTTCTATTGTGATTGTTTTGGTGTGCAACATTTTATTTCCGGGTTTTTTGTTTACAACCGTCTCACCAATGAAATGGGATGCACTTTGTGGCGAAAAATACGCGTTGTGTATTAAAACCGTACTATAGATTGGAAGAATTGCCTTTTTGTCTCGAAGCCTGTCTACGTAATACCGTCAACAGCCAGTTAGGGAAATACAATATGTTCAACCAGACCGCATCAAGTATTTCTCTCTTCGTTTGGTGTTAAACAATCGTGGTTCTCCGCCACAGCCGCCCTCCAGGTGCGTTTGTGATTGTTTGTTGCGTGAATATTGCAACCATTCACGGGTTATAGCAGAGGATTGGATACAACAAACCACCTAATAATGCTAAGTGCCTCTCGTGTTCATGGTTTTTTTTCACGTATTTTTGCCCGGCTGGATACAGTCTATTAAAAAACGTGAACACCCTACTGCTGTTATAATTGTATTTGGTTAGAGAAAACACAATACACATATTCGTCCTCTTCGCCACCTGCAAAGCACGTAAAGCAAGCATTTCAACGTGTCCGGTGCATCGCGCAAAAACGTATTCTTCGAAACGTTTTTACGTAGTACAAGGGCTCCGCATCGGCGCCGGCATTCGCCGGCCCCCAAGCTTCGGGTAGGGCAGGTGTAGCTGTCCGATTTAGCATGCATTGAACTTTAGAGTAATGCCAAGAGTTAATACGAACATGGGATTAAGAAAGTCATGCTTTGACAAAAAAAAAAAACGTAATATTATACAACAAAGAAGGCAAGGATAGGCGAAACAAACTATATTAAATGCGCCGTCAAGTAAAAGTTAGCGTCTATCGAACAAAAATACCGAGAAGATTATTATTGAGAACCTACGTCGCCTCCAGGCGAAACAAAAGAGGTCTTGGCATTAATGAAGAGACTGCGCTGCTGCCCCCGTGGTAATGGAGGTTCAAAATCGACAGGATGCAAAGTCTGTTTGCATCAAACCTCGACATGAGGACATGTCAGCCGGCGAGGGTTTGGAAGAAGATTGCTTTGTTTGTTACGTGAAGGCCGTCGCATTGATTGGTCTGCGTGGTCGCGGGCGAGGAGGAAAACGTACAAGTGGAAGGCGATCTCTCGTTGAGGCGGCGTTGCATACGATTATTGCGGGGGTGTCTTTGCTCGTACGGGAGGTTGGTGTAGCGCTTCTTCTCTGTTTTTTCGCGGGAAGGCGGGATATGTGTGTCCGCTGTTTTACCTTCGTGGTTGCTTTCACGTTGTCGAAATCGGACGCGTCCCCTCAATACATAATATCCGGAGTGTCTCTACCATGACGACTGCTGATAGTGCCGTGCGTATATCCTAGGGACTGACATATATGTCATTTACTGGTAGTAATAATAATATACCATTGCAACATTTTTTTTTTTCATCCCATTTATTTTCCCCGCACCACTCTCGCGCCCCCTCCCAGTAGTAACTCAGATCCGGGGTCACATAGCGGGCCCTCCTCCTCTCTCCCCACTTCGGCACGTGCTTTCATTTTTACCGCGAGGAGAATGCAGCATTTTATTTCCTCGTCGACTCGCGTCGAATGGTATCTACCCACGATGCTAGGCGCTCTCAGCAGTTGATCCCTTTTTTTTTGTTGTTGCTTTTTCGCAAATAAAGCCAAATCTCATCGTGGTGGGTGTCTTACTCAAGGACAACCAAACGTTAGTAGTATTCAAGCGTAAAACCACTATTATTAACAGACCACCGGGGCCGCCGGCTGACAACTGATTAAAACAAAACAGGATATTTGCATAGAGATTACATTCCCTCCCCCATATTGTGTGGTATAACGATGGTTGACGCGATATGTATAGAATAAAGCGCCAAATACCTGAATATCAGCGTACGCGGAGTTTAGATATCACGAATAACGACGAACGCGACGGCAGAGCACGGCAAGGCAAAACGCTTCGCTCTGCTGAGCTAGCACTGCGCTGCGGTGCGCTGCTCGGCTGAGCCGCAGGGCATCGCAAGGCACTGCACGGCGCTTCGTTGCTGTAAGCTATAGCGCTGCGATGGGGTGCTGGGCGGTGTCGAGCTGATGAGCCAAGCCCAGATCTCAGCCGATGAAGCTTCGTCAAGTACAAACAAATGGTGCGAATCAAAGAAAAGCTAAAGCTGGACCGTTCCGCATTTAATGCACAGGCGGCAAATAAGCGGCAAATGGTAGGAAGTTCAACTTACTTGTCTAGACAAAAAAGAAGCAAAAATCGCGATAAAGTTCAAAATCTTGTTGGCAAAAAATACAAATTTGCAGGAAGCAGATGAAAGGTCAAAAAACAGGCAATATTTCACTTGTTGTTGTTGTCGTTATCACAATAACTCGCATTGTCAAGTCCGTGGTCACTGGACAGGCTCCAGTCACTCTGGAGCTGAGGAATACGTTAGGGAAAAAACTCGGACCAAAGGCGGTACACGCATAAAACACAGCTGACGCAATTCATGCCTCCACCAGAAACATATAAAAGTGAAATTGTTAGTCAGTCCACGATGTGCCAGGTCCATACCGGTGCATACGTCTCATTACTCGCTCCTGGAAAAACTGACTATGCCGCTTGCCACCCAAAAAAGACTACCACGTTTATATTACACGTGGTATATATCACTGCGCATACGAACAACAGACGCAAGTCAATTAATTGGAAAAAAGAAACAAACATAGAAAAGAAAGGAAAGTGAATGGGTGCATGGGGCCAAGAAAAAGAAAAGGTATATAAATTTTGGAGGGTTTACTGGCAAGTCTGCCACCAGAACGGGATGCCACGTGTTTTTTCGACGATCTACAGCAGTACTACGAACGACTTCCGATACACCCACCGAAGCACGGACTACCGACGGATTAGGCGATCGACAGCTCGCCGTGGTTGTCACCTGTCTCTGTGTTGGGGGCCCCTATGCGCTGCCTCTTGTTGGCTCTTGTTTGGGTAAAACATGCGGTGTGCTGGATAGTCTCACAGCAGCAGCACACCAGAATCAGAACGTCCGCTCGTACGACGTATCATTCTTACAGGAAATGGAATATTGTTTCTCCATCAATATGAAAATTAAACGGGTGTTATATATTGGACAGAGTGATGCGTGTACGACTAAACTTGCCAACGGCACTCGTACTGCACTTTGAGCTAGCTGCTGTGGTTCTGGTTGCAACTAGTTGCTGCAGTATGTGTTTAAAGTTCACCCTTCGGCTACTGCTGCTGCACCTGATGTTGTGTGTTTGCCAATGTTGTCAGTTGGCGTTCACGCTTGTCGTACGTACTGCTGTTCTCACCCAGTATGTAAGGGTTTCCTCGTACCTCGACGGCACGACGACGAGTTCAAAACAGAACGGAGATGACATAAAAGGGCGTGGACAATGGCCACATAGAAGGGAACTCAGCGGGATAGTTCGCTGCGAATCAACCGACCTCGTACATGCCTACAGCAGAGGCTGCCTGGAGTGTAAGCGGCCATGCTAAAGCCAGGGCCAAAGGTTGAAGAGACGGCTCTACCTGCTTGGTTTTGTCTCGAGATTCTGTTACATGAAAATATCATGATTTGGGAGTTACTTTGTCACGAAACGTCTTTCCGTCGGTTATTTGTGTCGCGAAGTTGTTGGATATCGTCGGTAACTTGTGTCACGTTTTAGGTGAACGCACACTAAAAAATTGAATTTCCAGTTTGAAAAACGAGCAGAAACAAAAGCAATAAATAGGCCGGGCAATAAACCATACGAACCAGTAAAAAAGTACAGCAAAAAAACTAACGCTCGAGAGATCTACTACTGGTATAACACCAGAATAAAATATCTACTGGAGTATTAGTTTTTTGCGCGGTCGCAATTCGGCTGGTCATTTGCGTCATGTAGGTTGTCTAGGAGATATTTAATTTGTTCGTGAAGGGTGCCCATCTAATTTTGCTTCCTAATAAAGTTGTATTCCCGTTTTCGTTGCCAGCCGTAGGTACCCTTTCGCAGATAGATGTCGTAGTATGCACACTCGTCTACGAAAAGCACACCATCGCTCACGCGTTATTCGTTTTTTTCTTTTTGTAGGTTTCCGTAGTTGTTGTACTTATAATACCTTATCAGACTGTAAGCAGATGTATTTTCTTCATGTGCGGATTCACCCAAAGTTTTTTAAACACATTCTTCATACAGTTAGTAACTCCTCCTCCAGAATGTTTTCGTGTAAGGTCGCGCAAAGGAACGGTTTTGAGCATATCTGTACCTGCAGACCAAGCACGCTCAAAATGATGGACCACTCCAACAGCACCAAACGCAGTAGTATAAAAAGCCGAGCTATTATAGCGATCTACTACTGGTATATCACCCAAACATATGGACGTATCATGTGTCGTCTTGCAGCCACACATTCAGCCACATGACCAGCACGCACACAGTACATGACAACCCAAGAGCACACACGCAACCAACTGCTGCACGTATGAAGCCGACGGCGCGGCACCACGAATAACGAATTACCGCGTGAGGTCATGCAAAAGAACGATTTTGAGCCAATCTGTATCTGCAGACCAAGAACGCTCAAAATGATGGAACATTCCAACAGCACGAAACGCAATAGTGTAAAAAGCCGAAAAATTAGAGCGATCCACTACTGGTATAACACGCGTTCTTCTGGACGTATCATGTGTCGTCTTGCAGCCACACATTCAGCCACATGACTTGCACGCACACAGTACATGACAGCCCAACAGCACACACGCAACGAACCGCTGCACGTATGAAGCCTACTACGCGGCACCATGAATAACGAATAACCGCGACGGCTTGATTACCACCTTCTTGCAAAGTTGTATTTGCGGAAACATTATCAAGTACCGTTTGTAAATGATGCCAATTTTGTAAATCATCCAGGCGCATCCAAATAAATGCCTGGTGCACAATCTGTAACCAAACGGCGAAAAGTTGCACATGCCACCGCAAAATTCCGAACATTATCAAGTACCTATTTCTTAGAAACATTATTACGTACGGTTTGGAAATGATGCCAATTTCGTAAATCATGCAGGCGCGTGCAATTAAACACACCTGGTGCACAATCTGCGACCAAACAAAAGAAAGTTGCACATGCCACCGCGAAGTTCAAAACATCATCACGTACCTTCTGGAAATGATGGCAATTTTGTAAATAATTCAGGCGTTGCAGCCATTAAGATTCAACAATTTTTCCAAAATTCCTCCTCGACATGCGGTATTTTTGCAACTTCTCGCTCGTCTCGCTCGGCACCCGTCCGAGTTCACGTCGATATGCGGAACGGACACGGCAGGGCGAGGGGCGTTGGAGCCGCCCCACCAAAGCGGCGCTCGAACCAAGCTGAAATTCCAGTTCCGCGAACCGCATATTTCGGCCGAGACAAAAAACTCCTGACCAAATACATGACACCAAGGAATGATTTTATATATATATTTATGTTCTAAACATCATTTTTTCTATTTTTGGTGCACTGCACTACTGCACAAAATCTTCAACATTCGTCGAGCAAGGCTACGGTGGGGGGCGGTAGCTCCTTTTGGAAGGCTGGGTTTGATCCAATCGTGCGAGTAACTCAGTTTCCCACGGAAGAGATCACCTTTGGCCTCGCTATTTATCGCGTATCGTAGCTTCCTACGAACTATACCGTTACGGATTTATATGGCGATTTTGAAAACATCACACACTGTCAGACCGCAATGATACAGGGGTTACAACCGTAGGTGAATCCAAGCCACTGCAAAAAAAAGGTCCCTCTTGAAGGGCAACTCACGGTACGCTAGCCTAGGTCCATCGCTAAATCGAAACTACTTTGAGCTTATTCCCTGTAGGGGTGGATGACTTGACAATTCAAATAAGCTTTAAAAAAAGTGTAGGTTGCCGTCGAATGCATACCTGAAACATTACGCAAGATAATCTTCAACACCAAGTGAAGGTCTCCTGTTGTTCGCATTGAGATCAGGTGCCAAATAATGTAATACGCCTTTTCGTCGTAAATTCCAAAAATTACTGCCCAAAGGTATTCAAAGTTCGACCCACACATGTTCAATAAGTCAAACATGGATCACATTGTGATTTTTATCTAATATGCATGTCCATGATGAATAAATTTTCAGCAATCCACCGTACGGATATGGAGCACTGTTAATGGTGAGACACGAGCTGCAGCAAAAACAAACGTTTTACCAACAGCACATAAGATGATCGGTGAATTTTACCTAATTATCGATCCCTTGCGCGCATTCCTCGAATGGTGTTAGCATCTCTGCGACATTGCTTGGATGTTCATGTCAGCAAATAACAACCCAAGCGTCACCGTAGACTAGCCTTCGTGATACAACTCTATCGGACACTCTTCAATATGGCCAATATGTCCCATATAAAATGCGAAGTTGATATCGGTCACGACATCGTGTGTTGATGTAATCCAACCAGGTAAACATAACGTCACCACAGGCAAGACACCTATTCAGAGCCAATTCTACAGAACTGCATTTTCATCGTGAAATCTCCACCAAATATCGCCACCTGTGCAATTTCGCATTATATATATATACGCGTACTGTAAACCCCTACATATATGCGACTTAAATATGATGCGTAATTACCCCTTTTGCCCCCCCCCCCCCCCGTCGACCTCCCCCCCCGGCCCCCCCCCCCCGCCTCCCTCGAACGCTCTGCAGTCTCCTCACTTGTTATACGACTGACAGATTAGTATTTATAGCTTCCGCGCACAGATTAAGCTGCCTCGCCCGTCCGCCCCCACCTCCCCACCCTGCGCCCGCTTGATCAAACTCAGGTCCCCACGTCCTTTAAAAATCCGCCGTCCCCACACCGACTATTCGACTTACAGGATTCACTTGATAAACTTATGCATTTCCCTTCACGGCTGTCATATTTTGTCCCCCTCAAAAACGGGTTTCATGGTTGGAAGACTGACTAGCATCACCCTGTTGACCCTGATCTCTACACTGAAGTTGCAAGGGGAGTCGCCGACATATACCCCAAAAAACGACACACCACCCGTAATACGCGCGATCGGAGAATCACACACAGCTTGCCAAGATGAAGTTCGACAAAATCTTTGACATTACAGCTGGAGTGTGTACTTCAATTCTTCTAAAAAAAATATAAACACTGCGGCACATTCGGCACAATGTAGACACCGTAACCTCTCCGTTTCATTCGTCGCCATCATCGGTCGTACAGCTTTGTCGCGCAATATGACGGCCAAAAGGCACGATAGCTTCTGAGCTATACACCGATCGTCGGCATGAGACTTTGGTGGCGAGACAAGGTGCGCTTTGTCAGATTACAACGCGCCATACTGCGCTATTGCTGCAACATCAGCCTTTGACACGTCGGTATCCTATTGGCACCACCAGGCCGCTCCCTCTTCAAGCGGAATGGGCCTAAACGAAGACAAGATTCAAGCGCCAACAGCTCTCACGCCCAGAGTTAAGCCTCCGTCTCAATATGTCTCATCGCCGTGACCCAATAAAACCTGAAGCGCATACAACATGAAGTATAGTGGCCCGTTGGCAATTGACGCATCAGAAAAAAAAAAACAGCCCCTACGCACTTCACCAAAAAATTGAAAACGATAAAGACAACTCTGAGGATCTAGTTCGACGAATTACAAAACTTCTAAAATACACAGCGAAGATTTTCAAATTACACACTCGGCTTTTACATGAAACGAGGGCTCCCGTTCGGCAGGGTACGATGAGCTGGAAGATCCGTTCTTGCCACGACTAGCTCCTACAGTGTGTGACAACCCGTCGACGAGGCGGCCATGATCGGGGCAGTGCGTGGGCTGCGCCTCGGCAAGTCCCCATGTTGCCACCAATGAGCAACTCGTGGCCTCACACGTTCGATTGAGATCAATCACCAACCCTGTCGTAAGCTTTTTTTCATGGCGGGAGCAAACAGATGCCGAAAGGTCGGCCACAGGACCCCACCGCGCCAATCCGGTGCAATTTCCATGCGAGCAGCGGTTGCTGTGGGCATCCATCATGCTGTTCTTGGCATGTTGCTTGCAGTAACCCGTCTTGTTATTGCCGGCAAAATTAACGAGCGGCCGTTTACCGCACGACTCGTGTGAGCAACGGTTGTTCTCGACCATCACCATAGTGTCCCCTGCATGTCGTTGACAAACCACTCCTCTCTTGCTGCCGGCAAAATTGAATGTCTGTTTGTCTGTGCACCGGTCGTGTGAACAACGGTTGTTCCGTTCCCGTGCCATGGAACCGTCCGCATGCTGTTTACAGTACACCGCAGTCTTGCTGTCTAGAACATTAAAACTCGGTACCGTCGTGCAAGTGTCGTGTGAACAGTGCCGGCTGCGTACGTCTACCACGCTACTTTCTGCATGTTCCTTACAGTACACCGAAGTTTTGCTTCCAAGAGTATGAAAGCTCGCTGCCTTTGTGCCCCTCTCGTGTAAACAACGCTTTGTGCGCACGTCTACCATGCCATCCTCCGCGTGTTCTTCGCAAAACACTGCCGTCTTACTGTCAACGACATTGAAACTCGGTCGTTTCGTGCACGAGTCTATAGAACATCTCTTGCGGTTTACGTTTACCATGGAACCGTCAGCATGTTGTTTGCAGTACACAGCAGTCGTGCTGCCAACGACATTGAAGCTCGGTATCTTCGTGCACATGTCTTGCGAACAACGCCTTCTGCATACATTTACCATGTCATCAGCAGCATGTTGTTTACAATAAATTGCTGTCTTGCTGCCGAGGACACCGTAGGTCGGTTGCGTTGTGCACAAGTCGAATGAACAACGCCTGCTGCGTACGTTTACCATGCCATCATCTGCATGTTGTTTACAGTAGACGGCGGTCTTGCTGCCAAGAATATTGAAGTTCGGTGCCTTTGTGCAAGTGTCGTGTGAACAGCGCCAGCTGCGTACGTCTACCATGCTACTTTCTGCATGTTCCTTGCAGTACACCAAAGTTTTGCTTCCAAGAACATGAAAGCTCGCTGCCTTCGTACACCTCTCCTGTAAACAACGCTTTGTGCGCACGTCTACCATGCCATCCTCCGCGTGTTCTTCGCAAAACACTGCCGTCGTACTGCCAACGACATTAAAACTCGGTTCTTTCGTGCACGAGTCTATAGAACATCTCTTGCGGTTTACGTTCACCATGGAACCGTCAGCATGTTGTTTGCAGTACACAGCAGTTGTGCTGCCAACGACATTGAAGCTCGGTATCTTCGTGCACATGTCTTGCGAACAACGCCTTCTGCATACATTTACCATGTCATCAGCAGCATGTTGTTTACAATACATTGCTGTCTTGCTGCCGAGGACACCGTAGATCGGTTGCGTCGTGCACAAGTCGAATGAACAACGCCTGCTGCGTACGTCTACCATAGCATCATCTGCATGTTGTTTACAGTAGACGGCGGTATTGCTGCCAAGAATATTGAAGTTCGGTGCCTTCGTGCACGTGTCGTGTAAACATCGCTTGCGGTTCACGCCTACCTTGGAAATATCGGCATGTTGCCTACAGTACATCGCCGTCGTGTTGCCAAGCACATTAAAGCTCGCTGTTGTCGTGCACTTGTCGTGTGAACAACGCTTGCTCAGCACGTCAACCATGCCATCCTCCGCGTGTTCTTCGCAGCGCACTGCCGTCTTGCTACCAACGACATTAAAACTCGGTTGTTTTGTGCACGAGTCCAAAGAACATTGTTCACGGTATACGTTTACCATTGAACCCACGGCATGTTGTTTGCAGTACACCGCAGTCTTGCTGCCAATTACATTGAAGCTCGCTGTCTTCGTGCACGTGTCCTGTAAACAACGCCTTCTGCGTACATCTACCATGTCATCAGCAGCATGTTGTTTACAGTATATTGCTGTCTTGCTGCCGAGGACACCGTAGCTCGGTTGCGTTGTGCACAAGTCGAATGAACACCGCTTGTTGCGCACGTCTACCATGCTATTATCTGCATGTTTTTTACAGTACACTGCCGTCTTGCTGCCGAGGACATTGATACCCGATTTTTTGGTGCACGAGTCGTGTGTACATCGCCTTCGTTTTACGCCTACCATAGCGATGTCAGCATGTTGCCTACAGTACATCGCTGTCGTGCTGCCAAGTACATTGAAGCTCGGTACCTTCGAGCAGGTGTCGTGTGAACAACGTTTGCTGCGCTTGTGTACCATGACCTCGGCGTGTTCTTCGCAATACACTGCAGTTTTACTGCCAAAGATATTGAACCTTGGCCGTTTTGCGCACGAGTGTATTGAACATCTCTTGCGGTAAACGTCTACCATGCCATTATCTGCATGCTGTTTACAGTACAACGCAGTCTTGCTGCCAACAACATTAAAGCTCGGTACCTTCGCGCACGTGACATGTGAACAACTCCTTTTGCGTACACTGGCCATGCTGTTGGCAGCATGTTTTTGAAGCACCACGGCTTCATGTTCGTGCGACGTTGAAGTTGGCTTCCTTCGAGAAAGTGGCATGCGAAGAGCGCTCCAGAATAGCCTCGAATTCAGGTCGTGGTGTCTCCCGCACACAAAATGTCCCCTGCTGAGCTGCACACACCTAAAGATCATGAATTCAACGGAACGAACCGTAGCGTATTTGAGTGTTACAAACAGGGAGTTTTCGGCGTTGGTATACATACGTGGGGGGTTGCCTAAACACGGTATCCAGTATTTGCCAGCAAATCGGTGCCGAAAGTATTTCCGTATGATTGCCGCAGTTGCGAATGAAGAGGCTTGATAGAATGTCGTGCGGTGGTGAAATGACATTTTCTGTGTGTTCAAAATGCCATCACAGGACCTGAAATGGGAATTCATGTTTTCATTTGGTACAGAAAAGCCTCTAGTCCCATGCCAGGTGATGCCCGAAGAGGGAAATCGATCAGCTGCACACCGCTCGGCAGCGACGACAGGTATACACTAACTATGCACGCGCAGCCCGGTGCTCTATCTAGAGACGACGTGCCCAGCACTACCAAACGTGCAATAGCTTCAAACCCTCTTTATTGACGTATTCGTTGGAAAAACAAGCTGAAGTTCAACTAGGCCGCGTTTGGTCATTCTTAAAGATCGCGAATATGAGCACATTCCTTCTGCCGGAAGGATGACCGCTATGTTGCATTGAAGCCATGCCGGTGCGGGCTGATTGTAGTTGAAAGGCGGAAATGTATTCCCCGACGAATGTTTCCGCCGTTATATCGATTCGGACGGTGAAAAACAGGCAAACGTATCTTTCCTGATGTCACGGAGACCTGGCGTTGTGTAGTACTTTCATGGGATTTTTCGTTAGGTTTTACATTGGAATATATATTTTGGACCACCTTAGATACAACATTTTCGCCGAAGCGGACAAAAATACACCCGGAGGTCAGACTTTGGGGTGGGCATGTATGACATGCTTGCAAACAAAATGGGGTCTATCTCTCAGAAACGGCTTGGACTTTTGGACCTTATAGGCGAAAACATGAGTATCACTCGTTGTTGAAGATAAATAACTAGGCTTTAGGGTAGAATCCGTTTATGTGGCTATATTGTTATTACAATTGAACACAGGCAGGTCATATTTGAAAGTATTTGGTGGACAGATTCTACAGAGACCTCTTTTTAAGTACCTCTAACCGGTCAGTGGACGACGCGGCGCTGTATGTATATAATATATATATATATATTTCGCTTCATCTTGGAAAAGGCATCGATATTGCCGGAAAAGTCGAAAGCGTGTCATCGATGGACACAAGTTTCGCTCCTAGAGACACTATCAAACATTCAAAAAAAAAAAATAGCCATGTCACCTTTTTCCCTTGGTCATGGGGGTGCGCATGATACCAAATACACACCCTCTGACTAAACAGTTCGAGCGACATTCGTGTGGGAGAGAATTCCCGCCTCTATCTTCAACGAGCTTGTAAATACGTGTCACGGTGACATTTTCCAAGAATGCTCAGATTGGTACCACGATAAAAATGCGAAGGTCGTCTAACGCTGTTGCCTGGCATTTGTAAAGGAAGAAGTGATGCACGCTACGACGGAGGTAGCACTTTTCGTCTCAAATGGTATCAAAATGACGGGGTTCCTTGACCACGAAAATCGAGAGGAACATGCTGTATTTTGGCATAATATTAATGGTGTACCTAGGCCATGAGATTTTTCATCCGGTCATCTACAAATCAGTCTTGGGGTAGACGTCTTGAGCTCCCGAATCGAGGAAAAATGTGAAGAAAAAAAAAAAAAAAAAAGTGGTGCACCTATCTCGTAGAACGCGGCAGATTACCGCAAACAAAAAAAAGCATAAATTTCTACCTGAGCCGTATATACAGAAAGTCATTCCCGTATCTCGCAAACGATGAGTTGTTGACGCGTCCTACGAGAGAAGGTGAACAAATTTTTCTCAAAAGTATTTTTTCAACAACTGTGGAGCTCCCACAGAAGAAAACAAAAAATTGATACAAGTAAAAATGCTACCGGTTCAAAGGTTTTGTGTCGTCGATACACAACTAGAATCATCCGAAACGAACTGAAAAAAATCTCCATCGATTTTGGGTTAAGGAGCCCTGAATATTTTACAACAATTTTAGAAGAAAAAGGAGTTCGACTATGGAAGCATGCGGCTGTTTCCAGAAGCAATAGAGTAATATCCTGACTCATAACCCGCTTGGTGTGCTCGGGGTACAAGGCAGATAAGCCACGCCATCCGAAATACGAAATATATCCTCGAGTCAACTTTTGATTTTTGTCTTGCAAGCGGCCCCGCCATAAAAACGTCGATAGATAGAAACTGATTATCATTGTCGCTGCTACAGAGGACTAGAAAAATTATAGCTGCATACGACACGTGATCACCCTGATTCTCCTGATTCCCTGGCATAGATACAAGTAATATGTGGCCCGGAAGATGAAATTTTATGTGGAACCGCACTCGGCAAAGGTACCATCCGGATTGTGTTGATTTGTGAAATGCCGGGATATACTGGAGGTGGACGACATATTACATAGTACAAAATACCAGGTGATGTTAATCACTTCAGGCACTGAGGCACCGGACTTGGAAAAGAAAATCAAGGGAATAATAAATAAGTGCATTACACTAGAGGGAAAAAGCTAAGCTGGCAAGAATGTCCGGCAGATGATAAATATCAACACCGGTGACTGGTCAAACATCTTCACCCTGATAGGGACTTGCCCGCTAGCCTTGCTAGCCGTGATTGTTTTCGCACAAAGGAAAAGCCGCTACCTACCTGTGAGGCACACCGTACAATTCAAGACATGGGTCAGGTGCTGCGTGCTGCCACATCGGGTATGGCAAGGTGATTGGTGCACAACATCAATCAGCACATGTATTCCGGTATATACGGTTGTACAAATTTAGGTGTGGCGTTTGCAGCGTTTCTGCTGTTGCCGGGATTAGCGGTGTGTATGTTAGTGTTGATGATGTACATGTCATCGAACTTTTGCTCCAAAATGTGGGTCTACTCGCTACGATTATATGGAACAGCTCGGCACCACATCCCCAGATTGGGTCCGGTCGCTGGTGTCACTACCGTTGTAAGGCGTCACCCGTGTAAACGCTGACCAATGCTCGACGCAGCTCGACGCAGAAACAGCGATGCAGTCTCGATGGGCGTGACTATAAAGAAGGGTTGAGAAAAAGGTATCCCACGATTACGGTTTCACTTGCAGGGCCAAACGATTACTAAGCACATGTAGGACACAATTGTAGAATTATCGTGTGGTACGGAACGTTCATTGTATTTGGTTTGGGACAAGCGCATAGCCGGGTTGGTCGGGTTACACGAACAAATGCCTTTGAAGTCATTCTTCGGGTATGACATTGATATCTTCATGTTTGGACCTCACGAACTTATCTTCCACCTCTACCATGGGAGGACTACCAGCCGTGTTGAACCCATTAAATGCTATCGACGAACCGTGGTAGGACGGGGAAAGGCACTATCGCTGGGCATTCCAGCACTAGGCAACACGGAGAGGAGTCTCTGAATCGACGTCGTGTTGATAAGCAGAATCGTACAGCAAATATAGCCGCACACAGTAAGTAGAGATGTCGAGTCTAGAACGCAACCATGAATTTACAATCTAAAACACATCTGCATTTAAACCCGCGCGTTTACGTACCAGGGGCGACAGGAAGGGCTCGTCCACAGGAAAAAAAAATGAATACCACATTTGAAAAGCTGACACGCGTGTCGGGCTTCCATTTATCGAAAAATCAACGTACGCTTCGGTTGATATTTTGAGTGGCGTTCCCGCTGACTCATGATCACATTATTTTTTCAAATAGTGAGCCAAACCCACAAGACATCGATCTAGCCACGTCTTAATAATGACACCGTCGGAGTAATTCTACAGAACAGGCTAAGCTTTTGAGTTTAAAGAAGTCTTAACGGTCGGCCTAATCAAGTGATGAACCACTTATTTTCCCGGTACATCTACGGGTATATTTGTTTTCGACCAGCGCATTAAAGTGGTGATCGAATCACTCGCGCGAACGCTTGAGCTACTGCTCATGTTACGAGCTGTGGCGTATGCTTCTCGTGCTTCCCCAGGCTGCTTCTGCTGCGGTACCATTGCGCTGTCGCCAGTACTGCTGCACGTACGTTGTAGCCCTTGGTTTCATCAGAAAGCAGAATCGAGCGTAGTTCTTCGTTTAGAATCATTTGTGTTTGGGGCTTACATTACGGTGCCGTCAGTGCCGTTAGCAATTTCGGTACGCAACGGTACCGTGGTGGTGGCACGTCATAAAGAGTACCTAACTCCGATGTTGGTTGTGTTTGGTGATCCGACATGCAGATTTAAGCCCGAAAGAATTAAACCGAACAAAAACCAGTAACTATACTGCTGCTGCACGAGTAGCAATATTCAGGAGGTTGAGAGACGAGACACAAGTAGAGACTATTACCCGGCTGTGGTCTCGTGTTCTTTGCTAATGTTACACCCGCTGCGACAGCTTTAGCTTCTGCTGCGATAGCTGTTGCTGCTGTTGCTGCTGCTGTTGCTGCTGTTGGTGTTGCTGCTGCTGCCGCTGCTGCTGCCGCTGCTGCGGGTGCGGCTGCTGCGGCTGCGGCTGCTGATTTAAATGCGGACCATTCTACGACCACAGAACCACCGGAGTCGTACTAGAACTATTCATCTGTTTGTCAGGACAAAAACTTAAAAAGAATACAGCGGAGATGTTCGTTTCAGTTTTTTTTTTTCCAGTTCACATTTACAACACAACAAGGTATGCTGCTTGCCGTTCTTACGATTGCTGGTATGCCCCTGTGTTTCGGTCTTCACCCAGCATAGCAGATTGGACTGCAGGAAGTTCAAAGGCTGAGCCTCAATATGACAAACTTCGACTACGAGCACGGACGGGTAGTGGTAAGATTTAGTGTACTCCAATAAAACAAGCATGGCGGCCTTTATAGACTCATTTAGATATTTATCCTTGAAGAGCTCGGTTGGCACCTCTCTGGCATCTGCGGGGGTCCCACTTCGACACCGGCTACGCGCATTACTTGCGGAACGGTCTAGTTTTTTATTGGTTTGCTGCTCGGCCTTCACTGTTCTGGTTTCGGCTCGTTTTGTCGGTTGTTTCGTGACTTTTCAGCCACTTACTGCAAATTTCGTTTTTCTGCCAACACGATTTTGAACTTTCACGCGAATATTTCTTCCTCTTTGTCTAGAAAGTTGAATTTCCTACCGTCTGCCGCCAATTTCCTGCCTGCGCATTAGTTGCGGATCGGTCTATCTTAGCTTTTCTTTCATTCCCACCATTTGTTTTGTAGTTGACGAGGTTTCATCAGGTGATACGTGGGCTTGGTTCATCAGCTCCGCACCGCCCAGCACCCCATCGCAGCGATATAGCTCACAGGAACGCGGCGACGTGTAATGCCCTGCGATGCCCTGCAGCTCAGGTCAGCAGCGCACCGCACCGCAGCGGTAGCTCAGCAGATCGAAGCGCTGTGCTTTGCCGTGCTCTGCCATGCTGCGTGCTTTGCTGTACTTTTTTACTAATTGATGCATGCCAATAATATTTGAAGGACCATACCACGTACCGGTACCATTAATAATGCACAAGGGTTCCACATATGACGTTGTCATTGTATCACAAACAATGCAACCCCAGCTCAGTTCAGCACGGCTATATACAGCTCCGCGGCGCCGCGCAGCGCAGTGGAGCATCGTGCCTTGCCCGTCGTTTTGCGGTGCTGTGCCATGCGGCGCTGTACGTTTTTTTAAGCTTACGGCAGCAGTTACTAGTAGTAGTTGTAGTGCCAGGTATGATACAGATACCAGGTTTATTTACGTGTTTTGTGTACTCGTCTTTTTGCTTCATATGGTTGATTGTCCTCTCTCGGTCCCCATGCCCCCCCCCCCCCCCCCCCCGCAAAAATCGCACCTACTGACGTTCAGAACGTGACGTCAACAAGCACACAGTACAGAGAAGGGCAATTAGCTCTGCACAAGTACCTCTCGGCATTACAATCAATTACCCACTAGCACCAAATGATCACGAGCCTCTTCTTCCTGCCCCATTTGTTTACATGTTCCTGTTAGTTGCATTCTTTTTTGCGCGAGCGTAGCGGAAGGCATCAGCAGTCTTGCGGAGCGGAGCCGTGTGCTTTCTTTACAACCACACAAAGGACCACCAGGTACCGTTGGTACGTGTGTGTACTCGTCTTTTTGCTTTTTCGTCGTTGGTTTTGTTCTCCATCTCGGTCTTCGCGATTTTTTCATCGAAAATTGCACCCGTACTACTGCCGATCAGAACGTGATATCGCCAACATACAGCACAGCACAGGCAGGGCAATCAACCCCGCACAAGCAGCTCTTGCCGTTATCAAATCGCTTGTTGCACTAACTCATGGACCTCTTCCTTCTACACCAACCAATTTATTAGCTGAAACCTTTCTTGCGCGAGCAAAGCGGTCGGCGTCAGCCGCCCGCGGAGCGGAGCCCTTGTTTACAGTCTATACCAGGTATCTCTCATAACAAGAGAAACACACAGGGGCAAACTAACTTCCCTCACATCCAAACTTTTATCCTATGTCGAAAAATGCACAAGTGCTGTGAAGCGGAAGGCAGCTCCGCCTGCCCTGGGACAGTGAACGGAAGACGGCAGGGTGGAAATCGATGAAGAGGGTCATCTGAGGCATCGGATCATCGGACAAAAAAACTCGTGGTATGCCATGCTGGTACTGTCCACCTATTCCTATGGTAGAGGACGCTCCAACGATTGCAGGGTGGAAATCGATGAAGAGCGTCATCTGAGGCAACGGACAAGAAACCTTGTGGTATGCCATGCTGGTACTGTCTACCTATTCCTATGGTAGAGGACGCTCCAACGATGAGCCTCACCTCTCGGCTTGGGTAAACCGACACGACGGAGAGGTCGACGTAGACTCGATTGAAGAAACAAATAAAGGTGGTGGTGCCTTGACTCGTCCACAACGTTTAAAGGAGGCGAGACGTTGGGGTGAAATTTGGAGTATTAGATGCACCCTGAAGCAAAGACCTCGTTAGAAGGAGAGGATCCCCGTGTCTGGATACAAGAAGGAGGCTGAGGCGTTATATGCACCACGTAGGCGAAAACTACTGTAACGCGTCCCCTACCACCTACCCATACGCCTCCATATTGTCCACGAAACCCAAATATTCACAAAACCAAGAGGTGGTGTGGTGTACAGCACTTCACGGTTAACGGTCTCCTTGAACTGAGCCCTGCCCCCTTAAAACACCTCTCCGGCACCGGTACTACCTGCTGCCTTTATGCCCACCCATCTTCGGCTTGACGGGCGTGCCCGAACAAGAACACCCAATTGTTAAGCACCATCTCCACGTCTCTCTATTGTTTCGGTACGAGGACCTACTGGGCATAGAGGTGAAGGATTGTGGCAGAGGTGAGACGCATCATGGGGAGCGTGTTCCTTTCACATTGTGCTCCTAGCGGTACAGAAGAAACAGCAGACGCTTAGCATTTTTTCTGTGCCCCTTTCCCTTGAGCCAACGATTTCATCAATTGATTCTGTTTACTCATGTGTCGAACCACGCTGCACACTCGTGGCTGGGTTTCGTTTAATCCCTTTAGCGTAGCTCTTCATGAGTGATCGCTGCCGGCGTACAGTATACATGCGATATAGTATCACACACAGCTTGCAAAGATGAGTTTCGACGAAATCTTCGATCTCACAGCTGGAGTGTACTTTCATTTTTTATAATATGTACCCTGCTGGTGGGTTCCGTTGTTCAGTATTTCCCTTTGTTGTTGGAAACCGAGTAAATGAGTGAAAACACATACCCATGTTTTCCTTGAATTCGGAACCACCGTAGTAAAAGAACTTGGCGTGGGCTGGTTCTCCCCCCCGGCCGCCGCCTTCCTTTAAATCACGATATCTTCTACGCCAGGGAAGTTTGACATTGTACGTGGCGGTGCGGAGCGCCGGGAGGTTATTTGTGAGTTTGCACAACACCACGCACAACTGACCGTTTGTAAAGTTGCAACATGTAAGCCTGGTTTTTTTCGTATAACACCATGTATATCAAATTCTTGCAGCAATACTGCTGTGGTCAGCTCAAAGCTGCTGCAGCGGCAGCAACCTGCAGCAACACCATAGAAGCATACACTCTGCTCGTTGTATGAACAGCATTGCAACCGCAGTATCAGCACGTGTTGTACGTACATGCACATGTCCTTGAACCCAACCTCATCCCGTATATCGTTCACACAATACCAGTGTATCCGCAACTAAACTTAGGCAACCCAGATATTTCCTCGTACATTCAGGAGCAACAACAGTTCAAGCAAAAGCAATATTTCCAGGATGGCCGCCTCGGTCGAGGCGCTCTGCATTCGTGGCACTGAATTTGTCCCGGTAACAAACTTTTTTGGCATTCAGTGTAACACGGGAAAGCCGCTTCGACATCTGGTTCATATTTTTGAAGGACACAGCACACGAGCGAACATCGGTCGTCTATCATTTAGTCGGGAATTTATCGTCGTGTGGATCGCTTGAGCTGTTCAGCTAGCCTGTGATGAAGAGAAGGGATACAAGGGCTCCGCATAGGCGCCGGCATTCGCCGGCGCCCATTCTTCGGGTAGGGCAGGGCAGCACTTCGACAACTTGAGGTGTAGCTGTCCGATTTGGCATGCATTGAACTTTAAAGTAATGCCATGAGTTTAATACGAACATGGGATTATGAAAGTCATGCTTTGACCAAAGAAAAAACGTTATATTATACAACAAAGAAGGCAAGGATAGGCGAAACAAACTATGTTAAATGCGCCGTCAAGTAGAAGTTGGCGTCTATCGGACAAAAAACCGAAAATAGTACTATAATTGAGAACCTGCGTCGCCTATAGGCGAAACAAAAGAGGCCTTGGCATTAATGAAGAGACTGCACTGCTGTGCCCGTGGCAATGGAGGTTCGAAGTCGACAGGATGCAAAGTCGGTTTGCATCAAACGTCGACATGAGGACATGTCAGCGGGCGAGGTTTTGGAAGAAGATTGCTTTGTTTGTTACGTGAAGGCTGTCGCATTGATTGGTCTGCGTGGTCGCGGGCGAGGAGGGAAACGTAGAAGAGAAGGGCGATCTCTCGTTTAGGCGACGTTGTCTAAGATTGGTGCGGGGATGGCTTTGCTCGTACGGGAGGTTGGCGTAGCGCTTCTCCTCTGTTTTTTCTCAAGAAGGCGGGATGTGTGTGTCTGCTGTCTTTTCTTCGTGGAGGCTTTCACGTTGTCGAAATCGGACGCGTCCCCTCGATGCATAATATCCGGAGTGTCTCTACCATAACGACTGCTGATAGTGCCGTGCGTATTTCCTAGAGACTGACATATTATTTACTGGTAGCAATAATAATATACCTTTGCAACATTTTTTTTTCTTCACCCCATGTATTATCCCCGCACCACTCTCGCGCTCCCTCCCAGTAGTAACTCAGATCCGGGGTCACATAGCAGGCCCTCCTCCTCCCTCCCCACTTCGGCACCTGCTTTCAATTTTAAAGCAAGGAGAATCCAGCATTTTCTTCCATCGTCGACTCGCGACGAACCAACCCACGCTGCTAGGCGCTCTCAGCAGTTAGTTGATCCTTTTTTTTTTTTTGCATTTTTTCAAATAAAGTCAAATTTCATCGTGGTGGGTGTCGAACTCAAGGACAACCAAACGTTGGTAGTATTCGAATGTAAAACCACTATTATTAATAGACCACCACTGCGACCGGCTGGCAATTGATTAAAACAAAACAGGATCCTTGCAAAGAAATTACATTCCCTCCCCCATATTGTATGATATTACGATGGTTGACGCGATATGAATAGAATAAAGCGCCAAATACCTAAATATCAGCGAACGCGGAGTTTTAGATATCATGAATAACGAACGACCGCGACGGCAGAGCACGGCCTCGCTCTGCTGAGCTAGCGGTACGCGGCTGAGCTGAGCCGCAGGGCATCGCAGGGCACTGCACGGCGCTTCGTTCCTGTGAGCTATAGCGCTGCGATGGGGTGCTAGGCGGTGTCGAGATGTTGAACCAAGCCCAGATTTCAGCCGATAAGGCTTCGTCAAGTACAAAACAAATGGTTCGAATCAAAGAAGAGCTAAAGCTGGACCAATCCGCAACTAATGCACTGGCGGCAAATTAGCGGCAAATGGTAGGAGGTTCAACTTACTAGACAAAAAGGAAGAAGAATCGCGAAAATATTCAAAATCGTGTTGCCAGAATAACCAAATTTGCAGGAAGCAGCTGAAAGGTCAAGAAACAGGCAACATTACCGTTGCTGTTGTTGTGGTCGTTCTCACTTTAACTCGCATAATCAAGTCCGCGGTCACAAGACAGGCTCCAGTCACTCTGGAGCTGAGGAATACCCTAGCGGGAAAACACAAACCAATGGTGGTACACGCATGAATCACAACTGACGCAATTCATGCCTCCACCAGAAACATATAAAAGTGAAATCGGGAGTCAGTCTACGATGTGCCAGGTCCATGCTGGTGCATACGTCTCATTACTCGCGCCTGCAAAAACCGACTCTACCGCTCGCCACCCAAGAAAGACTACCACGCATATATTACACGTGGTATCTATCACTACGCATACGCACAACAGACGCAAGTCAATTGGCAAAAATAAACAAACAAAGAAGAGAAAGGAAAGGAAATGGGTGCATGGGGCCAATATAAAGAAAATGTGAATAAATTTTGGGGGGTCTACTGGCAAGTCTGTCACCAGAACGATGCCGCGTGGTTTTTCGACGATCTACAGCAGTACTACGAACGACTTCCGATACACCCACCGAAGCACGGACTACCGGCGAATTACGCGATCGACAGCTGGCTGTGGTTGTCACGTGTCTCTGTGTTGGGGGCCCCTGTACGCTGCCTCTTGTTGGCTCTTGTTTGGGTAAAACATGCGGTGTGCTCCATGGTCTCACGGCAGCAGCACACCAGAATCAGACAGTCCGCTCGTACGACGTATCATTCTTACAGGAAAGGTAATATTTTTTTTCTCTTTCAATATGAACCTAAAACGGTTGTTATATATTGGACAGAAATGATGCGTGTACGTCTAAACTTGCCAACGGCACTCGTACTGCACTTCGAGCTATCTGCTGTCGTTCTGGTTGCTACGAGTTGCTGCAGTATGTGCTAGAAGTTTCGACCTTCGGCTACTGCTGCTGCACCTGATGTGTGTTTGCCAATGTCGTCAGTTGGCGTTCATGCTCGTCGTACATACTGCTGTTCTCACCCAGTACGTAAGGGTTCCCTCGTACCTCGACGGCACGACGACGAGCTCAAAACAGAAGGGAGGTGACATGAAATGGCATTGACAATGGCCACATAGAAGCGAGCATAGTGGGATAGTTCGCTGCGAATCAACCGCACTCGTTCATGCCTACAGCAGAGGCTGCCTGGAGTGTCAGCGGCCATGCTAAAGCCAGGGCCAAAAGCCGAAAAGACGGCTCTACCTGCTTGGTTTTGTCTCGAGATTCTGTTACATGAAAATGTCATCGTTCCATGGTTTGGGAGTTATTTTGTCACGAAACGTTTTGCGGTCGGTAATTTGTGTCGCGAAGTTGTTGGATATCGTCGGTAACTTGTGTCACGTTTTAGGTGAACCCACACTAAAAAAATGAATTTCAGCTGGCAAAACGAGCAGAAACGAAAGCAATGAAATGCCGAGCAAGAAACCAAACGAACCAGTGAAAAAGTACAGCAAAGAACCTATCGCTCGAGAGCATGCCACCGCGAAATTCCAAACATTATCACGTACCGTTTGGAAATGATGCCAATTTTGTAAATCATTCAGGCGTTGCAGCCATTAAGATTCAACATTTTTTCCCAAATTCCTCCTCGACACTCGCTCGTCTAGCTCGGCACCCGTCCGCGTTCACGTCGATGTACGGCACGGACACGGCAGGGCGAGGGGCGTTGGAGCCGCCCCCCGAAGGCGGCGCTCGAACCAAGCCATATTCGACCGAGAATTCCAGTTCAGGGAATCGCATACTTGGGCCGAGACAAAAAAAACCCTGACCAAAGTCCATGACACCAAGGAATGACTCGATATTCAAGTAATTTTTTTATATATATTTATGTCGAGACCGATGAATGCGACGGTCCCACCAAACTTGCGGTCGATCGTTATATCGGTAAGCAGAGCCATCTCGTTCGCTTAGCGAATCAACCCAGGTATACATTGCATAGCAACGGGCAAGTAGACACGATAATATAGATTTTCATGTGGTGTGAAATTCGCCTGAAACCTGTGCTGTTACTGAACACTGGCAAGTCATGCTCTTGTCAGAACAGTCCTTATTTTCGAGGTTCATGCATAGTCAAGAGAGCTTTTTTTACTGGGATGGGCATAGACAGCAGTGAACGACCGACTGAGATTTGACTTCCAACTCTGAACATTGGATACTCTCAAGTTTATTGGCCGATGCCCACGCAGACCTGCCGACGTAAGCATATGAAGCCGCTGTTTCCTTTGTTGGTTGGATTTGTTGACTGCTCGTCCTATTGCCCTTGAGGGATGCTTTAACGTGACAGCACAAGCAAACCTTTTTTAACGAGGCGCCCGAGGCACGTAAAGCTGAAACTTTTTGTTCTTTCAAGGAAAGTAACTCATTCAGATCGGATCGCATACGAGGGTTGGGTGCCTCGAATTATTTTCCCTGTATGTGTGTGCGTGTTTGTATGTTTGTATCAAGCGTTTCGACCACGTTTGTACACCGCAGTTAGGCGTACACAGCACCTAGGCCTGTTCCGACGGGTCATTTGCACGCACAAATAAGAGACAAGTCTTGTCGTGCGGGTTTCGCTGTGAGTCGTTGGGAGTTCGTCGAGAGAGGTGCGGCAACGTGTTATTTAACAGGCACCAACTACTGGGTGTGCGGCATTTTGGGACTTGCCTGGCATTGCTGGCCTTCGTTATACTCGAGTACGGTAGTGTTTTTTCTGCAGCATGCTGCTATACTCGTATACCTCTTTTCAATAGGTTGATCGAAGAGACACGCACAGCGACGCTGACGCTGTTCTTGTCTCATGTGCCGTGCTGCTGTTACTACCGCTGCTGCATACAGCAACCTTACTATTTTTCTGTGCTGCTGCTGATTCCAATGATGCCCCTCCTACGAGTAGAGTACCACCAGTCGTACGGGTACCGCCTTTTTTTTTACCAGTCGTACCGGTACCGGCTTTTTTGCTCTCAGAAGACACAA
Organism: Undaria pinnatifida; assembly: GCA_012845835.1. Lineage (NCBI taxonomy): Eukaryota > Phaeophyceae > Laminariales > Alariaceae > Undaria > Undaria pinnatifida. The sequence continues at coordinate 1,926,168 of JABAKD010000023.1, forward strand.
CTAGGTGTGCGTCATGTTGCGATTTGAGAGGCATTGCTGGGCTACGTTATGTACGAGTACAGTATGGGTTTCTACCATGCTGATCATCCTGCTGTACGAGTCCCTACCTTCTGGAGGTTGATAGACGAGACACAAGCGCAGCGACACTGACCAGGCTCTTGTCCCGTGTGCCGTGCTGCTGTTACTACCGCTGCTTCTATACCTTCTGTACGAGTAGTAGCTATTCTCAGGAGGTTGGTTGACTTTTTTTTTTTTTTCCTGAGAATATAACGTAAAAATATCTAACAGCATGTTCGCTTAGCACGTACGGACTAATAGAAGAAATAAAATAAACCACAATACCGGAGAAAATATATGTACTGATCGTCCGGTCAAGAGTTCAACCGAAAAAATCCGGTGAACTATGATGTCAAAGCAGCTGCTGCAGTACGAGTACCTGCTATATCCACAAGGAAGCCCACACGCGCGTCGAAAACAACCACTGCTTTCGCTCATCCCGCCTTTTTCGTTTGGGATACCCGAAGCAGTAATGTCGAACCTACCGGTACACCCTCAACTCGATAACATCCGATTCCCAGCATTTAAGACGCCCTGAAAAAATAAAGTGGGTCTTATGAGCGTGGTCGACTGTACAGGAAACGCCATATATGATGCATCGCAGATAGGTATAGCGGCCGCGCCTCAATACCACCAATTACTGGTATACAGGTGAGCTTCCTCGCCTTGTTAAACAGGGACATACCGCACGCAATATGCTATCGAGCCTGACTTGTCATAGTGCGCAAAATTGCGTTTTTGACGCGCAGAATAATTAGGCAAAATATGATGTTGAGCAATTTCTCGATTATCACAGTCCCTGGTTGACTGTGCGTATTGTTTTTGTGGCATCCTCTCGCGGTCTGGACAAGAAACGCGTAACCTGTGGGTCGGTTACTATAGGTGAAGAAAAATCACGGCCATGGTTGTAATGGCCCGGAAAAAGAACACGGCGTCCAGCAAAAGTTTAGACTACTGAAAATTGAGTTTCCTAGCTGTAGTATTTTTAGGGAAAACTAAGGTCCCTTGCTTTGTATCAGCTACTTCGCATGTGTACCCACAGTTGAACCTGAAACACGAATTATGGCACAAGGTAGTCGTACAAGATACTGACGGCCAGTGCCGCGCCTCGACCATGAAGACGGTCCACTCTTTTGCTCGGATCTTGTCACAGGTTTATATAAGAGGTCTGACGTGTGTAACAAAGATATCAAATATCGTGCCTCGAGTACTCGTAGCCGTTGTTTTTCTGCCATTGGCTGAATACGCGGCTAAAAACCCGATTAATGATATTTCAAGATACTTTTCATGCATTCGACGTATGTTTTGTTCCGTAACACGCGCCCCACGGGCAGAAGAATCGTCCGAGCCATGTCAGCACTCTCCGACCCCCTCCGTACCGGGAAGAATGATTATCAACCCATTCGCGCCGTCTGTTCCTATAAGTGGTACACGTGCAGCTCTTTTTTGCTGCTCGTTTTTTCTCAATGACTGACCAAGCCTTGACACCCCCTCCACCTCGCCCTGCCTGTCCCTCGGGAAAAAGCGCTCGGACTGGCGTATGATGCAGGTGTTTGTTTGTTACCTTACCAACCAAGAGCATTCGCCAGACGATTCGTTCATCCATTTGTTTTGTTTCTCCGTCGGGGCTAAAGGGGTGCTTGATTTATTGTTCACCCCCGTCGAGAAACAAATTCCCGCCACGGGTTCCACACAGCTTCCGGTGCCTGGTATGCTTTGAACACTAAACCAGCGAGACACTTTCCCTAACGCAGCAGATAACCCTATTCAACAACTAATTGGTGTTTGTGGTTGCAGGACGCTCTCTGTGTGCTCATAGCAAGTGTGAACTCTATTGCCGCTTAAGCTCGCAGTCGTCAAAGCTCCAGCCTGTGTTCGGGTAACGTTTCGATGAGTTAATGGGGAAACATTGCGATGCGGCCTATGAACACGTAGACGCGCGGTGGCCCTTTCCTTGACTACCCGAAAACCAGTCCCATGACAAACGGCGACTGTCTGCTCTTTTTTTTTGGCCAGTAATCTGGTAGCCCAGACGTTTCCCTCCTTGGTCAGTGTGACTTTTTCGTATGATATCCTTGTATTAATAGTTGCCCGTGAGTTTTTTAACCGAAGGGACAGACAAAATTATGCAAGTTTGTTCAAGTACATAAGTACGGCCTCTTTGAGCATGTTGTAGTAATTGGTTGGCTCGTTTTCGTCCGTTGAATACCCCCTCCTCCCTGTCCCAGTACCTCCTCGCACAACGTCTTACGTATGACAGTGGGAGCCTTGTCCGACTCATTACCTTTACGCACCCTTCCATTGGGGTGTGGGCTCTGCTGTCTGTCTTTTGCTCATTTCGGGTGGATAATTAAATGACTGTACACAAAGAAGGAGTTCGATGTCTCGTCTGGAAATCACAGATGTTTGTCCTGTTGGGAATATCTACATCTGGTCCTGAGTGTACCGAGATGCGTACAGCGTTGTTGGTATTTACCCTGTCTCCATGCCGCCAAATATGTAGCAACGTCTTGTTTGTCTCGGATAATCCGTTTGCAGGAATAAAAGGATCCACAGCGCTTTGAGCTTCACATGGGACCATACTGAGTGAATTTGAGAACAACAACAACATTAACAACAACAACAACAACAACAACAACAACAACAAGAACAACAACGGGCTTATCCGACGAAGCCTGGGGCATAAAGCGGTGTCCAGCAATACTTTGTTGGTGTGCCTTTTGCCCTCCAAGTCACTGCTAACTGCAGGATCATCTGGAACCAACCGGCTCGATGCCTTATTCACGATGTTTCGCTATTGCTATGGGCCAGTATCGGCAGATACAGGGCGTGCGCACTACGGCAAAAAACAAAAGCTTACCGCATTATTTTGTGAAGTTGCTGCACCCTGCACCATCTTTGTATAGGGTATCGAGCTTGAAATGCGGGTGAGCTCTCTTGTTTACCACACCTTACAGTGCCCACCGGTATTTTTCAGCCACCGAAGCTATTGATGATTTGTTGTACCTCACACATCGTATCCAAGATGGGTAAGTTGTTGTCGTTTCACTTCTTTGGGAATATCGTAAGTGTTTTTTGTTTAATTGCATTTTACAAAATCTTTTGTTTGTGGAGTACGAGAGACAGTTTTGCTGGGGTCGTGCTCGCTTCGACTCGATTTCGCTTGCAGTCTCAACCATATTTTTGTTGGTATGAAGAACGAGGCGTGATCGGTCAAGTATATAATATAATGCCCATTCTGTCGGAATTTGTAATATGTTCTCGATCCAGTGTTCCTCGGCATTACGAGATTGATATATAGCCATGCCGCTGTGTACCCCCCCCCCCCCGCCTCGAACGCCCCCTTCTTCCCCATCACCCGCACCATCGCCTAGACCTAGCACCACACGTATAACAAACCTCTCACCTAAAGCCCTCCCTCCCCCCCCCCGCCCCCCCCCTCGCCCCCACACCCCCCACCACCCCCCAACCCATCCCAACCCCACCGCCTCGAACACTCCACCCTCTCTTTACTCACTGATTGTACGACTTACCCCAGGATATACATGATAAACTGATGTATTATTTCCAAAACCGTCACATTTATCCCCTCAAAATAATATATAGTTTCCATGCACATATTGAGCTGACCCACACGCCCCCCCCCCCCCCCCCTCCCGCCCCCAATAATATACTGGTGCCAAAACCGTCAGATTTGTCCCCTCGAAAGGATTTATAGCTTACATGCACAAATTGCCCCCTTCCCCCCCCCCCCCCCCCCCCTCCAAACCCGCTCGCTTTTGATCAAAACCAGGCCCCCACGTCCTTCAAAACTCCGCCCCACCCCCCTCTCCTGTTATTCGACTTACAATATTCACTTGATCAAAGGATACATTTCCCTTCACAGCTGTCAGATCTTGTCCCCCTCAAAAACGGGTTTTATAGTTTCCGCGCACAGACTGACTAAAGTCATCCTGTTGACCCTGATAGCTACACTGTTGTTGTAAGGGGAGTCGCCGACCTATATCCTTAATGAGGACACACAACTCGTAATGCGCGCGATCGGAGTATCACACACAGCTTGCAAAGATGAGTTTCGACGACATTTTCGATCTCACAGCTGGAGTGTATTTTCATCTTTTTTGTAATATATATGCCCCCTCAATATATATATGCCCCCTCTCCATCCCCCCCCCACCCCATCCCAACCCCACCCCCTCGAACATTCCGCTCTCTCTACTCACAGATTGTACGAGTTACCCCAGGATATACATGATAAACTGATGCATTCTTTCCAAAACCTTCACATTTAAATATATATATGAAATCATTCCTTGTATATCGAGTCATTCCTTGGTGTCATGGACTTTGGTCAGGAGGTTTTTGTCTCGGCCTAAGTATGCGATTCGAGGAACTAGAATTCTCTGTCAAATATGGCTTGGTTCGAGCGCCGCCTTCGGGGGGCGGCTCCAACGCCCCTCGCCCTGCCGTGTCCGTTCCGCACATCGACGTGAACGCCGACGAGTGCCGAGCGAGACGAGCGAGTGTCGAGGAGGAATTTTGGAAGAATTGTTGAATCTTAATGGCTGCAACGCCTGAATGATTTTTAAAATTGGCATCATTTCCAAACGGTACGTGATAATGTTTTGAATTTCGCCGTGGCATGCTCTCGCGCGTTAGTTTCTTTGCTGTACTTTTTTACTAGTTCGTTTGGTTTCTTGCTCGGCATTTTATTGCTTTTGTTTCTGCTTGTTTTGCCAGCAGGAAATTCAATTTTTTAGTGTGGGTTCACCTAAAACGTGACACAACTTACCAACGATATCCAACAACTTCGTGACACAAATTACCGACGGCAAGACGTTTCGTGATTAAATAACTCCCAAATCATGATACTTTCACGTAACAGAATTTCGAGACAAAACAAAGCAGGTAGAGCCGTCTCTTCGGCCGTTGGCGCTGGCTTTAGCACGGCCGCTGACACCCCATGCAGCCTCTGCTGTAGGCATGAACGAATGCGGTTGATTCGCAGCGAACTATCCCGCTGTGCTCGCTTCTATGTGGCCATTGTCCATGCCCTTTCATGTCACCTCCCTTCTGTTTTGAGCTCGTCGTCGTACGGTTGAGGTACGAGGAAACCCGCACGTACTCGGTGAGAACAGCAGTGTGTACGACGAGCATGAACGCCAACTGACGACATTGGCAACCACACATCAGCAGCAGTAGCAGCAGTAGCCGAATGGCGAAACGTCTAGCACATAATGCAGCAACAAGTAGCAACCAGAACTACAGCAGATAGCTCAAAGTGCAGTGCGAGTGCCGTTGGCAAGTTTAGTCGTACACGCATCACTCTGTCCAATATATAACAGAATTTCGAGACAAAACAAAGCGGGTATAGCCGTCTCTTCGGCCTTTGGCGCTGGCTTTAGCACGGCCGCTGACACTCCAGCCAGCCTCTGCTGTAGGCATGAACGAGTGCGGTTGATTCGCAGCGAACTATTCCGCTGTGCTCGCTTCTATGTGGCCATTGTCCATGCCATTTCATGTCACCTCCCTTCTGTTTTGAGCTCGTCGTCGTACGGTTGAGGTACGAGGAAACCCGCACGTACTCGGTAAGAACAGCAGTGTGTACGACGAGCATGAACGCCAACTGACGACATTGGCAACCACACATCAGCAGCAGTAGCAGCAGTAGTCAAAGCGCGAAACTTCTAGCACATATTGCAGCCACAAGTAGAAACCAGAACTAAAGCAGATAGCTCAAAGTGCAGTGCGAGTGCCGTTGGCAAGTTTAGTCGTACACGCATCACTCTCAAGAGCCAACAAGAGGCAAGGCAGGGCCCCCAACACAGAGACACGTGACAACTACGGCCAGCTGTCGATCGCGTAATTGGCCGGTAGTCCGTGCTTCGGTGGGTGTATCGGAAGTCGTTCGTAGTACTACTGTAGACCGTCGAAAGACCACGTGACATGTGACATCCCGTTCTGGTGGCAGCCTCGCCAGTAGACCCCCCAAAATTTATTTATTTTTTCTTTTTCTTGGCCCCATGCACCCATTTCCTTTCCTTTCTCTTCTTTGTTCTTTTGTTTCTTTTTTCCAATTGACTTGCGTCTGTTGTGCGTATGCGTAGTGATAGATACTACGTGTGATATATACGTCGCAGTCTTTGGGGTGGCAAGCGATATAGTCGGTTTTCCCAGGCGCGAGTAATGAGACGTATGCACCGGTATGGACCTGGCACATCGTATACTGACTCCCGATTTCACTTTTATATGTTTCTGGTGGAGGCATGAATTGCGTCAGCTGTTATTCATGCGTGTACCACCTTGGGTTGTTTGTGTTTTCCCTAGGGTTTCCTCTGCTCCAGAGTGACATGAACCAGTCCTGTGACCACGGACTGGATTGTGCGAGTTAATGTGAGAACATCAACAACTGAAATATTGCCTGTTTCTTGACCTTTCAGCTGCTTCCTGCAAATTTGGTTTTTTTGCCAACACGATTTTGAACCTTTTCGCGATTTTTTCTTTTTTTTTTGTCTTGTAAGTTGATTTGCCGCTTATTAGCCGCCTGTGCATTAGTTGCGGAACGGTCCAGCTTTAGCTTTTCTTTGATCACCACCATTTGTTTTGTAGTTGGCGAAGCTTCATCGGCTGAGATCTGGGCTTGGCTCATCAGCTCCACACCGCCCAGCACCCCATCGCAGCGCTATTGTTGTTGTTGTTGTTGTTGTTGTTGTTGTTGTTGTTGTTGTTGTTGTTGTTGTTGTTGTTGTTGTTGTTGTTGTTGTTGTTGTTGTTGTTGTTGTTGTTGTTGTTGTTGAGCGCTATAGCTCACAGCAACGAAGCGCCGTGCAGTGCCCTGCGGCTCAGCTCAGCAGCGCACCGCAGCGCAGCGTTAGCTCAGCAGAGCGAAGCGCTATGCTTTGCCGTGCTCTGCCGTCGCGATCGTTTGTTGTTCATGATATTTAAAACTCCGCGTAGGCTGATATTTAGGTATTTGGCGCTTTATTCTATCTCGCGTCAACCATCGTAATATCATACAATATGGGGGAGGGAATGTAATCTCTATGCAAAGGTCCTGTTTTGTTTTATTCAATTGTCAGCCGGCCGCCCCGGTAGTCCAATGGTTTTACACTCGAATACTACTAACGCTTGGTTGTCCTTGAGTTCGACACCCACCACGATGAAATATGACTCTATTTGCAAAAATGCAATAAAAAATAGAGATCAACTGCTGAAAGCGCCTGCTAGGTACAATTCGACGCGAGTCGACGAGGGAAGAAAATACTCGATTCTCCTCGCGGTAAAAATGAAGGCACGTGATGAGTTGGGGAATGAGGAGGAGGGCACCATCAGCAGTCGTCATGGTAGAGACACTCCGAATAATATGTGAGGGGACGCGTCCGATTTCGACAACGTGAAAGCACCCACGAAGCAAAGATAGCAGACACACATATCCCGCCTTCTCGAGGAAAAACAGAGAAGAAGCGCTACGCCAACCTCCCGTACGAGCAAAGCCACCCCCGCACCTATCTTAGACAACGCCGACGCAACGAGAGATCGCCCTCCTCTTGTTCGTTTTTCTCCTCGCCCGCAACCACGCAGACCAATCAATGCGACAGCCTTCATGTAACAAACAAAGCAATCTTCTTCCAAAACCTCGCCGGCTGACATGGCCCCATGTCGACGTTTGATACAAACCGACTTTGCATCCTGTCAACTTCGAACCTCCATTGCCACGGGGACAGCAGTGCAGTCTCTTTAATAATGCCAAGGCTTCTTTCGTTTCGCCTAGAGGCGACGCAGGTTCTCAATAATAATATTTTTGGTATTTTTGTTTGGTAGACGCTATCTTTTACTTGACGGCGCATTTAACATATTGTATTTCGCCTATCCTTGCCTTCTTTGTTGTATAATATTACGTTTTTTTTCTGTCAAGTCATGACTGTCATAATCCCATGTTCGTATTAAAGTCCTGGCATTACTTTCAAGTTTAATGCATGGCAAATCAGACAGCTGCACTATAAGTTGTCGGAAGTGCTGCCCTGCCCTACCCGAAGCATGGGCGCCGGCGAATGCCGGCGCCCATGTGGAGCCCTTCTATTCCCTAAATATAATGTATAGTTTCCACGCACAGATTGAACTGCCCCACACGCCCCAACCCCCGCCCCAATCCCCCCCCCTATGATAAACTGTTTTTTTTTTTTCTTCAAATATTTTTTTTCTCAAAACCGTCCGATTTATCTCCTTGAAAGGATTTATAGCTTACATGCACAAATTGCCGGCCCGTCCGCCCCCCCCCCCCCCCCTCCAACTCCGCTCGCTTTTGATAAAAACCAGGTCCCCACGTCCGTCAAAACTCCACCCCCCCCCCTCACCGGTTGTTCGACTTATAGGATTCACTTGATAAACGGGTGCAATTCCTTCCACAGCTGTCAGATTTTGTCCCCCTCAGAAACGGGTTTTATAGTTTCCGCGCACAGACTGATCAAAATCATCCTGTTGACCCTGATAGCTACACTGTAGTTGTAAGGGGAGTCGCCGACCTATATCCTTAATGAGGACACACAACCCGTAATGCGCGCGATCGGAGTATCACACACAGCTTTCAAAGACGAGTTTCGACGAAATCTTCCATCTCACAGCTGGAGTGTATTTTCATTTTTTTATTTATACTAGTATATATTTATCGGTTTTTAACAGCTTGCTGTTCCGCATCATGCACCAACTACACGCCGTACCACGTACATGCGCCGCGTATATGCCATCGAATGAGGTTGATCGCTGGTCGGTTTTACCTGTACCTGGGTTAACTCTGTCATCTTATATACATAATAATCACTTTACAAACTTGTTATATATATTTTGTCGCGAATATCACGTATCGGCGCTCCTGGTACCATATATGGGAGCTGTTAGTTGTTTTGATGGCGTTTCGTAGTCGTGTCGTACGCCGAGTATTCTGTGGGCCTTCTGGTTAAGAGCCCTCTGCCCGAAAACAGCCCCCTTTTTTGTTGACGCCAGGATAATTGAGACTTTATAGTCTCCTGCTCGTATTCAATACGTTTTTTTACTTTCTGATTTCGTTGAGTTTCCTTGTAGATGTGTTCGGCGAACGTCATATTCACATTCCAGGCTTTGAGGAGCGACTGCCTTTTTATGTCGTTTAATTCCTGCATCTATCTACATGTATGGTTTCAATGCGTGACGTGTTATTATAGCCGGTAGGACAAGCTTACTGGTGTGTGAGGGCACTCAGCATAGGTAAACGCATCGTTATTGTGTCTTCTGTCTCGTGCAGGCCAAATCAAATATGTCGGGCGAATGTCAAGGGTTTCGGTCATAGTGTTCCGTAGCCCTCCGTATGGACACTGCTTGTATCGAGGTTCCGGATCGCATAAAAAAACACTGGGACTGTACTAAGAGTGATTGCTGAGCGTTTAAATCTCATCGGTTCCGTTACTCCATTGTTGCTATATTTTCCGACTGGAAGCGCCTCCTAAGTAGATCAGAATATTGGGTTCGGCTTAAGTCCTCTGGGTGTGTCTCCTCCATTGTACGGTGATTCGCATGATGATTATATGCCGAGCACCATAGCGTGCTTTAAACATTCACAATATCTAGTGCAGAACGGTACATTTTCTGGTAGCCTCACCACGAACATAACTACTGACATTGACAATGGTGTGGCAGGGCGAACTGGACTGATGCGCTGATCATTACTTGTTGGAGTAGTATTGCTCGACACCCACCTCATGTGTATACCCACACTGGGATATTACTGTTTTATTACGCCCATTATTGCGACGTTATTCTGTCTCAAACCAGGTGTGTACAGCTCGGCCAATGAACTCTTCGCCGCTGTTGACATATCACCACTGGAGCCCATGGATTTCATGAGGCGATTCTCGCATGTCACAAGCACGAAGCAGTCAACCTTCAACGTAATCGGCAGTAAGAAGCCGACATACTGCAAACAGCATGCAGAGAACGGCATTGTGAATGTTTGTGGCAAGCGTTGTTGCCACGACTAGTGCACCAAGCAACCAAGCTACAATGTGTTTGACAGCAAACAGGCAATCTACTGCAAATACCATGCAGTTGATGGTGGGGGGGGCTTGAGGGGAGGGGGGGGTGCTGGGGGGAGGGGGGGTCTGGGGGAAGGGGGTGGGGGTTAGGGGAAATGGGTTTGAATAGGTTTAGATCACAAGTATTTTTGAAACACACTCCAGCTGTGAGATCGAAGGTGTGGTCGAAACTCATCTTTGCAAGCTTGTGTGTGATACTCCGATCGCGCGTAAAACGCGAAAATGTAGGGGCTTGCTATTCGCGTGGTGCTAGGTCCAGGCCATCATGTGGGTGGTGGGGAAGGGGGGGGCGTCGGAGTGGAGGGAATTAACATAGCTGCGTCATGGATATGTAGAGAAATAATGATGTGATACCAATTGCGTAGAAATGTCGATTTCTCTGGCACATTTCGATTGAAGGTTGAGTGTTTTAACAAGTAGCAGGAAAAAAAAAAACATAGAAAAAAGAAAGGGGGCGTGAGGGTGTGGGGCGGAAATATATTGGACCTACTGCATGGATGGCTGAAAGATAATGAGGTGATATTAGCTAGCTGGTAGTGTTTACCACTTTAGTACATTTTGATATTGGTGGGGCGTAACTAGAGGTATATGGGGGGAGGGGGGGAAAGAGAGGGGGGGGCGGGCGGGAAACTTCAACATTTGCGCGGAAACTATATATCCGTACAGGGGACAAATATTATGTCGGTTGTAGCACGAAGACATCCCTTTATTATATCACCTGTCTGGTATTGATTATTTTTGGAGAAGATTTGATGTTAGAAGGCCAGAGAAAGATAGTTACGTCATATCAGCCTGCTGGTAGTGTTTACTACTTTGGCAGACCTTGGTTTTAGGTGGATTGTTTGAACAAGAGGGAATGGGGGCGAGGGGGCACTTCATTATTTACTGGAAACTATACATTTTTTGAAGGAGACAAATCTGACGGTTGTAGCATGAAGGCATCCCTTTCTATCTTCTGCCTGGTAGTGTTAATTATTGTAGACGATTTGATGTTCGATGGATTTGGTGTTAGATGGATTTGGTGTTAGATGTGGTGTGCAACACAACGTTGAGGTGTGGTGAACAACGTGTTATGTGTTCATTATTTGTTTCTGTACATGGATCGCAAGATGGAATATTTCAATCGGTAGGTACAACCATCTAGTTGCTGATATTTTCTGGCATCGCGAGTTATATGAAAGAGATGCATATTGCAAAATTAAACAGGCGAGGCGATGTGGTCATGCAATGTCACCACCATTGAGCACGAGAGTGTATGTAGCGGGTTTTACCGTTTGCGCGCACCGACTGACTAACATCACCCTGATAGTTACACTGTAGTCGCAAGGTGGGTCGCCGACCGATATCCTTAACAAGGGCACACAACCCGTATCACACACAGCTTGCAAAGATTAGTTTCGACAAAATATTCGATCGCACCTCTGGAGTGCATGTTTTTTTCTATAATATATGTAAGCGCTGGCACGAGAGCGGATGAAGGGTCCAATTTACGCCCGATTTTGAGTTGTCCTCGAGACAACTCGAGCTGACGTCCACCTCTCGGCGCGCTGTTCCTCGGATGTTGTTATTCTTGCCCGACCCTCCCGACCCCTATCCTGACCCCTGCCGCAGTCACCGTCGGCCGTGCTCACTTCATGTCGTGGTGAATTACACAAAATCCGAAATGTCTAATGCGGAGACGTACGTATAGCAACGTTAACTTTTGCTTTTGAATGGAAAGTTAGCTAGTCTAGAGACCTTATTGAGTATACAAGTCAGCGACTTCCCTTGCAACTACAGTGTAGCTATCAGCGTCAACAGGGTGATCTTGGTCAGTCTGTGCGCGGAAGCTATAAAACCCGGAAGGAGATGCATCAGTTTATCAGAGGTGAATCCTGTAGGTCGAGTATCCGGTGAGGGAAGGGCGGAGTTTTCAAGGACGTGGCGACCTAAGTTTGGTCAAAAGGGAACTCGTGCGGGTGGGAGAGGCGGGGGGCACGGGTGGGGCAGCTCAATTTTTCCGAGGAAACTAAAAATCCTTCAAGGGGATAAATCAGACGGTTTTCAAACGAATACACCAGTTTATCATGGGGGGCCGGGGGGAGGGATGAGCGGAGCAGTTCTACCGATCTAACGTTTGGTGATTTTTCGTTTTGGATGCATTTTTTTTCCATTGGGTGCTGCTCGTCGCTCTTTGTTCTTCGCTGGAGCTGTCAGTGCTACAGCATGCTGATCATGCTGAAAATAGAGTCGTGTTTCAGTGCTACAGCATGCTGATGATGTTGTGCAGCGTTGCTGCTGCTGGAAGCTGTTGTTATATCCCAGTGTTTGCGCTGTATGACATCGCCCAAAGTGAAAAAATATCATGTTTTGGCATAGTTTTACACTTGATACCGCTCCCAGGCGTTATATGAAAGCTTGTTTGCGTTGGTGGAAGCGGCGGTCGAAGCCGCTACCGCGGAAGTTCACACCGAAGGTTCCACGACATATTGGGGATTATGTATCCACTGCATCCATTTGAGCGTGCTCCGCTCTCATGGCAATGTCCAGAAGCGTGTTTCGTTCCCGTGGACAACTCTATGTGCGGCGAAATGAATTTCGCCGTGCGATTGAACCTTCGGTGGAAGAATTTGAAGATCCCGTGGCAGAGATCGAACTTTCCGACCGAGGAGACGTTTAAGAGCTGACAGATATTATAATTCAATTATGCCTCCAGCAAAGATTCTGACGAGCGGCGTTCACTTTGGCGGGCCTCCACTTGGTTTCACATTTTTCTATCACGCCGATCAAATAACCCCGTGTACATTGACGTACTTGCACTCTCCTTCCACTGGATTCTTTGAGCTCCCACGCACAACTTCAAGTCAACATCGGTATGAAACAACCTTCGACTTTTTTGCTACAACGACCGAGACACCCAACTTCGGACCCCAACATGGACACTACCTTCGCTCCCTTTTCTGAAACAAGATCTGTAGTTCGTGAAGTCCCCGATTCCAACTGCTGACCCAGGTCAAGTCATACACGTCCTGGATCACACGGTTGCAAATATACATCACATTTCGTATCCGACGAATTTTGAAAAGAGAAATGACGTTTACTGAAAAAAACACAATGAATAGAGAGAATATTTGAAACGTTTCCACGTACGGCAGGAAAAATCTCTTGACGTGGAGTTACAATCCCACGGCCTAGGTATACAACGATTATTTCGAACGTTATGTTACCTATTTGCGACGATTTGGGCTAAATGAGTGCTGTCATGAAGAAAATGTTTGTAAGCAAAAGAGCTACCTCTATCCCTGCATTTGAGGTATAGCGTGACCTGTCCCTATTAGTGGTCTTCGCTACAACCCCGGCAGCGCAGGCTACCGCTGTGTACAGATGCGTATGACTTTTTCTCGGCGTTGGGCAACAAGACGACGTCGGGGGCCTCGTTGTGCGCCATAATCATTCCTTCGTCTAACCGCCCGCCATGCCTGTGCTCCGCGCAAGGTTTGTCGCATTACTTCCTCCTTGAGTTAGCGTCCGTGGTCCGCCCGATATCGACAAGGGCTCGCCTCGCAGGAGTGCCCTTCCTGCGGCTGTTTTGCTGTAGAGTGTTTCCCATCGCCCTCGCCCCACGGGCTTATGCGACGCGTTCTAAGACCTTTAAACCCCCCCCTCCCCCCCTCCTTCACCGGCGGTACGCGGAAGATTAAATATTCGATTCGTGGCTTTTGCATTGTTGTACGGTCTGCGTTTGCTTAAACTGTTTTTCTTCGCGTGTTCCTTGCTGCAAAGCCAGACCATTAGAGGTATGGCAGCGGGTGTTGACGGGCCGCATCTTCGATTCATGGTCTAGTTCGTAGAACCGGAGATTCCCCGAATCTCATATAATTTTGCACATATGAGGCTCATCAGGGTGGTCTAGTGTTAAGATACGACCACGAAACGCCTCTAATAAACCTTTTTAAGCTTAATAAGGAAGGGTTTTGTATGATAAGGTTTGCGTTTTTTATCGGTTGTAGTCAGTAAATGGTTTTCGTTTTTTATCCGTTGTAGTCAGTAAATAGATTGAAGGCACGAGACTCTGATCTCAGAAGCCATCCGGGGCTGTAGTGGAATCGAACATAAAGCTGCGACCTCAAAGGCTAAGACGGTGAGTAATTTTCTAGGACTTGCTGCATTGGCAGACCTGCAGGGGGCACTTTGTGTTTCCGCTCAAACAAATTACACAGCAGCGTTCTCAATGATATTCGGGAGCATCACAGCAAATATATGCAGAACGCGTATTACATTATGACCAAATTGAATCGAACTTCATTTGATATAATAAAAAAAATTAAAATACACTCCAGCTGTGAGATCGAAGATTTCGTCGAAATTCATCTTTGCAAGCTGTGTGTGATACTCCGATCGCGCGCATTACGAGTTGTGTGTCCTCATTAAGGATATAGGTCGGCGACCCCCCTTACAACTACAGTGTAGCTATCAGGGTCAACAGGTTGATTTTAGTCAGTCTGTGCGCGGAAACTATAAAACCCGTTTCTGAGGGAGACAAAATCTGACAGCTGTGAAAGGAAATGTATCCTTTTATCAAGTGAATCTTGTAAGTCGGATAACCGGTGAGGGGGGTGGGGCGGAGTTTTGGAGGACGTGGGGGCCTGGTCTTGATCAAAAGCGAGCGGGTTTGGAGGGGGGCCGGGGGGGGGAAAGGGGGCAATTTGTGCATGTACGCTATAAATCCTTTCAAGGCGATAAATCTGTATATATCCCGCACGGAACCAAGCCACGGGTGACACTGTTCTTGCTGTAGATATCTAATAACCCTCCGACAACAACACCCCAAATGACATTTTAATTGGTATATAAGCCACACGACGAGAGAAGAAGAAGAACAAAGTACAGTACAACATATCTGGTACCCGATATTAGTAGTCACGTCTTCAATTTACTTAAACGCTCCTCTTACATGTTTTCCTGGATCTCCTCTATGTACGATATATATATATACATCTGAAAAATCGCATATAGCTGGACAGCAAAACGGTATGCTCAACGTACTGCTATAATGTTATGCCGGGTGTGCCTGTTGTTTTCTTTTCATCAACTTTATAACACGTATGAGGCAAATGTCATTCTCTTACTTTCACAGTGGACCAGTTGTTTTGGGCTGATCGTTTGTCACTGGCCGCAATGGGATGGTACAGTCCGTGATTGGTGGGTACCAGCACACATGAGAACGCTAGTTGGAAGCAATTTTGACCGAGGTTACCTTGTTGATTTTCGGCTTTCGGAGTGGCCTAATCAACCTGTATGCACTGGTTTCGCCTATCAGTAGGTGGGCAGGTACTGTATGCTCAGCGTTAACTGCGACCAACGAAAAGTGCCGAGGACAGGGTAAGGGGGGGGGTTGTATTCGCGCGGGTACAGGGAGTTCCATTGTAGAGATTCTGGAATTCTGGGTTATGAATTAGGGATGCGTAAATTATACAGCCGAGAGTTTTTGATACATATTTATAAACAACCGACGTGCACAGCAACCAGTGAATTTGTTACCTACATGGTGGCAACCGATATTACATATGCGTTGATTTTTTTTTATAATATGTGTTGAATAGGGTAGAATGCAATAAATGACGCCTTCAAACGGCAGCAGCGTAAGACATTTAACCCGCGATCTAGATCGACTAACCTAACGGCAACCTGGTATGTTTCTAGACACTGCATTATCATTTAACACGACAATACATGAAAAAAAAAAAGTGGAGCGGTGCCAATCAATCATTGATTGGCGAAGACGTGGTATTGTTTGTCGTTTGCCTAGAGTGTACAGAGCAGGGAGGTCCATGGTGTTGGACGACGGTAGGTCATGTGAAGAAGGTGTTTGAGAGTAAATTTGAAGTATTTTTCCACCAGATTACCTCTTGTTGGAATTTGATTTCTCGTAGATGCCTTCTTATCTAATATAAGACATGTGATGAACCGAGATTCGGACAATTGGGCCTTGAGTTTGCCGTTCGTTATACCTGAGCAGGTATTAGCTGGACGGAAAAAAAATGTAATAAATGTGTTGACAAGCTCGAAGGTGAAAGAGGAGATCGATCGCGACGACGAAAAGTTGCATAAGCTTGACTTAGCGTATACACTAAGCTTACTATATACTAGGAACAGGTTTGGTGGTCAGGTCGCCGTCTTACCAAGTGTTACATTGGAACTAATGGAGGATGGAATTTGACTTGCCGTCTCAAAATGTAAACGATATGATCGGAGTATCACACACAGCTTGCAAAGATGAGTTTCGACGAAATCTTCGATCTCACAGCTGGAGTGTATTTTAATTTTTATAATATATTTCGGAATTTGAAATTTGACGTTTGACCTGGCAAATAGTGATAAGTTGCTCCAGACCTATGTATACCATCACGCACCGAGTATGGAGGCTGTTTGTGGTATACGCTTGTTTGACACAGGTCTCCGGAATAGCGTGGGTTCGTATGATGGGGTTTCGTATTATGTGTCTAGGCAAGTTTTAGAATATGCCTCGACGGGTGTAGGCCTTCATTCCCGAGAGGCACTCGATAATGAATAACATTAGGCCTGGGAATTAGCATCCAAGACATAACATATATCGAAAAACTGGTGGTATTTCAAGAACGAAAGTTAAACGGAGAGTAAGGCTATGGGGAGCACTCTAATTCAAATGTTTCTGCAGACTGCTTGGCAGAGTCATCCTTCTGGTGTTCCGCAGCGGCACAATTACAGGTAATATGGCCGACACCGGTTCAAGTCATTTACGTCCAAGCGCATCTCTTGGGACATTCGAGTAAAAGATACACACGCCACGTACTCATTACAACACCAAGGTACCGACGGATGGCATTGCACGGTTCGTCACTCTTTGTCAAGTGCACATACGCGACGTAAACATTACAATACCAAGATACTCACGGAGGGTATTGCACGGTTCGTCGCTTCTTGTTGAACCTTCTCTAATACATCTGCTCGTCAGACTTTGCCACCTACCTGCCAAACCCGAATCTCA
The DNA here is from genome assembly GCA_012845835.1 of Undaria pinnatifida. NCBI lineage: Eukaryota > Phaeophyceae > Laminariales > Alariaceae > Undaria > Undaria pinnatifida. The sequence continues at coordinate 1,943,295 of JABAKD010000023.1, forward strand.
TAGCGTACACCCATATCAACGTAAATCTGGCCTCGGTATCACGGCACGAATGTCAAAGCGGACGCGTGCTACGATGGAGGTGCATCACTATTGTTCAGAGGCTTCCTCAATTTGAAAGCGTGAGACCTGTAACAAAACACACATATTTGGAAAAGAGTAGGACTGCTACTGAATGAAAAATCACATTGCCTAGATACCCTACAAGACTACGCCAAACAAAATATACTAGTTCTGACAGCTTTGGCTCAAGGAGAGCCATCATTCACAATCGAATTCTGACGAAAAGTGGTACCTCTATCTTGTTCATTCGTCAACGTCACTACTCACGCCTCGGTCAAGCGCACGTAGTACAAGACCCAAGCAACCCTTGTAATTTCACTTCTTCCTCACATATAATACGTTGCGTCCTACTGCGAAACACTAACCGAAGGGATACAGTACCAAGGAATGGAGGTACTACTTCGACACAACCCCATGATCCGATGAGTTATGCAATGATCGTACACCAGTGTCGAAGGCGTTCGAGGCCTCGACAGGCAGGTTTGGGCAGAAGACGCGCACACGGCGTACTCGTAATATACATGGTACAGATACATGCACACGTAGGTACATTCGTCGCGGAACGTTGAAGCGCTTTTTACTCCAGAACATTAACCCAATTGAGGAATACTTACATTTTTAAGGTACGAAAATTGTATTGAAGCTTTATCCCTCATCAAGGAACAATGACAACGGTCGCGGGCACGGTGAAGAGCTGTCAAAGTTATCACAAAGGGGCTATACACACCCTTATACTATTGTCACATACATGTAGGTCTGTGAATTTCTTGGTTAAACATATTTGGCCAGAAACCTTTTATCGACAATGACCTTCCGTAAAGGAGTACTTAGATCAGTGCCGATAAGACTTCGCTAGGCCTGCTATATTCCGCTTCGTCTGTCATATGAATTCGTTTCTTCTCCGTCAATCACTCGCTTACGCAACGCCAAAACGCAACCGCAATGCTAGGGCCTGCAAAAGCAAGTTAGGTTGGGAAATGTTGCCTTGTTAAATGCCAACAACACACGATGCACGAGATATTCTGATTTACACGCTACAGTATATGAGTCGATTTTCCCGGTCTCTGTGTTTTGTTGTGAACTATTTGCCGGGAAACGACACGGTCCACACAACAACATCCGCTGAAAATATGTTTGGACGAAAAGAGCTTCGAGAAGTTCAAAACTAGCGTATGACGCCCAACATTCGGAAGGCGAGACAGTATTAAACGTGTGAACGTGTGCGTTTGACTGGTTACAATCATGTGTCGATAGTTGGTCGTCGCAGCAGTATAGCTTGAGTGGGTCATGGGTTCATAGGCTACGGCCTGAGCACTACCTTCTTAATGAACGAAACCATGAGACCAGAAGAATATCTCAAATATTTTGTTCTCCTCATTTCAAGGCTAAACGCTCTTTCAATATATGTCGTCAGGTTTTAATTTATGTGAACTTGGCACAAGCATTGTAGTTATTTACTGATGATGCTGCTGACGCAGTATACCGGACGGCTTGGACAGGGTGATATATTCGATGGGCGATATATGAGTGTGCGAACCAGTGTATTCCAAACATGTGCGGGCAGGATATGTTTAATACTCTCCACATTCATGGCAATCTCTGCTCACCTAAAAGGTTGAGCGTCCTTGATGATGTGTGCGCGTCAAATGGGTTATTCACTTCATTAAAATGTCACAAATTTAGATTCAGTAGTGTTTGAACGTGTCCCGCATTGCCAGTAGTAGTGGGCATGATGCATCCGCCTTTGGGAAGACTTCCTGCCGGGTGCCTAAAGTGCGGGCGCCAAAGTCGCGGATCAGGTAGTAAAGTGAGAGTGCCAGGTAGTGTCGGACTGAGGTGAGAGCAAAGGAGGTAATGTATGCTCAACGCGATTGCTGTGAATCCGATATTGTGTTAGGCCTCTAAGACCTACCAAACAGTTGCAATGGATATTTTGCACGCTAAATTATTGTATGGTTTGTGGATTCGGCTTAAGAGTATGCGGTTCTTAAAGAACTACCAGTACTTCCGGCTTTTATGGCGCAGCCATGCATAACTCACAGAGGTTCCTGGGGGGTACAAAGTGCGGTGTAACCCTACCCTAGGTATTGTGGCACGGGTTTCACATAACTCACAGAAGTTCCGTATACGGGTATGAAAGAAAGTTGCGCAGAAGTTCCTGGTACGGATATGAACGCGTTAGACACCTTCCAGAACTATCGGGTGTTGTTGGACGGGCGTGAAGAACCTCCAGAGGTTTCAGGCAAGTATTAACATGCTGTACCCGTACCTCGGGTCTTTGTGGCGCCGGCGTAACGAACTTGCAGAAGTTCCGGGTACAGGTATTTGAGTGTTCCACATAATTAACGAAGCTTTTTGCAGGGTAATACGAAGGGTATATTCCCCGGGTATGGTTTTGTGTGTATCTTACGGACTAAACAATTAAAAGAAAGTTCGGGTACGGGTATGAAGGTCGCACAGAACCCACAGCCGTTCCAGGTTTGGGTATGCTTGTACAGAACTCACAAATTCCGGGTACGGGTACTGCCTTGGTAAATACCGGCCTCAAACGGGCCAACAAACAGAAAAGAAATTGACTGGTATATGAAATACACACTTGTCAACGCATATATTTCTAATAATTGCGATATACATGTTGCATACACTGTTGCACTCATAGGAAATACCACGTACGTCTACTGCTATTGTTCTTTGTAACACAGATCATACTATAGCGTACCCCGGCTGTGCGTAAACGGATGCACTTATAGGAAAGGCCACATATGTCTACCGCTATTGTTCTTTGAAACACAGATCATTCTATAGCGTACCCCGGCTGTGGCGTCTTAAAAAATAGTTGCCGTCGAAATATAAATTTTTCTACCATACTTCGATTATAAGCCAAGTTCCGCGATAAAGAAGAGGCAAAGGCACAGAAAACACAGGGAATAGCTCAAGATTTCGACATGTTAGCGAGATTTGCATTGATATTTTTATTCCGAGAGGAAAAAAATAGACATAAAAATCGATTGCAAAGTGTCATTCGTTAATACGTTGATTCGTGCCCTCAGAGACGACAAAAGCATCAACAACGGGTAGGTGTTCATAATATTAAAAAATAATACACTCCAGCTGTGAGATCGAATATTTTGTCGAAACTCATCTTTGCAAGCTTTGTGTGATACTTCGATCGCGCGTATTACGGGTTGTGTGTCCTCATTAAAGATATAGGTCGGCGACTCTCCTTACAACTACAGTGTAGCTATCATGGTCAACAGGGTGATGTTAGGCAGTCTGTGCGCGGAAACTTTGAAACCCGTTTCAGAGGGGGACATTACCTGACAGCTGTGGAAGGAAATGCATCAGTTTATCATGTGAATCCTGTAAGTCGAATATCCGGCGAGGGGAGGGCGGAGTTTTTAAGGACGTGGGGGCCTGGGAATTTTGATCAAAAGGGGGGCGGGAGGGGGAGGGGACGGGTGGCGCAGGTCAGTTTGTGCGTGGAAACTATACATTTTCTTGTGGGGGAGGGGGGGGGAATGTGGCGGGGGATGACGGGGGCAGGGTGGGAGGGCTTTAGGTCGCAAAGATGTAGCGGTTTGCTATACGCGTGGTGCTAGATCTAGGCGATGGTGTGGGTGGTGGGAAAGGAGGGGGCGTTGGGGGCGGGGGTGGGTGGGAATTGCAGCAGCGGCATTGACGGCTCTAAAACGATAACGAGGCGATATCCAGGGTGTGGAAGTGTTTATTACTCTGGCGGATTTCGATAGTAGGTGGGGCGTTTGAGAAAGAGAAAGCGAGGATAAAATATGGGGGGGGGGGGGGGGGGGGGTTTCAAGAGGTTTAGGTCACATATAACATGAAAATAACGGATTTGGTCGACACTGATGTTCGCAAAGTTGTGGGTGATCCTCCGATCGCGCGTATTAATCACATATGTAGGGGCTTGCTATACGCGCGGTGCTGCGTCTAGGCGATGGTGCGAGGTGTGGGGAAGGAGGGGGCGTTGGAGAGGGGGAGGGGCATTAATGAAAGCTACATCATGGATTGCTATAAAGATAATGACGTGACATAAATTGCTGAGAAGTGTTCATTATTCTGGCAGATTTCTATTGTAAGTGGGGCGTTTGAACGAACTCGGCGGGGAACAAAGGGGGGGGGGGGGAGATGAGTTGGAGCTACGGCATGGATGGCTATATGGATAATAAGATGATATCAGCTGGGTGGTAGTGTTTACTACTGTGGCAGATTTTGATTTTAGGTGGTGCGTTTAAACAGGAGGGATCGGGAGGGGGGGGGGGGCAGGGGGGGGCAAGGGGGGGCGAACATTTCACTATGTGCGCGGAAACTATTAGCCCTTGAAGGAGACGAATCTGACCATTGCAGCAAGAACACACGCATTTATATCACCCGCCTGATAATGTTTATTTTTCTAAAAGGTTTGATGTTACATGTAGTATGCAGCCCAGTTATTAGGTGTAGTAAACAATGTGTTAAAAGCTTCATATTTTGTTTTTGTACATGGATAGAAAGATGGAATATTTCAATCGATAGATACAATCATGTAGATACCATTATTTTCTGAAATCGCTAATTAAAAGACAGGGATGCATATTGCCAAATACAACAGGCGAGGTTATGTGGTCGTGCAATGTCATCGCCATTGAGAACGACAGGGAGAGATGCGAATCGTTGTTGTTTAAAAGGAACGATTAGTGTACTCGCGCTCAAATACGTTACTTCGTTTTTCATGCTTCGCTTGGCATAGGTTGGAAGGCGATCATGCAGACGGTATGTACGGAATACCATACGTAATAAGTTGGTAATGCGGTTTACCGCAATTTTAGTATATCTGCCTGTATCTCCTTTTAACACCTTTGTTATTGCCTCACATATTAATATGCGATTTACGCCTATGATTTTTGCCTTGCCGACTTGGGGCTCTGAGGTCGCCAAATCCAAGACAAAGACAAATGCTACATATACACCAAGCGAGGTGACGTGGGCATGCGATGTCACCACTATTTGAACGCGATTATTGTATGATATGTTGTACTCGCTGTGTTCGGCGTTCGGTCTGCGTGACTGACCAAACATGACTACATCCTGATTTACGCATAGATAGATGGTACAATTTTCGGATTACATTAATCGATACATAGCTCGCCGTGTATTGTAACGAAGGTATACATGTCCCCGGCAATCGTCGCACAGTCAAATATTTTGAGGATCTTACAAAACTTCTTCAAGTTTCCGGTACGGATGCCTCACAGAACTTCCAAACCTTGCGGGTATTTTCGAAAATGCGTGCAGAACTCCTAAAAAGATCCGAAGAGCGGGTAGTATATATGTTGTACCCGTATCCCGGCTATTATTGTGGCCACGGGCGTACAGAGCATCCAGTAACTCCGGGTACGGGTATGAACTTTGTACACACAAATTCCAAAAGTTCCCGTTACGGGTATGAATGTCCTACAGAACTCACATCTTTTTTTTGTCTCGTGAAACTCGCGGTGAATACCCCGGGTACGGTTTGTACGTACCCCACAGATAACCTGTGAATGTTAGGATCGCGTCGAATACGGCAGGTAGAGGTCCATGACAGTTACAGCGCAAGACATTAGCCATCAATCACCACCAGGGCCTCTGAATACAAGTATGATTGTGAGGTGAATATCGATTGCGATCACATCTGAACGCCGCGGATCGTATCCTCGAGCTCTGGCGGTGTCCACCAAAGCCAGTTATCTGGTGCAGCAGCGATGGAAATTGAAAAAATAATTAGAGCATCGTACGGGAGGAACATCGGTTATACATGTCGTAATGTGATCGACTGTTTCCCGGTTATTCTGAATAGGTGACAAGCATTCGACGCACGTTTGAGAATGCTGGTCGCCTCGCCGATCGTGGATCATCAACGACCTGCCACACGTTGAAACAAAAAAGCGTCCAGAGATTGAACAAAGTGGACTATGAGATAGTTGGTCGAAATGAAACTCCATGCACACGTTGGGAATTCACCTGGCATTTATCGTATGGTAGTGTAAGATTTGGCTCTTAAGCAGGGCTTCGACAAACATTATCGCCCAGTTAGTTGATTTTTTCGAAGGTGATGTAACGGGAGACCTATGAATTCCATCAATTAAGAATGCCCAGCTAACATACCTAATCAACATGCTGCCTTGTGGCGAGCCCCTGCAAGTTCAGAGTTTATGTTAGATGTCAGTGTTGCACCGGCCATGTCGCTCATGTACGTGCGTGGCACGCTAGTGTTTTGTTTTGTTTGCTACCGTATGGCATGGTGAAGTAAGGGCGGTATGGGTTTGTACATTATTACAGGTTCGGTTGGCTTCGTAGGTTTATCGAGATAGGCGTGTCATGGTAATAGACTATACGTTGAGGTAGTGGTATGCACGTTCTTGATCATGTGCGTGGTATAATACGATATGCAGCAGCGGGAATTTCGAGTCTACATCATGGTACGGTATGGCAGAGTACGTTGGTCGTATACTTTACATATATGGCATATAAACACCCTATAGTCTGCACACCCCTCCGTGGCGTACTTGTTTGTCTTTATGGTCATTAATCAATAATGTGTTGATCATGGAAACCTAAACAAAAGAAAATAAGTATATGTATGTGGGACACATAATGATAGCCATTAAAACGGACTTATTCATATGACTAGAAGACTACAAATATATTGAAATGTACGATCTGATTTTGGGTTTAATGACGTCAAAACAAAAAGGCATACGAGTTATAGTTTGTCATTTTATCGAGGACAACTTTTTAACGTAGTTTCCATGCCCGCCTTACATCTGACTCAGAGGTTGGCACAATGGCTGCGGTTTTGTCGCCATGGCGTCTCTCGTAAAGCATAACAGCATTTCTTAGAAGAAAGCAATGTATCATGGCCATGTATACTTTATGCGGATAGTTTTTCGAAAGTAGTGGTGCATAGTCTCGCTGTTTTTCGAGCGAGTGGCGCCACTGTTTCAGCCCGGCGTATGGTTTGGTTAAGTATCTAAAATGTTATTTTGCGCCATGAAGCTACAAAGGAACGATAATCCACGCTGCGCCGAAGGTTTTCACGAAGCATCCCCGTCAGTGACGCCCAGAATCCTTTATGCGAGTGGCTCAGACAAGGTAGTCAAAATACGCGTAGCCCCCTCCACCAAAGCCAGGTCTCGTGAAAATAGAAAACACGCCTGAAAACACTGCACGTGGTAAAAACAGAGAAGATTTATATATATATATATATGAATCCAATAACTACAAGTCCGACTTGTTCTTCAATCGTACACATTTTCCAGCAAATTCTCTGTGTGTGCCTCTTCCGTTTCAAATTCCCTGATTAAAAAACTCTGTATACACCAGTGGATGATGCGTGTAAAGTCTATAGTCTATATAAGGAAATACGTTTAGGTCGTAGCATCGGTAGCACAAACTATTTTCCGCCCCGAAGTCATGCTTTAATTCTATTTAGAAATACGTCCACGAGGGAGGGAGTGGGGGGGGGAAGGTAAATGGAAAAAAAGGAGGTTCACAGGAAAAAGAACGCGCGTGCGTGCCTACGCCGTTTCATAGCTACGAAAACATGCCACAAAGTATCTGCCAACCGCCAGCAATAACCCGGTGCAGACACCTCCAATCCTGACAGTGAGATTATGGCAACAGTCAGTTGGGGTGATGGCACCTGTTCTAACCGACCGCATTAGACTAAGGTATGTCCATTCCAGTCCGGTTGAACCAACGCTGCCCTCCACCACAGCCTATGTATTTGATATTGTGGTCCGTTGAAAGGGCAACATAGCATGGATACTGATCATAAACCCAATCTAACCACCTCAAAACTATCCTAAGTGCCACGAGAGGTTTTGTTATCACACGGTTTGAAGCGTTTCCCGTGTCATTTGACGTATAGGTCACGTTGGCCCGTGGGTGTAGACTTGGTGCGTCGCACGAACATCACACATAGTCTATACCTCCCACGTGGCGAAAACAAACCATACTACGCTTACCCATGGTATCGATCGATTATTGTGGCTGTTGCCTTACGCGTTATATGCGTTGATGGGTTAGTCTACGCATCGTGCATTCGTTACCTGCTTTTCAGTTGTACTGGACCGAAGCTACGGACAGAGGGGAAATCCGCTTCTCGCTGCCATGATTTCACCACCGGGCACGGTTGAATTTGTACGACCAGGACGAGAACATGTTTACCGACTTGTTTTACGCGCGTTGTTTGCCAGCATCTGCGGGCCTGTATCGCAGGATATGAAAAGGCGCGATAGGGTAAAACCACACAACAACAGCGTGGTCAACTCCGCAAGTGACCCTGAGACACTGCACAATAAAGGCCCCACACTTTGGCCGCCTTACCGTATTCAACGTCTTCCGTGTGTTAACCTGTGTGGTCTCAAATAAAGCAAAAAACAAAAACATTCGAGACAACATGACGGTGCTAGTGTCCGAAATTGAAAAAAAACAAATAGGCTGAAAACAAAAATCGTTGTGGTCTTTTGCATGATGACTGGAACCGTATTCCACACATTTTCTTGCTTCAGTGAAGTCTTCCTGTGCACGTCCCCCCTAGGTTATGGTGCCCCCAGTTTATTAACTATTAGGTGTGTAATGCTAATGCATCGGCGAACTGTTATTCTTTTTAAACGGACACATAACCAAGAGATATGACTCGGAAAAGCTGTTGTCTCCTTAACATATCTAAATCTCATTGAAAAAAATGTTGTTAACAAGTGAAGCTGCCGATCAAGAGTGCCTGTCAATATAGAGACACGATCTACCACATTGAACAACTGATATACCTATACCAGGTAGCATACAGCATGCATTATGGAGAAAACTTCATTGTCGATCTAGTGTGCATTCTTCGTACGACATGGTTGTTAGCGTTTCCGCAACATAGCGAGGACTCCGAGGACCGCTCAACACCAACTACCGTGGAAATTCATGATACTGGGTGGCATGCTGCATCCAACATCAAACCTTCTAGAAGAGTAAACATTAACAGGCAGATGATATAAAGAGATTTCTTCTTTCTACAACCGTCAGGTTTGTCCCCCTAAACGGTTATATTGTTTTCGCGCCCATTTTGAAATGTCCCGCCCCCCCCGCTTCCCTCCCCTCCACCTCTCCCGATCCCTCTTGTTTAAAACCCTCACCCAACCCCAACCCCCCCCCCCCCCCCCTGCCCCGACCCCTCCCCCCCCCCCCGCCATTATATTTGATTTTATTCCGCTAAATTGATCAAACGCTCCACTTACAATCGAAATCGGCCAGAGTAATAAACACCTATACGCAGTTGACATCACGATGTTATATCTCTGACCATCCATGACATATTTTTCACTTTTTCCTCCCAACCCCTTAACGCCCCCCCTCCAACGCCCCCTCTTTTCCCACCACCCGCACGGTCGGCTAGACCTGGCACCACGCGTATAATAAGCCGCTACATATCTTTGATCCCACAACCGGAGTGTTTTTAAATATTTAATGTGACCTAAACCATCCAAAAAAAAAAATCCCCTCCGCCCCCCCCTTCTCACTCTCCCTTGCTCAAACGTCCCACCTAATATCAAAATCCGCAAGATACACAAACACTTCACGCGCACTGGATATCACCTCATTATCTTACTAAAGACATCCATGCCGATGCTCCCCTCCCCCCGCCTGTATATTTGATTTCTTTCCGCTAGTTTGTTCAAACGCTCCAACTTACAATCGAAATCGGGCAGAGTAATAAACACCTATACGCACTTGATATCACGATGTTATATCTCTGACCATCCATGACATATTTTTCACTTTTTCCTCCCAACCCCCTCAACGCCCCCCCTCCAACGCCCCCTCTTTTCCCACCACCCGCACGGTCGGCTAGACCTAGCACCACGCGTATAACAAGCCGCTACATATATTTGATCCCACAGCCGGAGTGTATTTGACTATTTAATGTGACCTAAACCATCCAAAAAAAAAATCCCCTCCGCCCCCCCCTTCTCACTCTCCCTTGCTCAAACGTCCCACCTAATATCAAAATCCGCCAGATACACAAACACTTCACGCGCACTGGATATCACCTCATTATCTTACTAGAGACATCCATGCCGATGCCCCCCCCCCCCCGCCATTATATTTGATTTTTTTCCGCTAGTTTGTTCAAACGCTCCAACTTACAATAGAAATCGGCCAGAGTAATAAACACCTATACGCACTTGATATCACGATGTTATATCTCTGACCATCCATGACATAGTTTTCACTTTTTCCTCCCAACCCCCTCAACGCCCCCCCTCCAACGCCCCCTCTTTTCCCACCACCCGCACGGTCGGCTAGACCTGGCACCACGCGTATAATAAGCCGCTACATATCTTTGATCCCACAACCGGAGTGTTTTTAAATATTTAATGTGACCTAAACCATCCAAAAAAAAAAATCCCCTCCGCCCCCCCCTTCTCACTCTCCCTTGCTCAAACGTCCCACCTAATATCAAAATCCGCAAGATACACAAACACTTCACGCGCACTGGATATCACCTCATTATCTTACTAAAGACATCCATGCCGATGCTCTCCTCCCCCCGCCTGTATATTTGATTTCTTTCCGCTAGTTTGTTCAAACGCTCCAACTTACAATCGAAATCGGGCAGAGTAATAAACACCTATACGCACTTGATATCACGATGTTATATCTCTGACCATCCATGACATATTTTTCACTTTTTCCTCCCAACCCCCTCAACGCCCCCCCTCCAACGCCCCCTCTTTTCCCACCACCCGCACGGTCGGCTAGACCTAGCACCACGCGTATAACAAGCCGCTACATATATTTGATCCCACAGCCGGAGTGTATTTGAATATTTAATGTGACCTAAACCATCCAAAAAAAAAATCCCCTCCGCCCCCCCCTTCTCACTCTCCCTTGCTCAAACGTCCCACCTAATATCAAAATCCGCCAGATACACAAACACTTCACGCGCACTGGATATCACCTCATTATCTTACTAGAGACATCCATGCCGATGCCCCCCCCCCCCCCGCCATTATATTTGATTTTTTTTCCGCTAGTTTGTTCAAACGCTCCAACTTACAATAGAAATCGGCCAGAGTAATAAACACCTATACGCACTTGATATCACGATGTTATATCTCTGACCATCCATGACATAGTTTTCACTTTTTCCTCCCAACCCCCTCAACGCCCCCCCTCCAACGCCCCCTCTTTTCCCACCAACCGCACGGTCGGCTAGGCCTAGCACCACGCGTATAATAAGCCGCTACATATATTTGATCCCACAGCCGGAGTGTATTTGAATATTTAATGTGACCTAAACCATCCGAAAAAAAAAATCCCCTCCGCCCCCCCCTTCTCACTCTCCCTTGCTCAAACGTCCCACCTAATATCAAAATCCGCCAGATAAACAAACACTTCACGCGCACTGGATATCACCTCATTATCTTACTAGAGACATCCATGTCGATGCTTCCTCCCCCCGTCCCCCTCCCCCGCCGCCCCGAACGTACCCTCCGTCCCCACTACCCGAACCATCGCCTAGACCTAGATTCACACGTATAGCAAACCCCTACATCTATGGCACTCAAAACCCTTCCTCCCGCCCCTACCCTCTCACACCCCCTTGAACACTCTGCTCTCTACTCATTGGTTGTACGATATACAGGATATACATGATAAACTAGGGCATTTTTTCAAAACCGTCACATTTATCCCCTTAAAAAATGTATAGTTTCCACGCACAAATTGAGCTGCCCCGCCTCTCCGCCCCCCCCCCCTCTTCTCCATCCCCGCTCGTTTTTGAACAAATGCTGGCCGCCACGTCCTTCAAAACTTCGCCCTCCCCTCACCGGCTTTCCGGTATACAGATGCATATCTTTTCACAGCTGCCCGATTTTATCCCCCTCAGAAACGGGTTTAATATTTCATCCGCGCAGAGACTGCCTAACATAACCCTGCTGACCCTCATAGCTACACTGTAGTTGTAAGGGGAGTCCCCGACCTATATTCTCAATGAGGACACACAACCCGTAATACGCGCGATCGGAATATCACACACAGCTTGCAAATATGAGTCTTGACAAAATACTTCATCTCACAACTGGAGTGTAAATTAATTTGTTATACAATATATCGAATGATATGCAACAACACCAACTCCATGATTTTTCTAGAAATCCGGGTTGTGAACATGGCCACGATATATGGTGTTCCCTTAAGCTACTGTGACCAAATCACAGCTTCACTACGGCCAAGCCGCCAAGTCACATCCTTTACAGTATATCATCATGTTTCGACCGGCATCAAGTAGCCTTCTCTGCATTGTCTGATTTAATATACTACCTACCAAAAAATGTATTTTTGGCGGGGTGTGACCATCGAAAGGTAGGTACATGCTGCGTCATAACGAAATTCGGTGTATTTTCGGTCGTACAGTTCTGTTCCGGTGGCTTGTTCGCTCAACACAACGGTTACTTGTAATAGCATCTGAAGCGATTTCTGAAGATCGTCTACATGATATCATGTGGAGGAACGAGACGCATAAGGGGTATCCATGTTTCCCGATTTTACAAAAAGATGCAGCTCTATTTCCCAGTGCAAAACGTATTTTCAAGAAAAAAGACAAGTCCACAAACAACTCAAACAAAAAAAAATCCATGGCGGGCCGAAGTACGTAAAAAAAATGAAAAAAAAATGCGAAAACCCAAGAATATTTCCAAAATTTTGGGTAAAATTCAAACATTTTAGGTTACCTGGAACTGTCAGTCACAAACGGTTCGAGCCAAAACGTGTTATCCATTTCTTTTCACGCCGTCACAAGGCGCACTTCGTTCTGCCACAAAAAGTTATTCTTTGTCGATGCTGGAATCGCAGGGCGACACACCGCGGAGTATCCCTGAAAACAGTCCGGACGCGCTTCCTTCAGACAGACTCGTCACCTACGAAAATTGAATCATGAAACCGACGGCACCTATTCCTAAGCTTGGACCGCCGTGTCCGTATGAATGATCGCCGCATACCCAACCAAAAAATGTGCATTGAACATCAAGTATGCTGGCCGGTTGGCGAATGATACAGCAAAAAAAAACGACACTTCATACGCCTTTTCCATCACGAAAAAAAAAAGAGGACCACCATAATGATCGAATTCGACAGATCATAAAAGCAATATCGAATCAGCATTTCAAAGTAAACACTCGGCTTTAACCCCGAAAGAGGGCAGCCGTTCAGCACGATACGATTTGCTGGACGGTCTATATCCGCTTTCATCAGCTCCTACGACGCGGGACAGTCCCGCTCGGAAGCGGCCATGATCGGGGCAGTGCGTTGCCCGCCCCTCGGCGAGTTTCCATGTTGCCCCTAAAGGAAAATGCGTAGCCTCACACTTTCGTTTAAAATCAATCACCAACCCGGTCGTCAGGTCGTTCTTGTGGCGGGAGCATACAGATGCCGAAACATCGCCCATACTACCCCATCGAGGCAACCCGGTACACGAACCATGAGTACAGCGGTTGCTGTGGACATCCACGATGCCGTCCCCAGCATGCTCCTTGCGGTAGCATGGCTTCTTGCTGTCGGCAACGCAGACTAGCGTGTGTTTACCGCACGACACGTGTAAGCAAAGGTTGTTCCCGACGCCGGCCATGCCATCCTCCGACTGTTGGCCGCAATGCACTCCCGTGCCAACAACGTTTGATCTCCGGCGCTTTTTGCGCAATTAAATCGAACATCGATTCCTGCGTACGTGCATCATAGAATCGTCTGCATGCCGTTTGCAGTAAATCCCAGTCTTGCTGCCAACAACATTGAAGCTGGGTACCTTCGTGCACGCGTCGTGTAAACAAAGCTTTTTGCGTATATTTACCATGTCCTCAACTGCATGCTGTTTGCAAAAAACTGGCGTCTTGCTGCCGAGAACGTTGAAACTCGGTGTCTTTGTGCACGAGTCGTTTGAACATCGTTCGCGTTTTACGTCTACCATGGAAGTGTCGGCATGTTGTTTGCAGTACACAGCGGTAGCAAAGCCAACAACATTGAAGCTCGGTACCTTCGTGCACTTGTCTTGTAAACAACGCCTGCTGCGCACGTTTACCATGCCATACTTCGAATGTTGTCGGCAGTACATGGCCGTCCTGCTGCCAAACTCATTGTAGCTCGCATATTTCGTGCACGCGTCGTGTGAACAACTGCTGCTGCGTACGTCTACCATGCCATCAACAGCGTGTTGTTTACAATATACTGCCGTTTTCCTGCCGACAACATTGAAACTCGGTATCTTGGTGCACGACTCGTGCAAACATAACCTGCGTTTTAAGTCCACCATGGAAATGTCGGCGTGTTTCTTACAGTACCTCGGCGTCGTGCTGCCAACAACATTGAAGCTCGGAATAATGGTGCACCCATCGTGTGAGCAACGCCTACTGCGCACGTTTACCATGCCATCGTCTGCATGTCGTTTGCAGTACACTGCCGTCTTGCTGTCAACGACATTAAAGCTCGGTATCTTAGTACAAGAGTCGCTTAAACAACGCCTACTGCGTACATTGACCATGTCGTTGCCAGCATGTTGCCTGCAGAATTTCGCATTCTTGCTGCCGACGGCGTTGAAGACTGGCTCCTTCGTGCAGGTGCCATGGGAACAGCGCACCATTGTAGTCTAAACTTCAAGTCGTGATGTCGCCAGCATGAAATATTACCCCAGTTTCGCTGTGAACACCTGTAGATCGCAAAGTCAGCGCAGAGGAACGGAGAATTTTTGGAAAACAGAAACCAAGCAGTGTTTTGGCGTAGATATACCGACGGGTATGTCTACCAGGAGTACCCGGAATCTGCCCCAAATCGGCGCCGAAGGTTTTTCACGCTACAATACATGAACTGGGTACAGGTTTGGCTTGCTACAATATCGATCGGTTGTACGATCGGCGTTTTTGCGTACCCGCAACGCAGGCTATCCGATCCGACAAATAACCATATCATAAACAACTTACGCGGGAGAGCATATTGTTGTTCTATAACGCAGCGCTTTCAGTCACGTCTCAGGAAATGCCCGAAGAGGGGGATCGATAGACTTTACAACGCTCAGCAGCGACACCCAAAAACTATTTGCTATGCACGCGCAGCGGGGTACTTGTGTCTGGAACAACCCATGACCTGCGATACCAAATGGTTTTAAGTCTCAAAGCATTTGGTGCGATATATTCCCTGAATACGACATGTTGCACTCTCAAAAGAGCTGTGATCGACAATTTTGAAAGACCACAAAAATAAACGTGCTCCTTCTGCCGTAGGCATAACCCTGCGACTGCTTGGAAGCAATGCAGATAGACACCGGTTCAGAGAAACTGCGGAAAAGTGTTCCCCGGCGATTGACCATGGATTTCGGTTGAATCAGACTGATAACAATCGCATGTCTTCTGTGAACCGTTGCGAAGACGTCCGTTGTCGTTTTCAAGTTTGATTTTCGTTGATAATATGGTCAGATGAGATACTCTGGTAGTTAGAGACCTTACACCGTCAATGTTTGGCGAAAAAAAACGACAACATTCAGACAACAGGCCTCGTTATTGGCATGTAGAACACGTGTCAAAAATATCAATATCAAATTCTCGAAACGGCGAGGACTTGTTTTACTCCGGCGCGTAGAAATGAGAAAGATTTTATACTGCCTTCAAATGACATAGTTTTAGTACATGTTCCAGTTTTTTCAAAAATTATGAAAAAAGAGTGCCTTTGAGTACCTTAAACTGGTCCGTGGTAAATGCGGTGCAATTTCTTCCCCCCCGCCCGTGTATTGGAAATAGTCTGATAATCTTTTCAACCATTTTGGGTCTGTAAAAGTTGGTCGATACGAGTTTCGATTCTAGAGACAGCGGGAGGCTGTTTTGTACTTTTTCCATTGTCACGTGCGTTGACTGGTCATAGAGGTCAGCATTGCACAAAATATTCACGCTTCGAGTGAATGCTGTCAGTGGTATTCATGGGGGAGATAATTTCTGCCATTTAACTCGAACCATCCTGTAGGGCCGTGTGATGGTGAATTTTCAAAACTGACATGTGGTGAAAACTATATAGTCTATGTATGTGCCGTCCGTCTAATGCCTTTGCCTTTCATATTTCAAAAATTCTACACACCAAGATAAATAGTTAGTTACAACCAGTGCCGTGTAAACCGAAAGACATCCCTGTCTCGGGCAGATGATGCGTTGATGTCCAATATATAGTTAAGCATTAGCTTCGCCTAATGTGCTCGGCGTCCTAGACAGTTATGGCACGCCATCCGAAACACGCTACATATTCTCGATAAAAATATTTTCAATATGGTCTCGCTACCAGACAACTTGTACCGGGGTTGATGATCGCGCCTGCTCCTACTGAGTAACTACAACAGGTACAGTTGGGTGCCACCAATGGCCACCCTGATATCTTTGCATAGTCCCAACGCCTGTATTGTGCTGACCTTGGTGTCTGACAAGGAAATACAAACAGCACCATAATCTTCGGGATCGAGTATGTTTGGGAAATTTGCGGGAATACTCGATCGACGAGAGAATTCAAAGCACAATACGGTTAGGTGATGCCAATCATTTCCGGTACTGAAGCACAGAACTTCGTGATCAAGGCGCAAAATCAAGGCACATTCAACCGAATACCAATCTGAACTGAGATGAAGGTCCGACAGATACATAAGAGCCCACAATGCCGCAATGGGGTACGCGCCATGAATCGGTTGGAGACTCACGCGCTAGAGGTGCTTGTGCTTGTTTTCGCACAAAGTGAAACAGCCATCATTCTGTGAAAAGCACCACAAAACCCTAGCGATTGGCAAGATATTCCGCGCGTACAAGGCCAAGAAAGGCAAGGATATTAATGAACAGCTTCAATCAACACATCTTCCAACTTGTACAGTTGTACTAGGTAGTTTTTCGTGTTAGCCGTTCGTCTGGTGTTGCGTGGTTCCGGCTCTGCATGTGAGTGCTAATGTTGTACACATCATTGACGCCTTGGTTAAAAATGTGGGTCTACTCTACATAGTTAAACACGGTCTGAAAAAAAAATGCGTCCGAACCGTGGCTTCACTACCAATACAAGGCGTCGTCTGTGGGCGCGTTGATTATTGATCGACTCCGCAACACGCTGCCATATGTGCTATACAATGGAGGGCAAAAGCAGAGCAATCTCGAAACGCGATCAAATATAGAAAAGTTGCACAATAGTCTTTCCTCGGTAGTGGCTTCACCGTTTAGGCCAAACGTCTGCGAACAGTTGAGGAAACAAGTATTGAAAACCGGTTGGTACGGCAAGTTAAATATTGCAACAGTATTCAGGGCTAGCTCGTGGGCAAGTTAGGCGGAGTGGCAGGAACAAATGTTTTCCATGTCGTGTCTCGGATGTGACGTTGAAATTGTCGCGCTTTTAGCCAAGAAATGTAAGCTGCACACGTAGCACGACAGGACTGAGAACCGTGTCGAACAAGTCATGTGCCATCTCCGCCGGTCGTAAAGAAGGTAAAAAAAAAGGAATTTTCCTCAAGAACGCGAGCAAACGGCGACCAGAAGAGGAGTCTCTCAGTCGACCGAGTGTCGACTAGCAGAAACGTACAGCAAAGACGACCCCTCGCAGTTAACGCTCGGGGTACGGTGCGTGGGTCCCTTCTGGCTGTTTTCATTAGCAGTGGCTCGGGATAACTCGCGCGAGTAACCCCCCTGACCATGCGCGGTATTCAGCATTTGTGCTGCTTTATATTTGTGATACCGATACGCAACGGAAATGGTAATCTACGACACGAAAAAAAAAAGTACCTCACCAACTTTTGTCCGTGTGGTGTGGAGTCACTACTGCGGGTAGCTAAACGCGAAAGTAAAAATGAGGGTATATCATAAAACCGGCACAACACCCCACCTACCGTAGCTTCGTTTTAAAAGTTACCAGTTACTGAGGACTGCACAACGCCACGATGGAATTTCAAGTTTAAAACAAGTCCCTACTAAATGATGCGCGTGCGAGCAGGTGGGACACGGGGAGCAGCTGGACACGGGGAGTAGCTGGGACATGGAGAGAGGGGGGTCCTCTATGGGAAAGACAATATCTTACATTTGACCGAAGTGGACGAAGGGTAGCTTTGTCTGCACGCAAGAGAACAAAGTAACAGACGAGGCGATGTTCATTGCGGGTTTTCAGCGGACATGGGTCATACCACTTTGGGTTGAACATTTTGGAGCAACCTCTTGTGACCCGTACACCTCCTCAACCAGTGATCTACCTGCTGTCCTCGTACGTTTACGAATATTTTTTTACCGCTAGCGCAAAGAAGTGCCCATCAACTTTGGCGTTGAAGTTCATGCGGAGTCGTGTCCCGAAAAAAAAATACAATGTTACAAGATCCGAAAATTTCGCTGCAGCCTCTTTCGTCGGGATAGCCCAATTACAATCAATAAGCCACGCACTCGATGCTTCCCATGCAGGTCGTGTTCAGGGGGGCAAGGGAGAGGTCGCTGCATTCTACATCTATAATCGAATGGGAAGAACACTTGCCCTTCAAACAAACCATATACGTAACAGCGACTTTAACGACTGCGAGTTTACGCGGTACAACTTTTCACACTGCAGGCACAATCAGGCAGACCTCCCGCAAGAGAGAGCATCAACTAGCCACTTCTCGGTGAGTTCGGTTGCTATGGGGCCATGATCCAGTCGAATTCCATTGAAAGCACTGTTGTCGCCAGAAAAAGTGCGGCGATGTGGCACGCGTGCGCTTTTCGGCGAGTATAAGAAAACAAAACAATATTGAGGCACCTGCGTAACTGTTGTCAAGGGCAAACACGAAATCAAATACATACAGATCAGGAGACATGCATGAAAGTGTGCATCACATGGCCACACACAAAAATCGCTGAAGTATACGTCCGTCGAGGGCTCTCTTGAGAAAGCAACCGTAGGCTGTCTGTGGGCATCACACCTGCCGCCGATCCTGCGCTTCGTGCAACCTGAATCCCGGCCTCTGTGCGCCGTTCGGCACAGTATATAGGAAAATTCCCACTCTGAGCTGGGCTTCCCCCCGGGGGGGGGGGTAGTATGCGCTGACACGGGTTGCGGGCCTCTATATATAGTGGTGTCCGTGTAAAGGTAAACATATGTGAATGTGATGTATTCAATGCATCTCCTAATGGCCTCAATAGGTTTTTCGACATCATATGCAGCCAACAACCGATAATACACGGAGTAAGAGCTTTGACCACGGACTTGGACGACGTTGTCCAACACGTACAGGCGCGCTCGCACACCTCAGAGGGGCTCCATGTCAACAGGGGGGAGCTGGTGCAACCTCAAAGAGAGAACAGGCACCGGTCATGTCTATGTCGTACGAGGAGCCGATGACATGTTTCGGATATGATTTTTGGTACGCACTGAATTGGCATTTAGCACGAAATTTGATGAGCAAAACGCAAAGCTTATCAAAAGCAGGCGTGTTGATCTATATTCAGTACGCGGGGTTTTGGATGGTGGAAATGCGTGATTTGGCCGGGAGAGGGTATTTTATAAAAAAATATTCAACTGCGGCCGTGCATTCAGTGTGAGCTATACGGAACAGAACCGCGATATCTAAGTCTATTTCCAGTAGCACAATAAGGTGCATCGTTTGAAGCTACCAACAGTCAAACACGGAAAGTGGCTACACAGCCGCATTTCAACGCCATCGCTTGTTCCTGTTAGCTCGGCACGTCATACCAGCGTTTTGTGTGCGCTGCCATATCGCGCTGGATCATCTAATGAGTGGCTTATATCGCTCTCTCGGAGAGGAAGGTATCTTGTCAACATCAACACCTGATTTCCTGGTGTTGGCACTTAGACGTAACTTGACCTCAAAGACAAACAGTAGTCAGCAAGCTCACCCAACGAGAAAGCTACGCTTTCGTGTCAACGTCATAAGAGTTTCGTGGGCGTCGCCCCAAGAACATCAATGGGTCGGATGTCTCCTCAAAACAGGTTGTCCGATCTCGGTCGATCGTTGAGCACGGTAATTCGCCGGCCTCGGGGAGGAGAACCCTTGTCAACAAATCAACATCCTCGACATATTGTGGAAGAAAGACGGAAATATGGGCCACCAGTGAACAGCAACCTCGAAGCAGCGCGAGGACTTTTAAAAGGAGGCCAGTCATGCAGGCCTCATTACATCTAAGCCATAAGTGCTGACTGCTGCGCTCTGTATGAACAAGTGGATTTTGTTGGGGAAATGTGTTAGCCCTGTCCGTTGATACCACCGCCGACCTTGTGCGTAGTTGACGTTGTTGCAGTGTTTTGACATTACGCTGTTTCCCTCTAGGTTGTCATTGCATAGCTGGAGGGTTTTACAATTTACAATATCCAAGGAATATTGACCAAGCCATAAGCGCCCAGATCGTGGCCATGTCTTTGTGTTCTATTGAAGCGGAAACCCCATATCGACTGGGCTGGATTTCCACAAAATGCTCAGGTATAAATATTCTTAAAGGCGATGCACGTGCAGCACCACACATATGTACGGCGCCTCAACAGACCACGCCCTTGTGGTAAGGTAGTGCTGCTGTTTTGGTCTTATACGTAAGTGGTAGTATTTGCGTTGGCGAAGGTCGATCGCATACAGGATATGATTGTTTGTGCCCGTGATACGTGACAAACCTGATATCCGACTCATCTGCATATATGTATATGTATAATTGCATTTTTTTTTCTTCAGGCGCATCTCTTCGTGTTCGCACCTTTGTCCCAAACGTTGGGTGGGGTGGGCACAATTCAACAGTCCGGCTCACGTTGCTGGAGCTTTGGGCGCGTTCCGTGCAGTGTGTCGCGCGTGGCAAGCCTTTTCAACTTTTTGGCCTTGGGCACACTTAAGGCAAATCTCCGGGTTTCCGCAACATCCCCGCGGGGATTGGGTTTCTGCATCCCTTATCCCCGCGTACGCACGTAAAATTTGGATGCAAACCCGGCTTTTCTGCTCTCGTAGAGGGTACACGTTTCTTCCCCAATTTTCGCACCGACCACCACGCTACGATCCAGTCGCCCAGCAGCAGTCCAGCCCCCTAGTAGCACCAGCCTGCAACTGTATGCGCGTGTGGCCGCTGTTGAAGAAGCTGATTCTTTGATCGGAGCATGGCATTTGTCACCCCATCATAACCCATAATTCTGGTGTGCCGCCGCTTCAGACGCATCTCAATTGCATGTCCATAGATCGCACCAACTTGGTCGGTAATATAGGAACATTATAAATTGTGATTGATATACAAACCCATCCTTACATTTACATCTAAATAGGGAGCATTTTTTCCGTACTACATACCAAAGGGTTATTGTTGTGTCGGAGATTTTGCTCACGCCACAGATGACAGGAGCCAAACATTAGGACGGCACAACGGTACGTGTACAACCCGGCCGCACAGCAGCAGTAGTGGGATACATCATGTACATGCGGGTGGCAAGTCCTCACTATGCTGAGGCGAGTTGCTTTTGTCTCCGAGAGGGGACGTTTTTGAATCGGACGACGATCGAAACAATCCAGCGTAATTTTGCTCGACTGTAAAAGAAAACAGCAGTAGTGTATATAGGCGCTGATGGCGCCACGCTACGATCCTGCCGCCCAGCAGCGGTCCTGCCCCCAAGCATCAAAAGCCTGCAACTCTATGCGCGTGTGGCTGCTGTTGTAGTAGCTGATTTTTTTATCGGCGCGTGCCATTTGTCACCCCACCATACCCCATATTTCCGCTGTGCTGCCACGTCGTGCGCATCTCCATTGCATGTCCATAGATTGCGCTACTTTGGGCGGTTGTATGGAAAAAATTATGATGGTAATTTACGTATCAACACATTCTTATATTCACATCGAAGAAGACAAGGTGTTTTTACGTACCAGGTACATTACAGAGGGGTAGTGTTATGGGACGGAGATTTTGCTCATAACACAGATGACAGGGACCAGACAACATGCGGACAGCACAACGCTACGTGTGCAACCTGCCTCACAGCAGCAGCAGCAGTAGGACACGTCATGTATGTGCGCGGGGCGAGTCTTCGCTATGCTGAGTCGAGTTGCTTTCGTCTAGGGGACAATTTTTAATCGGACGACGATCTAAACGACAACCCAGCGTATTTGTTATTGACTATAAAAAGGCTATGAAAAGCAAACAGCAGTGGATATAAGCGCTGATGCCCCATGAGAAAAGGCTTCTCTGTCTCAGCGACAACATAAGCCCTACAGTTCCTCATTTCGCGCACTCTCTGCGACAAACTGGCGGTGAAGGGGGATGGTTGCCCATCCTGCCGTGTATCACTCGTCGTTAAGTTCAATACCTGGCCCAATAAGACACGAAGTGTACCAGTTTTGAAATTGCTGATTTCCATACGAAACAACAGGAAACAAAGAGAAAACATCAAAACCACGATAGAAAGACGGCGCACGGAACAACTGCTGATTTGTTTTTTTGCCGGTTAAAAATCCACCTATTCGTCCTTATACTTTTTACCTACGCGATTTTTACTGCATAAGAGTCGCGCCCGTATAAAAAGTCCCCATCGTACGAGTACTGGCGCTGGACACGTACGTACTGTGATGGGACTACCACTTATTCACGGTTCTCCACCACGACGGCGAGAGAGCGAACCGTACCCGGCAGAGCGCCTCCCTACACTCCGCTTCTCGAGCTGCGGACAAGAACATAGTTTTCACTACTACCAGGTACATCTTATTTGCCCACAGACAGTCAGATGTTGGATGTTTGGGTTTCGTTCTTGCGCCACTCCCTCAGGCACTTCCCGGAGGGAAACCATGTACTTGTGTATACAATGCTGCCCGTATGAAATAAACAGCTGCCGCACTTCTATGCGTACTACGAGCGCTGTGTCGTCTTCTTCAGGTGTTATTGAAGCTGCTGTATCTGCAGCGCCTTTATGCTGCCGTCATTTCTGCTGCACGTACGTGGTGGCACCCGGCTTCATCAGAATAATAATCGAACGTTTTTCTCGTATTAATAGTGTTTTTGGCGGCATTTTATACAAAATGCTGTTGTGAAATGGTACAGCAGTGGCGGCACGTGACAAGGAGAACGTTCCTATGATGTTGGTTGTGTTTGGTGATCGGACATGCCGATTGTCCGCCTTCAACTGAAAAAAAACGCGAGCGGTTCTGCTGCTGTACAAGCAGTTTGTCCTGGACGATAAAACAGAACTGCAGTGAAGGCGGCTACGACTGCCCAGCGAGAGTGGATAGACGAGGGCCGAAAGTAGTATAAATTTACGAAGAGCGTTGCCCGAGGCAAAGGAGAATAAAACTAGTGCTATACTCTGCTGCTGTATACACATTTGTATGGTGAAGAAACCCCCTGCAATCAGTCTCACCTTTTGGCGGGGTATACCGACACGAAGGAGCGATCGATGTAGACTAGATGGATGCAATGCCGATGGTGTTGCTTTGGCACGCAAACTAAGAGGAGAGGAGGTACCTTGGGGGGCAGAACGTTTAGTGTGATAAGCACACCGGAGAATGTGCCTTCAAGATTGAGCGGCGGTTCCGTGTCTGACGCCCAAGCGAGGCCAAGGCGGCTCACCAAGATGGTACGCTCATATCCGTCCCATACCCCCTGGTCCATCCGCCTCCGCGGCATACGAGAAAACCAAACTTTCCATTTGTGAGGAAGTATACTGAAAATGATGAACAAATGCTACTCGAGTTATATCCTTCTAAACTCGTTTTGCAACCACATCTATGAATATCAGCAACAAAGTCCCAGATTCCTTCCGACTTTCGTATTGGCGAACGTGCCTAGAGTTGACTACCCGCATTCAGAGCAACCGCGCCCACGTCGTCTCTCTTACCATTCCATAGACCCGCAGGGCAGAGAAGTGTGGTTCACCATGTGGGACTTGTTTCTCCAACGTAATTTTCGCACTGGTACGGCAGAAACAGCAGTCAGCGTTTGTCCCCGCCTCTATTCCAATAGCCAGGAGTTTGGTGAATTTTTTTAACTGCGCCCATACGTCGAATCACGCTGAACAGGGGTGGCGTCGTGTCGTTTTTCCGTACCAGGTAGTTCCTGATCGCTGTTCGTCTAGCCTATGTATACCCGAAATCGTTGAGACCTGCACGTGGGTTTCGATCCCTGGGTATAACCCTTTGTTGTCGATTAAGGGCTTAACATCAGCCGGTTTTAAACACCATATATGAGTGCGCATTGTAGTTGTAACGAGCGTGGGTGGGTGCAGAACTAGGTGTGTGTGGCGAACCCCCGCCGCCGCCTTGCCAGCCCTAAATTCTCCAGACCTCGCTGATCATGCAGTTTTGGCTGTGCACTTTGTGAGCAGACAGCCGGGCGGAGTAGAACACTGAACTTAGCACAACTTGCACAGCAGACCGTGTGAAACACTAGAACAAGTACGATCGTTGTCGTTGTCGGATACAACCGGCTACCTCAACGTGTGCGACAGTGGTTTCTGCTGCACGAAGGTGCAGCAGCGGCAGCTGCTTGTTTCACCCGGTACAGCGCTTGTCGTACGCGGTGAGCTTAGTCTAATATTATTATAAAAATTAAAATACACTCCAGCTGTGAGATCGAAGATTTCGTCGAAACTCATCTTTGCAAGCTGTGTGTGATACTCCGATCGCGCGCATTACGAGTTGTGTGTCCTCATTAAGGATATAGGTCGGCGACTCCCCTTACAACTACAGTGTAGCTATCAGGGTCAACAGGATGATTTTAGTCAGTCTGTGCGCGGAAACTATAAAACCCGTTTCTGAGGGGGACAAAATCTGACAGCTGTGAAGGGAAAGGGGGGCCTGGTTTTGATCAAAAGCGAGCGGATTTGGAGGTGGGCGGGGGGGGGGGGGGGGGGGGGGGGGGGAAGGGGCAATTTGTGCATGTAAGCTATAAATTCTTTCGAGGGGATAAATCTGACGGTTTTGGCACCAGTATATTATTGAGGGCGGGGGGGGTGGGGGGGGCAGCTCAATATGTGCCTGGAAACTATACATTATTTTGAGGGGATAAATGTGACATTTTTGGAAATAATACATCAGTTTATCATGTATATCCTGGGGTAATTCGTACAATCAGTGAGTAAAGAGAGGGTGGAGTGTTCGAGGGGGTGGGGTTGGGATGGGTTGGGGGGGGGGAAGGGTGGGGGGTGGGGGCGGAGAGGGGTGGGGGCGGGGGGGAGGGGGGGGGGGGGGGACGGCTTTAGGTGAGGGGTTTGTTATATTATGTGGAGCATTTGTATTACAGCATCACGTATTGCTTGCGTATGTCTACGAAAACATGCCCATCACGTGTCACGCCCACAAAACTCCCGTCGTCGTGTATGCGCCCAACCCTCGGCATGTCAGAAAGTGAAACGTATAGACTATACGTGCAAAATGTGCAACAGGAGCAACAGCGCTACCCTGCCACCCTTGCTCGGTTGGGGGGCTGTACATTTGTGGTTTTGCATGTGTGTTTTTTCCAGGATCACGCTACTATTTTCGAATTGAACAGAACACCCGACGACATATATTCCTCTCTTTACTCACTAATTGTACGACTTACCCCAGGATATACATGATAACCCGATGTATTATTTTAAACCGTCACATTTATCCCCTCAAAAGAATATATAGTTTCCAGGCACATGTTGAGCTGCCCCCCCCCCCCCCCCCCCCCCCCCCCTCGCCCCCCCGCCCCAACCCCCCCCCCCCGCCCCCAATAATATACTGGTGCCAAAACCGTCAGATTTATCCCCTCGAAAGGATTTATAGCTTACATGCACAAATTGCCCCTTTCTCCCCCCCCCCCCCCATCCAAACCCGCTCGCTTTTGATCAAAACCAGGCCCCCACGTCCTTCAAAACTCCGCCCCACCCCCCTCACCGGTTTTTCGACTTACAAGATTCACTTGATAAAAGGATACATTTCCCTTCACAGCTGTCAGATTTTGTCCCCCTCAGAAGCGGGTTTTATAGTTTCCGCGCACAGACTGACTAAAATCATCCTGTTGACCCTGATAGCTACACTGTAGTGGTAAGGGGAGTCGCCGACCAATATCCTTAATGAGGACACACAACTCGTAATGCGCGCGATCGGAGTATCACACACAGCTTGCAAAGATGAGTTTCGACGAAATCTTCGATCTCACAGCTGGAGTGTATTTTCATTTTTTATAGTATTCTAGACTATCTGTTTTCCGTGTGAGATGGACAAACAAAATTGATGATTACACAATGAGCGCCCACTCGTGCATGGTTTGGTCTTCATACTCCCCTCAGAGTACATCGCCTACCTGGTCATCATGGAGAGTGAGACATAGTATAGACTAGCATATACACAATATTCTTACATAGTCTAATCATGGCGGCAGCAGCACAACTGACGCACAAGATCGGGTGGGACCTCCAGGTACGGGGCCGACCCATTACCCCCGGTAAACCCAGGCCTGCACTACCTAGCAACCTATCAGTAAATACGATAGTGCACCTTTCTTGTAGCACGGGCTTTGTGAGCTGCTGAGCTGTCGCTGTCAACTCGTGCATCATTTATTCGCGTGCTACACCTTCCAAGGCTACGGTAGGGGGGGTACCCCCACTTTCACTTGTGTGTTGGAGCCAGTCGCACGAGTGACTCTGTACCTCACGGATGAATATGGTTTAGGCACTTGTTTTGGGGTAGCTTAGATTGCCTTTGCATTGCGGATTGATTTTGTCAATGTAAAAAATGAAGAAAACGTAAGATCGCAAAAGAACAAAGGGGTTACTCGCGCGAGTGACCCCTAGCCACTGAAATTAAAGGCCCAAAAAGGGACCCCCCTACCGTAGCCTTTTTATTTTTAGCACGCGAATAAATGATGCACGAGTTGAACCCCTAATGTACGCAACGGTGGTTTGTACTTTGTACAGGTCGTCCTTGTCTTTATCATGTATTTAGGAGATATTCCGCAATCACAAACCGCCCCAGGACGGACGACGCATTCTGAACAAGTACCCCACGCGCTTGAGTTTACTGGTCGAGTACCACGTAGCTCTACCGACGTCATCACGAAGGCGCGCTTTCACTGACTTAACGGGCTTGGTGAACTGGTTGTTGTATGTTTTGTCCTTTTGCAATAAGTACTTATTTCTGGCACCACAAGCATATTGTGATGCTGGTGAGTTCAATATAAATTTCCTTGGCGACTTTGATATTATAAAAAAAAAAATGCACTCCAGCTGTGAGATCGAAAAATTTGTCGAAACACATCTTTGCAAGCTGTGTGTTATACTCCGATCGCGCGTATTACGGGTTGTGTTTCCTCATTAGGGACATTGGTCGGCGACTCTCCTTGCAACTACAGTGTAGCTATCAGGGTCAACAGGGTGATGTTAGGCAGCCTGTGCGAGGAAACATAAAACGCGTTTCTGAGGGGGACGAGGTCTGACAGCTGTGGGAGGAAATGCATCAGTTTATCAAGTGAGTCCTGTCAGTCGAATATCCGGTTAAAGAGAGGGCGGAGTTTTTAAGGTCATGGGGGCCTGCTTTGAATAAAAGGGGTGCGGGTGGGGGGGGGGGGGGGGGGGGGGGCGGGGGGGGGGACGAGCGGGGCAGGTCAGTTTGTGCGTGGAAACTATATATGTAAATATTGTGGGAGGGGGGGGGGGATGTTGCGGGGGGGAACCGGGGTCGGGGGGGGAAGGCTTTAGGTCGCATAGATACATCAAACATGCAATCAATGATCACAAGAAACATGGCAATTTTTGATAAACGATCGCATGACGTGCCCAAAACTACGAGAAGAACCGACGATGTGTATCTTGTTCTCGGCGACCACTCTTCATGGTTGACGTTGTTTCGCTTTGAGCGAAACTGGCTCTTGCACGATGAGGAACCAACCTAGATGCTTTGGGGCTGTTGGCACCAGCCACAAAAAAGCACGACCATGTAGTTTAATTGACGTCACGCAACGAACCCCCTTGAAAATACAAAACCATAAACCAACCTGCCACGACGTGTCGTGTTGGAGATAAGTGAGAAAATCTGCGTTTGGTCTTTCATCTTGTGCTCGTCGTAACTCGTGGAAGCACTACTCGCATGAGCCAAAAGCGGTGGCTCCAAAAGAACGCAGTAGTACGTCACCGTCTTCTCGCAAAAACGAACGAGAGACGACCTGCGTCACACATGGAGCTTACCCGTTTCCATCGATTCGCACGGAACCTTTCTCGTGTGTGCAAAGGCTCTCATCCACTCCTTCCCTTTTATTTTCATCTCTCGCTCTTTCCTGCTCAAACGTCCCACCTAATATCAAAACCCGCCTGAGTAATAAACACTTCACTCACTGGATACCATCTCACTTTTTTCTAAAGCCATCCATGCCGCTGCCCCCCCCCCACCACCGCCCCCCCCGCCCCAAACGACCCCTCCTTCCCCACCACCCGCACCATCGCCCAGACCGAGCACCACACGTCTACCAAGCCCCTACAATTATGCTACCTGAACCCTTTCTTACCTCCCCCCCCCCCCCCCCCCCCTCCCTCCCCCTTCCCTACCTCCCACCTCCCCACCCCCCTACCCCATCCCACCTCCACCCCCCTGAACACCCCGCACTCTACTCACTGGTTGTACGACTTACAGGACATACATGATAAACAGGTGCATTCTTTCTAAAACCGTCAAATTTATCCTTCAAAAGAATGCATAGTTTCGACGCACAGATTGAGCTATCTCACTCGCCCCCCCCCCGCCCCAACCTCCCCCCCCAACCATGATAGTTTACACGCACATGTTGAGCTGCCCCCCCCCCCCCCCCCCCCCCCCCCCCCCCCCCCTCTCCCGTTCGTTTCCCCCCCCCGCGTCAAACCTCGCTCCCTTCTTATCAAAACTTGGCCGCCACGTTCTCTTCACAACTCCACCCTCCCCTAACCTGTTATTCCACTTACAAGTTTCACTTGATTAGCGAAAGCATTT
The DNA here is from genome assembly GCA_012845835.1 of Undaria pinnatifida. Lineage (NCBI taxonomy): Eukaryota > Phaeophyceae > Laminariales > Alariaceae > Undaria > Undaria pinnatifida. The sequence continues at coordinate 1,972,297 of JABAKD010000023.1, forward strand.
CGTTCCACAGCGGTCAGATATTGTCCCCCTTCAGAAACGGGTTTTATAGTTTCCGCGTACAGACTGACTGAAAACACCCTGTGGACCCTGATAGCTACATTGTATTAGCAAGGGGAGTCGCCGACCCATATCCTTAATGAGGACACATAACCCGTAATACTACGCGCGATCGAAGTATTACACACAGCATGCGAAGATGTGTTTCGACAAAATGTTCGATCTCACAGCTGGAGTGCATTTTCATTTTTTTGAAGAACGGGAAAACTCCTCGAAGTGCATAGTAGTTTGCTCCTATCCACCTCATATTTAAAGTAATGCTACGATGGCTTCGCGTGGGTGCCGGCATTCATGCTCCGGGTAGGGCAGGGCAGCACTTGGACTCGTTTGATTCAATATTTGATATAAGAGTAAAAGCCGGTACGACATAACACATAGTCTACCCGTGTACAACGAAGTATAATGCTAAGATATATGTAGAGACTGACGGTGGACTACATGCTACTTCTGTCGTTTCCCGTCGTTTCTTGCGTGAATCCTATCCCGAGCTCCATCATATATATTTCGATCGATGAATCCGAGCCCAAGCAGACTGACCGTCTAGTGTGGCCACGAAGAGACGTTTCGAGTGCGTTTCATGACGTCCCGACTGAACCAAGCATCCAGCACCAGCAGCGGGATGACCAAATATTCGCTGCATGTTCTCTACGTAGCATCTGACCGTCGCGCAGTGAGCCAGCTTCTGCTTTTACATGCATGACACCATAATACAATACGCGCGATCGGTGCGTCACACACAGCTTGTAAAGATGAGTTTCGACAAAAATATGCTTGTATTTATATGTTTATTTTTTCCTCGCTTTCTCTTGCTTAAACGCCCCACCTACTATCGAAATCCGCCACAGTAATAGACACTTCCACGCCCTGGATATCGCCTCATTATCGTTTCAGAGCCGTCAATGCCGCTGCTGCAATTCTCACCCACCCCCGCCCCCAACGTCCCCTCCTTCCCCACCACCCGCACCATCGCCTAGACCTAGCACCACGCGTATAGCAAACCCCTACATATATGCGACCTAAAGCCCTCCCCCCCCGCCCCCGGTCCCCCCCGCCACATTCCCACCCCCTCATCCACAAGAACTATTTGTAGTTTCCACGCACAAATTGACCTGCCCCACCCGTCCCCTCCACCCCCTCCCCCTCTCCCGCCCCCCTTTTGATCAAAACCAGGCCCCCTCTTCTTTCAAAACTCCGCCCCACACCCCTCACCGGTTATTCGACTTACAAGATTCACTTGATCAAAGGTTACATTTCCCTTCACAGCTGTCAGATTTTGTCTCCCTCAGAAACGGGTTTTATAGTTTCCGCGCACAAACTGACTAACATCAACCTGTTGACCCTGATAGCTGCACTGTAGTTGTAAGGGGAGTCGCCGACCTATATCCTTAATGAGGACACACAACTCGTAATGCGCGCGATCGGAGTATCACACACAGCTTGCAAGATGAGTTTCGACGAAATATTCGATCTCACAGCTGGAGTGTGTAGTTTAAATATTTAATAATTAAATATTCGTTTTCACAGCTGGAGTGTATTTTCATGTATATCAAAAATACTTCACGTCGACGTAATTGTTTACAGACACACGTATGCCACGATTAGTTTTGAGTCACGAAACGTGTTCGTAACCGCTGGGCTTGAAGACTGTGTTTTTGCTGCTACTCGAATCGTCTGATTAAGTGTACATTGTTTGCTGGGCTAGCGCGTAGATTTTCTTTTGTCGGATTGCGCCGCCATTTTTTCATGTTTATGAGGTAATGTGTCTGATTCCTCACTTTGGTAGCTCAGACACGATGTTTAACTACCGTAGTGATGACTTTTCAACCCATCACAAAATATTGAGCGACTCACCAATACAGCCACACGATGGCAAACGTTGTGCGCATGTGCAGGGAGTTCATCATGTGCACCATCTCAAAAAACAGGCAAGACCTGGGGGTGGACGCCAAGGAAGGGCAAGTAAATGACATCTGCAAGGATTAACTAAACTCTTGATCATGCTTTCGTAACCTTTATCTGTACAACGCCTAGTTGGTGACTGGACAGATGACTGCGTACGTAACAATGCCCGGTGTTATACGTGACATGCTCGGTAGGGGGAGCAAACTCTCATTGCAGAACCTGGGGGACAAAAACAAGGCGGAAGTACGTCTTCTCAACCGGAGATGGTGAAAGATCTTTATTGGACCTGATCAACCAAACAAACAGGACTATGTTCTCGTCAACTTCGTTGGATTTCTTCACAACGCCCAATACGAGCAGAACGGGGCGAACCTTTGGTCTGGGAGCAGTGGACCAGTATGATAATCAGTTCGCGTCTTCCTTGGTCGGAGTGCCGGGAAAGGGCGCAGCTATGTATGGTCGAGGAAAGAATTCAAGCGATTTGGCAGTTTGCAGTTATTGTCGATCACGGGATAAAGGAGAGGAGATGTTATGTTTGGAGGTATATTCATGACACATGAGAAAAACGAAAAGGATTTAGGCGATATGCCAGCCCGCGGTTATGGTCGATGTCAGGATAAAGGAGAGAGGAGATATTATGCTCGGGGGTATATCCACGGCACATAAGAAAAACGTGATGTTAACTGTTGTAGTTTTACGGGAATCCCATTCACGCATACATACACGTATCAGCAGGTTTGGAGAATAAGGTAGTAAGCGGGGTCAGCAGAAATCGTTGTTTGTAAGCGATAGGGAGATATGCCCAAATGTGCTTCTCGGGTTTAGCTTTGGGCTGATGGCAAAACGAGATATTATTTTTTAGAGGATACAAACGGGGTAGGGGGTTGCGAGTTTTTGTGTGTGTGGTTACTGTTTGTTCACATACACGTCGCTGGAGCATTAGGCACGCTGTGCCCCCAGTTTACAGAGAGAGAAGATGGCGAAGAAGACGCAAGTGGAACACCTACCCATGCACGTGAACATTCGCACTGAAGTAAGATGAAAAACACATACCATCGTTTTGCTCGTTTGAGTTGTTAGTAGGTTTGCACCGTGTATATTTTAGCCGGGCAAAGGAAACGGTCAGCTTGACCGGGATAGGGGTAAATGCCGCCCGAGTGGGCAGCCCCAAGTGTTTGATTCTGCGGCAGGCCGACAACGGCGTGAAGGGCCGGCCTCTCTATTTCAAGTGTTTTTGAGTGTGTGACCAGATTGCATACATACGTCGCAGGAGTGGGCCACGCCCTTGCAAAGACAACTGTTTATGAAATACATTGCATGTATACAATTGAAGAGAGGAACACCTACTTTGCGGAATTGGAACTCCCACACCCAAATATACATTAAATGTATTGTATATATACTTCCATTTATATATATATATATATATATATATATATATCTGGAGCAATTCCTTACTTGTGGAACTGGTGATCATGTCATATTCATGTCACCGGGCGTGCGTTGATTTTCGGTACCACTTGCCGATCTACGGCAATTTGGTTTGTGGTGTACCCAATATACTGTAAATATAGTATATATATATGTGTATATGATGATGTAAAGTAGACCAGTACTAGTCTACTTAGTAAAATAAAAAGCAACTTTCAGTTTCCATTCCGCACGTGATCGCATTTTTAGATGACACGCTAACTATGTACACACCTGGTATACAACTTGAGTGCCACAACTTGGCGTCGTCCCCGGCCAAGGACTTTAGGGTGGCACCCCTATCGTGGGATGACTCATGGCCTATTTCTGACGAATTCGGGTTGAGGACGCCCATCGTTCAGAAATCATTTCAGACCAAACGTGCTGCATCTATAGTGGCATGCGTCCAGCCGAAAAATCGACGGAGCATGTGTGTCCCTGCGCGGGGTTGTTCGCCGCGAGGCAATACGATATTATTACTGGTATAGTTGAATTTTCAATTTTCCTAAAAGCCAGTCATTGTGCGACGTATAGCACCCGCCACGTAAAGTATTAAAAATGAAAATACACTCCAGCTGTGAGAACGAAGATATCGTCGAAACTCATCTTTGCAAGCTGTGTGTGATACTCCGACCGCGCGTATTAAGAGTTGTTGCGTGTCCACATTAAGGATATAGGTCGGTGACTTCCCTTACAACTACAGTGTAGCTATCAGGGTCAACAGGTTGATGTTAGGCAGTCTGTTCGCGGAAACCCTAAAACACGTTTTTGAGGGGGGACAAATTCTGACAGCTGTGGGGGGAAATGTATCCTTTTATCAAGTCAATCCTGTGAGTCGAATAACCGGTGAGGTGGGAGCGGAGTTTTTATGGCCGTGGGGGCCTGGTTTTGATCAGAAGCAAGCGTGGTTGAGGGGGGGGGGGCAGGAGGGGGGCGGGGGGGCGGGGCGGGGGGGGGGGGGGGGGAGGGGGGCAATTTGTGCGTGTGAGCTATAAATCCTTCTACGGGGTTTAGGAATAAAAAAAATGAAATTGTTCATCGTTCTTGTCCATCATCTCTTTTTGCTTTCCTTTTTGCTGATGCAAAAAGTCAGGTGTGCTGGCATTCAGCTTGCTTTTGCCACGCGTGTTCATTGCGCCCATCGTATAGTCGAATCACCTCATTGTACTTCCTATTGGAGTACGATGTCTGTATCGTAATTTGTGATAACAGAGATAAGCTAATATAATGAACGGGAGGATTCGGCACCGACACGTGTTGTGCTCGATGTAGGTCTGGGTGGGAATGCCAGTCAGTTTTATGCGAGAAACACAAACTTACAACTATGCGTATTGACGTCTGGTGAAGGCTAGAGGGATATAAGAGGTTTGTATTAAGAACAGTAGGGGCCTCTCCCCTTCAGCATACAAAACGAGCGAGAGGCCTTTAGATGCGTGCTACGTACAGTTGAGGTTAATGGCATTTTACCACGTTTTGGTTTTACGTTTGGTTCTGAACGACGTGGTTTCATCACCCAAACACGGCGGCATGATATTCCGTACATATTGAAGATCGACGGCTTTGTGTACCGAGGTCATGTCATTGTTCGCTCGGTGGCACAATCTGTTCGATCCACACCGTGACTATGTATGGTGAGCCGTAATAGAAGAAGATGTCCCGACGTAATATTACAGAGGAGAAACGACGCACGTCGGCCAGAGCCTTGGTCAGGTCTTACTGTGGCTGTCACTGTACGCCAACCAACTCACGGTCAAGGTAATTTCTTTTTGCGAAGCATATATATCAGCCCCTGGTACGAATGGCCTGAACTGCTAGGCAGTGAAAACGTGGGTGTTCCCCTCTATATGTGTGCTCTAAGTCTTGAAACATCTAACCGGTGTGTTCAACCGATCGAAACACCCACTTGTTTGTCTGGATACACCAGCCGCAAGAGTGGGCGTTTGCTACTGTTCAATCCCAAATTATACTATCCGAAGGAACTGGCTCTAACATACCGAGTTGAGTTGCTTGTCCTTGACGCCGGTCGAGTAGTTTTGAAACCCGATACGGACCCAGGCCACGATATTCCGAAACTTATGGACTTTCTGGGCTAAATGTTTCTGACCAGTCGTGCTCTACTGCAGTCGGACACTATCGGTGAGCATGTTGTCCTTATGGGTGTATGGGTGGTGTCTTGGGGTTGCACGAACGAATGTCTTCGAAGTCGTGCTTCGTGCGTGAGGTATATTAGCTGCCTCGTCTTGGGACCTCAGAAACTCCTGCTGCACCCCGCGCGTGGGGTAGCCCCTTCTTTTAATATCTACACCCCGTACACTTAATTTTCTGGTTTGCCGCGCTGTTGTATAAGACACACACTACCCGAAACAACTGTCTCAAAAAAAAATAGCGTATAAACCCCTCGTTAGCGCCGATTCATTCGCCTTGGAGACCAGATACAGAGTCACAAAATGCGATGGGAGTTTCACTTTTTGGGCAAAACATTTATGGCCGGCTGAGCTCCAAAAAAATGAACTACCACCGGCTTCTCTGATATCGGAAGACCAATGCTACGGTGTAAGGGGGCGGGTCCCTTTTCAGATCTTTAATATTCAGTGGGTCCCTGTCACTCGCGCGAGTGACCCCCTCTGTTCCTTGCACGGTAACAGGCATTACATCGCGCTGTTTTGTAACAATCTCTTATGTTTTTCCGACAAGGGATGGCTAGCTACGATGCTCAAAATAAAACAATTACACCGAACGTGTTTTTTGTTGGTGAATTACAGAGAAAGTCGCCCGACGGGCTCAAACACTGTAGTGCAAACAGGGGGTACGACACTTAACCGTAGCTTTGGTCTGGAGTGATGGTTACACTGCCCGAGGAATGTTGTTCGACGTGAGTCCCGACGCGTGCTGCGATAAAGGTCGTAGCACTGTTTTGCCCAACAAATGTTCTGACCAATTACACCCCTTAACCTATCCTTTTCGTAATTTTTTTGTTCGTGTTTACGCAATATTGACGTTATATACAAACTAGGGGCCTCGAGTCTGTTTATGAAGTCAGGCTTTCAGTTTTATCGAAAAATCAACATTATGGTTGTGGTAGCGCTCCTCAAGACACCACCTCGAGAAAGGCAAGAGGGCACCTGTATCGCAGCACCACGGCTCTCGCGTTTTGGACGATGGGTTGAGCTTCTACTGCGTTGGGAGGTTCGAAACTCCTCCTGCACCCGTAGAGGGTGCGATTTGACTCCTCCTGTCCACCCATCCATACAGCATTTCTTTCTTCCTCTAGATGCACTGGTCGTGAGAGCGGCCGTTGGCACTGGTTTGACTCGCCAATTTTTAACCAAAGCTGGCCCTACTATTCATCTATATATACTTCGAAGTATTAGAGGTACCAATCAAAATATCGCGCGCGTAAAAAAGATGTGCTGGTATCCTGATGTAGTGCCAGTGCGCACGCTTTGCGTAGATAGATGGGAACAAGAACCAATGGCACTGTTGGACCAATGCTACGGCAAGGAAGGGACAAATATATATTTGTTTACTATAGCCTAGAGGTGCAGCAAACATTGTTATTGTTCGCAGTCGAGGCTATTGGCGTAAACTATGGAGCTTCATACGTCACCCAAGCCAAACTAACTTTGGAGCAAGGCTCCGGAAGGGGCTAGCCCCTTTTTTCACTGCCTGGCCTGAGACACCCGCATGAGCGACTCTGTACCACTCACTGACCAAATCGCGTTAGATGGAAGTTGGGCACGGTAGGAGCCATTTTTTTTGCTGCGGCTTGCGGTCACTTCCGCGAAGTATGAGCACCACGGTACGGGAGATACCTTCGTGTTCGCTGCCGCGTTGAGGCACCTCGCACGAGGGACCCCTAAATACATGCCTCACAGGCAAATTACTGTTGGCAATCGGTTTCTTTCGGGGAAAAAGTGTAGCCGATAATTCCGTTGGTGATCTATGCACATCAAAAGTAAAGCAGCGGGAAACTCAGGAACGCAAGTAAACCGGGGTGTCAATAGGGCGGGTGGCTCCCAGCCACTGCAATCGAATGCCCCAAAAATGTGTACTGCCTTAACATCGCCTGGTTCGCAAATGACCGTCATAATAATTTGGTGTACTGAAGCTTTCGTGCTGTTCTCGGTTTGCCGTGTGAAAACGCCATGGAAGGGTTGGTTTCTCTGCGTCAAACGGATGGGCGTGGTTATTGTCGTCCCGGATTTAGAGGGTCACTCAGGGGCGAGTGGGTCAAAACCTCACAATCGAGAAAGAGCTATACCCCTTCTACCGAAACCGTGATCTGTAGCAAAAAACAGACCATCAGGTACGCATCAGGCTAGTAAGTGAAACAGGGCACCAACTCAACCATGGCGAAAACGGGCGACCACGACTGACAAGGCTGAGCTGTTGCATTTCAAAATTCGAACTTATGGAACAGTCAAAGTACAGATCCACGTGCATAACGCATCCTCATCAGAACGGAGAAGCTCAGCCTAGGTCGGTTTAGCGATGATTCGTCCCAGGCACGAGTTATCTAGCATATTATATATGTATATATGAGGGTTTAGAAGAAAGGACGCCCGCTAAAAAAACAATAAAATACATTTTTTGCAAAGCTTTTCAGAGATTATGACCTCTCTCAGAGAATGACTTGGAGAATAAAAAAACTGCTACCGGAATTAAAAAATCCACGGCCTAGAGATACGAAACGAGAACCGTGAAACAAAAATTGGATATTTGCGACGTGTTGGGGATGATAAGGGTTTCCGTCATTTAGGAAACATGTCAGACGCAAAGTCCTCTCTCTAACGTAGCACTGGTCAAAGGCAATGTTCATAGTGAACATATTTCAAAAACGACGCGATGTACGAAAAATGTCGCATGGTTATCAGGTTTTTTATCTGAATGACGACGATTTTGGTTTACACAATATCGTGGGAACAAGGCCCGAATTGATACCAAATGCTACAGTATTGTTGAATATACCCCACTACTTGTTCACGACAAGGTTTGAGATTCTCGCACGACTGATTCCTGGCTCCGTACCTGCCTAGTATATGAAGTATATACATTTCGATTTCGTTGGCGAAGCATAGGCAAAGATTTCCTTTGGTGTTCGACATATATACCACCTATATCCTTAATCGGGACACACAACTCGTAATGCGCGCGATCGGAGTATCACACACAGCTTGCAAAGATGAGTTTCGACGAAATCTTCGATCTCACAGCTGGAGTGTATTTTAATTTTTATAATATACCAGGCATATTTCAAAACAAAACAGCACGAAGGTAAAGGCCACTCATGATTTGCGGCGTCTGACACCGAAACATGAGGCCCGAGTTGGTTACAGCTTCAGGAGCAAGGCACGGCAGGGAACGGTTGAACAGTGTATGGTACGGTTGGACATAGAGCATGATAGGGTATTTTATAATATAAGGTTTAGATTAGGCTACGGTAAGGTAGGGTATTGTAGGGTAGAGGGTAGGGTAGGGTATTGTAGCGTAGGGTAGCATAGGGTATTTTAGGGTCGCGTAGGGTAGGGCACGGTAAGGTGGGCTACACAGTAGGATGAGGCACGGTCGTTAAAGATGAGGTATATGGGGTACATTAGGGTAAGGTAAGGCAGGGCGAGGCACGGTATGGTTGGGTACTTTAGGGCAGGCTAATGAAGTCCAGGGGAGTGTAGAATGTCAGTGTCGTGGTAGGTTACGGGTTTTAAAGCTAAGAAAGAAATACTTAAGACTGACGATTGCTACAACCTATATTTTTTTTTACTTTCCATATTTAGGTTGCCCTTGTCCATAGCGGCGATGTCGATACAGTCCATGCAGAACACCTCCCGTGTCCAATCTGAAAATTCACAATATGTCGATGTAGAGATGCGTATGTTCTAGTCTACAGAAACGGGCCGCAAGTCAAGCTACCTTGCCACGGAATTGGTGTGCACAATGTGTTTCTGTTTTATATACTGTTCATATGAAGAACTCTATACTACGCGACAATGATTAGTCCGATGATGGAGAAAGCAATGACCAAAAACGAACACCAAAACAATACCTTGTTTTCAGCAACAACAATGACTTACCGGCGATTTCGGCTCAAGCCCCGTCATTCTTACAGTATACTATCCATGCGCGCTCCACACACCTCCAGCGTAGCACGCACCGAATGCAGGCAGGGAACTAAACGCATATATATATATACGATATGCCGGGGGACGATTTGGTTACAGCGCCCTATAGTACGCGACTAAAACCTACTCTCAATAAAATAGCTTGTGGTAGAAAACATGCAATGCGACTTTACGGCTCTATTGTTCGTTTTTCGTCACCCCCCGTTTAGTGCACCAAGGCTCTTAGGTTTCAATTTCCCTCTCCTTACGATTTTCATAGACAGGGTGTCCGACACTGGCCATCGGCATTTGGAACGACCGTCTTACCTCCTTGCCGTTACGAAACTGCACGGCAGTTCCATATATCCCACATCGAACCTGTCACCCTTGTTGGAGCGCCTTTGCAGGGATCTATGCTACGTACGGTAGAGAGAAAGCGGGAAGGGTTTTGTTTTGTCTGAAACTTCTAAATAGTTTTAGAAATTTCTTGTACCTCACGCGCCGAAACCGTTCTATTAGCAAGTTGAGAACGACGAGCCCGACGACGAAACCCGTGTGTGGCTACGGTATAATAAGAGTGTTCATATTGCCAAAAAAAAAAAAAAAAAAAATCCGATGACTAATTTGTTAGAGGCGCACATGCTACGATATCCTATTCAGATTTTTTTTTTCGAAATTGTTTTTTGGATTACGGGAACTGGACAATTATTTTGCACAATTTTCGTCGTGTACCTAGGCTTTGGGATTTTTCATCCGGTTTATCTAGAAGAGAGCATTCACATTATTTTTCACATGTTCTTATTTGGGATATCAGAGATTTTGAGCTAAAAACGTGAAGAAACTCAGAAAAGAACGTGGCGTGGCCCCATCGTATAGGACACGTCTTGAGTAAAGGATGTCCGTTGTTGCCTGGAACATATATTCGGCAAAAAGTGATAGCTCGACCGTAGCACACGTCAAGGGACCAAGGCGATTTTACACGGCAAGATGGGGGCACTTCGATGGCGTCGTTTCTTCCACGGACCTGAACAATCGCCACGCGAGCGACAAGACTTGTGATCTTGGGGTTTTCGATAAGTCCAGAACCTCGGAACAATTGTTTGCCACGCTGCTTCACCGGAATTACGCCTCTCAAGCTCGTTTTCGAGCAAAATCCCGAGCTTTCTCGTGCATCTCTAAGAGGGGAAGATGGGAACACCCGCTTTCCTAGCCCAGCTTCATTCGACAGGAAAATATACTGCGGGTGCGTCTTTTGCGGTATAACGTGTCCGAGACAGGGTAGGAAAGCGACGAACGCGACACAGATACACCAGGCCAACCCAACTCACGAAACAAATTGGTATGGAGCAAAACAAAAACAAAACATTCTACATAATTAAAAATGTTTGGAGTATTGCTGTGTTGCGGGAGTTATGCCGTCCTTGGGTTGTGACGCTCGTCGGTTTAATAGCTGTTGTTGGCACGTGTTACAATAGAGATAGATAGGTAGCCCTTTTCGTCCATTATTTTTCTGAATTACAGGGTTCCTTAACACTAATTCGCCGCATATTAGGCATTTCTTGCATTATTATATTTTTTTGTGTACCTAGACACTTCGAATTTTTATCCGGTAACATCTTAAGTTTTCTCCAACAAGTCAGTTTTTGGGAGAAGTCTTAATCTCCAAGAGTGAGGGACCTCAGCAAAATATGTGGTGCAACTCTATCGTAGCACGCGTCTGGTTATCCGTTTTTGGCTACACAATCAAATTTTTACGAAACAGAGGGGTGGGCAGGCTTGCTTCTACTTTTCTATACTGCCACGGTCAATCCACACACTCACACGGGGGTAAACCGACGAAACGAAGGTGAGCCATTTTCTTATGGCAGAAAGAGTAACTTACCATCCATTGCGGATGAAGATCACAAAAAAAAAAAATAACCAGCACGACCGTTCAAGACCGCGGAAGGAACGGCTGTGTCACTCGTGCGCGAGTCAAGTCAACGAGCACCACTTCGAAAGAAGAATAGGCCCCAAGTGTGACCCCCCCCCCCGCCCCCCCCTCATTAGAACGGTGGGTTTAGAATTCTGGTACATTGCAAACACCATCTTGTGTGGCGTGGTCAGTAGGTGGTAAGGACGGTTAGAGCACAGGACACCCGACGCGGCAAGATCACGGTCATGAAGGGGAAGACGTACCCCAATTTTGCACTACCGTTTTTTTCACCAGTGTCGTCGTGCGAGTGACTCTGAACCTTACAGCCATAAACGCGGCCGTTCGACGATTTTATTGGTGCAGCGTGTAGCCAACCACACCCGTTCGTATCAATACGCGCGAGAAGAATGTTCAACATTAGCACGAAAAGCCTGATATCACAAGGAACAGGCGGGTCACCCGCGCGAGTGACACCGAACCACGGAAAAAAAAAATGCACTCAAAAGGTACTCACCCGCCCAAACCACAGCATTGCTGCAAGATCGTAGGGCTCCTTGCGGTGACGGGTGCCACGGCGGGTGTTGTATTGAAATATTGTCTAGGGCTTCTCGGTTAAGGACGGCCATGTCAAATGCTTTCGCCCAACAACCTATTGTTTTGATCATATATATAGACTACTACGCTGTACGCAGAAGATCAAGCACGTGTCAGTAGTAGGCACACAACACCACCAAGTGCTTCACCCAAACAACCGGTAGTACTTAGAGTAAATTTCTGGACTAAGACTTTTCCCAGGAAAACAACCCCGTGTCCTAGTAGCCGTACAATTTCATGTAGAAACCCAAGAAGATAATATTTAGAGCAAAAGTTTGGATTACACGTCGAACCCAGAATAACATCTCGTGTTCTAATAGTCATACAGTATGAAGTAAACGTATTATTGATAGTAAAACGGTTGACTACGTCGTACCCCGGGAAAACAACCGCGTGCACGTCGTTGCAGGCATACAATATCAAGTACTCTCCACCCAACGACACATTCTTTATAGCTACAGTTGAGGTCTACATCGTACGCAGAAGAACAACCCCGTGTCCTAGTAGAGGCATGGAATTTCAAGTCCTTTATCCAACATCATAGTCGAACTTTTAATCTCAAAGCTAATGACTACGTTATACCGCAGACGAACAACCCCGAGCCCCAGTAGGCACGCATTTTCACTTGGTTTGCGAAACTACAGTAACAACCGCGTGGTTCCGACGACGAGGGTTGGTTAACTAACCTCAAGGAGCCCCTTTATCCAGAAAACATTTTTCGTCGATTGATTTTCTGCCTCTGTCGTATCTCGCGTCCAGCGTGCGGATCGACCAATGACGCACGGTATAGCGATCAATCCACATGAGCCTTCTACTTTTCCAGTGCCCCGGAGCAATTCGCTCGAGCTAACTCCCTGTTTCCCTTCGCGATTTGAAGCTTGGGCGCTCTCACATTATTTGTGACATGACTCCGGAATGGAATGGTTGACAACCCTGCGCCAAGCATATCGCCTCAAATTGAGCGGTAAAAACGTGAGGGACCTCCCTTACCGCGTGTAGCCTTCCGCTGACCTACGGAGCACGTGGAAACGCGCACACGATGATGAACGCGTGCGACACGTAGTACTGCAAGCATTTCGACGCTTTTTTGTGCAGGCATTTTAAAAAAAAAAGCTGGTTTTGAGCAAAAATCTGGAAGTGCAACCCGTTGGCGGAACGAAAGTGGCGGCATGTATACCTCATCAAGAAAAACTGATGTAAAAATTAAAAAATATGGAAGAGTAAACCAAAAACCAAACGCATGGCCCACGTACAGGTTTACGTTGCTGTGTCCCCTAAGGCGGATGGGGGAAGATAAGTTCATAATCTCACCACTCATCGAAGCTTTTTCAAAAAACATGTTGTGTGTTAGCGTAGCTCACTCGTATTCGAAACCCCGCGCTAGCTGCCGCATTCATCAGTTCCCGTTGTGTCGACAGCGCGAGCGGTCCGTACCGGGGCGGTCTCCGTTACTACCCCAGCGGTGCAATCGTCTGTCGTTTACGGATGCGTTCTGAGTACGCCAGCCCGACCTGGTCCCATGTAATCAGGTGCGACGGGTAGCTAGTTCACTGGAACAACATCACTCCGGGTCGTGGAAGGCTTGCGCAAGCTCACCCAGTAACAACTCCCCCGGCAATGAGAAAGGAATTGACCGCCGGAATTTGCTCCGGTCACGGTGTCCACCATCACACTGCTACCTGTTCGGGCGTTGTTGCCGTATGGGCACTAAACAATATATGTATATAGACTATGTATCGTATGTATGTATATATGAGTATCACACAAAGCTTGCAAATATGAGTTTCGACAAAATATTCGATGTCACAGCTGGAGTGTTTTTTCATTCAAATATGATGTATGACGACCTTTTACCTTAGTCTATAGGTGCACAATGTTTCTCTGTGAGGTTCCTAGATTGGTGAGAGTAACACCTTTAGGCCCTCCTTATACTTAACCCGAGTAACTTCGTCCCCCAAAACGGGTTTCCAGTTGTAAAGGGGTTAAGAACTCTCTTCCGTAAACTGTTGTTTTCATTTCTTTTAGAGAAAAAAATAAAAATGTGTTACCGGATGCAAAAAAAAACTGACCTCATTTATCCCGGTTCACTGCGAGAATCATTTCGATAGAAAAAAAAGCAAATACTCGGTGTCCGGCGAATTATGGCTTAAGCTATAGTGTCACGTCGTACAGAAAACTTTTCCGACAAAAACGCTTACCCCATCGTACCACACGTCATACATAGTTCCAGGCTTGGTAAGCCCCGTCATCAAGATTGAAACGAGTAGCGAAAGGGAGTACTACCTTCAAAGCATGCCCTCTCTTGTTGTTACAAGGTTCAGTATGCCAAGGCAGGTATTTGGTTGACCTTTCTTTGCAAAGTAAGTTGTCAGACCGAGAGTTGAGAACCATGCACTCTGATTTCTTCACAGTTGGCGTCGTCGACAGCAGGTCATGGGTGCTTTGGGGTCGTGGGTTCGAACCCCATCATCCACCTGGAACAGTAAACCCTTGAGACTTTCTCCACGGAGAACTCCGGTCAGAAATAATCTCCCCGGTATGATCCCTAAAAAGAGGAGTCGCGTGGGTATTGACACGTCCGCTTGATTTTCTGACAGTTTCGTGGGGGGGGCGGGGGGCGGGGGCGCTTAGGTTTGGTGGGGAATAGCGGTTGACCTTTTGCAAACGGTAAAAAACCCGACTTATTCCCTCAAATTCCTGAATATTTCAGAAGTAGCATGGTCATGAGGGCGTGCGAAAGTGTGCGTACCTAGCAAGTTTAGCCTAAAATATACGTATTGCGAACTTGGCGAGGACGTACTACTTGTTAATCAAACTCGTCGGGATGTAATTGTGACTGTGTGTATGCAACAGTTGCGCGTTTTCGTATGTCAAGATCGCATGGTGATGTTCATACAGGCGCGTTTTTTTTATTGTTCAATCCGCTTTCTGGTGATCTTCACGGTTTCTTGCGTGGAAACGTTCCACCTACCGCAGTGCCAAAAAGTATTGTAGCGTAGTCTATACGTGTCGGTTATCGCACTGCTGCATGCGCTCTTGCCTTTTGGTAATGATGGTCTACTCTTAGCAAGCCGAGATATGACTTTTCGCCGGTCATTAGTTCACCTTTTGAAACAAACATCGAAAATACGTGGAAGATCGATCAGTGGTGCTACACGACACGCCTTCCAACGGCAAATGAATGACGTGATGTGACTGTTGTTGTGATGTGTTTGCTCCGGCAATTACCCTTCGGATGTCACACCGATCTTGGTAGACCTTCAGAAGCCATTGATTGCACTACCGCAAAATTTGGTGCTCTCTGGACATCGAGTGCCTTTTTTGGTCATACCGCAATGTTTGCATTCTTACTGCCGTACAAAACACCACAAATAGAAACGGTAAAGCTAATGCTGGCTCACGCCGGGTATCTGAAATTATTTTTACCCCGATTTGTTTCACCTATCCCAGGATATCACCTCCCAAACTTCAAAAAAATATTTTCGCTGCAAATCTCAAGCTAGCTCTATTCTACATTTTAGTCAAAATTCCCAGTTTGTCCATATCACATGTATTTCTTTCATATATTTTCTCCACTAATCTTAACGTATCACCTTCCGATCTTCTAATATTAAAATAGCTGCAAATCTCATCAGGTTGTCTCTATTAAATTTGTAGGTCAAAAATCTTTTTTTTGTCTAGCTCACACCTCCCGCACTTCTTAAAATAATTTCGCTGCAAACCTCAGGCTGCATCTATTATTATATACTTTGGTCAAAAATTCCTATTTTGTCCATGTCACATGTATGTATGTATTCTCTTCATTTTCTTTCTTCACTAATCTCACCATATCACCTCCCGAACTTCTAATAATAACATCAATGCCATTTTATCATGCTGGCTCTATTACTATGTATTGTGATCGAAAATCCTGTTTTTTTGTGCATCTCATAACTGAAGAAGTGAACTTCATCCTATTTTTTCCAACATATATCCACATACGTCAGCCGTAAAGTCGACTGGTCCATAGAAATATTTTCAGGGTTTGCACATGGCTTCTTGCTACTCGTACGTGTCGTGTGCTGTAGCCGACGCGGGCGTGCTTTGAGCGGTGACACGAAAGGGGCACCGGTTATGTTCGGAGGCTCTTCCTCGCCTGCGGTCGTCTAAGCCCCACCCAGATACACGAGCCGAAAACGACAGATAATGCTATTGCACCTCGATGAGCGCCGCCTTTAAATCAGTCTCCCCCCCCCCCCCCCCCCCCCCCCTCCGCCCTCCAACCACCCGCGCACAGTCCATTTCCACCAAACATACTCCCAATTTTCCACAGGAAGCCATATGTTAGGCTAAATAAAGACCAAACAAAATTTTGGTTAAAAATCCGAGCTAAGCACCCCTATCCCTGCGTGGGCCACACCATACACCAAGCACCAACAGCTGGACAGGAGAAGAGTGCATCCCTACCGCGTGTATAGTATAAATTGTGACCGAGGCTGCCCTGTGCCGGGGTTGCCCCCTTCATTCGCTGCCGGGTTTGAACCACTCTCTTGTCCAACGTGTGACCCTGTATCTCACCAACCAAAATAAAAAAAGATAAAAACAAAACATACACTTCAATCAGCTGTGAGATCGAAGAATGTGTCGAAACTTATCTGTGTAATCTGTGTGTGATACTCCGATCGCGCGTATTGCCGGTTGTGTGTCTTCATTAGGTATACAGGTCGGCGACTCCCCTTGCAACGACAGTGTAGCCAAAAACAAATATAAAAAAAGCCGATGCTATTTGCCGCAGCGTGTAGCAAACCACTCGGCTCCGGATTTTAGACCGCAAAGATTATTCTAAAATTGACGGAACAATTGCTTAGCAAGGCCTCAAAGGAACAGGGGAGAGTTGTGAGCCCGAGTCTCGGCCACGAACTGCCTCGACCACGAAGTGGACTTTGCGAAAGGGAGCCCCCTACCTTCGTCGCCTTGGCCCCTACTCCAGGCGATTAGCACCTTCGCCTGTGTCGTTAACATCCGCCGAGCAGCACTCGCGATTGTTTCCACTCTCCTCGCTGTGTTGGAAGAGGGATATATCACATTTTTTCTCCTGACATTATGTTCGCTGTCCTCTGGTTTACGATGAATGATATTATATCGGAGAAAAGGGAGATATGTTCTTGATGTAATATAGGGGATTCTTGTAGTAGGCACGTAGGGATAGGAAAGTGCCGCACAGAGCGGAATATGAGTATATTGCGGCGCGTAATTTGCTGGCGCGTAGGATGCTTTGCTCTTGCCGCACTCGATGGTCCTGGACAGTCGAAAATATACATGAGGTTGGAGGAACATCTGAAAGTCTTGCTTGGTTCACGTCTGTCCGCGTAGGACGTGTAAACGCTGACAGGTGGCATGCACCTAACTCATCTCTCAACGGAAGAGATCTTCTGTACACCCCACTGACAAATCAAACTGTTGTGGTGAAAGAAACAGGGTTTGAGCCGGAAGAAGATGATGTGGTGGTAAAACCGGCACCGGAACAAGCGCAGACACTGCTGCCGCCGCAGCGGTCGACAAAACCATAGATGCCGCACTCGTCGCCGCCGCCGCCACAGCAGCAGCCCACGTCACTACTGCCTTTCATGATGTGCGTACCGCCCTCAAAGCTGTTTTGGCTGGCTTACTGTTTATTGTCGGCAATGACAAGCGTCGTTTTCTTCACCACCACTTCCATGGGTAGACTCTGCCAATGGTTCCCCTCTTTATGCACCGACTCTTCCCGTGAGCGCTGTAAACTCTAGGGACGCTAGGGTGCGGGGATGATCTCAACACGGGTCAGCTTGGGTCACGTGGAACACTGAAGGCAGGCAGAGCAGAATATACGATGACGCAGAAGAACATGTGCAAATAGTGTTTTGTATCCCTTACCGTAAGGTGTTTGTACACGCACACAGCACACACTCCAACAGTCACACTGGCGTGGTAGGGCACAATTTATTGGGTATGAAATACGGCAACCGCCGCCAGACATCCCAAACATACTAACAACCCCTGATCGGAGAACATAGCGAATCATCAACCATTTTTTCCGCAGATCATACGCAGTTACATCGCCATGACGCCGTTTCAAGAAACCGTTAGATCCACTTCATCGTTCAGATGTGACACCCCAAATGAATTCTTGTAGGTAAAAAATGACGAAACCCGTCGTCAGCAGTATGCGGAATGGTAGCAGAACAATTTTCGGCCAAACACCAAATGATAGCACGCCTCTTCTGTTCTCGACAACAAGGCTGTTTCTTTCTCTGCAACACGAGGCTCAGGATCGGACGCTGGCGGTGGTGGAGGCGTGGCACCCGATCTAAAACACAAGGTACCGGGTATGGCCGGTCTTGGTCAGTCCTATTATTTGTTTGCTTTTACTTGTGATCTCTTCCACTCCAGAGTGATTGGAGCACCAATGTCCTGGGATCACTGCCTTTGGTAGGAAGAGTTAAATACATATATATATATGGAAAACGAAGCAAAAGAACGCTACGCACGGCACCAAACGGATAATACTCTTTGTTCGGGCACGTCACGGGTAACATGTTTCTATGTGATTTTTTCATGAACGACGGGTTTCCTTCCCCCGAAGTCGTCGAAAAGAGTTTTGATGGATTCTAGGACATCGCATTAATCAACGTGTATCAAATTTGGTTTTTCTCTCAAATCAATATGTTCGATGCATAGACTACGTGTTTGGGATATAGATGTGAACAGAGTTATATAGGTGAGAAGCGACTATGACTCCGGTTAGGCTTACGGTTAGGACTACGGTTTGGTTTACCGTTAGGACTACATTCATGACTACGGTTAGGACTAAGGTACGGGGGTCATATTTTTTTGTGGTTTTGCCATGGTTCGGGGTTGCATGCACGAGAAACTAACTTTGTTCAGTCTTACGGATGCAGCCAAACACTGCCAAATCACGCAACGAATTTTAGTAATACCCAAGAGAATATATTTTTGCGAAGAGTCTGCTGCATAATGCTGAGCTGGTACATGGGCCCAGGGACCTGATCATGAGTGCCTCTATATACAGTACCCTTTGTTTGAGGGGACACTATGTGTTTTATTTCTCAGCTACGTCTCCATACTAAGCAGTGTGCATTTTGAATGTTGCAATATAAATACGTGGAATGGTTCAGATACATACAGTACACCAAACGAATCGCCTTAGACTATACAGATGGAAACATTTTCCTGGTGAGATACGGAGTCACTCGTGCCATTGTCTCAATTCCAGTTAAACTGATTAAGAGTGCATTCTCCCTACGGCAGCCTTAGTCGAGCAGAAGAAAAATAATGTACACCTTGACAGGATCATGTGTCCCACGATAATGCTGGATGACCTACGCTGCCAACATCAAGGTCTGTCGGGCGCGCACATACTTTGCCCGAGCTCGACGAAAATCGACAAGCACAAAAAAAAAAAAACTTAGGAATGCTGAATATCACGCGGGATATCGAGTGAAGGCAAGTTCGGGGAGAGGGGGGGTTGAGAAAGGGTACCTATGCTCACGGTTGCTCGACGAGGTCGTTGAGGGTAAATAAAGCATCTAGCGAATCAAGCGGAAGAGAAAAAAAGACAAAATGAGCATAAAACATACCTTCACGCGTAGTTCTTTTAATAAAACAGGGAAGCGTTTGGAAACCTTGTTTTCCCTTTTGAGGAAGATGTTCCCGTTGATCGAATACGAGGCAAGCGAGCTCTACTGCACGTCGTGGCACATTGTCCAACATACTGGAACGTAGAATTCACCACTTATTCCTTAAAGGAGCACTGTTAGACGCACCACAAGATCAATCTATATGTTTTCGACTTGCCGATGACCCCTTCATGTGTGCAGGATACTTTGATGAGGCGCAAAAGAAGTCGCCAGGGAACCTAGGTAATCGAGTTTACTGTAGGTGCGTCGGGGTATATTTTGCCCCCAGAACTGCAGGGTAAGAGCATGTAACTGACGGAACGTATATGAAACGTCACTCAATAAGACGAGCACGTAATTACTCTAAATTTCTTCATGGCGTGTGTTGGTGTCCATCTTTCTGTCGAGGTGGATGTGCAACGATGCTACTCTCGAATCTTGCTGAGTCAAAAACGCATACCACCAAATCACCTGTTGGACATCAACTGTCGTACGTGAATGCTCTCAATGTCATTCAAACTCGAGCATCCCATGCCTTCGTGGTGCTACCGGGCCCCCTCGACCAGTCCGCGACCGTTACGAACGAACCAAATATTCGCGCTCTTTCCTCTCCATCGTCGACTTGTACCTAGTTCTGCTTTCGTGCTGCGTCGACGAGCACGCGACAGTTAGGCGCGGAACACACCCTTCTCCTTACTCTTTGTGTTTTATCCTCGTCTGCGCTCTCCAAAAGACCGTATTCAGGGCACGGAGCCGTTCGGCTCGGATCGAGGTATTGCACCAAAGTCAGTCCAACCCGACGTTTTCTATACCAGTTTTCGTCTTGTGGTTTCCAATACCGCTTTGTTTTGCTCTGCATTTGTCAGTCTTGCGCCGCGGCGAGGATGGGGTGAGAAGAGGGGTGTTTCCACATGCATTCTATCAGGCTCCAACGCCCACATCAATTTCCAGGGCTAAATCGCCCGCAACCGGTAGTCAACGACGCTCTCATTAATCTGCGTAAGGCCCATTGACGGGTTAACTACAACGATGACGACAACTACGAAATGGACTGTGTTAACGACGACTACTACGACGGCGACAACCTCGACGACGACGATAACGACGAGGACCGTTCCCATGACCATCACCACAACAACGACCGCAGCCACGACCGCAACCACGGCCATAACCGCATTTAACCATGACCATGCCTATCTCCACGACAACGTCCACGAGGTCGACCACGACCACGACGTGAATGACATGACCACAATCACACGACCACCACTAAGAGGACGACGACTTGCATCCGTCCCACGTTAAGTGCGCTCATATAGCTTCTGAGGTAACTTCCACAATAAGGAGCTCAATATGCCACCAGAAAAATGTCTCCGAAGATATATGCATCCGCAAGCCAACCCAGCTTCACTTCTTCCCTAATCCTTAAAAACACTTACTGGCGAAATAGATGTCTTGATCAACGGGTAGTGTCTCATCTAAGGATCTGATTTGATCAGAAAACATTTTAGCTCAACACGTAAACCCCTAGAACGTGGGATTACTCGTGGTAGATTTCAACGACCACAATCACGCCGACCACGACAAACTTTTTTTAAAATCGTGTGTAAAGGATGGTGACGCTATGTGTCACGTCACTATGATACTTGCAATGCCTCCATGGATATGGAAAACAAGAAAAATGACTTGCTACTTGATACTAATAGCCGCGACCAGCGGATACACAAAAATGCCGTCTACACACGCGCATTCGTTTGACAATTAAGCTGTTGCTGTTGATGAAAGCTATACAAAATGTTAAAGTCGTGATGTAGGCCACGGTCTTAAGACACGAGAGCAACACGGCACTAATAAAATGCAAAAATCGAAACAAGTTCCAACGTTACTACGATGGCAACCGAATCACGAATCAACCAACGGCAATGCACTGCCCCATTTCGTCTTCAACGCACGGATCTGCCGCTAGTGGATAACGGTACCGTCAGCCCCCGAAGGAAACGTGAGGAACTGCATACCCCTCGAAGGAAAAAACGGTTTTGAGAAAATAAAAAGAGCCCGAAACAAAATCATTGCATATCTGACAGGTAAAAATAGTAGTTGTTCTACGGTGTCCGCCCAAACATTGTTTTACCGAATTCGCCGGTTTTGAAACCACCTCCCGGCAGCACCTTGTGAATTATGGATAGCCTTGCCATCTCGACAGACATCGGTCGGTGGTCCTTTGCAATCGACAAACTCTTTTAAGAGTACGTTTACATACCACTCTTCCTCGTGCCGGGCAGTCGTCAAACAATCGTTGAAGAAAATCGCTGATTTATGGGAGGGGGCTAGATCGTGGAATAAGTCAAAACAAATATAAACATGCAAAAAATGTAAAGTTTTTTTTTCAGCGGTACTGGGTTGAAACTCGTTGAAACCCAGATAGCTGAACTGCCCGAGTAAGTGCTACATCTATCGTGCCAAGCGTCCGAGGTTAATACTTGAACTTAATCCGGCAAACACATCCGTGTTTCATTGAGCGCGAGACGCTGCCTTACAGCAAGCCAATCGAGAATATCGGTCAAATTGGCGGCGTGTCAAAGTTTTCCAAGAAGCGTTTCTGATTTCGCTGAATTAAATGAACAAAATGTATGAATAGGTATGACTACGTGAGGTCGGCAAGTAATGGCGGATCAGATGAGAAACTAACAAATACCGTTCAAAGCGGCGAAAACAAAAGCTCTTCTTCGCCCCTCTCCCCCCTCCGTTGACCGCGGCAGCCCCTCAGACCACCATGTTCATCGTTTCTTGGACCGGCGGGAAACAAAATTTCGTCCCCCTCAGCAAAAACCAGGAAAAATGCCGCACAAGAACCGCAGATGACCCCGGTCGTTCCGAGGGCCACTACCCAAGCGAACGATTGCCCCATCGCCACGAAGGTTTCGAGCAGCTTGCCTGTAAGGGCGATGCCGAACACGCAGGCAGCGGAGGCGGCCGTAGTCGCAAAGGCATACAGAAATGCGGCGTGTTCGGGTGCGGCTATTTCAACGTGGTACGTGAACCAGCCGCCCCTCGACACAGCCATGGCGGCTAGGGCGAGCGACGAGAGCAAAGTTCCCGCGGTCGACGACGTGGCGAGGCCCATGGAAATGAAGAACACGAAGCCTAAGGCGAAAGAAACGCCTATGATGAGCTTGAACGCCCGGGACGCGGAGATGTTGTACGTGTTGGTCAACCAACAGAACACATTACCCCCGAGGACGGAAAACGTCATCATTGTTACGTACGGCGCCACCTGATGAAATTTGCGGTCAAGGGAGAGATAAGGCAGTGCCGGTTGGCAATGTGGCAGTTGACACCGGGTTATGTACCTGGAAGAAAACATGAAACCTGAAACAGGGGGACATGATGAAAAGGCTGACAACGACAGGTAAGTAACCCGGGACCTTCATGCTATATTTGGTGTGGAGTACATGGTGTACGGACTAGAAGAAGAGCCACTGCGGGTAAATATTTTGGCCTACATGTTTGGTGTTCTAATATGGAGGCGTGCTCGATGTACGGTAGAGATAGCTCTTTTTCGGGCCCAATATTATCTCGGTGACGGTGTGCTCACCCGACGAACTAGCCAGTGCATTCGGATTCCCGTTTATATTCTATGAAATGCTCATGTTGCACTACACCTAGCCCATGAATTTCTCGTCAAATCGTGATTGTGGAGAGATTCGAAGTATATTTTGGGTTGTGTATGTGGCTCCTCGAGCAAGGCAATGTAGAACAAGCGAGTTTGACCTCTGACTTCATAGCATATAGGCGATGCAAGCCGACAAAGTAAGAAATAGCTGAAGTATTTTCGCGAAAAAAAAAAGGAACGTAGCGTCGTGGGAAAAGGGAAGACAAGTCCTGCTTTTGAGCCTTGGGTATATGGTACACTGAAGGAGGGAGAAGGACAAAACAAAACTACGAAGTTAGTAGATAGATGGGATGAAAAATACATAGAACAAAAAAAGCGTGCATCCAAGAGTGAGACCCAGTAGTAATGATTGACGATACGGACAAACAGAGAGCCGGAACTCCCAAAACAGC
The DNA here is from genome assembly GCA_012845835.1 of Undaria pinnatifida. Taxonomy (NCBI): domain Eukaryota; class Phaeophyceae; order Laminariales; family Alariaceae; genus Undaria; species Undaria pinnatifida. The sequence goes on from JABAKD010000023.1 coordinate 1,996,053, forward strand.
TCACGCGCTGACGTGGCATTTTTGTGGTGCGAGTTACAGGAACGCGTTCAGAAAAACAGTGTACGCGCCTCGTGCTGTAAACACACGGAGCGACCGATAATCGTTGCGTATATGCACTCTAATGGTTGCTTTCGATCCAGGTCTGCTATATGCGGTAAGACTTCCTAATATCGCAAGCAAAATGTGATGAGTCTTCTGCTATGAACACACACAAAGAAACCTACAGGACATGGACGATAAACGCTTGCTACTGCAGAGGTAGCATCTTTTGCCTAAAACAGTGTCTGAATGGTTCGGCAGCTCGCCTCAATAGCACCGGGACGTCATGTATACTACACATCAATTGTGTATATTTTCCTAGGCTATGGGTCAATGCTCATCGGCGAACATGTTGAGTTTACTCCGCAAGAGGTTTTGCCCGGGGCTTAAAGGTTCGCATGATAGGAGTCTAATAAACGCTTGAGCTTCTCTACCGTATCGGTTGGCAATGCTATTAATGTACAGCTTTCGGAATCTCACCAGGGAAACGAAGCCGAGGTCTTGCAGATTGATTCCAAACAGCTCCTTGAAGTACGAAGGCAGCCAGCTCATCACCACGACGGTGCCCACCGCCGTCCCCGTGTTTCCGGCCACAGAGGCCCACGCCGCGGGGCTGACAATCATCTCCCTCCACGGACATGACGAAGATATATCTTCCCCTCTAGCTTGTTCGCCGCGTCGACCCTCTGCCTCCGTGACAAGCGTGCCTTTCTCTTGAAAACCTGGGCTAGTCTTCGTCTGAACAATGATACCGGTGACATCCGTGCGCCTTCCCTCCCTGCCGTTGATCATCCCTTCTATTGCCTCCGTGCCGACCGTCAGGTCACTGCTGTGCCTGATGGGGCCAGAGGCAGGGACGCGGCGTTCGGACCGCCTGACGGTCTTGCTACCAACGATGAGCTGCTGCGCATTCCATCGTTTCTTCCTGTTGCTCTTCCTAGTGGCATCGTGCAACAAGAAACTTCGGCTGGAGTTTCTGTCGTCCGCCATTTTGGACCCCCCTTTTCTACACGCGTCTGACTTCGCTTTTGTAGCGGCGGCGGCAGACAAGGCTGAATCGCCCTCGAGTTCACTGTTACGGCGTTGGGGAAAAGTGATCTTCGTGAGCGCCCAAGACGTGGTGGTGTTTGTTGATATAATCGGTCGAACTCCGTTGAAGTGCGCTGCTGGACTATCGATATCTTCCTGTGGCCACGTAGAATTGTCATGGAAAACGGAAAATGTCCCCCCGGTGCTCTGAGTAACCTTGCGCCAATCTGCAGCGTTCGGATCGCTTGGGGCGTCCGAGCCGAAACACGCCCATGCAGACAGCCAGACTGAGCCCATGCAGGCAGAAATGTGAAACGTAGCGGTTGCACCTATGTCCGATACTGCCACGCAAAAGGTCGAGGGATATTCAAACGAAAAACACATTCTGTAATTATATTAGATAGCGCGTGTAAGCGTTGTGAAGGCAAGCCACTTGGGAGTATTGTCAGCGTCACTGGCGTGTGTTACGCGTGGCAAAGCGTACGAGTCGAGCACGAGAAAATCCTACCTGAAGGGAGAGTGGTAAATGGTTTACTTTCTGGCACGCTACACGAGGGGCGATACGCTATACTCATGAACGGTTCGGCGATCACTCCATTGCCCCATTGAAGACACCACTTCAACGTGTTGTCGTGGTTGAAGGAGACCTTTCAATAGGTCTTGCACATACATGGACATACCTAATATAACCGCAGCAGGCACCGGGGCGGACGAAGGCTACGACACTGGTACACAACTCCCGCTGCCCCAAATCTTCCGCTCGAGTGGCTACTCTGTTTCACGATTGAGAACCACCGTAAGAGTGATTATCATGCTGCGCCATCAAACCACGTTTCCAGACGTCCGTGTTGGGGTCGTGCACAGGGCCGACCGAGTATGAGATTTGACCTCGTCGATAACAATCAGTGTGCGTTTTCTTACAGTAGCTCGCGCCAACGTTTCCTCCTCGCCTGTATAATGGTGTTTTCCCTAACGCCACAAACACTTCTCCTGCGCTGGCCCGCAACCATTATCCAAAGGGTACCTCCTGCATCGCATCATGTTACAATTTTAAATCACCTTGAGGCTTCTTCTTGAAGGCGATGCTTGATTAACGATCAAACTGCTAAGGAAAACAGCAACTCAGTACCTCAGCCAATCTCTCTCCCGCTGTTTCGTACCTATTGTCGGCACTGCGACCATCGCGACTGCAGCACCCAAGAACCGGCCAGATGCGGCAAACGCGAAGTACCGACCCCGAAGAGCAGAAGGGACCCAGTGCGTTACTAAGTTCCCAGCCGGTATCATGATTCCCTGAGCCATGCCTATTACAATTCGACAAGCGATAACACCGGGAACGACATTATTCGCTCTCTCCAATGGAATGGCCGTTAGGGACGACAGCGGCGCCCAGAGAAGATAGGAGAGCACCAATATTGCCTTGCCACCGTAACGGTTGGCCAGGTAGCTACCCGGAACCTGACAATTTCGGACGATTTGAAGGTCGGTGAGAATGAATACGAGAGGGGCGGTATCAATGAATGGCATCTATCTGACGCAGTTCAGGCGCAACCATCCAACCGGTGGTGAAAGGGCAAGTTTACCCTTGCTACGATAGAGGTAGCGCGTTTCTTCTGATTTTTCGTCGAAATTTGAGACTACGCAACCCATTATCGCTACTATCAGTGCAAGTTCATATAGGTGTCTCAATTTAAATCGTTTTCTACCTGTTATCTTAGGCCATAGCTTGGTTCATTGGGCTGCGCGTTCATACTGCCAAACGCAGCTTTGGGATAAGGTGTAGAGCTGCCAAAAGGGGGAGCCTTGCCGGGAAAGAACTGGCGCACCTGTACAGCAACATGCCTCGTTTGTAGCTTGTTTTAAGGGAACCAACAGCAAATCGTGGCGTGTATGTACGAGATCCAGGGATGGTCCACATCTGGAAAAAGTACCTCACCGCATCTCGGCAGATGTGTAACGGGTACTCAACCCACACTGCACTTCACTATCAAACTTTCACACAAGGGAAATGAAACATGCCCCTAGCTTGCATAACACAGATAACGTTCATCTACACTCAATACAAAACACAATAGATATGGTTGACGGATGAAAACGGTTGCCTCAAATACCACACATCACGATTGGAGCCAAATTGGATTTCTTCAGTGTCTTTGCACTTTTTAAACGTACTGAGCTTTCCCGACGAAACGGTCAACTTGCGAATCAAGTTGGAAACCCGTAATTTTGCACTGCATTAAGTTCTACGTTTTTCATTGCTAACCAGAAAATGCTCTCAATTTCAATCACATGCTCAAGAAATCAAGAAACCAACAACTGAACAATAAGGAAATACTTGTACTGGTGGCAATTACTTATCAATTTCCGATAATGACAACGAAACACCTTCCAAACTAGGAAGATTGAGAGGTCAGGAATAAGTAAAGAGTCGACGTAAAAAGTACGAAAGACAAGTTCAGACACAGTGCGCGGTATTCATTTAGCATCGATGTTTTACCGTAACAAATCGTTGAGATTCTAAATCAGATATTTAAAAGAAGAAAATAACATCAAACATCCTCAAAATCAAACATGTGAACAGCTTAAAGTAAAAATCTCTAACATATCGGCTTCGCACCACCCAAAAGTTGTTTTTTCCGTGGACCCCGTCAAATCTTTCTTCGCCAGCGCGCCGCAAAGCACAAATGGGCCGATCACTTCTTTTGTACGCGATTTCTTTTTTGCCAACCCCAGAACCCCCTCGACACTTATTCAGCGCACATTCGTCACAGCTGCACTGCTGCTGCCGCGTGCAAATATTCACCAGAATAGCAAACCAGTACTTACTAAACACACGCACGTATGAGATAGGGCGCCTTAGTACGAGTGCGTACTAAACTATTTTCGGTGCCAAGGGCTTTTTCTACTGCATTATTAAAAGAAATTTTCAAATCTGAATTTCTGCTAACCGCGAATATCACACAAACCACCGCGAAAACAATGCAAACTCGTCAAATATAAAGCGAAAAGCATTGTGCGAGCGTGCTCTTAGCTCATCGTATCTCAGTTTTTTGTTATCCAAGTGTTAACCCACCCTAGTTGCTCAGTCGTCACAGCTACACTGCCGCTGCATGCAAAGTTCCATCTGAATATGTATATCCCGTCAATACCAAACAAGGGCCCACAGTATTGGGTAGAAGCAACACAGTTATTATGGACCAATTTCATCATGGCGTACGTATGATTTGCTCAACTGCACGCACACCAGGAATCCCACATATTCAAGTTCCACCCCACGGAAAAAAAATCTTATACAAACGTGATATCTGACGGTTTGCTAGCTCTGCCGTTAGGTAGTTTGTGCTGTATATGCCGCCTGAAAAACTCGGATTACCTGCATGCAAGTCATACCGCCGAACCACACATTAAACATACCAGGTGGATTTCAACACCTAGACATCAGTTTTTGAAAATGATTAAGGTGGTGAACAGCTTGAGCGACGAAACAGATGCAACTACTGCATCGTTAATTTGGATTTTCTGAGTAATATGACAGTTACGTGGCAGTTTCGTTCCGGTTCGGGCCCTTGGCCTTTCATGGGATACCAAGTGCTTGGCTGGGCAGACTGTGAGCTCTCACGTACGAACTCACTTCTCGACTTGCCTCTACCCTGTTGAGAGCTTAGTACAATGACTTCAAATGTACTGCGCTTGGAGCTTAAAAACACTATGGATTAATCGTTTTGGTCTAGTCTCATGGGGGCTCTAGGGACCAACCGTGTTGGAACAGGGCCATGTTCTCGAACCTGAAAGAACGAATGCGTAGGCGATCGAGGGCAATAGGGCACATCAAACAGGAAATTTGTTGGAAGGGCTGTGGTTGGGAGCCAGCCTTTTCGGCGTCTCACTGAGAGGAAAAGGAAGGCGCATGGAAGAGTCTGGTGGGGAGAAGGAGACAGATACCGCAGGTATGTCCGGGCGAGATGATTGACCGACATCGTCTGGATTTATGGATGATGGGAGAGGGAGCAGGCAGGGAAGATTGGTGGGTGAGGTTTCTTCCAAGTCCAGGTGTGGTGGCGATATCATATTTTGGGAGCCGCTACGGCTGTTGATTGCTGTAGACTACAGCAATACCAGCAAAACCCCTGGGGTGTTCATAGGTGAGGCAGTAGCGTTCGTCCATAGTCGAAGCGTAAGCTGAAAAACTGCCATCGCTTGCAGCAGAACTAAAGCCGGAGGCACCGCTACAGCGTGTTACGAGCGGGGGACTTCATGTCGTGCGCAGAGATGATTCTGTGGAGACAACAACCTTTTAGGCATAAAGCAAAAAAAGCCCGCGATGGTATTATAATCGTCGGTGCCTTCTTTGTGCATTATGAAAGAGGAATTTCAGTTCGCACGGAATTTTTTTTCGTTATAAATTGCCGGCCGTACTCCACATCAGAACGTTGGTTGTGGAGGCAGGGGATATGGGGTTCTCTGGGCATTCCGCGAGAAGACGTGCGCCCACCAGCCGTTACGCATCCTATCTGGGGGTTGTGTGGTAAGGCAACGTCGCGCTGCATAATAACCGGGTGATCTCTGCCGTTTTTATCGGTGGAAAAGAAACAGGCGCGGGGTAATTGTGAGCGCTCTTCAGCAGTACCAAAATCGATGGAGTTTCGGTCGTATAGCCGCAAGTCGGGCGTCATGGCTGCTCGCACTCCATTATACGCAGCAGCAACAACAGTCAGCGGCAGAAGTCATGGAGGGAGCAAATCCGGGGGCTTCGCTATTAAGATCTTGATGGCTGGGAAACAACGCGTGGAGGGGGATGAGAGATCCGCTCATCATGGTGGGATTCCGTGGGGATGAATGCTGAATACTTTTTCACGATGAATACACCCGTCAATTGATTTTTTTAGTTTTTGGTTTAATGTGATGTTATCTTTTTTACGGCAAGGGTGGAGGCTGGTAGATAGTAAACGATGTATCATTTGAGGTTAACTCGTTGCGGCCACGGTGGAGAAACAGTAAACCGTAGACGATTTTTGCGACCAGTTTCAAGAAACGGTGACTATTAGGAATATGTCGTGTAGTATTTGATTTAGATATTTTTACGTCAAAATTTTCGCCTTGTAGCTTTGAACTATGTTTTCATTCGAAAAGCTCGTAGAGGTTATATGGTGTAAACAGGACCAGAAGGAGCATGGTGGAGGTGACATACGTGCCATAAAGACTTGAGAAACTAGGGTGCGTGAGTGCACCGTGATATGGGTGCTGCTGATGTGTGTTCTCGACGGTGGCACGCATATGTTGATTTTCGCGTGTATAACTTTTTCGTCAGTAGTCGTCTGATGGACTGCGAAGCAATAGAGCAACAACACATTCAGGAATGATTGGTTGATCTACCAACAGCTTTGTTTCTTTGCGAACATGTATTCGCGATTGAAGGGTGACTGACGGTTTTGTTTTTGCCATGGTCACTTTCGTAGATGGGAAGGCTTAAGTTGTTCGTGTCAACGGCGGTGACGTTGTATTGTTTATTGTATTTGATTCTGTGAAGCTATCGAAACAAAGGCCAGGATGGAGAGTTTTCTGTTTTCGTATTGTTCTCGAGCGAGGAATACTTAGGGAAATTTCGGCGCCAAAAAAAATATATATATTTCGGCCTTTGTCACAATGGACGTATGCCATCTCGTTTTACTGATGCAATCTGTGTATCTATATTAGGGAGAGGCCAAGTGGAGACTGTTCTCCTCGGGAACAGGGTTCTCCCACGGATGCTTACCCAGCCCGAGCTTCTCAGTTAGCATTGGAGTGTGTATACACTTACTTAAGACAAACGCTTCCAAAATGCGTAATTTTCTTTCTTAGTGGCCAGTCTGGTTTAGACATAAAAAGTCTCTTTGTATGTAGTATATAGACTGTGTCTTACAAGCATGTTCAGAATCAGATATCCTGTTTCTTCCTACAGGTAATGGGTTTCTTGAGGTGTCCCTTCTGTTTCGCTGCTAGGCTTGAAGCCAAGCCACTAGGCTGGGTGACTCTACATCTCTCCCCATGGAAAAACAGTTTGGGTGATTTTACGAAGCGCAGTTAACAATTCTACAACGATTTCTCATGGCAAACCAAGAGGAGCACGAAAGCTCAATGCCGCAAGGAAATCGAGGGGTCACTCGTGCAAGTGACTCCAAGTGACTGCAAAAAATGAAGACCGAGGAACGATCCCCCCTACGCCGTAGCCACGGTCTGCAGTAGTCTGAGTCGTTAGCTAGACTGAAAAGTATTTTCTTGTCCCCATGCTAAAAAAAACATACTCGCGTGTTGCCTGTAAATCTGTATTTTATAACCGTCTTCTTCTTGTCAGACATTTCTTAGCAGGCTTTTTCTCAGTACTAGGTGCTGCACTTCATTGTACATGTTGATACCTGTGTGAATGCCGACCCATAGAAGAATGCGGCGAAAACCCATCCCTTCTCCACGTTGTTTAATCCCTTCTCAAAAGCGATGGTGGTGAAGGCTATGGTGAACGCCACCCTTTCCCAATCTGAGAACAAACATAAGTAGCGTGGGTGGGTAAGCATGTTCCGAAGCAACGCTCGGGTGGGAATAAGATGACAGGGCTAAGATGGGTTAAAGAGAGAAGAGTAGGGTTGTACACGGAATGTTGAGTTATGGTATGACGTGGGGCAAGGTAGTATAGAGTAGGGTAGGGCAGGGTGATGTCGGATCGAGTCGGTTGAGGTATGGCGGGGTAGGGTAGGGACGAGTTGGGCATGGTAGGGTAAGATATGGTATGGTAGTGTTGGGTAAGGAAGGGCAGTGTGGGGAGCAGTAGGGGAGGGTATAAGGAAGGGTATGGTGGGGTACGTAAGGTAGGGTAGGGTCGGCTAGGGTAGGGTAGCGTAGGGTAGGGTAGGGTAGGGTAGGGTAGGGTAGGGTAGGGTGAGAAGGGTAGGGTAGGGTAGGGTCGGGTCGAGTAGGGTAGGGTAAGGTAGGGTAGGGTTTGATAGGGTAAGGCGGGGCAGTGTAAGGTAGGCTAGGGTGGGGCAGAGAAGGATAGGGTAGGGTAGGGTAGGGCAGGGTAGTGTAGGGTAGGGTAAGGGAGCGTTACGGAGACTAGAGTTGCATAGAGTAGCGTAGCATGGTTTGCAGAATGTAGGATAAACATGTAGGGTATGGAAGAGTGCCATATAGTAGAGTAAAGTACGGCGAGGTATAAGAGGATATGTTAGGAAGCGGAAACTTGCAAGATGCCTAGTGGTCAGATTGGTGCGAGTACCGAAGGAGGGGGAGGGTTGGATAGGTTACGATTGTTTAGGGTAGGGCAATGAAGAAAAAAGTACCGAGGGTTAGGGTAGGGTCGGGAACGGTCAGGTAGGGTCGGGTAGGGTTTGGTGACATAGCAGAGAGTAGAACAACTTCGAAAAGGTTAGTGAAAGGTCGGGTACAGAAGCGTGGGGTAAGGTAGGATACACTAGGGTAGCGTATGGTTATGGGGCATTGGGATGACTACGGCAGTACAGGGTAGTTTAGGGTATGGCAGGATAGGGTACGACAACGTACGGTGAACTATGGTAGGATGGGGAGGGTACGGTAGTGCAGGTGACAGTAGGGTAGGTTAGCCAAGGGGGCGGCGAAGTTGCAGAGGGGACGGTAAGGTTGGATAGTATTGGGAAGGGTACACGCATGATAGGGTAGCAAAAGAAAAAAAATATGGTAGGGGAGGTAAGGGTAAGTAGAGTACGGTAAAGTAATGCAAGAGAGGGGAGGGGCAGGAAGAGTTGGACAGGGTAGGGCAAGGTAGGATAGAGTAGAGGACTGATTCGACGATAGCCCACCCCGAAACCGGTGACTTTCTGTAACGGACATTTCATGGCTGCTAGACACGAGGAAGGGTGCTACAAAAAAATTGTCCTCAAACATTTCATGCTTCCAAGGGTCTTTCGAAAGATGACATCGGGGCGACAAGGGGTACCGTGTTTAGGGAGATACGGCCGGGACCTGGTTTCAAAAACCGGCGATTTCATTGAGGAAAAATTGGGGAGTCTACCGTACAACTACTCAGGGTAGGGTAAGTCAGGGTAGGGTAGACTAGGTTGGAATAGGGCGGGGGCCGGACAAGATATTGTTGGGTAGGGTTGGGAGGGTGGGCCAAGAAAGGGTAGCGTGGTGTGGAGTATATCTGGGATGAGTAGCTTTGTAACAATGGGTAGGTATGGGTTGGGCAGGGCAAGGCAAGGTTGCGTAGGGTACAGCAGTCTTCAGTAGGCAAGGGCAGGCCAGCGTAGAGTTGGATCGGGGTGCAGTATGGATAGTGTGTTCTGTAGGAAAGTAGTGGTGCGGGCATAGGAAGGGGGAACGACTGGTTTCCGTTTTGTCCACCACATTGACAATGTCGGTGAAGGCCACGTCGAACAAAACGCGTTTCCAACCGGGACACAGTAAAACGCAACGGTGAGCGACATTGGTGCATTGGGGGTGACGCCGGAACATATATAGACCATGACGCGTTTAAGTTGCATCATATTTGTTATTGGGGCTTCTCAGATGAAGAGATCGACAAAAACGCCGAAGACGATTATGAAGAAGCTGAAAGGGGAACCTGATGAACAACCCCATGATCTAGGTATACAAAAAGCCACCTATTTCGCGGGTCGAGACCATTTATCCGACGATTTAAGGTTAAGCAATATATTCAGCCTTAATACTCTTTGGGCCCAAAACTTGCTCCCTCTGTCACCGTAACAGGCGCCGAATGCCGGCAGTAAGAAGCGAAGCGCGACGGCATAGGGAGTAAGGGGCCTCAGACTGTTGCTGGCCAAAGAAACAAAATCATTTGACATGGGGCCTCTATTTTGTTGTTTCTTGATCGCCCCTATGCACAACAACGTTGGTAGATTTTCTTCTTGACGATTGGTGAACACACCATAGCGCGTCCGGCTTTCGCTATCGTTGCTCGACCGATCTTCTACTTGTGCAGCGAAAAATCAAGCGTCGTTTTTACCATCGAACCTGCCGCCCTTTCTGCTGCCTTCACAGAGGGGGAATAAAAGGCTACATATCTGACCGCGAGTTAATAACCTTGTGCCCTGACAAATTTCACTATAGAGCTCTCCCGCACAACAACCGGAGCTCTTCGTTCGAGACCGTTTCGTGGCTGCTCGACCCAAGAAAAAATAGAGCCATTGAAAAAAACATCGATTAGTACCATTTCTTGTTTCTGCAACAAGGGCTATCGAACGATGATGTCAGTGTGGCAAAGGACACCGCCGGAGTACAAAAAATGGCGATTTCGTCCAAGATACGTTGGGGGTACTATCGTAGTGCGACTCTTCCACGGGTGTGCGATAGATCCAACCAAAGAGCAATCGTTTGGTACGCTGCTCCAAAATCCACTTCAAAATACGCTTAAAAGTCGTGTTTGAGTAAAATGCCCAGCCACTTCGCTCCGACTCTCCGAATATCCTCAGAGATAATGGGGCAACACGGCCGCGTGCCGTATCTTCCTTCTAGTGAAAAACCACAGTGTGTGCGGCGATACCCAAATTGGTTCGTGGGTTGGAAAGCATCTAATGAGGGGTGCTACGACAGAGGTATTTTTTTTTTTTGTCTGAAGAACCTACTCGCTGGACGCGTTCTATGTCTCACCAACAACAAAAGTTAAATCAAGAAAAATGCAAACGTGCTCCCCTATGACAATTGAACAATCCCATGCCCTAGTTATGCAATGAAGAAGGTCAAAACAACAATTAAGAGTTTCCGATTTTTTGGGGCCGAGGAGCCCTGTCATTCGAAAACTAGTTACAACCAAACCTTGCGACGGCGTCTATCGTGGTAGTCGGCCAATACCAACCCTGAATCCGACGAACGCGACACCACCAGGCGAGGCCAACCCTGAAACTAACGAACGTGCCAACTCTAAGACAGGCCAACCCACGAAACGGTCTCGTTGAAAACCGCATAAAATCCAATCTTTTAGAAATAAAATTGGATCAAGTTCTGAGTTAGGCTGTCCCGAAATTATGTCCTAGACGTCGGTCTCAACACTTCCGTTTTTGTGCAGGGTTCCCATTCGGACGAAGGGTGAAGGCGATGACCTGATGGTATCGCATTTGGCGCCCCCCCCCGCACGTTCGCCCGCCCGCTTACAGCAGATCATGGAGCCACACTTCATTGTAGTTGTTTCGGATGAATTAGGTTTTCATACCAAATATATTCTGGCATCCGGCAAACAAATTTAGTGTCAGGGGCAACTGACGATTAGAGCGCAGGTCGCCACCAAGAGACACGGAGTCCAAAGGGGGGGTGTGCGTCTGGATTGCGCTACGCGACTACACGTGTCCCACACGCGCAGCATGGTGATGGACGCGTGTGACACATGCCACGGTGAAAGTTTAGCCGCTTTTGAATGAGGCTTATTGCTCCGGGGGCTGTACATGTGACCCGAACAGACTGATTATTAATGAATGGTGTATCCGAAAGCGCACTACTGCCCGATGGTCAGACCCATTCGTTGGCTTGTATGTACACAAGAAATTGGTGTTTCAAATTTCAACGACATTTTATCGACAAGTTGCAAGGTTGAGGAGTCGCCTCATTCGGATGAAAAAAAAAATGTTTTTTAAAACGTACCAGACATCACACCCTAGCTTCCGCTCAGCATGGTCATCGTCGCTTGCTGCACGGTAGGTAGAGGAAGCCGGTTTAGGCTAAAGCGCCTTGATAATGACAGGGCGCTACATATCCCAAAATCAGGAGAACATGTGCGTGTTGCCACAGGCACATGCATGCTACTTGCACCGTTATGTTTTGTTGGAGGCATCTCGACCTTAACGATCTCCAACATCGTCACCCAAAACTGCTTGCGAGTGAACAGACCGTGAAACCCGACCAAATGACCCATGCTGGGACCAGGTAGACAGAAATATAAAGGTGGCTAAAAACGCAAACGGTAACATTTTGATGATTTGGAGTTATGGGACCACATTGTTCAGAAATAGTCTAAACGTTAGGCAAAAACCTTCTACCCTTATCATGTGTAGCGCGCGTCAACATTTCCTTCTTTGCACGTACCAAAAACGATGGCGGTAATGTTTATCTGGGTGCGCGGATGATCAATGCTCGGATAGATAATAACCCCTCCCCGAAGGAATCCATTTCTGACTAACGAACGTTTCATGTCTGCAGGAGAAACGCGGAAAGATTACATGCAAAGTATTGTCGTTTTCATCGTCTTTGACAAGGGATAATCGAGCGATGATGCCTGGGTGGCGTGGGACACTCTGTTTCAGGAATTACGGCCGGAGGCTGATTCAAAAACGGACGACTTTGGATGTAGAAAAGTTGGGGGGGTCCGCGAGACTCAAATTCTTTCGTACATGTTAATCACCTCTTCGATTGAAGTCTAGGGCTCCCGGAGGAAGAGGATTCTACGGTTGTACTGCTTGCAACATGTATGTATCGAACGTGTTGTACTACTGCACTAACGCGCCTCTTACTACTTGTGTGTTTGCAAGTCAAGATCACACCAACGTTGATTACTGTTTAGCAGCATTCTGTGTGTACAAGGTGTGGTATGCCTAGACCATTGTGTTCTTCATCCGGGTGAAATATTGTTTTCTAACACCAGAGTTTGGGTGAAGAATAGAAGATTTTCTGATATGTGGCACCTACATTTCTGAATAATGTGTCGACTAGTTTGCTGCGTCAGCACGCGTTTCTTGCCCAAGTTATATTGGCAAGCAAATATCGCTCGAGTCGATACATGTGTCGATTGATTGCACATTCCGAAAGAGATACTGTATGTACAAAATCTATCAGCGGTTCTATGATTTGCCGTCCAAGGGTACTGCTGTTGTGTAGGGTGGTTATCGGCCATTATTGTTAACGGCTGTTGTCAATCAACATTCAACAATGTTTTGTTACGAAACGTGAAAACAAAACGTGACAGTATCACGATTCGCTGCGATAGTTGACTGGAATCCGAACTTCATATCGCTTAAAATTTGCCATAAAAAAAAGTTTTCAGAATTCCTAAAAAAAAAGTTTGATTTTGTTTCAAATTTTTAACATATTCAAATATCGAAATGTTTGGAATAGTGTCATTTTTTTGGGATTCGTTTTCGTTCGCGTTCGTTAGGAGCGACCCAGCATATACATCATCACATGATGCCTGAAAAAGTCACGTTTGTTTGTCAAGAATACTGGTATTTGCTGTGTCCGTTGGGAACAGCCCTCATGAAAAAGTATAGTCGGTCAGCTTGTAACCACGATAATCCGGTAACCACGATATCCTCGGAGATCATTACATCCCCGGCGGTCAACTAATGGAACCTCTGATCGATCTTCTATAGCGTTTATCCGCTTCAGGGTATAATCACGCGACCAATAGGTCGACTCGTGCGATCTTGGCTTGCGAATAGAACGTGAGCCAGAAATGCGTGCTGCAGCAGTACACGGAATGTTCACGCCACAACCCATGCCCTGGCAAAGACCGCATCTGTCGGATTTGTGTTTTGAGTCAAACATTTCGCTTTTTTTTTGTTCAAGAATGTGGACAACCTTGGCCCAACATTTACGAAAAATATTTAAAAGAAGAACCCTCAGAAATCCGAGACGGGCATGTAGCACACGTGTACCATATTTCAGGGCGTATCTCTTAAAACGGCGTGTGTTAAATTATAGAAGGGGGGCACAGAGTGCCCCCTGCAAGTCTGCCAATGGAGCAGGTCCTCGGAGGGTACTCACTTTCGTTCTTTCGTAGAGATGTAGCTTTTTTCGTTTCCACCAGAGCCCGGGATAGCTTCTGAGATCCGAGGCACGTGCCTCCGACCTACTTCCTAAATTTCCGGAACATAAAACGCCAACCTTATCATACGAAACCCATCCAAACCACCTTAAATTCGTGTATTTACAGCCCTTTCGAGGCCGTATTATAACACTAGCCCACCCTGATGAGTCGTACATGCAAAAATATAGGAGACTCGAGGAAACTCCGATTCTACGAACAAGACCATGAGTCGAAGATGCTACTCCTCAAAACCCACTCCCACATTTCTAACCGTCCGTCTCGAAAGGCCGTATCATAACAGGTGAACATTTCAACTTATTATCACGGGAAATGGGTAAGATACGTAATTTTCTTCAAGTGACGTGGTTTTCGCATTGGATGGATATTTTGGGGTAGATTCTGCTTACAGGAAATTTAGATAATCGATTTTTTGCCCGAACGGTTCTACACATATGCCTTGGAGCACGTCCAACCGGATCATGATTTGTGCAGCAATTTTATTTTTCGCCCTCGCTTGGAAAAGCATGGATGTCATAGAAAATATTCAATGCCTGTCATTGGTGGAAGCGATGTTTGCTCCTCGACACAGTCCGAGGCCATTATTCAAGAGGCCATAACACCCTCTTCCACTGGTCATGGGAGTCAGTATGATACCAAAAATCAACTCTTTGACTAGATATTGCGAGCGGCTTTCGCGGCAGAGAGAATTTGTGTCTTTAACTTGCACCACCTAGTATAAACCATGTGCATGCGACGAATCGACCGTTCGACGGCGGAAAGCACTGTGCATGCAGCAAAATAATCATCGACGCATAGGGCGGTGATGTGGGAATCGCTTCTGCAGGAAGCAGACCAATCATCGATACATACATGCCCAGGTAGAATTGCCCAATGCATTTCCTCAGTCACAGCACCATGTGTGGACGATTGACTTGCTGCATGCAAAACGCTTCAGACTAACGAACGGTCAATTTGCTGTTGATTAAGCGTGTTCATGCAGCAGGTCAAACATCCACACAATGTCCGTTGAGGTGGGATTGACCTGCTGCATGCACACGCTTCCCAATAACGAACGGTCAATTTTCTGTAGATTAACCGTGTGCATGCAGCAGGTCAATCATCGACACAATGTCCGATGAGATGGGAAGAGCGTGCCGGCAACAGGTCAATCATCGGCACGTGCTCAGGTAGGGGTGCCCACTCGATTGCCGCAAACACCGCACCATGTGTCGATGATCGACCTGCTGTATGTACGCGCTTTACACTAACGACCTGCTGATTTGCTGCGTGCACATGTGTTTGTGGCAATTGACAGAGCACCTCAATAACACCATGTGTCGATGACAAACCGGTGTTACGTGCACGCGCTTTCCACCAACAAACCATCGATTGGCTACATGCGGAGATACTCACAAATACTCAAAGATACACATGGTTCTATATTTTCAACCTATTCACCACAGTGATTTCATTAGGGGGAACTCATCGGTATATTTCGTATAGGTTACGTGGTTAGGGTCAGACTTAGGGTTAGCTCCATCTATTGTGAAAAACATAATAATGTAGGGCACCCCGAGTGGTCGACAAACTTGCAGCCATAGTTGCACGCGAGCCTCGAATTGTTGGTCGCATATTTTAAAACGGACCCACGCTGTGGACAATCGATCAGTGGCGCTACGATATTCCGGCCGACGTTGTCAATTTTGGTATGTTAGTTGTTGGATAAGGGACGTGCCCCTGGGCACGTTACTACCCTCTTCGCAGAGATTGGGGGATATCTACTATATGGCATGATTGCCGTCAACCTAAGTATTGCAGATCTATGGGTAGCAAAACGTTTCATGTTGGCACAGTGTCTGCAATATGTAAACCGTATAGCGTTCCTACAGAACACACAACAAAATGGCAGTGATGGCTCTGACTGGATGCCTTGTTTCAGAGCGGGTGATTCATTCCGGAACGTCAAAGCAGTGGGTCCTGGATTTTTAACTTTCCTACGAGTCTCAGGCTGTCTCTCTATTACCGTACAATATGAGACAACTGTGGGTAAGGTCGACCATTTTGGAAGCGTCGACGGTCCTATTTGCAAGCCGTACGGCGCTCTTAGGACACAATTCTTCAAAATATGCAACTCGTGGGGGGTTGAGATGCTATACACGAGGCATGCTTCGTACGGTGATACGAATATATGTGCATCCATTGCTTTATTATAGAAAATCGCTTAAGCAGCTCTTTCTAGCCCATCCGAGACAAACAAGCCTACGACAGACGCAAGGTGCACCTCCACGTACGAGCAATCTCTTTCGTGTGTACCTCCCTAAGCCACGATAGGCTTCCAACACATATCCCCACCCAACCCCCACCCACACACCGTTTACACCCCCTAACCTTCCCTATCACAAGCAGCATTAATACGGGGTAAAGATACCCTGCCGATAACAGCAAACATTGCCAAGACAATGCACCGTTAGACAAAGGATGCGGAGGGTGGAAGTAACCCCCCAGTTTTCACAAATAGATTTGAGCCACAGACGCACAAAGTGTGACTCTGTACACTTGCTGACGAGAGACGGTTTTCTACACTATGCTTGGTGCAGCGTGGCTAACTTTTCAGTTGCGAATTCATGTCTATATATTTACTAACTCACTATGTAAGACCGCAAAGGAGCAAGGGGTCACCCGGCAGAGGGACTCGGGGTATATGCCAAGAAAGCCCACCCACCGCCAGAAAAAAACATATATATATATTAATATTATATACAATGAAAATACACTCCAGCTGTGAGATCGAAGATTTCGTCGAAACTCATCTTTGCAAGCTGTATGTGATACTCCGATCGCGCGTATTACGGGTTGTGTGTCCTCATTAAGGATATAGGTCGGCGACTCCCATTACACCTGCAGTGTAGCTATCATGGTCAACAGGGTGATTATAGTCTTATATATATGTCATCATATATATATGCATATATATCAAAGCATTGGTCGTTATCGCAATCCTGGTCACAACATACGGGGTGCCTTGCGTTTATGAAGTGACCAAGGCTAGGGTAGGGCCGTGCCCCCCCTTCTCACTACCGCGTTTCCGTCACTCGTTCCAAGAGGCGTTCTACGGTAGCCACCGCCAACATTTCTTTTGGCGCAATCTCCGGTTATTGAAACCAGCTCAGCAATCTCCTGATGTACGGTGACCCTTGACATCCCGACGGACATCGTTTTAGAGTCCTTAGCAGACCACGAAACTCATGAAGATTACGCTTTTATACCACCACTCATTCGTCCTTGTGCCGAGCACTCGTGAAACCTTCGTTAATGAATACTGCTGGCTTTAAGTAGGGGGGGCTATCGTAGAATCAGTCTGAGTGACTCTGTACTTCACTGGGACAATAACACGTTCGGCATTTTCCTATTAACATCGAATGTGTTAAACGTCAGAGCTGAATGCTGTGGCCGAACAAAGGGACAGCGGGGTGACTCGCGCGAGTGACACAGAGCCACTGAAGAAAAAGTGCTGAAGTTGGACCGCCTTCCGTATCACTGGCCAGGTCACTAGTTCGAAAACATTCCCCCTCGGTGATTATCTAACACTTTCAGCGCCGCACCCCCCCCACGTTGTTAGGACATACCACGTTGGGACACTTGCTGAGTGCGTGGCTGTAGTTGCCAAACATTATAGTTTGCGTTGGCGGTTTGGTTCATCTCGTGCAGATGGTCAACCCGACTGAATAACTTCTAAACCATTGCAACAAGCGTCGTCGACAGAGCATGGTCTTTGGGTCGTGGTTTCGAATACCACCATCCACTACCTACCAAGCTTTTGCTCGACTTTCCGCATTACGTCTTATATGAGAAAAAAGTCCCTGTGATATCCCCAGGAAATGGAATGGCGTTTATATTGACACGTCTGCCCGTATATCCGGCCGACGTACTACCCTGCCGTTCTGGGGGGGGGGGGGGGAGGAAGCGGGGGGGGGAAAGGGAGGGGGGGGGGGGGGCGCACTGTAAGGTTTAGTTTGCGCTCGCGTTCAGATCAAGACGTGTGCTACGGTGGTAGAGGCCAACCAGTTTTTTTCTGAGGTTTCCTCGAACCGAAAACAAATAAAATTTGTTCCACAAAAACGAATCTGCGGGGGAGAAAAAGAAAATAAAAATGCTATACACTTGACGAAAAATTATATTTTCTGGCCTGGGCACACGACAAGAATCTCATGCAAAAAAAAAAAAAAAAAAAACTTCTTAGATTTTGGGTGAAGGAGCCCCGTCCTTCAGGAACCCTTCGAGGCGAAAAGTGTTATGGCCTCTATCCCAGCAAGTGCGGCACGTTTTAGTTCCTGAATCAACACGTACATTCGAGTTTAGTTTATAGTTCCGCGTCGATTCCTCGATCGACGCGCGTGCTACGATAGGGGCGCACATTTTCTTTTTTTTTCAGTTCTAGGGGGGTTCCTGATGTTGGAAGCCTTAGGAAAGACCTTTCTCCCGAAGCCTGGTATTGGGAGCAAAAAGGTAGCTGCTACCGGGTGGAAATTCCATGGCCTAAGTGTACAACGACAATCGTGCAAAAACAAATAGCGCATTGTCCGTCGATTTTGAGCTATGGAGCACCGTCAATAAGACACCATTTCAGGCGAAGAGTGACGACCTCTATCGACTCATCATACGATACCGCCCCCCACCCCCTCAAACAAGCGATATTATTTTTGGGCGAACGTTTCATGGCTGCTCAACACGAGGAAGGGTGCCATCAAAGAAGTACATTTAACTAATCTCTTGCTTGGAACAAACTATCGAACAATGACGTAGGGGTGGCAAGGCAATCTACATCTATCTGATGAGATTCAACCGGAACAATTTTCAAAACCGGCGATTTCATCAATGATAATCTGGGCGCGGGGCGACCGTAGAACGACTGTATCGTAGCATGCGTCGATCGATCCCGGTCCTCTTCTATACCCGCCCCGTCTACCAGTAGGTACCCTGATTTTCACGACCGCGCTTTTGCTGGTCCAGTCGTGTACGAGTGTCTCTGTATCTCACGGGCCGCATCACGTAGGGTAAATTGTTTTATGCAGCGTGCAGCTCTATCTACCATTCCAGACAATATGGAGGCGTGCGTGCATACTCGTTTTTAGTGTGTTTCTTCGATTTGGTAGCTTAACGCTCGTCTACCAAAAACCATTTCACGGAGAAATCCAAGACCGCTATAACACCAGATGAAAAGGCGTATGCATGGCCTAGGCACACGACAACGAGATTTATGCCCAAAGGTAGGGCTGTTTCTTGTTGTGACGATTATGGGTAAATTTAGTTGAGAAGCCCTGCCATCGAGAAACCACTTTAAAAGACACGTACGTGCCACCTGCTCTTTCGTAGGTAGCATGCGTCCCCATTCATCGTGAACCAAGGCCACCGCAGGGGAACATGTAGCCAAGTTTTTCCAATCGGGTTTTACCTGTCCATTCAAACCATATCATACTCAAGTGCCCGAGTGACTCTCTACCTCACCGGCAAAAAACACATTCAACGTATTTTAGTGCGACGTAACCAGTTACCACCCTTTTTAGTATTTATATATATACATACATCGAGAATGTTATTAATTAGTACGAAGGCCTGTGGCCACAAGGAACAAGGGGATCACTTCCTACCAATGACACCGAGCCACTGGCGAAGCAAATTTTTCAAACCAACATACCCCCCCGCCTCCCTACCGCGCAATTAATGTGCGAAAAAAAATCGCGAATTTCAGTGGCACAAAAGCTCAAGACCGCAAACGAACGGGCGGGTCACTCGTCGTGTGAGTGACACGGAGCCACTGCAGGAGAAAACTCCGACAAAGATAAAAAATAAATAAATACCGTAGCCCCCGGATCACCCCACCATTCTGCTTCCTGTAAGGTGTTTTAATGATCAACCCGATTAATATTTTGTTTTCACGATGGTTGAGAAGTAACAAGAAAAATTGTAAGTGGTTTCAGCTACTATTATTGATATAGTGCGCGAAGGAGTTCCGAAATTCAGGAAGAATTTCGGCCAAAGAGCAGTGCTACGCGAGCTGGACAGGCTTACCGGAGCTGTCGTGATAGTTGAGTGTTTTTTCGAATCGCAGGTTTACGAAATATAACCTGAACGTATTCATGGGGTAATTTCTGCATTTGTGCAACGAAACGGGTCGAGCCGGCTCAAAAAAAAAAAAAATAGTTGGGGTAGTAGCTAAAACTACGACCATTTGATTTGAACGCCGAGAAAAAAATCGACCGAAGTAGTTGTATATTGTGTTTGTTTGTTTTTTAACCGACTTGGTGGCCTGGACAACTGCACTTACTTGGAATCACCTGTCGAAACTTCAAGTCCCCATATGTAAAACTGCGCGGAAAAAACCATTTTTTGTGTCCCTCATCGTAGTGCAATATATTTACCTTTTGACATTGTGCGCGATACACTTGACAATGAAAGAGGAAATCCAGCGATCAGAAGGATATCGATCATTTCCCGACCCTTCAAAGAACGCTTACACCGAGTTTCAGCTTCATATGCAGTGCAATGTTATCGGGTTTTCTAAAGGACTTTAGTATAGATATATCTTCGGGATTGACGGGATTTTGTTGGTTGTATTTTTTCGGCGAAAACAACTTCTATTGAACAAATTCTGGCCCCAACGATGGCGCTGAAGACCCCGACGCACCGTTGCAAAATCTGGTGTCGACATACTCCCAAGCGATTGCGAAAACGCCCATTAAGTAAAAATGAGTTTTACGGCTGCCCCGTTTACCTCTGTTTTGGAAGAGTCTCGCGAAATTTGTTTTTTGTACATTTTACCAACAGTGGTGGTGAGATGTGTCGAAAATGCAAGGGGTCTATTTGTCAATCAATGCAACAGTATAGTAGTGAACGGGTTGCTGCAGCACGCCAATTTTGTGGAAAAACGATCGTCAAACCTGATTTGTTCAAGCGAAGCGGTAACGCCAACACCCAGACCTTATGAAACATCGAAAATGCAACGCGTACTAGTCAATCTTTACAGAAGCTGTAGTGGGGAAGGGGTTACGACAACGCCCTTTCCATATAACTTAAGGAGGATACAACGCGTGTGTCGGTCAATCCTGCAGCATTACTAGCGGTGAAGGGGTTACTTCAACACCACGTGACTTGAAGAAAAAAATGACGACAGTACAACACGCGTGCCGATATTTGGAGCAGCATCAATAAAGGGGCTATTTGATCACCAGGTAAACGAAAGTGCCACGCGTTGTCAATCACATTTTTTTCCTGGGCACATCAAACGTGTCCATGCGTTGCAAAAAACCACAGAAGAAGGTAGGATAACCGTAACTAACCCGTGCCGCGATCGAGAAAAAACATTAATATCGGTATGAATAGCACTGTCTAACGCACGACACGTGCTACGTACGGCAGAGGTGCGCCACGTTTATGGTGGAGGTTTTCACTCGGAGGGCTCTTAAGCCCGCTACCCGTCACAAAGGTGTTTGCGAATGCTGAAAATACAACTCGTTTTTCAAGCCCATAACCTCTAGGTACACACGAAAAAAAAGCAAATCAGAACGAGAATGGCATTTCGAAGACTGCTGCTGCTGTGTGAAAACGTGTAAAAGCTTCGTCAATTTTCGGGGGGGGGTGAAATGAACAAAGGATGCTATGTATACACCTCATTCTTAGCACGCGCTGCACGCTGCACGTATGTGTGAAAAAAAAAACGAACGGATTGAAAAAAAGTGCTTCGTATATTGACATACCCCAGGGTAGTCCTCAGCAAAGAAACTCCCTCGTCAGTTAAAAAAAATATATTAGGACATCCAACGTTTGAAAGAATACCCCTGCTGTTTTTGGGGAGGCCAACTTCTTCTATCTCTGTCCTTATGGCGAGACACCGGCACAGTGCTGGATGTCGACGGGCGGAGATATTTGTTCAATGTGTGAATAAAATACACGCAGACGATTGTACCTCGCCTTCGCTCGTCGACATACGCCCTATCGGCATGCTCTTATGAACGTTTCCTCACATTGCACGAAGGTGCACAGGAATATCATGCCGATGATGGCCCGGTGATCGCAGGGCGGGTGCAATTTTCTCGGACTGAATCCGGCATTGTTCAGCGGCGATGATGCCATGGGCGATTTTCCCATACCCGTCGTGACCATTCTTCTCTCACGCCGATCTTGTTCGAGTTCTCCTCGTGCTGTCTTGGGTCGCTCACCAGCAGCACAGCAGACATAATAAAAAAAACAGGCAATAATAAAAGAGAAACCTAAGCTGAGTTTAACCGCTAAAAAATCAATCGGGTAGTGGTTACAATGAGGTCATCGTTATTAATAGTGTTTTTGCCCTCCGACAATATAACGTAGATGGGTGCCGTTCCCATGAAAATCAAATGCTTTTCTGGAAAGCAGGAGCTGAAGTATCTATGACCTCCCGTCTGAAAGTATATCGTAACGCAAAGTTCAAAATGAAGAAATCCAGCCGGTGCCAGTAGTCCCGTATCCTAATCGGTGTCCTGTCTGTGCCGTAGATAGGCTTTGCCCGTGCAAATCATGATTTTGTTTCGTTGAGCCAGCTCATGTTTTCGTTCTCTGCTGGTGTGTTCTTGGGTTTAGCTCATACGGAGGATTTTCATGTAAACTCACCACTATTGTCTCTGCTGTTGCGAAAGAAGAGATTCGTTCTTGGCCCCGCTTTAGTTAATTGCTGTCTCTGTTCGTAGGAACAAATGTCGTGAACCCGGCACTTACTTGGTGGATGGCTCTCTTCGTACGCGGAGAAATGGGAGCCGCATATATCTCTGGCCCGCGCACTCGATACGCCGATTTACCGGTCGGTAGCGAATCCAAGTAGTGGCCTTTTCTGTGGTCACACGAGAGCGCTGGCGAGGAAATCGTTTCTCGACCGGGCGCAACCGTCCCGCTGCTTTCGCAGACAACCGACAGCAACGCGTTAGTTTTGTGTTCGTGCTGTAACGCGTTCGTTCGGGAAATGCAATGATAGGGGGGCTGCAAACTCTTCGTGGGTGGCGGGATCATCAAAATTAATGCCGCCACCATGAAGACGATTCTTGCCCTGGGGTAGATGTCGCAGAACCAACCATATATATATATATTGACTATGAGTTTCGACGAAATCTTCGATCTCACAGCTGGAGTGTATTTTCATTTTTCGAAATATATAGACTAGCCATTTTTTTTTTCAGCATGATCATCTGATGGGCGGTTACCGTCATGAGCCCAGAGAGAGAGGCAGGGGACTCTTGATTGAGCAAAAAACGTCATATGATGCGTCACCCACATCGGCAAGGGCGGTTATCTTTTTAGGCCTTTTTGACCAGTTGCTCGGCATCACTCGCGTGAGTCACCCCTGCCGTTCCTTTTAGCCGCCCGTGCACAGCCTTTAATATCTAAACCCCTTTTAGTTTTTGCGTTAAACTACTGCTGATGACAGTCCGCACACAAGGAATGGAGCCCTGAACACCGCCGAAGAACAAGTCGAGAGACGCGTAGTACCAGTAGTAGGATAGAGGTAGAACTTTTTAGCTGAACTGGGTGTTCCGATCGACGGTTCTCCTTTTTAACTAGATATCGTCGCGACTTTCGCCTTGTTTTCTCCCTGATTTTCTTTGGTAATTTAGCTGCAACGATCATTCGGGTTGTTCATCCACCAGGAAGCGTTTAATTTTTTTTTCGCGGAAATCAGTTTTTTTTTTGTAGAAACTTGTCTAAAGTCAGTAGCGCCAGAAATACGATGGTTCTTCTCTGACGTATTCAGCCTCTCCAAAGAATGTTTTGTCCTTGAATTAGAGAGTCACTGGCGCAGGTGGTGGAAAACCACCTGCAGCATCACAGGAAATAAATAACACATCCCTGCTATCGAAGCTTTGGTTCATTAGAAATTTCGACTGATCCTACGGTAGCCACCCCTAAAAATCAGCGATTTTCATAACCGAACGTTTCATGGCTGCTCGACACGAAGGAGGGCGATACTAAAAAACTAATCTCCAAGTGTTTTGTTGTTTGCGGAGGAGTAACGTACGATGAGTTCGGGGTGGCAAGGGGATCTGCCCTTCAGGAGGTACGGCTGGGAGCTGGTTCTAAAGCAGGCGACTTAGTTCGAAAAAAAATGAGGGTCTGCCGTAAAACCGCTCATGTGAATATATATATATATATATACATTGCAGTATCATACACAGCTACCTTTCGAAATGTTAGTTAAGATCGAAAGTCTTCGATACTGCAACAGGTCCTAGGAGTGAGTGTATTGTAAATTTTCATGAATGTGCAGAATTTGTACGGTTGTTTGAATATTCGACAGTTGCACCCAAACGACTAAGGTGCCCAATGATTATATAGACTATTATAGCGTCGGTGACAAAATCGTTGAGATTTCTAGACGGACTTGAATGAATTCATACCAGGTATATTATAACATTTGTATATACCAGTTTTTTTTGTCAGCACACCACAAACACAATTGTGGTAAAAAGAAGTACTCATATTTTACGGAAGTCCAAGACCATCGTACGAGCCTAGACGTAGAAAACAACATCATGGAGAACCAATTTCCCTCGCATGCACACCATTGTTTATACATGAAATATGCGGTCATCTGCCTTTTGCACGCAGATAGAATATTTTTCTGCTCGCGTCCACCGCCGGGCCCTTCCCCCCGACCTGCGCCTTCGCCCTTCCCCGCCGACCCGCCTAAAGACCCCCCCCACACACAAATGGACACCTACCCTCTCCTCTGACGCCCTATCAACATTCAAAATGCGCCACAAAGTTAAACTTTACCAGATCTTGGTGATCTCACCTCTCGACTCTTCACCGGTCGGGCCGCCTATACAGTAACTCCAATTAGTTTATTATAAAAAATGAAAATACACTCCAGCTGTGAGATCGAAGATTTCGTCGAAACTCATCTTTGCAAGCTGTGTTTGATACTCCGATCGCGCGCATTACGAGTTGTGTGTCCTCATTAAGGATATAGGTCGGCGACTCCCCTTACAACTACAGTGTAGCTATCAGGGTCAACAGGGTGATGTTAGGCAGTCTGTGCGCGGAAACTCAAAAACCCTTTTCTGAGGGGGACAAAATTTGACAGCTGTGGAGGGAAATGTATTCTTTTATCAAGTGAATCTTGTAAGTCGAATAACCGGTGAGGGGGGGGGGGGACGGAGTTTGGAAGGACGTGGGGGCCTGGTTTTGATCACAAGTGAGTGGGTTTGGAGGGGGCGGGGGCGGGGGGGGGGGTTGGGGCAGCTCAATATGTGCGTGGAAACTAATCAATTTTTTGAGGGAATACATGTGACGGATTTGGAAACAATGCATCAGTTTATCATGTATATCCTGGGGTAAGTCGTACAATCAGTGAGTAAAGAGATGGTGGAGTGTTGGAAGGGGTGGGTTGGGGGGAGGGGGGGGTGAGGAGGTGGGGGGTGGGGGCGGGGGGCGGAGGGGGGGGGGGCGAGGGGGGGGGGAGGGTGAGACTTTTCAGGAAGTTTAGGTCACAAATAATATTCAAATACACTTCGGCTGTGAGATCAAAGATATGTAGCAGGTTGTTTTACGCGTGGTGCTAGGTCTTGGCGATCGTGCGGGTGGTTGGAAAAGAGGGGGCGTTGTTATGTGGTATTCAATTTCAATTTTATCTCCCCGCCCTCCTTCTTCTTCCCCGTCAACGCCATGATCGCCTAGACCTACGAAGCATCACGCGTACAGTAAGTTCCTACCAGCTATACGTTTCTATGCCCTAACCTGATGGAAGTCCCATGCCCCCCCCGACGTTCCGCACCGCCTCCCGCCACTGAAATCCCAGCTCTCTCCCCACCGGTTATGCGTATTAGAGGATGTACATGCTCTCTCCCCACCGGTTATGCGACTTGAAGGATGTACATGATAAAGTGATGTATTCCACAGCCGGCAGATTTTATAGTTTTCAAAGTCGGGTTTTATGGTTTTCGTGCCTATATTGATTCTTAGTATCATCCTGCTAACCCTGGTGAAAGATACAGTGGTTCTAAGGAGAGTCGCCGGCCTCTATTTTTAATGAGGACACACACCAGGTATTATTACGTGATCGGGGCAACGCACGCAGATCGCAAAAATGGCCCTCGCAGCTGAAGCGTATTTTGACTTTTGCGTATAAAGATCGACAAGAAGATATATTATCTGGGACCAGCAGCAATCGGAATCCACCGGGCATGTCGTACCATGACTTTACACCACCAGCCCAGGCATGAAACTTAGGCTATACCTCTGCTGGCCTACCACATATACAGGGAGTACGCAGGAAATATATCTCGTTTGATCAGCTTGTACATGGACGTTGCGTGTGACAACGGCAGCTCGCTAGTTTTCACTTGCGCGCAATTCCGATCTAGAAAATATTTATCGACTCCGAGTGCTAACCCAGACTATGACTAACTCGTTCCAGGCATCTTGAATTCCACAGAGATATAGTCTATGCGGTCAAGTCCCCTTCAAAATACTGGTTGTGAAGTTTTTTACGCAGAACTAGGCTGAACGGTTTAGTCTCGTTAGGCTATGTGAAAGCAGGAGAGTCACGGACCTTTACCTCTCACGAGGGTATACACAACCCGCATCATTCGCGATCAAAAAATCACACCCCCCATGCAAAGGTGAGTTTTGAGATTGATGAATTATTTTCAGTCAACTTCACATGTGAACGAAGCGCGTGTTTATTCAATATTACAATATGGACCTTGAAATACGAAGACGAAGCGCATAAGGCAGTCTGTAAGGCAGCCGAAAAAATCTGGGAGAGGTAATTGAGCGAGCGCGGTAATTTTAGCGAACAACGACATCATCATCATCAACATCATCATCATTATCATCATCATCATCATCATCATCATCATCATCATCATCATCATCATCATCATCATCATCATCATCATCATCATCATAAAAAAAAAAAACATGATCACCGCCATCATGACCGTCGTCACCATCATCAGCATCATTTACTTGAGCACATATCATCGGCCCAACTCTATAGAACAAGAAAACAAATTGTTCTAACGTGTGGAAAATCTATCCTTGTTGATAAACAATTTTTTGGACTGCTTGCTGGATGTAGACCTAGGTAGGGGCGAGGTCAGCAAGGGAAATGACACAGGGCCGCCCTGTTCACGAAAGTATAGCTACTACCTGGTACAAGATAACCTTTCGGGGTATATTTGGTTTTTCACGCGACGATTGCCGCAAATCAAAACTGGCGACGCAACGTCTGCACCAACGCGACAACACATGGCGGGAGCTTTACATACTACTTGGCATATATCGTGGGGGTCCCATTTTAGTGCGGTTCACGGTACTTCGGAGGCCCACATCGGGGGGTGAAATTTCAAGCAAGACACGACATTGTTCCACGTCAGTGCGGCCGCTCCAAGGAGGGACCGCCCTTCCTCTGTTTTAGGGTTCGGCGGTGATGGCATTAGAGTTGATATGTAGTGCTTAGTACTTTTAGCTACTATACCTCCACAGATAGATAGCCTCCAGTGATTTACACACACCACCTCTCCCGCTGAATATATGGTTTTGGGGATCGGCGAATTCGGTCCAACGCATGCCCGTAGCGTCTTTGATGGAGTGAGAAGCGGTGGTAGTATAACCAAGTACGTTTCTCGATAACCTAATACCAAACGTTGGCGTACTGGGCAATCTCCGGGCCGCGACTCTCCTTTTTTGATCAGCCGTGTGAAGTTCTCTTCACTGTCGCGTTCGAGAGAGATGTTGCGTTGCCATGTACTACTAGCTGAAAAGATTTCGTCACTCAGCGATCATACACTGCATGCTCATGCGTTGGGGAGAGCACCATAAATATAAACATCAGACCTGGACGCGACATCTGCTACACCTTCGAATCCACGGGATATACAGGACGTACCACGCATACATCAATATTTGTTTGCCCTCCGACAATTAAGCGTAGACAATGCCGTTCCGATGTAAATTGAATAGCTTTCAATACAGCAGTAGTATCTGTGAAACAGAACATCCTCGAAGAAGGCAGAACAATCTTTGACGTTTCATATCGCATGTAAACAAGAAAACTTAATGGTTGTCTAGATGATAAGTGGCGACCGCGCTGCGCGCGGTAACGAGCTGAGCCACCGCGGTGGACATGAGCTTCCGCCGCTTCTTCGCTTATATCTGTCCTGCCTTGGCCAGAAGGCGCTCCGACGACCGTGAAGAAACTAGAATGCGTCAGGACACGCCTTGCCGGCTCTTCGAGAAGAAAGAGTGATTCGCGGCTGCCCCTTCCACCGCGCGAAGGGTTTCGCGTCACAGCTTGGGGATTCCGCGGAACCTCCGCAGCTCCGACTGGACCTGGGCGCCGTGCTGTTGTTAGCGCTGTTTCTTGTCCTTGGGGTATTTGACGTTCGTGGCAGGCCTTCGAATGCTATTGATTATGTACGGGTTTCCCGCAGAATATGTCCAATGTACTGGACAAGGGACGGATAAGTTTAAGGAGCCAAACGTCACCATCCACGGGGTTCCAGGCGTGAAACAGCGAGTACCCGGCTACTCGCTACTCCCGAGTTCGTGGGTTTACTCGCGAGCTTGGAAGTACTAGTCTGCACGCACCCGCGACAAAAAATTGCAAAGAGACTTTATTGTGCTCGAGAGTACCCTGCTTTTTTCTTAAAGAGGTACAACTATAGCACCCGTACGGTCATCATACCAGCTGTACCTAACCCCAAGAGGAAAGTCAAGACCATAAACAAAGCGAAAAGACAACAACAGCGCAACACGCAATTTCGGCTGTGTGCATGACAGATACAGGATGCGCGCCGCTCCGAGCTCCTGTGCTCCTCTTCCACGTGCCACATGGACGTAAATGTTATGCTGCTTCGAGAACCCCCGGTACCACCTCGTTGCTGTGGATAAATCTTTGATTCTCAGCAATGAACAGTTTGCCCTCCCATATGGACGGCCGAAATCCACCACCTGTATGCGTTCCACAGCCGGCAGACTTTGTCCTTCTCCTTAAAGGGGTGTATTTTGTCCGCGCACAGATTGTTAACATCATTCCGTTGACCCTGGCACAAGCTCCACAGTAGTTCTAAGGGAAGTACCCGACCTATATATTTTTTGAGGACTCACCTCCGGTAAATCAAGCGATCGGAATATCACACACAGCTTGAAAAAATGAGTTGGACGAAATATTCGATCTCACAGGTGGAATGCTGTTTGTTTTTTGTAATATGTGTATTCAAAAGAGTATTCGAAAATTGTATGTCTACTTGTTTATGTGTTCTGCAAATTTTCATTGTTTGCTGATTCTTCCGCCCATCTAGATCCAGCACCGTGCCGACGACTCGTAGGGCAGCGAGCGCAGTGCCGACAGACCACGACACAAAGTTACTGATGGCAAATGCGACAAGGATTCATGGCCATGCAATGAACACGCGGGTTGACTTCTGTGGCCACAGACTACGAGACAGAGTTACTGATCGCAAATGCGACAAGAGTTTGTGACCATGCAATGAAAACGCGGGTTAAAAATGTATGCAAACCAGCACACCAGTCTTTTTTTTTTGCAACTTAAAGGTATGGTCTGGTCTACACAATATAGCAAACAAGAAGGTTTGTGTTGGGGGTTGATTTCACATTAGACCGTTCTTGCTACCAAGCGACATCACCGTTACGCCCTGTGTCCGTGCTGATTATAGGAAAAAATAAAAATAATGCCCACTCAGGGTCACAGACGGTGGGACACAGATATAATTTTTTCATAAGTTTTGTGGGAAAAACGTTCTCCAAAAACATCATTATATTTTGACAGAAAACGTTAATTCCCTCCGCATCACTTTTCTGGGCGTGTTTGCGTTGGAAGCAGATAAAATCCTTCGGGCGACGGCTGCAAAATCTAGGGGGAAAAAATGGATGTGCGGCAAAAAGGCAGAAAAAAAAAACAGGAAAAAGCGCACCAAAACGATAAAGCAGACACACAGCGTACCAGGTACAGTAGAGACGGTACAGAAGCAGCGGTTGCGCCGGCAGAGTTCGCCGTAGCGCCGGCGTCGCTGTCTCACCGCAGCAAGGAGGAGCACAGTTAGCGGCAGCAACAAAACAAGCGGCACTGGCACCAGCGCCAGCAACAGCGATATATTTTATACTTGCTTTAATATGTTCAAGATAGGCTTTGCATTCATCTCGTCGCATGTGGTGTGCTGCTGGTGCTGCTGGCGCTGCTACGCTCACCATATACGTCGACAACGTGTAGGCTCGCTTCGATCCGACAACCCCTGGGGCTCTAGACTTGGACGGCGGTGGCCTCACAACGACCCGCCACTGCGCTGTTGTTGCTGCTATCACGGTGTGGTGGAATCAACGCGACATACAAGCTGTCCTGTTGTCGCGGTCATTGGCACCAGCTTGCCGCATGAGCACGAGTACGGGCAGCCGACGCATTCTCCACCACACCATGAGTGCGAGATCGCATAGTCTTAGAAACGGCCTGCTGGCACACAACAGCGCCGGTCATCCGTATCGGCGGCCACGGCCTCCGTGGTATTTGCGCGAAACGGACGTTATTGAGAGAAGGGGAAGCTAATGGACCGCACAAAGAGGTTAAGGTGCTACATGTATTAAAAAAATATGCCATAAAAAATGTGGGTTTGTCGGGAATGGGTTTATGCGCATAGCCATATGTCGGGGAAAGTGTTGGTGCACTACATAAAGAAATCGGAAGGACGAAACGCACACGAAAAAAACATATGGCAGGTTGTGTATAATACTAGCTAGGGAGGGCTGTGGTGCCGTACATAGGCGAGAAAAATGACCGGGAGAAAATAGAATAGACACCGCTGTTGAAAACAACATATGTACTGTGCATTGTGACACGTGATGTTTGTAAATGGATCTGAATTGGCAAAGGTAGTAGCCAGACCTCTCTTTTTGAGTCCGGGAAAGGCATGGCAAACGCCGCGAGCACAGGAGGAGGGGAAGACGAATTCCCTTCGTGTGATAAGTTAAAATATGTTGCAGAGCAACTGCAAGACAAAAGCACAAAATCAGTCAAAACAGTCAGACCACGTCACAGACATTTATGTGCGTGAAAATGAAAACCCCACCCCGGAAATCCGACCAATTATCTACTGAATGAAGGAGGAACAGACACCTAGGCAGAGGCGGCCGATGGGACATCGAGGATGCCCGGCACAGCAGCAGCAGGTAGCGTTTGCAGCAGCAGCCCTCTGTCGAGGGGGAGGGAACACACACACTGGCTCGGTGAGCTCAAGACCACAGACAGACGTTTTATGTATATGCAGGAATGTACTCCGATCGCGGCAGCAGCAGCACAGCAGCTACATCATACAAAAAAAAACATGATCACATATATAGGATATCACCTCATTATCTTTCGAGAGCCATCCATGCCGCTGCTGTTTCCCCCCCCCCCCGCCCCGAACGCCCCCTTCTTCCCCATCACCCACGCCATCGTCAAGACCTAGCACCACACGAATATCAAACCCCTTACCTAAAACCTTTCCTAACCCCCCCCCCGCCCCCCCCCCGCCCCCTCCCCCGCCCCCCCCCGCCCGCACCCACCTACTTCCCCCCCCCAAACCCCTCCCAACCCCACCCCCTCGAACACTCCACCCTCTCTCTACTCACCGATTGTACGAGTTACCCCAGGATATACATGATATACTGATGCATTATTTCCAAAACCGTCACATTTATCCCCCCAAAGTAATGTATAGTTTCCACGCACATATTGAGCTGCCCCACACGCCCCCCCCCCCCCTCCCCCCCCCCCCCCCCTCCAAACCCGGTCGCTTTTGATCAAAACCAGGCCCCCACGTCCTTCAAAACTCCGCCCCCCCCCCCCTCACCGGTTATTCGACTTACAAGATTCACTTGATAAAAGGATACATTTCCCTCCACAGCTGTCAAATTTTGTCCCTCTCAGAAACGGTTTTTATAGTTTCCGCGCACAGACTGACTAAAATCACCCCGTTGACCCTGATAGCTTCACTGTAGTTGCAAGGGGAGTCGCCGACCGATATTCTTAATGAGGACACACAACTCGTAATGCGCGCGATCGGAGTATCACACACAGCTTGCAAAGATGAGTTTCGACGAAATCTTCGATCTCACAGCCGGAGTGTTTTTCATTTTTTAAGATATACTGAGTATAAAATCACACACACAGCTTGCAAAGATGAGTTTCGACGAAATCTTCGATCTCACAGCTGGAGTGTAGTTTAATTTTTATAATAAAACGTCAAAGACGTCAGATATGAGTACAACCGATTGAGTGGTCCAAACACAACTTAGGAAGCTGCTTGGTACATGTTTGTGAAAAAAACACACGAAAAAACGTGCAAAAGAGTACTGAAAACAGTACAGATCCAAAGGGACATCTGGCTTTCTGCGTGAGTATGGCATGCTGAAAAAACTATAGGGCTCAGTATAGCAAGCATGAGGGTAGTGAAAGATCCATGCACGGCATATATCAACATAACATACACAGTACACAAGTTTTAGGAACATGCACAGAAGGTAAAGAGGGCACCAGCAGCAACAACAAACAGCAGCAGCAGCGGTGGTGGCGGCGACGGACGCGGAGACGGGAGCAAGGCTACGGTAGGGGGTACCCCCCCAATTTCACCCCAATTTCAGGGGTTTCGCTTCCGGGTTGCACGTAGCTCTTACACATGATTGTAGCCAGAGGACATTTTGGGAACGTTTCCACTTCCGGGTTTACACAGCAATCGGCAGCGGGGTTCTTTAAGGGCGGAAATTGGTAAACGAAATGGCTGCTGAAATAAAATGGCTACCAGTGCTCTGTCTGGTACCTCCGGAGTAGACGTTGTGAAAGAGGGGGGAGGAAGACGTGTAGATTAAGATAACTTAGCCTCTGAGGAGGCGAGAAAGAGAGAAAGTGTTCACACAACGTAGACTGTAGTCTATACGTATCATAATGTTCGCGACAATCGTTCGGAAGCCGACCAACCGACCAACGTTGTATCCGCTACTCATACTCTAGTCCTCTAGTCCTCATTTCACGCGTGCATGCTGAAACTCGTGAAATTAAAATTATCATATTAACGTCGCTATTTGACCGCAAATACAGCCGGAGTCCCGTCCCCGGCCTCGTACAAACCACGGCAGTAATATTTTTAATCGCGGGCGCCAGCCCAACGATTATGGGAAAAGTAAGTCGAGCGATAACTATTTCTTTGTCAAAACTTTATCATGTTCGGTCCGAACCACTTTCCAAAAAACACTCTTCAAAAAACTGAAGCCGGGAAAATGTTTGAAGCCGCAACTTGAAGAGGAATAATCGCCAGAAATTATCGCTCAAAACATTTTGCCCAGTGCGTGTCTCAAAGCTCCTACGCCCCCCCATAGTCCACCCCCACCACAGCACGTTTACCCCTACGACCGCTTGTTAGGGTGTTTAGGGACCACTTTACATGCCCCTATTAATAACACTCTTCCGGACAAGCCACTTGTACAAGCACTTTGCGAGTATTTTTTTTCATCTTCCGGACAAGCCATTATCCTTTCAACCATTCGCGCGAGTAACACATAATTCCAAGCTTCCAGACAAGCCACTCGTGCGAATAACACGTCCATTTTAAACCTTCCGGATAAACCACTCGTGCGAGTAACTTATAACGTTCCATCGTCCGGAGAAGCCACGGATTCGAGTAATAATCCAACCTCGTGCCCGCAACACTTCCATTTCCAAGCGCCCGGCAGTCCACTCGTGCGAGTGTTCACCTCATATTCCAATCTTTCAGACAAGACACTCGTGCGAGTAACGTTTCTACGTCCGATATTCGGGACAAGTCACTTCCACTCGGACAAGCCACTCGTGTATATCACACTTAACTTTCAAGGTTTCGAAGCACTCTGTATCTTTCCTGAAAGCCACTCGTGCGAGTACCAGTTTCTGAACAAGCAACACGTGCTACACAAGCCACTCGTGCGAGTAACACTTCTAAAGCAGCTGAGTTAAATCGACACACGACTCGTATGAAAATACGTGGAAGTATGGTGAGCTAAAGCTTTATTTTTACCCCATCCGCCGGAAGATAAAAATAAATAAATAAATAAATAAAAACACTTTTACTTCCAATTTTCCTGACAAGCCACTCGTGCGAGTAACTTTTTAGTCTACCTTAAATCTTTCGGATAAGCAAATAAACTCGTGCGAGCAACAAGGCACTCGAACAAGCCACTCGTGCGAGTAACAGCTCTACTTTCAATCTCTTCCGGACAACTCGCGCCAGGAACACTTCTTCGAATAATCTTTCGTACAAGCCACTCGTGTGAGTAACATCTTCCGGGGAAGCCACTCTTGCGAGTATAACTTCTACTTTCAATCTTCCGGAAAAGCAACTCGTGCGAGTAACATTCCTACTTCCAGGCATCTGGACAAGCAGCTCGTGCAAGTAAGACTTCTACTTCCAATATTCCTGACAAGCCACTCGTGCGAGTAACACTCTACCTTCAATCTTTCGGCCAAGCAACTCGTGCGATCAACACGTCTACCTCCAATCTTCCGGACAAGCCACTCGTGCAAGTAACTCGCTACTCGGACAAACCACTATTGCGAGCAACACCTGCAGTAACAATCTTCCGGACAAGCCACTGGTGCTAGTAACAGCTTTTCTGGGCAAAGCCACTCGTGCGAGTAGCAAGCTTCCCGACAAGCCACATGTGGGAGTAAAACTCAGACTTTTTATTTTCCGGAAGCCACTCGTGCGAGTAACAGCCTAATGACATGCCACTCGTGCGAATAACACTCGCACCTTTTATCTTTCCGAAAATCCACTCGCGCGAGTAACAGCTTCCGGACAAGCCACTCGTGCGAGTAACACTCAACGCTTTCTATCCTCCGGAAAAGCCACTCGCGCGAGTAACAACTTCTGGACACTCGTGCGAGTAATACTCATACTTTCAAGCTCTTGGACAAGCCACTCGAGTGAGTAACATCTTCTTGACAAGCCACTTGTGGGAAGGCAATGGGACAAGCCACTCGTGCGAGAAACAAGCCACTTGTGCGAGTAACTCTTCTACCTTCAAAATTCCGGAAAGATCACTTTTCCGGAATTATCGCTAGTACCTTCAAGCTTCCTCGGCCGGGCACTGGAAAAGGCCTTCATCCCACCCCTCCGTTCTGGTTACAAGTATCAACTTTCATTCTGCTCAGACCCAAAAAGAAAAATATATGTTGCACGGTTCTCGCTATCAACTTTCATCGCGCACAGGGTTTAGCCATGACACTCTTTCTAAACTTGACCCTGAAACCGCGAGACCGTGAAGTTATTAACCCTCGATCGAAAATGCCGCTAGTTAATGTGTGTACGAGAAAAAGTCCCTACGAATTTGTACGAGTATGCCTTCTTAAGTTAAGCACCCTCGAAGGCATACTCGTACAAATTCGTATGGACTTTTTCTTGTACACACATTAACTAGCGGCATTTTTGATCTTTCGATCGAGGGTTGATAACTTCACGGTCTCGCGGTTTCAGGGTCAAGGGTGCTTAACTTGCGAGAGGGACCTCTACAAGGCTGGAGGGTAATCTGATACGCCACCCTGACGAATGGCTGTAGTCCGTGCAGAAAAAAACGCAGAAGCAAAAAATCTTAATCAACCACGTGATGTGCTTATTACTAACCGCAAAGCCCCCAGCTGTCAATACCAATCGCGGCCTCATAGCATCGAATCCCAATCCCGGGGAAAGCTGCCATTCGTATACAGCATTGTAGGCCACGCGTGCGAGTAACCCTGTGTATAACTGTCATAGCTAGACAAAGTACTCAATGTGCAAAGACATTACCCGCACTGGGGCGAGCCCCAACCTTACCGAAAAGCTAAAATTTTCTCTTGGCCCGAACTCGTTCTGTATCAATTATTCCCCACACTCCTCCTTTGGAGGGGAACGTCGTCCCGTGAACCCCCTTTACGAGGTCCAAGAGCGACCCCGGCCCGTCACCGACACAGTACATATATTGGGTCAACCTAGCAACTTTGAGGTCCCTGGCCGACACCTTTCTTTTTCCGAAGAACTGTCCGGTCTTCGGCATGGTGACGTACACCGTCGACATGCCGCCGGTCCGTTCCTTCACCTGCTCGCCCAGGTAGAGGCTTCGGTATGCTTTACCAAGTCGTGCCCTAAAAAATCTCGCGCATGCGCCTTCAGAGTTCAAGTTTAAGCCTCGGCCCTCCCTGACGGCGGCCTCCATCACCTTGCTGTTTGCGTTGGATGCAAAAGACGGGAAGGAATCGTTTGAGCCACTAATGGCGGATCAAGAGTACATTTCGAGGAAAAGGAAGTGAGTACATCATTCTATCATGTGTACGCGAGCGGGTGAGGTTATTTTGCCCAAGTTAGTGTCAGTCATCCAGGACCACATTATTGTACCAGGAAGCTGCAGTGGAAGGGGGTTGTAACTATGCCGGGTGTACAGACACCAACACACAGAACAGCAGATTACTCGTATGGTCAACTCCTACAGTACGTCGTCGTCTATGTTTACCAGACGCGAAATCGAACCTACACTTAACGGAAAGTTAAAAGCACATGTACACGTACATGTCGCGAGGGCTCTCCTCCTCTATACATTCGGCGGGTTTCCTTGTAGACGCCTCGATTCTGCTTCCTGCGACATCAACGTCTTCCCTGATCCGATCAAACGTCGGCTTGAGGTAGTTCTCCTCGAGCGAGGACGAACTGCTAAAACAAAGCAGGCATGCGTAAAGCGAACGGAACAAGTCATTGATACGAAGGGTGGCTCGTACGATCAACGAACGCTCAAGTGCGGCACGTGGGCACCATCCTTTTCCACGCCCTTGACTTTACGCCACCCGCACGAGTGACTTAAGCCCTTAGTACGATATCTTTGGGGTTTCGGCGTACATTACCATTCCATAGCGGCTATTCGAATCGTATAATCGTACACGGTGGTCACTGGTTGTATACGGCACCCCAAACACAAGTATACACTCCAATCTCAACGTGCAATCGGTCGCAAAGTAGTACGTTTTGCGTTTTATGTGTGAAAGGTTCGGACGGCGAACACACGAAACAAAAGGCCTTAGTTACCAGGTGTGGAAATTATGTAGCGTGTAAAATTTACGCGTGAAGACTCCGATGGCTACTCCCGAAGGGTGGCATCCACGTGGGCTTAAGAGTTGGACTGGCGGAGGACATGTGGAGTACATCCAAGCACATTGAGTAGCTGATGGAAGTTTAAATCACTTCATCCAATCGACGTGGAGTTAAGAGCTGGTGCCCGCGGCAGTACATGAGTATCCCGTTCAGTATTACGTTTGGTCGCATTTCTTACTGGTATGGCCGTAATGTTGTTACTGCTGTCATGGCTTCAGCAGGTACGGGATTCGCGTCACACTGCTGTATTCCAAAACATGAGTAGCTTGACGTACTGCCTGGTTGTGGTTGGTTTTATTGCTGTGATGGCATATTTGTGGGGGCATCGGCACGAGAGAGGCAGGAAGCGAGCACGTTTCTATTCTATGAACGGATCCTGTTGTCGGACCCGCGGGGCACCTTCAGGGCAATGGCTGTCAGCTGTAATAAGTTTGTTAAATGGTGTATCCGCGGGCCAGATACGCGGGTTTTGCACGCGGACCAGCCGAATGCAAGTCGCGGGTCATGATGGCTTGACCCGTGAGTGACCCTATATGTCGCGGGTCATGACCTGAACCGACACTCGATTTTGAAAACCTCTTTACACCACCAGACCCGACATGCAACCCTTTTAAACCCTCTCGACCCAACCCGACCCGGGATAGTGTGAAGTCCTATGACCCGACTTTACACGACCCGCGATATTTTGAAGTCTCCTGACTCGACCGGATCCGACCCGTGAGGTTTCTTTATTGTTTTGACCCGACCCGACGGCCGACCCACGAGATATTGAAACATCCTTGGCCCGAGGTGCGAGTCGGGTCATAACCCGTGCTGTGCATAGTGATTAATCCTGACGAAAGGGAGGGGTATTCGGCCCCTGTTGGCTGTGTACGTAATCTTACGCAGCCCGGTGGATCATGCTGTTATCGTCGAGCCCTGTATAGGTTAGTTTCGTCAGTACGAATCCCCGTGTGCGTGCATAATCGTACAAAATGTTGGGGACCTTTTTTTTGCGCACAAAGTGGCTTGCGGAAGGCGCGAGAGCGTGCTGTAGCAATAGTTTGCGATATATCGACGAGCAGTGGCTTTGCTGAACCCTATACGCGACAAAAATTGAAGTCAAGAACCGGGGGGAAGAAGGGACAACAGCTGTGACCACGGCTTGTCCAGAGGCTTTAGAGTCAAAGAGATAAAAAATATATGTATGAGAACAAAAAAACTAAAAAAAAATACCTAGAGTTTAGTCTATGCTAACAAGAATGTCAGTATACATTTCACATTTAAAAGTAGTAGGTGTCGATCGATCCGCATGCAAAAGTATGTATTAAATTGTCAGCGGGTTGAGATCGATGCACTTGCTAACCTAATAAATGGGCCAATAGGCATCGCTCGATACCCTTCAATGGCCTATTACGTTGAACAATAGATATCGCTCGATATCATCGCGCACTAGTCGATATAACTCATAGATGTTGACTGGTGTCTTCAAATAGGTTTTGTTCGAACAAAAAGACTGTTAGAATGAGTCCTTATCATATTTTTGTCGGTGAAAGATGCTCATCGCTACACACCTTCGCAAGCATCGGTCGCCTGACGCGCTATTGTGGCCACCGCCCTAACTATATGGTTGGTAAAACACGTCCTTATCGATAGACCCCGAAGCCGCGTTACTGTGCGGTGTAGATAGGTATCGATCCTCATCTAAGCCGACCTATTGTTGTTCCAATAGCCTTTTCTGCCGTTACCATGCAGGCTGTAATTACCAGTCCTTGTCACGGGTCTCGACCTGTACCGCGGGTCGGGTCAAAGGGGTTTCAAAATCTCGCGGGTCGGGTCGGGTCGGGTCATTACGTATTCAAATAGCACGGGTCGGATCGGGTCGGGTAGAAGAGGTTTTTAAAATATGGCGGGTCGGGTCGGGTTAACTGAAGAGGATTCAAAATCTCGCGGGTATATGCGGGTCGTATCAAGAGCGTTTTAAAATCTCGCGGGCTTGGTCGAGTCGGGGCAATAGATATTTGAAATCTCGCGTCGGGATAGGGTCATGACCGGCGAGATACGGGTCACTTTTCTGTTAAACAAGCCATAATGACCCGTGAGTTGTTTTAGGCTTGGATGCGGGTCAAACCCGCGGATCTGGCCGGCGGATCCGCGTTTTGCAAACTTCAAGCTGAAAGCCACATTGATGCAGTGCAGGCGGGAGAGGCCCGGGCCCTTGGGTCCGTAAATAAAATACAAAGGGTTCCGCTTCCTGCCTCCCTAGTGCCGATGCTCCGATCGTATACCATATCAATCACCAGGCAATACCCCTAGCTACTCGTAGCAAGGAATGCAGCAGTGTGACGTCGGTGCCGTACGTACAGAAGCCATAACAACGTAATTAACATTATGGTCATACCAGTACGAAATGTGTTCTAACGTAAAGAGGATAGAAAGGGCAAAACGTCGAAGCAGCAGCAGCAGATTATGCAGCATCAAGCACCAGCAGCTGACCCCTGATTGTCGCGGATCGCAGCCCCTGCTTACAGACCCGCCGCCCCAGTTGTGGGCTTGCTGCCGGAGCCGGCTCAGCTAGGCTGCCTGCCGGTGCTGGAGACTGCACAGATAGAAGATAGGCACAGAGTATGTAGTAGTCGCTAGCTCGATAGTTACCATAACGTATGTCTCCAAACGTCAAAAAGCAAGAAATGCAGCCGTTGTCAAAGCAGTAGCAGCAGCAAGCAGCAGCCTGGCAGCAGCAAGCGCCAGCAGCAGACAACGTTATAGTCGCGGATCGCAGCCCGTGCTGACAGATCCACCGCCCAAGGTGTGGGTTTGCTGCCGAAGGCGGCTCAGCTAGGCTGCCCGCCGGGACCGGAGATTGCACTTATAACATACTACTAGCTCGCTCGTCGGGTCGCTCGTCGGGTCTACCGGTAGTCTAGAGGTACGGGCATGTCCATGCATGATTTTTTCGGTGAATTTCATGTTTCTAGCGCGCACACCAATGACCTCATATTTTGCATACCAAACAATGCCGGCAACAAAACATGCTGCGAAAAATAGGGGTGACCAAGTTGCCACCAACGTACGGTACACACAAATTATTCGACTTTATACGTTTTTAACAGTATGGGCGTGTGCTATGTCACGGGTCAAGTTAACGTGACCCGCCAGACGACCCGCGTGACCCGCCTGACGACCCGAATCTTCCGGGTCACCCGGATTGTGG
The DNA here is from genome assembly GCA_012845835.1 of Undaria pinnatifida. Taxonomy (NCBI): domain Eukaryota; class Phaeophyceae; order Laminariales; family Alariaceae; genus Undaria; species Undaria pinnatifida. Next base: position 2,036,239 of record JABAKD010000023.1, read on the forward strand.
CGGGTCGGGTCGGGTCAAGGCGTATCGATAAATTCGCGGGTATGGTCGGCTCTTCTAAACACGTCCCATGAAGTGTGCATTTGGTCAGGTCGGGTCAATACGTCTCGAACATCTCGGGGTTGAGGTCAGGTCGGCTCTATACGTCTCCAAAAGGTGGCGGATGGGGTCTGGTCGGGCGTGCTACGTGTCGAAAATGTGGCGGGTAGGCTCTGATCAGCTGACCCGACGCCATCCGATCCGGCCCGCGAGATTTGACCGGAATCCTGAAAACCCCTGGTAATTACGACCTCGACGACTCACAAGGTAGCCGCTCTAAAGAACAGCAGGCCAGAGTTTCGCATTGCGCACTTGAAGTACTAATGACGACTTTGTGGTTGAGACCATCGACCTTGAGCATCTTCGGGCACAACACGGACAGACAACGCCGTTTTCGGGGATTCTTAGGTGATGGACTGGAGGCCGTGCGGCGTGTATGCTGAATGTTCAACTGGAGTTGACTGTAGCAATTAGGGCTGTCTTCGAGCACCTTTGCTCTCCAACACTGACACAATGACATGGCGAAAGGTCTACGTACCGATGACTCACCCGAAACAATAGGACGGATTATAGCACTTCGTTTCATTACGCCCCAAGCAATACAGTGTTACTCGGGTCAACCGATACCTATTTTCCCAATAAATAGGGTTGGTGAAAGGTAATTCGATATCTACTAGACAATCCCATATGTTTCGTCTCTCACCGCCCAGCACTATCCGTTCGCCCAAACAAGTGGGTCCGCTCGCACGTCTATATCTACTTACTTGTTGGATAAATATGCCAAAAATTACACGTACTATATTAGGCTTTTGGCCGAACAGTACATCATTGGAAGATGCCAATCGACCGCCGTTTTCGGCGCCAAAATTCTACCCAAAGTACCCATCGATACGATGCAGGGCAAAAGCAAGTAGTCCTCAATACCTAAAGGATCCTTTCGAGTGCGGTACGTGGTCGGGTTTTCCAGTATACCGTGTCCCGGTATACTGGATAGCCGTCTGGTCGGATTGTTTGGCGTATAGGTAATTGACGCGGCAGAACCTCAGTTTGTCCTTGTACGTTGACCTCACGAACGAATGCTGTGCGAGCGTTCTTCCGAGAGCATTTAGTGGGCTCTTTTTCGAATGCTCTGCCAACTACGTAATCCAGTCGCGAGTAATTTCGTCAAATTTTCCGTTTCTTTGCACTCTCGTTTTATTGCCGTCTGTGCGGTCTTGCCATCCGCCTGTTCCAGTACATGCAAGGTCGCGCAGAGGTCAGCTCAATTTCGAAGGCGTCCTTCACGAAGCTTATTCCTTTTTATGATGTGGAACAGTCACTCAGATGTTGCATCTGTGTGCACTGTTACAGAGGCAAGCTTGTCACCATCGCCCTATGTGAGCTGTGGCCAGATCTCCACCGGGGCGCCACAACCGGTTCTCCTTGCGACTGCCAGTGTGATTTTTGCAGAGACGGTGGATGCGCGACGTTCCTTCCGTACGCGGGGCCGAATGACGTTTTTAGCATGGGGCGCTTGAGCGACAAGCTCCTCTGCCCTAAAGAGCATTTGTACCCGACGCGAGACGGAGGGCGAGTTGAAGCCCACAGATCGGCGTGCGTGTCCGGCACCTGCCCCAAGGGCCAGCGAACCCAAGACCGCTTCTTTGGATGCCCGCGAAATCAAGGTGACGCTGCCCGGCAGGTGAAACCTCGCGCTGAAACCTCCACCACCACGACAGAGAACCTTAGTCAACGGCCACCCGGAATTATTGGGTGGAATATGTTCACCACGGTTGACGAGAAAGGACGTCCGGCATCTGCAAACGGGAGTTCAGGCCGCGCGAGGCGGCAGGCAGGAGATGCTGACGACGGCGACGCGGAATGGGAAGCAAGTGGGGGGGGGGACAAACAACGACCGAGAAAGGTGAGTCAAACGTCGCTGCACGGAGACAAAGAAGGCACTATACAGCGCTATGCAAGGACTAAGGGCGTACGCGTCGTACCTTGCGCCAACATAATAACTCTCTCTTGCTTCAACGCCCCACCTAAAATCGAAATCCGCCAGAGTAAGTAACACTTCCACACCCTGGATATCGCCTCATGATCTTTTTAGAGGCGTCCATGCCGGGACAGCAATTCCCACCCGCCCCCGCCCCTAACGCCCCCTCCTTCCCCACCACCCGCACCATTGCCTAGACCTAGCAGCACGCGTATAGCAAACCCATCAATCTATGCGGTTTGGAGCTTTCCCCCCCCCCCCGCTCCCCGCCCCCCCCGCTCACCACCGCCCCACCCGCCCCCCCCCCCCCGCCCCTACCCCACAAGTCAGGATTTATTTTTTCCACGCACCATTTGAGCTGCCCCACCCGACCCTCTCACCCCCCCCCCCCCTACGCTCGCTTGTGATCAAAACCAGACCCTAACGTCTTCAAAACTCCAACCGTGACTCAACGGCTATTACGACTTACAGGATTCAGTAGATAAAATGATGCATTTCCTGCCACAGCTGTCAGATTTTGCCACCCTCAGCAACGGGTTTAATAGTTTCCGCGCACCGCCTGACTAACATCACCCTGTTGACCCTGATCCTAACACCATAAAATGCATCATTTTATCAACTGAATCCTGTAGTTGTAAAGGGAGTCGCCGACCTCTATCCTTGACTCGGACACACCACACGTGATACGCGCGATCGGAGTATCACCCACAGCTTGTAAAGATGAGCTTCGACAAAATATTCGATCTCACAGCTGTAGTGTATTTCATTTTTAAACTATACTGCAGCTTGCATAGATGAGTATTGGTTAACATTGGTCCAACTCACGGCTGCTGCTTCAGTTACATATTGATTTATTGAATATGGAAATATGTGTTCTTGGCGCGCGTGGTCCGAGGCCGCACCAGGAAAGGCTGTTCTTCGAATCGAAAGCGCCGAAGACGATAAGACTCTTATCTTTATGTCCAGATGGGCGTGCTTGTTACGCATACATTTTGCCTATTTTGGCACAGAGCATTCGCACGCTATGATCCTACCGCCCAGCACCAGTCCTGCCGTGATGGGAGCAGCAGCAGCTTGTAACTTTCTGCGCGTGTGACTCGTGTTGCAGTAGCTTATGTATTTGATCTGTATTCGATGCGATATATGCCTATACGCGCTACCAGCTTCTGCTGAGGCTACTGCATGTGTATCCAGTGTCAAGTGCCTACCCGGCGTAAAATTTGAGGGCCCTTTGAAAACAATATTTACTCTATTTTCCTTCATAATTAGGGCCAGGTTGCGTATGTGATATCGTACCATACCAAGAGAGCACAACGCTACAGCTCCAGCGCACTGCAACAGCAGTGGGCAACACCATTCGTGTAAGATCGCAGATGACAGACGGCAGACTACACGCGGAGAGCAAAACGCTCAATCCTGCCGCGCAGCATTGGCGGTGGGCCACACCATTTGTTTAACGTCGGCGTGTCCTCGGCATGCTGCGGCGGGTTGCTTGTGTCGGAGCCTGTCATTTGTCACCCCACCAGGCCACATTTTTAGGCGCTCACGTAGGAACCTAAACTAGTACAAATTTAGGTAGACCAAACATTCCATCCTTAGGCCATCTCTTATGCTTGGTGATTCGTCAGTCGTAAACGGCCCTGATCGTTCCAAGCACAATTAGGGCTTCTTACACGTGCGAAACTCGGCTTTTTCGAGTCAACTTTTTCCGACTGAGCACTCCGGCTGGCGGATCCAGTCCAAAAAGTGGACATCTCATCGGGCTTTAATCAAGATCTACCAGAGTAGCAAACACTACCAGGCAGCTGATTATCATTTCATTATCTTCCTAGCCATCCATGCCGTAGCTACAACTCATTTTCGCCCTCTGTCCCCTCCCCCCCCCCCACCCCCTATTTCATTGTTTTATCTCCTAACCCAGTTTGTTTAAACGTCCCACTTACAATCGAAATGGACCAGAGTAATGAACACCTGCACGCAATTGATGTCACGTCATGATATCCCTAGCCATCCATGATGCAGCCTTCACTCCCCCCCCCACACCACCCCCTCCCCCCCTTCCTCCGGCCTCCTCATTCCCCACCACCCAGTCGATCGCCTAGACCTAGCACCACGCATAATCCAAGCCCGTGCACTTATGGTAAATATGCGCGGTCGGAGTATATAAAACTATATTGCAAATATGAGTTCCACCCTGTCTTGGATGTCACAGGTGGGGCGTATTGTAAACACTTCCCCCCCCCCCCCCTTCCCCCTCTTGCTCAAACGCCCCACCTACAATCGAAATTCGACAAAAAGTAATAAACACTTCCACGCACTGGGTATCACCTCATTATCTCTCTACAGCCATCCATGTACTCGCTGCAATGCCGACCGCCCCCCGCCCCCTCCTTCCCCACCGCCCGCACATTCGGCACGATCTAGCACCACGCGTACGGCATTTTCCTACATCTATGCGCTCTGAAGCTCTTTCGCCCCATGCCCCTCCTACCCCCCCCCCCCATCCCCCCACTTCCACCAACACGCCCGCCCTCTACTCACTGGTTGTACGGCTCACAGTATTTTCAGGATAAACTGGTGCATTCATTCCAAAAACGTTGGTCCATGGCTACTCCCTAAAAGGATGTATAGTTTCCACACACACATCGAGCTGCCCCGCCCGTCCAGACCCCTTGCCCCCACCCCCATGATACATTTTCGCCCCCCTTTTCATAAAAACCAGGCACCGACGTCCTTGAAATTCATTGTAACCTCCCCTCAGCGGTTATTCGACAAAAGGGTTCACTGAGAATATATTGCTGCATTTCCTTCCACAGCTGTCCGATTTTGTCCCCCTAACCCTAACGGGTTATATAGTTGCCGCGCACAGACTGCCTGACATCATAATTTTGACCCTGTAAGCTAAACGGTACTTTCAATGGGAGTCGTCCGACCTATATCCTTAACGCCGGACACACAACCCGCAATACGCGCAATCGGAATATCACACACAGCCTGCAAACCCTAAGTTATTAAAATTAATCGATCAATCAGCTACAGTGTATCCTAACTTGTACAGTATCATACGTTGTAATTTTTTTTTTGTGTTTTGTGTATTTTCTCAAGAACGGATCAGTCGTGGGGACATATATGTCGAGTGCCTAGAAAGTCCCAAAACTACCCCTGCTATTGACTACGCCCAGGACGTACTGCGGGTAAAATGCGAATACATTATGTATGTACAAACAAATGTCCTTTGCGTCCGGTAGTGCTAATAATCATGTGTCCTTGTGCGCCACTCCCCAAGGCACTTCCCGGAGATACTTGGCAAAAGGGCGGAAGTGTTCCGATGTTAAGCCACTCTGCCGAAGGGATCTGAACCGCGTAGAATGTCGGCACGTCAACTGCAAGGCGGACAACACGATAACCATTGATGGTTATATGGCTGCGAGTGTGACGTGTAGAATATGCCTTTGTTTCCCGTCGCGATACTCGGACGTCATCTTAACCAGTGGGTTTTTTCACGCATTCGACGAGTCAATCATCTCAACACCCGCAGTTTATGGAGCAGCGAGCTCATGTCGGTTCGGACCCCTGACATGTACCGGAAACTTCCCTTGACGGATGCGAAAAAGTATAATGCTGTCTCTTACCTTCCGTGAAGGAACGAGACATAACTCATTGAGAGGGGGAACGAAGAAACCACATATCTACATGTAGGGTCTGACGGAAATCATATTCCACGCAGTTCGCCAGTGAGTACGAGTAGCTCTTAGGGTCTCCGTGAAACCTATTATGTACGCTGCCCCAACTTGGCCCATCAAACAAGCACCCATGTAAAATAAGCTCGGCACACACCTCTTCCCGCGTGCTGTCCTTCCGTAACGCTCTTGACGAGTCAGGCTGTTGTTTTGAAGGAAGGAACGGTCGACGAATACGTCAAGGAGTTCGGAGGGATATTTCGACGGTACTGTAAACACCGGCGGCAGTACGACACGCAACAGGCGGTCTTCAATGAGATGTTAGCGACGCTTGAGCCAGGTCACGTCATCCTGGTCGTCGACTTCCAGGAGCGATTGTCTCTTCGCGAGCAGGACGAAGTGCAATCTCAGCACTGGGATCACGAGGCAACAACCATTTTCCCCTGTCCCATCTTCGTAAGGCGGGGGGAGTGTGTTTGGGCGTACTCGTTCCAGGTTCTGAGCGATGACATGTCCCAAGATAACGCTTGGGTTCAGCATGTGCTGTCCAAGCTGTTGCGCGATAATATTCCGGCCTTGCTGCGGGAGATAGGCTCGGAAAGCATGACCCGTGCCACGATCTTCACGGACAACTGCGGTAAGCAGTTCAAGTGCAAGTTCCATTTTGGTTGGGTGGCGGACAGCGGGGTGAAGGTAGTAGACAAGGATGGAGTCGTTACCCGGCAGAACGTCCACCTTGAACACCACTACTTTGGTGCGTGTCACGGAAAAAATATATCTGACAGTGAAGGTGGGGTGACCAAGACCCACGCACGGGTTAATGTCACCAACATGTCGTGGAGAGTCGAAAGCTCGAGGCACCTGTGCGACAAGCTCGGCGAAGACCTCAACTTCATGTTGAAGGAACCTACGCAAGAAGAGCGCGTTGCCTTCGACTCTGACCCGATACACGTCAGAGGGACAGGACAAATACTTATGACCAAGGTGGGTGACTGACGGTAGTGAATGCGGTTTGGAACGCTTTTCTATGCAGGCATTAGGTTATCTCGTGGCGTGGATGTTGTACGCAGCACATGTGCATGCTTCTAACAACATCCTTATCTACTTGTCACCAAACTTATGCGTGTAGAGTGCGTACCTAGTCACACTAAAACAGTCACTCGCACTAACATTTAGAACAGTCACTCGCACGAGTGACATTTGCATTGTCCAAAGCGAGTTTGTCCAAAAACAGTTTATTTGAAGAACTGCTTTAAAGGAGTCACTCGCACGAGTGGCATTTGCATTGTCCAAAGCGAACTTTTCGAAGCCGTCACACGTTGGAGAAACCGATTTAGAATGTCACTCGCGTGAGGGTCGTTTCCATGGTGGATAGCGAGTTTGTCTAAACAGTTTTGGTGGAAAAAACTGATGAGGAATAGTCACTCGCACGAGTGGCGTATGCATCGTTAAACGAGTTGTAGTGAAAATACCGATTTGAATACTCACTCGCACGAGTGGCATTTGCATAGTCCTCGGAAACGAGTTTGTCAACACAGTTTTAGTGCAAACACTTACTCTTAACAGATGAGTCACTCACACGAGCGGCATTCATTCGCATATTCAAATTGAGGTTTCCGATGCGGTTTTGGTGAAAACGTTCTTTAGAATAGTCACTCGCACGAGTAGCGTTTGCATTGTCCAAAGCGAGTTTGTCAAAACAGTTTTGGTGGAAGAACTGATTTACAGGAGTCATTCGCACGAGTGGCATTTGCATGGTCAAACGATTTTTGTTGGAAAAACTGTTTTAGAAGAGCCACTCGCACGAGTGGCATTTGCATTGTCCAAAGCGAACTTTTCGAAGCCGTCACACGTTGGAGAAACCGATTTAGAATGTCACTCGCGTGAGGGTCGTTTCCATGGTGGATAGCGAGTTTGTCTATTTTTGGTGGAAAAAACTGATGAGGAATAGTCACTCGCACGAGTGGCGTATGCATCGTTAAACGAGTTGTAGTAAAAAGACCGATTTGAATACTCACTCGCACGAGTGGCATTTAAATAGTCCTCGGAAACGAGTTTGTCAACACAGTTTTAGTGCAAACACTTACTCTTAACAGATGAGTCACTCACACGAGCGGCATTCATTCGCATATTCAAATTGAGGTTTCCGATGCGGTTTTGGTGAAAACGTTCTTTAGAATAGTCACTCGCACGAGTAGCGTTTGCATTGTCCAAAGCGAGTTTGTCAAAACAGTTTTGGTGGAAGAACTGATTTACAGGAGTCACTCGCACGAGTGGCATTTGCATGGTCAAACGAGTTTTGTTAAAAAAACTGTTTTTTAAGAGCCACTCGCACGAGTGTCCACATCGAGTTTTTCGAAGCCGTTACGGTCGAGAAACCGATTTAGAATGTAACTTGCACAGCAGTGGCGTTTCCCATGGTGAATAGCGAGTTCGTCTAAACAGTTTTGGTGGTAGAAGAGTCACTCGCACGAGTGTCATTTGCATGGTCGAGGCGAGTTTGTCGAAGATTTGGATGAAAAAATCATTCGGAAGAGTCACTCGCGCAAGTGGCGTTTGCATGGTCCAAAGCAAGTTTGTCGAACCAGTTCGCCTGGACTAACTGATTTTACTCGCACGAGTGGCATTTAAATGGTCAAACGGGAGTTTTAGAAACAGTTTACTATTAATTAATGATCCGCTTCACACTATTGACTACCGTTCCCTTTCGACCTTCTATCTGAGATTCCGGCTGTTCTGCTATGCTTGGTGCACCACAGACTTGGGGTGGCGGGCGAAGGAGGACATTCCTCGTCACCAAGAAGCGAAACACTCTCCTCGGCAGAACGTACATATTTGTTGGGAACAACGATGTTACGGATGCTGTGCGAAGGAATGCAAGATCGGCCGCGAAGGAGATTGGGGTCTCGGGCTGTCAGGCCATCAGCAGGACGGCAGCCACCGGTACTCCTGGGGTTATCGCCGCCTACACGCTGTCTTGCTGGTATGCTCGCCACACGTTCCACAAGACAATCTCGAGCCCGCGCAGTCCACCGTGGGGGGGGTGGGTTAATTGTACTTTCCTTTTTCCTTTTCGTCGGTGTTACTCGCGCGAGTGTCTTCCACGTTGCGGTCCGTGCAGTTATCATTCGCGGTACAAGTATAACTCCGCACTGCGCCAACAAAAAAATATTACGTATTCCTGTCTAATGCGTAGTCACTCGTGCGAGCGGCTCAACTCGGCAGTTCATACTCTTGTACCCCCCTGCCTTCCGCTCCCCCAACTTATTCCCTGTTGCAGTTGTGGCGCTTGTCTGCGCAATGAGCCGGAGATGTGCCCCCTCTTTAGAAAGGCTATCATCACAGCGCCGACGGAGTGGTCGAGGAAGAGTACGCGCGGCGACGACGACGGAAGCGATAGAGAAGTAGACATCCTAGATATGTTTACCCGTATGCAGCTCCAGCTCCCGTTTGGCTCAACAGCTCTCATGCGTGTAGACCCGGCTTCCTACGGTGGTGAGGATGTCGTCCCCGTTTTTGTCGGGCGAAAACAACCATGCCCTTGGTCCAACCAATTCTCTCGGGATGGCATGTTCAGCAACGGAGACATAATAGTATGGATTCATGACATCCGTCAAGTTGAGCCGGGAGAAGAGGGTGCCGAGTATGAGGTTCCTGCTGAGCTTGATGAAGACGATCAGCGAGCGGTCCCTCTTAAGTCTTTAGCGGGAGTAGGTAGACCGATGTCAGAGTATATGGAGCAGGTAGCGGTACATACTAGTTCTGAGTCGAGGACGCGGTATAGACTACGTTGCGGCGTGGTTGAGGACGCCCGATCCACCCTGGTACTCATGTCGACGTCCCCTAAGAAAGCTTTCCCGCCTGCCCGACCCGCTATTCTTGATGTACAAGATTGTGAACGGGCATACGTCAGGAAAAACAAATTTCTTCGTGGGACCGTCATCTCAAAAGGGTTCAGATCCCCTTATTCATCGGGGGAAGCGCAGGACTGGCGTGGGGTGAAACGAATTGAGGCTGAAGTAGTTGACATCCGCACGTGTACAGCGTCGAGAAGACATATGTACCAGCTGGTGTGGAAGGGAGATGCCACCACCCTGGCAGCAGCAAGGGTTCCGCGCGAGGTGGACGAGGGGTTCGTGGAACTGTATCGTGTTCGACAGTGACTTGATCACCGCCGTTAGCACCAATGCATATTGTTTAATTGACATCTCGTGTTTGGGATCAATTCACAAGTGGGCTTCACTTTGCTTACGAGTTAGAAACACTGACTGTAAAATAACAACTAGCACGCTAATATCTCATCATCACCTACCATGCACAGAAAAAAAACAAACACCTGGGTACATTTCTCCTTCGGGTCGCTCACTGAGAAAAGGGGGTGAAATAAATGGCTGAAAAGGGGTACCCCCTACCGTAGCCTTGCTCACGGGCAATAAGCCAAAAAATAATTGCGGCACAGCAGCAGTAGCGTTCACAGCAACGACCATCTGGCAGGAGCAGGAGCACACACAGAGGGTGGTACTGGCGACGCCAGGTCATTAAGACAGAACAAAGCGACTTCATATTTTCAGAAACCAAGGCTGTAGTCAACACAACCAGCAGCCGCAGCAGCGGCAGAAGCTGCCGGGGCGGCAATACCACAGCTGTACAACAGCAGGGGGGCAGTACGAACCGACCAATCCACAACGGCAGCACAGCAGTACGGCAGGAGCTAGGTGGGCTTCACGCTCTGTTACGCTTCTCCACTTTTCGGGGGAGATCGCGAGCCGTCCCTGGGGGAACTTTTTCATGCCCCCCGCCCGCAACGTCGGGAAGGGGCGGTCGTTGTGCCGCCGGGGACACGCAGGACTGATATCTGGAGCGGGCGTGACACGGGCGTGTGGTCGCTATGGGAGGGGTGACGAGCAGTAGTACGGATAATTGTAATTGTACTAATTTTAGTGTAGGGATAATTACCCCGCTTGCACGGGAGCGTTCACACGTAATGTTAGTTAGTCATATATATGAAAACTACAACATTGTTGATCATGCAGCATCACCAGCCGAGCTCGTTAGTCACCTGGCTAGGTAGCTCAGTGTATACTGCCATATTCTCAACAAAATATATGTTTTTGTGTTCGTAAACTGATTATCACCGGCCTGTTGACAGGGATGTCCCAGGTACTGCACCTATCGTCACAAGATCAGTATCTACGAATACCTATCATAACCATTCACAACCATTCCGGCACGCTCGATCAAGGAAGACAAATAGGACAGGTTGGTGGGGTTCAACGAACGCTAGATCCCAGTTATTGTTTTCGTACACAGCGATACCCACTTGACAACGGAGTCACGTGACTAAGTAACTCAGTGGGTAGTGCTATGTATCCGACGCCCATATCTTGCTGCATGTGTGAGATCGAAATTTCCGTTGAAAACAATTTTGAAACGAAAGTGTGATACCAGGATTGCTCGTATTTCGTGGCCAGTGTTCTCATTAAGGATTTGAATAGGCGAGTCCCGTTATACATGTGGCTCTCCGTCAAGAGTACGTTGTTTGAGGGAGCGATGCAAACTAGAGGTCCAGCTATGGGTAACGCTGATTCGAAATATTCAGTTGAAGCAAGCACCGCGGCAGCCAGTCTAGCCTACGACGTCAGCGGCACGTGAGAGATAGGACGCTGACCCGTACGCTAGAGTAGTAGAGAGCAAGCCAGGAGTTGGCTGCTGAGAGATTTCTCAGGGGATACTGGCGCGAAAATTCTGGTGCAAAAACAGCCTAGCAGTAGTTCATGACTTCAGTGAACTGTACCCGATGGACCTTCTCGTGGTACAGATAAACAACGTCGAACCGCGGGGAGGGCAAATCAGACCGCGACGCTGTCTCCCTGGGCGGCCCTATCCCGCCACCTGGAGCTTTAGCGTGCTCTGGACCACCACACATGCCCCCGTGTCCGGCAATCGAAGCCGATCCCGCCGAGGCTGCGGCGGACCAAACGGCTCACCCCGGTCCTGACCCAGGAGGGGCGACGCATAGAAACATTGACTTTTTCCTACAGCAGATAGCGGCGAGGGTACAGGTCATGGTTGACTCCAACCCTCAGTTTGTCGAGCGGCTGACTGCCCTCGATAATGCATAGCCCCCTCCACCTCTCCATGGTAGGCACCGCAACCACAGCCGCGGGCGGCTCCTCCCCTCCCCGGACACCCAATGGCAGGTCTCGTACCGCGCTGGGGCGCTGGGCACCGAGAGCGCCTCGGGACTCGCATACCCAAGTCTCGCCTAACCCCAAGCTGGATGCCGCCAGCTCCACCACGATCAAAGCCAACCCAACGCAGGCAGTCGAGGTCTGGAGGTCCTTGGCGGGCACCAAGTACTACGGGGCTCGGGGAAGTTTCAGTATCACCGGGGACGTCTCCCACGACGTGCTAAATCTCGTATTCAAAAAGATGGTTCGGGTTTCGGATGTCAGTGCCAAGCAACTGCAAGCGCTTTCTGACTTTAGCGTCGAAGCATTCGACCGCTTGACCCCTCTGTAAACAGCGCTCGCCCCAATGCCGGATGAAGAGCATTTTATGGCGTTCATCGCCGCGATGGTGGCCGTCCCTAAAAACGAGATCGAGCACGTCCTAAAGTTGTACAGGTCACAGGTCGCGACTCTGGAGCATGATTTCCAATAAGTTAATGAAACGCTTTAGGCGTACCTTCAATAGAACAACTTTGTCCTTGTCGATTACCCTGAACAGGTGCGGTAAGTGCTCCTCGTGTCGTATAACCCCGGGTTAGACACCTGTATGCACGACCTCGTCGTCGCCACCAACAAATGTATGCTGTTGTACGTGAACGCCCTCCTCCGCCTCCCAGGGGTTCGGGGATCTCCTGCCGGCCCCATCCGTGACCAAAATTAAATACGTGATAAAGAGGGAATGCTCGAAATATCTTACGGCCCGGCTCAACGACCATAAAGCGTCACCGAAAACAACGCCCAGCGCAGGCGGTTGTAAAGGGAAAGCACCCTCGGGCGCAAGCGAGGCAAACGGGATCGCATAACCGTGGACGGCGTGCAGAAGGCGGGAGGCGAACCCTCATTCATGGGACGTATGCGCCAAGCAAAAACGCCGCCAGCCTTTTGTGCATATGTCTGGAGCGGAGAGCCCTCATCCCGCTCGTACTGCACATTTTCGCAAGGCTACCGTTCGGTACATGGACCCACCTCGGCCGGGGCAGCTCTCGCCCCCCCGTTGCCGCGTGCCCCTCTTTAGGCGCATGCGCAACCACCCGCCGGCGGAGCAGGAGCGGCCCCCGACGACGACGGCTCGACTGTCGTTGGCGAAGGTCCTTAGTCACAGGCTATGGTCTGCTACAGCCAAAAACGCGGAGAAAGGGGGGGCGAAGCTTCCGAGGGCCCACCCCGTGACAAGGCAGCAGACGCCAACACGTGACGGCACGGGCTCTGCTGGCAACCAGGCCGAGACTACCGACGCGGACTGCACGCGCTCCGTAGGTGTTCACAGGGCCCCGCACCCGGTCCAGTTTCGCAGTTCCTCTCTTACAGTGAGTGCGGCCCGACCGGCGGACAGGGAAAAACTACCATGGTGATAGGCAGCCTCGTACGCGCGACACACGGTCTGAGAAAAATGATGCACAGTAAATTCCCACAAACAGACTTGTAGGCATACAGATAAGCATGGTGGCAGTTGTGATCCAATACGCAAAAAAACGAGAGACGTGCTGACAGATGACCATCCTGTGTACTGGACCGCCGAGACGACGACGTTAGGCGCCCTACGAGAGACAGGAAGGGCGCTACTGGCCCGGCTTCACCTTTCCGCCGGGAGGAACACCAGTGCACCACGGGGCGCGATTTTGGTAACACAACCGTCATAATTCCGCGAAACAGAGAAAGGTTGACAGCAGGCGAGGCGTAGCGCAATAGCCCGGTTATCCTTCTGAGTGGTGCGCTATCAGCGCATCCACGCTTGCGCTGTCACGCACTGTGTGAGCTAGTCACAGAAACAATAGTTCCTCCACCTAATCGTACCGTACAGCACGGGGGTCTTTGTTCTATTAGTAAGCCGAGTGTTTCTGTTGAAATGCTTTTCTGTGTACCGTGTTTGATTTATGTTGTTTGTCCAAGTAGATCCTGTCAACTCGATCCTCAGTATGTAGTCCTACACATTTGGCGTTTTCGTGAAGCACGTTCAGGCCCGTCATTTTTGTTGTTTTTGAGTATTTACATAACATAGTTTGCCAAATGTTTACCCCGGATGCATTTCACCGTTGTTTTGTGTAGTACGACGACCTTACCGGTCTCTACGCGGGCCTATTCGAAGACAAGCCGTTGTTGGTGTTGGAAAGGATTCCTTGTTGAAGACAGGCCTGCTAATTGGAGATATGTCCTCGGTCTTGTCAAGATTTCCAAACCGGTTTTGGCTCTGGTGTGTCGACTATGGTATATTACGTCAATGTACATTGACCATGGTGACGCTCGTGAGATCGGCCAAGAACAGTTGTGCTTCAGATCGAATCTCAGACTTGGCACTTGCAACCGACGTTTTCTTTACAAGTGGCCACCTTCGTGTGTTTACACATTTCTAACATTAGTATTTCGGATAGGGAGCAGCATTCATTCGGACAGAAATACGATCTGCTGAATATACAAACGGGATACCCATAACGCATTGGAATAATCGAAAAATTAACTTCATGGTCGATTGGGGGCAAATTTCACGAATAGTGTTAGCAATTACGCGACATGGTTGGTTTGTTCACGTCAGCGAATCGCCACACCTCCGCCACCGTAGACATGGTGATACAAGTATATTGTATACCGTCCAAAACCAAAATTATGTTTTATCAAACGTACGAGGTCGATTACGGTTACGACATCATGTGTGCTGATGTAAGCCACGGTGACAAACCAATCTTAACATCACCATACGCAAGCCAACAAGTCCATTCTACCGAACAGCATCTTCATGTTGAAACCTGCATCAATTACAGCGACCTGTGTAAAATTGTGATGTACATCTTACAGCGGTACATTCGGCACAATGTAGCCACCGTAACATTCCGATCTCATTCGTCAAGTTGTACTTGTAACACCGGTTGTACAGTATGATATCGGTCTTGTCGCGCAATATGACGGCTGTCAGGCACTGCAGCTGTTATGCTTTTTTCCCATCGTCAATCTGAGGCATGGTGGAGGGAGAAGGCTCGCTCCGTCACATTACAATGTGTCATACGTAGTTTTTTCTGCATGAACAGATAACAAAATGCTACGATACGTTTGGCTCATCGAGGTCGCTATTTGTTTAAGCAGATTGGTCAAACACGAACTCAAAATTTGGACGCCAACACCTCGTACGCGTAGGGTTAAGCCATCGCTTCAATATGCCTGACCGCGGTTGGATTGAAAAATTTCTCTGAGGCGCATCCGACATCAAGTATGCTTGCCAGCTGGCAAATGGCGCATCAGTACAAAGAGGTTTGAAGCCGCCACGCACTTCAACAAAACGAAAAAGATTTAAGAATACTTAAGGGATCGAGCTTGAGTCATTCCAAAAAGTATGAAGTAAAGAGCGAAGAATGTCAATAGATACAATGGGCTTTGACACGGAACGAGGGCCCCCGTCCATCTTGATACGATGAGGTAGACGAACCATTTTCGCTGCGATCGGCTCCCACAGTGCGCGACAGCGCGTCCCGTAGGCGGCCATGATCGGGGCAGTGCCTGGGCTGCCCCTTGGCGAGTACACATGTTGGCACCAACGGGAACCCCGTAGCCCCAAAAGTTCGATTGATATCGTTCATCAACCCGACCGTCGGGGGGTTCTTATGGCGGGAGCACAAAAATGTCGAATCGGCTGCATTAGCACCCTGCACAGGGTTAACGTTTTGCGGGCATGAAATATACCTCTGTTACACATTTCCCATACTACCAGTGCTCTGGCTGCAACTTGTGGTGTTTCTCGAGCTTGCTTCTGCTGCGATACCTTTTTGTTGTCGCTACTACTGCTACAACGGGTACGATATTACACGTGGCTTTATCAGAAAGAAGAAAAAAATTGAGCGTTTTTCTGCTGTTGATATTTAAAGTGTTTTCGACTGTCTGCTAAGCGAAAGTTTGATACGTAACGTTACCGTAGTGGTGGCACGATATAAGGAGCACGTGATAAGGAGAACGTTACTCCGATGTTGGTTGTGCTTTAAAACAGGACATCCCTGCAGATATCCGTCTTCAAGTATATCCCCCCTCCCGCCCCCCTTTTGATCAAAATCAGCCCCCCACGTCCTTAAAAACTCCGTCCTCCCCTCACCGGATATTCGACTTACAGGATTCAATTGATAAACTGATGCATTTTCTTCCACTGCTGTCAGATTTTGTCCCCCTCAGAAACGGGTTAATAGTTTCTGCGCACAGACTGCCTAACATCACCCTGTTGACCCTGAAAGCTACACTGTAGTTGCAAGGGGAGTCGCCGACCTATATCCTTAATGAGGACACACAACCCGTAATACGCGCGATCGGAGTATCACACACAGCTTGCAAAGATCAGTTTCGACAAAATATTCGATCTCACAGCTGGAGTGTATTTTAACTTTTATAATGTTACTAAAAATACGGGAGCTATGCAGCTTCTCTACAACTACCTATTTTCACGAGGTTGATATAGACGAGACACAAGCAGAGACTCTGACACGACTGTGGTCTCGTGTTCCGAGCTGCTGTCGCTACCGACGAAGCACCATCTGTTCCTGCTGCTGCCGCCGTTGCTGCTGATTCTGATGCTGCTCCTTCAACGAGCACATAACCGCCAGAGTGTTATGAGTATCATACCGAGAGTTTTTTTTTCTCTGAAAAAAAACGTAAATGGCCAACAGCGGAAGGGTTCCTTCCTGTTTTCCTGTCATTTGTTTTGTCAAGGTCTACCACATTACCAGGTGTGGCGCTAGATGTTCTTTCTATTGCTGGTCTCACCTTGTGTCTTCCGTGTTCCCCCACGGTTGCAAGTTGGCCTGACGGAAGCATAAAGACCACGCCTCTTTATCACACGTCCTAGTACGTGTAAGGTTGGGCTCGGGGTTCGGGTCAGCATTTTAGGTTTGGGTCCACAGCAGGAATTACGGCCATATCTTCATATTGTAGACTAGACTATAGTCATAGTCTGAAGACTATATTTCTTTTCATGATGCTGGAAGCACACATGAAGCTTTTGTCGTATACATTGTAAGGGAAGGACTGCGGTGACGCGGACGGCGGCTTTGGTCGCTCGGGGAGAGTGGATAGACGAGAGCAGGGTCGAAAATAGATGAAGAGAGTCGTCTGAGGCAATGGAAAATATACCTTGTTGTTTGCTATGCTGCTGCTGTCTACCAATTCCTATATGGTGGAGAACGCTCTCACGATGAGCCTTCCCAATCGCTTTAGGTGTACCGACACGAAAGAGCGGTCGATGTAGACAGATTGTTGAAATACCGGTGGTGTTGCCTCAGGTCGGCGACGAAGATTGGAGGGGGCGACAGACCTTTAAGTTGGACTTTCAGTAGTATCAGATGCACCCCCAATCAAAGACCTTGTTAATTGGAGGATCTCTGTGTCTGCACCAAACAGGAGCCGACGCAGCTCGCCGATGATAATGTTGATATTCGTCCCCTTTTTGAGTCTAAGGCAACTCGCCGATGAAAATAACATCTTTCTTTTGTCGGGGTGCCCGGGACCAGAAAAAAAAATGAATATATATTTCGGGGGTCTTTTAGCAAGTCTGCCACCAGAACAAAATTTCACACGTGGTTTTTCGACGGTCTACAAGACACGAACGACTTCTGATACACCCAACGAAGCACAGACTACCGGCGAACTGCCGCGATCGACAGCTGGCCGTGTTTGTCACGTGTCTCTGGATTGAAAGCCCCAGTGCCTTGCACTCTCGTTCACTCGTTTTTAGGTAAAACCTGCAGTGTGCTCGATTGTCTTGCAGCACACCAGGACGTCCGCTCGAACGACGTATATTACATACAGTTTTTTTTTTTTTTTTTGCAAAAGTCTTATGTAATGTATAGACTAACTGTGTGTGTGTTTTTTTTTTCTCCTCCGGGCATATCTATTTGTGCTCGCACCTTTGCGCCAAACGTCGGGTGGGGTGGGCACGATTTGACCGTCGGGCCCACGTTGCCGGAAGTTTTTTCGCGATCCGTGCAGTGTGTCGCGCGTGGCAAGTCTTATACTCCGTATATTTTTTCGGCCTTGGGCACACTTAAGGCAAATCCCCATGTTTCCGCAACATCCCCGGGGATTGGGTTTCTATATCCCATAGCGCATCTCTATTGCATGTGCATAGATCGCGCAAATTTGAGCGGTAATGTAGGAACCTTTACAATATAATTTGGTATACAAACCCATCCTTACATTCGCGTCTAAAGAGGCTGTAATATTCCGTACTACATACCAGAGGGGTATTGTTTTGTGTCGGAGATTTTGCTCACGCCACAAAATTACAGGTAGCAAACATGAGGACGGCATAACCCTACGTGTACAATCCTACCGCACAGCAGCAGTAGTAGGATACATCATGTATGTGCCGTGGCGAGTCCTCGCTATGCTGAGGCGAGTTGCTTTCATCTCCACGAGGGGACGATTTTGAATCGGACGATGACCAAAACAATCCAGCGAAACTGTTCTTGACTATCAAAAACAAACAGCAGTGGATAAAGGCGCTAATACTTTATGAGAAAGGGCTTCTCTGTCTCAGTGACAATTGAAGCCGTACAGTTCCTCATTCCACGCGCTCGCTGCGACGAGCTGATGGTGAAGAGGAGTGATTGCCCATCCTGGCGTGTATCACTCGTCGTGTTGTTCAATATCTAGCTCAACAAGACACATAGAGTCGAAGGCGCACAAGGAAAGTCATCCCGCACACCTACCCCGCCCCCCCCGAGGCTCAAACAAACGATTTTTAACTTTTTTTTTGGTTTTACGTTGTTTTCTTGCTTGGTCGTTCGTTTCTTGGCTGTGCTCCTGTAGATGGTTTATTGCACACTCTGCGTTAACAAAGAGGCTTGGCAAGCAACCCAACTTTGCTAGAGCAGGGGATGTCAAACTGTACGTTAGGTTGTTTGTGTATATGAAATTCTTGCGTTAATGCAAAGTGGACAGTGTAGTCGAAAAATGAAAATGATGGGCAAGCGCTGCGCTTGGGCACGAAACCCTGTAACCTTCGTGCCCTTGATGTTCAAACACGGCTCGAACGTGCTTCCTCGTTGCTCCACCGTTTCCGCACAGCCTGGGCTCAGGATGCCGCGGAAGCCAGTTGGCACCGCGTGGACAGACCCGCGATTCACGTTTATCAGAGCCTCCCACGACACCCCCTGGTTGCCAATACCATGAAGAGTTCATGGGTAATGTTGGAGAACAGAATACCGGACAGCCGGAAGTAAACCCGCGCAGTAAATGGGAGCGTGGACAAGCGTCCTATCGGCGGAACCGTTCCCATCTGCAGCGTCGGGGAAAACACCATCCATATCAATGCCCGCGCCCTCACCATCCTCAAGCACGTGACCAAGGCTACGGTAGGGGGGGTACCCCCATTTTCACCTCTGGTGTGTTTGAGCCACTCGCACGATTGGCTGTGTACCCCACGGGTGAAATTGGTTTAGGAACCTGTTTTGGCGCAGCTTAGATCACCTTTGCATTGCGGTTTGATTCGTCAACTTTGTAAACCATGAAGAAAACGTAAGATCGCATAGTAACATAGGGGTTACTCGCGCGAGTGACCCCTAGCCACTAAAATAAAAGGCCTAAAAGGGGACCCCTCTACCGTAGCCTGGGTCACGTTGATAAGACTCGTCGCAACCACATCAGCGAAACTGCCCGCGCCTGCACCACCCTCACCCTTGCTCACAATTCCCGTGACAACCACGTCGGCGTCACTGCCCGCGCCCGCACCACCCTCACCCCTGCTCACAACTTCCGTCGCCACCACGTCAGTGTCTACGCTTGCGCCCCCGCCGCTACTTCTGTTCATCAACACCGGCGACTCCTGCGCGCCGCCCGTGGTGCTCCTCGGTTTGCAAAACCCAGCAATGTGCGCCCCTCCCCACCTCCGCCGCGGTACCAGTACCCCTGTCGACACACGTTGCTCGACATGCAACTTGCGATATGAGCAATAGCAATTGATCAGCCGTGAAAAGAAAATCCGTTTTGCTCCTGCTTTTCACATACACACATCGACAATGCCTGCAGCCTCATACACTGCGCGACTAAAATTCGTCCAGCGTGGCAGTTGCCAAGCTGCTGAACACGCGCGATCGACCTCCCGTAAAAACTGTGAAGCAGTGTATTAACGACCAGCTACCATTCACAAACACCATATCATAAATGAAACTAAGATCTAGTGTACCACGCAGCTTGCAAATTTGAGTTAAAACCTTTCAATCGTCGTACGTGCTCATAGCTGGCGTTTTTCAATTGTTTTATCGAAATTGCCCGTGCTAGCGAATGCAACAACTAACTGCTGTCCTCACAAGTCCTCAATTGTGTTGGAGCGACTGTTCGTGAATCTCCACGTGGGTCCCGCTCAGTTGCTCTATGGTGCGGCCGAAATCGCGCTATCGCTTCTTGCACGACCTTGTTGCCACTGCTGGTAGTCGCGGCGATTTTTCATATTTGCCAACAGTCAGATTGAGATATTGGATGTTTGGGTTTCGTTCTTGCGCCACTCCCTTACGCACTTCCCGGAGGGGAACCTTGTAATTTGTAAATTTAGACTATATAAACATTAAACGGCCGTAATACGGAGTATAATTTTCAGGGTTATGGGAGTAGCGCTAAACTTGCCAACGGCACTCGTACTGCACTTTAAGATATCTGCTGTGGTTTTCGTTGCTAAAGGTTTCATCAGTACGGACTAGGAGTTTCGCCCTACGGCTGCTTGTTGTGCTAAGCCTGCTGTTGTGTGCTTGCCAATGTCGCCAGTGAGCGTTCATGCTCGTGGTACATACAGTACTGCTGTTCTCACCCTTTACTTACGTACAGGTTTCCTCGTACCTCAAGCATATGACGACGAGCGAAGAAAGGAAGGTGACATGAAATGAAATGGACTAGACTATGGCCACAGAGAAGCGAGCACAGCTAAGTAGTTCTCTGCGAATCAACCGCCCTCGTTCATTCCTGCAGCAGAGGCGTCCTGAGTGTCGGCGGCCGTGCTAAAGCAAGCGCCTAAGGTGGAGGAGACGCCTCTACTGCTTTGTTTTTCCTCGACCCTACAACAGTTACGTGAAATATCATGTTTTACGTAGGAGGTTTATTGTCAGGACCGCCTAGCCGTCGGTAATCTCTGTAACGAAGTTGTTGGATGTCGTCGGTAATTTAGGTCACGTTTTTAGTGCTCCCATCACCGTCCCCTTTCCCCGTGTCATCCGCCTCTGCTTTCTACACGAAAACCATACATTCCGCAAATATTGATACCAGCACAGCCACAGCACGTAACGTGGAGGAACTTCCTGTACCCAGCCCCGTTCTTATCGAGCACCGTTCTGGCGCTGGTACCATCTGCTCACCAATTGACAGCCTACCTTCGGCTCGCCGGACGTACGCTCGGACTGACCGCCCGCGTTTGAGGATTTTTTTTCAATCTCTCTTTCGTTTCGGTAAACCTGTTGGCCAGAGAGGTGAGAATGATCGCGGAGAGCGATCGTCCAAGATGTATTGTTCGTGGTAACAGTATCATGGCAGCAGACCTTCAGTCTTCGTATGTTAGCCTTTTCGTCAACCCAACAACTTGTTACGTTACCTTCGGCACCCATTCGTCGAGCCACTCTGTACAATCGCGACTGCGGTTAATTTTTCCTCCTCGGCGTACCAGCTAGAAGTCGATCGATTCTGGCGTATACTTGAGTTTGGTTTAAACGTTTAAACCTTCAGGTGGGCTCCATTGTTCGGCATAGACTTTGACAGGTTTATTGTTAAACCCTGGGCAATAATAGCCGACGATAAGTGTCCTGGCTTTACGCATTGTACTTCTCACGACGAGCGTTGATGCAGGACTTTGGGGCGTGGGCTGCTACCCTTCGCCCTCACCTCGTCTCCCGTTAAATGTATGATCGCAATACCTTGTACGTGTGCATCCAGGATGCGGTTGGTCGGTGCTCATGGCGGACAGCACGACTGAGTACTACACTATGAAACAACACACCACGGAACAACATCGAGCACAGCAGACCATGTCAACACCTTCAACGATATTTGTCTTTTCTCGCATTCATGCGGCTGCTGTCACGTGCGTGCAGCAATTGCGGCAGCAGAACAAGGGTGCGGCAGCGGCAAGTGCCCGTAGAAATATCAAAAGCAGCATAAACAGCGCTTGTCGTGTGTGATTAGCATCACTGCAGCAGCGATACACTCCACACCAAAGCGTGTGTTTCACGTACATATACGAATGCGACTTATAAAATGTTCGATCTCACAGCTGGAGTGTATTTTCAATTATTTTCAAAAAACAAGCACATAACGGATCACGCCCATATAGTTATTGTCGTGTACGAGACCAACCCTCGGCAACCCAGATAGCACCTTGCACGTGCAGGAGTAGCAGCCGCGGCAGCAACAACAATACTTCCGCATCCCTGCTTGGTATGGGCGCTGTACGTTTGTGCTACTGGTCGTGAGAGTTTTAGGCAGGGTACAACTCGTTTGGCAGCCAGTGGTGTACCTGATTTGTATGTATCTGCTTTCCACGTCAATTGGGCACACAAACCTAACGATACTCTGGGTGGCTATTTCCTTGTTACGTTCGGTCCTAAAAGAGCAATTATTTCGGATTTCACCGAAAGCTTCGTTTCTTCGCGAAATTCTTCCCCAAGGTCATTGGCAAGCCATGGCTGACCGCAAAAGGCGCGATGAGCTTGTGAGCTCTTGTCGTCGAGTTCACAAGGTTACCGCGACCAGGCGGCCGACCGAATTTGCTCCAGGAGGGCAGCAGCTGAGACTTTGTCACATTGGGCGTTGTAACGATACGAGTTGGTAATGAATTTCACTGCCCAAGAAACCGACACCTGCCCAAGGGTATGGCAGACTCCGGGGGATCGACCACGTGGGTGCCTTCCGCAAAAGTGGCTGCTGTAGTGACGGTTCTGTGCCGGGTACACAATTGTTTTGAGAGCCAACTGAGGCTCGTACTCGTGTAAAGATTCAACATTCCTCGTAGCTTCCGGTAAGATGCCGAAATTTATCCAAAAGCTTAAGTGCTGCAGGTATCGTTAGAGTGGACCCTTAGTCGATTTT